>JACDJE010000029.1:3059246-3659246 GCA_016647715.1 Pavo muticus | reverse complement strand
AGCAGGCAGAAACACTCAGGAGTGGATGCAACTTAAGACTCATTTGGGAAGAGCTTAAAAAGATAAGTTTGGAAGACCCAAGGCAAGTCTCAAATGGTATGAGTGCCTTGTGGAGGGTTGATTGCAAGCAGATGCTCAGCTCTTCTGAGGTACAGTGAGGTGTGTGGCCTGTGCTGGGGAGGCTGGAGACTTCCTAGAAGCTAATTTTGATGCATTGGCTGTGTGATGGTTCCCTGTATTGTTGTGGGCATGCAAGTGGTAATGTTTAATTAAACTGCCCCTAGGAAAGAGCTGCTGGGTGCTTCATGTTTGTGCCTGCATTATTTTCAACTTGGGATGTGCTGGAAGCAAGGCCCATGGGGGAGTGAGTCAGTAGTGAGGTTGTCACCATGCTTGAGATGTTTCCATGTCTTGTCTTAAAGTGTGCTGGTCTGCAAAGAGGATGGATTTGGTTACAGAGGAATGGCTGCTGACCATGATTAAGTGCTTCTCCGATAATTAGTAAGCACTAATGGTGCTATTAATATTCTAATGGTGCTATTAATATTCTAAGGTCTTGCTGTTAGCAGAAGGAACTGTTTTGTATTGAAGAAAAAAATGTGAACATGCGTCCAGGCCTTTCCCCCAAACTGGCCGTTAGAAACCTTCTGTGCCTCTTGAACTCTTCTTCTTTTTCTATGGAAGGTCCAGGAAATCCGCATGTAAATCCTGTGGGTTCTGTGGGATCAAGGAAAGCGCCGTCCTGCACAGATTAGATTGAGGGCCAGTGTGCTCAGTTCTTGTCAAGTGATAGTTAATTCTGGAATAAGAATGGATTTTCCTTGGTAAGATTTCTAATGCATGAAATCTGTAGGGAAAAGGTACGCGTGTAGCGAGCCAGTTTGCTATTATTTCCTAGCTGCTTCTAGCATGTTTCTAGTGTGTTAAGTTCCTTCAGAATACATTGTTCTGATATATTGCATAAATAAATCAAACCCCTTTAATGCAGCAGGCTCTCTTAATGGTGAAGAGCAGGCTTGGAGCCATACGCTAACCTCTTCTGAGATACTATCAGGAGAAGTAAAACCTTTCAAGGGCTCTTGAACACAACGGAAATGTTTGTTTTCTCAGAAACAAAACTATGAAATTGCTTGACTGACTTCCATATAGACTGATGGTATGTGTGGCTTTTCCTGGTTGTGGATGAAAATTTGGACTATGCCAAAGGGATTGGAATTGAGCTCCCATGTTGTGCATCTGGAGTAAATCTTTGAGTGCGAATGTAAACTCTTTCAACAAAATGTCTTCAGTTGGCTTAATGACAGCAATCAATAATTAATTAACGAATCAAATCACGGATCCGAGAAGGAAAAGCTCAGTGAAGGTTCTGGTACATCACGCATCACCAACTTAATGTCAGAAAACAGCATCAGTGAAAATGATCGGAGCTGAGTCAGTGTTCCGTGGTAAAAGAGCTTCAAAATCTGAAGTCTCTGCAAAAAGATTTCTGAGGTGTTTTATACAGTTTTATTTTGAATGTGACAGGAGCCATCGTGTACTTGGGGCTTCATTGCAGAAGTGCTCAGCTGTTGCTGCGAGCCATTTAACTGTGCTTATTGCAGCTGAGGGTCCTCACTTCCAATCAGTTCAGTGTAACAAAAATGATTAAAAGCTTAAGGAAAGTAATAATTTAAAAGACAAAAATGCTGGTATACTTTGAAATCTAATGGGCAATTTTTGCCGTAAGCAGCAATGATAGAAAAAGCCACAGTAGTGAAGGACTTGCTAATAATTAGATGTGTACTGAGGGCAAATGCAGGAATAACTCTGCCTTAGCCGGCGTGATACTCAGTCTGCAGAGAAGTGTTGGACTCAGATTCCAGAGCCATAAACTGCAGCAGGTAATACAGAGTGCACAGAGAGCCAAGACTGACTTCGTTTGCTTTATTTTGCTTGCCTTAACTTTTAACATTAAGGTTTTAAGGTTTTTCCTTGCTGAATTAGCGTATACATTTGGTTGACGTGCCAGTGTGTGAGAGCTCTATGGAGGAAGCGTGGTCTTGGTGTCCTGCCTAACTGAGATAGTGCAAAAGCCTTGGCACACTGAGCTTGGGAGAGCAGTCCTGTAGTCAGGTCCAGCTTGGAAAAAGGCAAGCTAAAAGGGTCAGGAACTGATGTCTAAAGGGACTCTGATTATGGGATCACTGGTGGACCAGGAGTGAATGTTAAGGCAATAGAAATAAAATATTAGGTTATCAGATTAGCTAAATGATCTAGTTGCAGAAGGTGGTTTGAATCGCAGTACCTTAGATAGCAAGTGTTGGATCTCTTCTCTTCTCTTCTCTTCTCTTCTCTTCTCTTCTCTTCTCTTCTCTTCTCTTCTCTTCTCTTCTCTTCTCTTCTCTTCTCTTCTCTTCTCTTCTCTTCTCTTCTCTTCTCTTCTCTTCTCTTCTCTTCTCTTCTCTTCTCTTCTCTTCTCTTTTCTCTTTCTTAATGCATTCAGGATAAAACCCAAGCTTGGATAGTCTGGGAGAAGCCCTGGGAGGTGAGTTCAAGGTTGCAGCTTCTATGAGAAGGGCTGGGATGAGCAGCTAGCTAGAAGAAAAATGAAGGATCTCTGAAAGGAAAGGGGAAAAAGTCAGCTATGCTTGATCAGGTGAAGATTCTCACACTGCTACTTGAAGAATTATTTTTTCCTTTGGAAAAGCAGGTGGGCTGGTGTGGACAGAAGTTGGCTGGGACAACAGGGGAGGAGGCTCCAGGCTTTGTAGCAGTGGGGTGCCTTTGGGGGCCCTGCGGGCTGTGCAGGGGGCCATGATTCACTTACACACCTCCCCAGGAAACGCATGGCTGTTGGGAAACAGGTAGTGATGAATCCTGATTACTCACTTTCCAGCTGTTACTGAACTGTTGTGGGCTGGAGGAGTGTGCAAGTCTGCAGGGATGCATGTAAAAATAGTAGGGACTGTCAATGGAAATCATAACCTGACTCATTAATGCAGCCTTCATAGCAGTGGGAAGAAAACGGTAACTTTTCTCTGGTACAGCCAGCATCAATAATTAGCCATGTTGTCACGTTGTCAGTGCTGTACCTGCATTTTTACAGTAGCTACAGATGAGTTGTTCGTAGGCAGCTCATCGCTCCCTGCTAGAAACTTGCACTTTGGTCCATGAGGAGATGTGAAATGTACCAGCTAGGGGAAAATCCCAGACTTACCCAAAGAGATGTATAGGAAAAGCCTGAGCTGATAGGATGGCACACACTGAGGGTCAACTGGTGCGTGCTGGAAGGCTACTGCTTGCAGCACAAACACTTCACCAAGTGCTGCTCGTGCAAACCCGGTGCTGCCCAATGTACTGGGCATGGCCAATCTCCCAGTCCATGGGCTGGCACACTCAGCTCACTCCTTCCTCAGCCTGCTCCTGTGGCCCACGGAGAGCTCACTGCTGCTTCATGGGAAAAATGTTTCCCGCCACCTCGTTCCCCTGCTTCCCTTTTTCTTATAACCAACAGAAGGTTGAAGGAGAGATCACAGATGCATTAGAAGTGTTTTGCTGTAAGATGCTTTAATGTATCTTCTGCGCTTTCTCAACAGACACAGATTACCATGCTTTTGTTGTTGCCATTATATAGATAGTGTTAGAAACTACAATAGTTTTGCAAAGTCTTAATGCTACCCATGTCAAGGTAATGTGAGCGCAGCAGCTTAGCCTAACGGATTTTTAATTAGGGTTGTTGATTTTCTTTTTACATTGTTACCCAGATAAACAGAACAAATGGAGAAAGTCTAATTGATTTACCTTGCTCAATTTATCTGAATGTTTTTGATAACATTTGACATCATTTTATTCAACTTGATGGAGAAAGGAGAGCGATGGAATGTTTTGTTCTTCCCGCTGCGTTATTTTTGGTAAGTGTCTGGGGTGCATTTAGATAAACTACAGAGCTAAGTCTGAACAAGAAAGACCTAAATATCCAGTGAATTACTCCTATTTGCACTGAGAAATTAACTGTAATTAGCATTCAAGTTTTAATGATATTGTATTTGTGAAGCTGATAAGACCTCTGGGAGCGTGGTTGCAAGGAACTTCTATTGTTTACTATATGCAAATCCATCCACTTAGCTTTAATTAGAGGTTGAAACCTGGAGCAATTATCAGCAGTCGCTTTAGTATTAATGAGCTTGACGGAGCTGTCCATCATGTTGTTGTATATGATTGAGAATTATAATATCGAATCCCAGTTGGTTCTCTGTTCAAAGAGCTTGCAGCCTTCATTGAACACACAACTATTTCATTTAGTGTGCTGTGCGTTTTGTTAGCTCCAGTCATCGGAGAGACTGAAATCCTTATAAATTTCTATAGCTGCTATTTTCGGCCTTGTGATGGGAGATTATATGAGAGAATTTCTTTTAAAGCTTACATTGCCAATGAAATTCGTAAAATAAATGTTCTAAGAGAGGCTATATGGTTGCAATATAAAATTTGGTTGCTTGACGTCTGAATAATATAGTTTACAATAAGCTCTGACTGATGAATTTCCACACAAAATTAGCTGACGTCTCTTCCTATGTAATGGCACTGGAGTGTTTCCATTCATCTGCTGTTTTTAGCAGGGGACAACAAGAGGGATGTAAGGGAAGGAGAGAAAAAGCATATAATGCCTAGCCCCTTAAGTGGTTTTATTTCACACTCACGGTAATGGAAGCTCTAAGCCCCGGTTACTTCTGTTGCAGCTCTTTTATGTTCTTTGGAAGAAGCAGCTTTTGTGTCGAAGAAATAAAAAATTCCCATGGAAGATCTATATAGAGGGGAAAAAAAAAAAGTTAGAAAATGTTGCCTGATGTTAGTACTCGGTGAATACTGTGTAAAGTTGTCTATTTTTGGACTGCTTCTTTGTGAAATTATTCTCCCTTTCACAGGCCTTTGAAGGATTGGAGTAGATACAAAGATATATAAACAAAACAGTTGTTTTATATTTGTGTGGGTTCACTGCAGTTCGATAGGCAGCACAATATTATAGCTACGTCTTGTGCTCTGGCAGGTAAGGCTGAAAGGAAAGGCCTGCTGGCATTGTTGGTATCTCTTGATGTTCCTTAGGATGTGAGAAACTTGACAGCACTGTGTGATAATGTGGTGCCATCGACACTACAGGGCTCTGGGCTCGAAGGCTGCATTGGTCATGCGTGAGAGTGTACCGGGGTGTGGTGCTCCAGCAGGGATGGGAGGCTGGGGCTTTTCCCTGGAGGTGGTCAAGAACCATGGAGATGTGGTACTGAGGAACACTGTTAGTGGGGATGGGTTGGTGCGTGGACTTTGGTGATCTGAGAGATCTTTTCCAACCTTAATGACTCTGTGAAGGCGAGCTGTGGGGGGAGGGTTGTGACAGCAGGAGAGGAGATGTCTTTCTTGGGGTCCTGCCCTGCCACTGGGACTGGAGCTTGGCTCCTGGTGTGGTGGGGCAGTGTTCTTGCAGCAAGCTGGGCCCACCTCCTGCTGTGGGTTGGGATGACCTCATGTCCCTGCGCTCACAGAGCTGCTGCCCCTGGCCAGGCAGTGCCTGGTGAAGCGTGGGGAGCTGCAGGGATAACACTGAAAAGCAAGCCTTGTTTCTCACTGGGAGGACAGCTATAGAAAGTTTTAAAAGGCTAAATAACAATGCATGTTCTAGATCAGTATCTTTGACAGCTAAATACTGCAGGGAGAATAACACACCGAGTCTCGCTGTTTGTAATTCAAACTAAGCCAGCTTTAGCTAGGTGGAGAAGAGCTATGAATCAGGTATGCAGCACCAGCACCAATTTATTCCTTCAGGAAAACCCAGCCTGTAAGCCATGCGCTTTTTAGTGAAACCATGCTTTTTAATTTATTTTCTAGGTGAGCACAGTGAGGTTAAGGGACTAACACTTATCATGTAGGCAATCAATTGGTTTTGTTCTATTGGTTTGCTGTGCAATTGCGTGGTGTTGAAAGTGTATCATACAGTGATATTCAGTTATTTCATCTTCAGGGAAAGGCTAGGTAGGCATCATCAGGTTAGTAATCAGGCTGGCTGATTAGAAGCTCTTAATTACTGTCTCTCAACCCATCACCTCTCCCCTTGTAGCCTGTGAGTCATTGCCCCAGCTGCCCGTGGTGGGGCCAGCTTTGGTGTGATGGTGTGTAGTGGTGATCTATACTTCACGTAGTGCTGGTAATTTGATTTAAGCAACAGACGACGCAGACTGCTGAAGGATAAATGACAGCAAATAAGTTTTCTTCATGTGTCTCGTTTGAGCTGTCCTTCGGCAGTTTATTATTAAACAGTGAAAATGTGATATGCTTTGCCCCCCTGCTCACTGGCATAAGAGGAAATTCAAAAATCGCGGCATATGTTGCCATATTCACGCTTTGCATTCTGTTAACTTTATTATAATGGCATATCCATTTTTCCTACCTAAGTGACACACAGAGATCATTCTTCAAAGTTTTTTTCCCCCGTGCTTTTCAGCAAAGAAGCTGCGATTTAGTCTGGCCCTAATTCACTCAGAAGGTTATGTGTGGTTAGGAGGAGGGATTTCTCTGTCGTATTTCTAGATACTGCAAAGCTTTTTAACTGTCTTTGGCATGCTGACCATTTAACGTTTATTATATATCAACTTTTGTGTAGCAGATCTTATGTTAATACATATTTAACAGTTATTGTCTTTATGGCTCCTCTTAATCATTATGTTTACAAAGATAAAAGACCCTTAAATTGCCAGTGAATCAAAACCAATGTTAAGCTATATTTACGCATCTAGTCAGGCAGTGTTTCTGTTGTTGTTTAGGGCTCTTGAGCATGTTAATGTCCCATTACTCTTTTATATTTACAGCCATTCATCAGCAACAGCTTTGTTACAATTTTGCAAATGTGCAGCACAGTTCACATTTCTTAAAGCCTCTCTTTGGCAGTGTATTTTGCCGGTGCCTTGGTTTGTTTTCGTGTTTGACCTGTTTGATTTGTGCTTGTGGAGTCTGGGTGGCAGGAAGCTGGGAGGAGGGAGCTCTGAGGGTTTGGTATAATATGTTTTATTTTATTTGTAAATTGTAAATGAGCTTAACGTTAACATTTCCCTGAGGAAAGATTTTGCCCTCTCCCTGGTGAGGTGCAAACCTTATCAGCCAATAACCGTGCTGAACATAGCAGATAAGGCTTGGAGGTAGGGGCTGTATTTGCTAGGGTTCCACAGGAATCCTGGAAGGTGATGTTTGTCCTGGATTTAACTCTTCGGTTTGATTACATCGGATCTCTTCTGTGCTTGCCTAAGCGGTAGCTTTGATAAGTTCCATAGCAAACAGCCCAAAGTCATTGTGACTTGTCCCTGTGTGTCACTTCCAGTGAGGACAATCTCGTCTTGGCTCATGTTTGTTATTTAGCAGAGAGCGAGAGGGAGATGGGACCATGTGGCTGCTTTAGAGCAGCTTTGATCTTCTTTTCCACCCCGTAACAACAGTGCTCAGCGGTAATTACCGTTCATTTTAAAACATATTAGAGAGGTAGGGTAATAAGTGAGAAGGGAATTTTGAGTAATTTTCAGTGCCGATGAATGCATTATTAACTCCCAGTGATTTTGCAGATGCTATTTATGCCAGATGAGCCTGAATGAGTGGTGCTTGCCAGATCAACTCTTTAAGGAATGCTGTTTTCTGCACTCAAGGAGTGGTTCCAGTCAGGTCTACTTGTAAATCCCAACCTGGGAGACTGGGCATCTGCTGAGGCTGACAGGATGCTGTGTTATGTTACCCTAGCTCAAATGCCTTTGTGTATAGCAAGACCAAAAATCCTAGAAAACTAGAAAACACCCCATTTGATTGGTGCAGCCTTGGCTGTCTGTCTGCATCATGGAAGGGCAGTCAGCTTTGCAGAGGTGTCCAGGTGTGCGCACAGAGGAAGCTGTGGGCCTTCTCAAGATCTTACAGCCTGCTCTAGTGTGGCTGAGTGGAGTACTTGTTTCCTTTGTCTGGTGGTACATGAAACTTGATTAAGGGCCTTGCACCTCACTGTGCCTTCCTTGACATCAAAGTATTATAATATGCCAGCCAGTGTTATAATTTTAAAACGGAAGGTTTGAACTTCTTAAATTAAAACAAGCTTTAAAAATTGTCCCAACTCATAGGTCCACATCTTTTTTTTTTATTATTATTTGAGATTATTTTGACTTTTAGACAAATTCCATGCTTAGTAAAGGTTTTAATGGAATTTCTGAGCTCATAAATAGTAACACAGCTAAGCGATCATTTTTAATAATCCACTGGCAGTATTGCTTAGCAAGGAAAGTGTACATCCCTAAATGACTTCAGCAGAAAACTAATCAAGCTTAGTCACACTCTATGAGTGACTAACTTCGGCCTAGCAATTCTGCTTGATTTCTCATATACTATAAGAAATGCAGTTTTGTGGTTTCATGGAAGATTATCAAAACTAATAGCTTTTCAGAAGCTCTGCTGTTAAAGAATGCGATAGGATTTCCATGATCTTTTTTTATTTCATTTCTTTCCTGAACAATATTGCAGGACTAACTTCTGTATTTCTCTCTTCCGTTCAGTTTTGATGGCTGCAGCTTCCTAATGTGCTATAGTTATCATTCTTGAGATGTCTGTTTGGATGTGGTGAAGGGATAAATGACAGCCAGTCAAAACACCCATGCGATGCGGTGGAGTCTTTGTTCTGATTACATTACAGAGTGGAATCTCAGATTCGCAATTGGAAATTTGTGTGCCATAAAATTGAAAGCAAGAAAAGAATTTCCTGAGCAAACAAATAATGTAGCAGCAACTGTAAAGAGATAACTGTAAACTGTTTCCCATGTTATCTTTAAAATGCTGGCTTTCTTTTTTTCAGAGAACCAACAAAACATCTACTCCTAAGAGATGTTTTTAATTGCTTCAGTTGCTTGTCTGAATGTTTCTAAGAGGACTTTCCTTGCTACTAAGCATTTTCTTGTATATCTTGTTATTAAAAATTTGGGGAACAGGTAAGCGGAAGGAAAATGCGCTTAATATTAGAATTATGCCAAAGAATCGCTCTAACAACTTCATCTTTTCACAGTCAAAACCCTGCTAAGGATGTAGAGTTGGTGTTTTCTGAAAGCTTAGTTATTTCTGGTCTAATTTCTCTTTTGAAACGTTGCTTCTTTTCAGGATTCACTTGCATATCAGTTCTCCCAGGAGAAGACAAAGTTATTTTCACGGCACTTAGGGTTGGACTTAACTCTTTTCTTAAGCATGAAGGAAATTAATGTTGTTTAAATACTTCCTTCTCCATCTTTTAGTTTTCTTCTACTGGGCATTTACAACTATGATTTAGTATCTCACTCATTTGCCATGTTTCTATTTTACTTTCAGTTTATTTCTTGCATCTCGCCCTCAGTGCCCCTGATGCCTAGCATCCAGCAGAACACATCCATTGGTTTTACAATAGAGTGGCTTCAGGAAGGGGGAAATAACAGTTTTACAGCTCCTGCAATTAGAGCTCAGTGTATTTGTTGTGTATTTACCTTCTGTTTCAAGTTGGCAGCAGGAATGTTGCTTTTGTATATTCCTTATTTTGGTAAGAAATAGTAAGCACAGTGTAAGGATGCTGGGGCACCCTGAAACTCAGCACGTCATATTTTGCTTCCTTGAGACCTGAAACAATAATAACCTTTCCAAATTTGTATCGGTTTTTGTTGAGCCATCTGGCTTGTCCTGTAAATAAAATATGTAACAATCAGGAAAGCATTTATAGCCCATCTAGTGTTGATGCTACTAAGTTAAAATTCTTGTAGATTTAATAATGCTGTAGTTCTTAGTCCCTTCATCAAACTGCTCTGCTCTGACAGCAGGAGCACCAGAAAGACTGTACTGTGTCAGACCTGAGCTCAGTCTCTGCTCTCAGGGCAGCTAATAGCAACAGCCTGGGGAGAAGCAAGAGAAAAGGAGAAGCATGCAGCAATATGAATTTACTTAATCTTTGTTTGCTTTTTTAATCTCCACTAAGCGCTGAGCTGACGTTTTTGTAGAGTTACACGTAACTCCAAGCTCTTGTTTCTGAGTTCTAATAGCTAAATTACAGCTTATCGTTGTGTAAGTGAAGTTAGGAGTGTTTTTCAATGTGTATTAATTTACGTTTGTCAACATAGCATTTCATCTGCCATTTCATCACCTTAGCAGTCAATTACCGTGCCGTCTTTCTGCAGCTGTTTGCAGTGGGATTTGGTTGGTAGCTGTCTGGAGTAGCTTTTCCTAGCACTGATCCCTGCAGAAGCATAGGTTTGTGACTGGCTTATTGATGTCATCTCGGTGGTTGCTGGTGGGCTTTGCTGAGCCCAAAGGCAATGGGCAAAGGTGTTGACTGTCCTGAGATGTCGGTCTTGAGGGCTGTAAAGCTCCCAAATGTTTCAGTGAGGTTGGATTGCACCTACCGTTGTTAGACGCGCTTTTGAGCTTTGGTCAAACTTCCTGCCTGCTTTCAATTCTTTCAATTAAAAGTATTGGAGTCCTCATGTGACATGCCCATCTGAATTGGCTTCTGCCTGAATCGTCTTTGGCTTTTATAAGAAACACGTGCAGAATCAGAAACACTGCACCCATGCAGATGCTGCAAATGCTCTGTATGAGTTATGGCTTCTGCTCTCAGACTGTGCTTTTGACAGACCATGTTCCTAGTCTGTCAGACTTCACAATTTAACACTTCTTTCAGAGAATGCATTCCCCACTGCACTGCTGTTAGAAAGATCAGCGTGCTTTCTCTGCTCTTGTTATTGCTTGTGCTGCTATTGCCGTCCATGCTACTTTCATAAATGCTCCCTTCTCACTGGGTTGCAGAAAACATTTCTCTACAGAGCCTTATTGTGTGGCTGTTGCTGAAGGCAGCATGGTAAGACGCTACCAACCAACGTGCTGAGTGTCATCAGTAGGGAGCTGAGCTGAACTGCTGTCAGCATTCTTAGATGGATGCTGCTGCGGTTCATTGGGATGCTCTGCTCCCAGCAGGGAGTGTAAGCCAACAAATGACTTCGATGGTGGGGAGACAATAAAGGGATTTGGGTTTTACATCTAATTATTTGTCTTTCATTAGTTCTCAAGAACTTCACTCTCAAATGCTTGAGATTGATTAAAATCTTCTGCCCAGATCTAGCTCTGTAATTCATTCAGCAAGTGTCAATGAATGTTGGTAGATGTGATTCTTTTTCTTCATGGATTAATTCAGTGACACATCTTTGTTTCATATGCACTTCCATGTCAGACGCCATTCTGTCAGAGTGCCCCTCTGCTGCCATCTGTCACACGGCAACAAAACGTAATGGGATACGATGGGAAGGTTCAGCCTCTACTGCCATCCCACCAACATCTGCCTCTGACTTCGTGGGCCAGCATCATGAAATAGGAGGTTTTACTTTTGGAGCAGCCCTTGTACTTCCTTAGAGAAAAGTCATTTAGTCCAGTGAGGCCTGTCAGGAGTATATTTATTTGAAATTATTTTATCTGCCTTGTCCTGTGATGTTCACCTGAAAGTTATAGACCCTGCTAATTATAGCTTCATAAAATTGTCATTTTGGTGTTTGTTCGTTCTGTTTCTCTTCAGTGCAGTCAAAGTTTCCCTACCTTGTTAGAGAAAGAAGAGTTGAAGCAGGGCTGTGTAATCCCCTCTGCAGGTCCTTCATATTGAATTTTTGGCTCTTTTTTTCCTTCAGTACATGCAGCAGAGAAAGGAAAATTGCAGTAATCTGTGTCTTTCATTGTAAAAATACTTTGGGATATTCCTCCCATCTATTTTCTATTTGCAGCAAAGTTTACCAAAGTGGAAAATGAAGTAGAATACTTCATTCTTCTCTAGATGCCACCCACTGATTTTTCATGTTTTCCTTGGAATTATGTAATCCTCAGCATATCCTCAGCAAAAGTTTCTTGCTATGGCTCTCATAGATTCCACTTTCCCCTTTTTGCTGCTGCCAGCTTCCTATGGGCACTCGGTGATTTCCTCTTCTGTGTGCTGACATAAAGCAGACCCAGCTCGAAGGGCTTTCAGACATGTGTGCTCCCCTGACTTTTGCTGGAGGGGGAAGGAGCAGAAGTACCAAGTGATGCTGGGAGATGGTGGCTGCAGAAAGAAGCCTGGGGCTTGTGGGGAGCTGTGGCATGGACAGGCATATCTTGATAGCAGCAAATGAGATTTAAAAGAAACCAAAAATTTGATTAGTGTGTTCTTGGAGGTGGGACAGATTTACAAGTTGAGTGGAAAACCTGCTTCTGTTTGAAATGCAAACGTGAAATATCTGTTGTGAACTGAGTCTTGTAAAGGATGTGCATCTTCTGGTGTACTTTTTGAAAGCGAAGACATCAGAAACACTTCAGAAAGAAACTTTCTCCTAAAGGAGTATTGTACAGTGGAGTTTAGGCAAGTGTTTGAATGATGACAGGATGTAGAACTCAGTAAGAAAGTCTGTGACAGATGTGGGGCTGTGTCTAACTGATGATGGTGGTGTTTTGCTCTTAAACTACTGACATTAAATAACATGATAATAAAAAAGCCCTATCCTCCCAGACTAAGTAATGTTCAAAACGTTGTCAGGATGTCAGATGTGATTTTGTACATTCGTAGGTTGTTTAGAAAAATGCAAAGAAAGGTTTAACAGAGGAGACCGCATTTGGAAGAAGAAAAATTGAGTCCTTCCTACATTTAAGTGACTACTGTGGGACAGCTTATTTTTTCCAATAATTATTACACTTCATGTTCTTCGACAATTAATCTTTTGCCAGAGAACACAATTTAAATGTCAGGTTTAAAAAGCGGTTTAAATAATTTTCTTGTTTTTATTGGGAAGTTCTAGTAAAGATTTTTAAGACGTTAGCAGTTACATTTCTTGACAGTTAAATGCAAATTTCATAATCTTATCACTTTTAATTTGTCCTGGAATGATGTGGAAAAAACTGGGAGGCGGGTGTAATGCTCGTAGTCAAGGACACACTGATTTAAATCTGCCTGTATCTCCAAAATCTTTCAAAACTGGTGACTGGGCAGCCTTTGGAGACGTCTGTAAATCCTTGCTGACTGTTGGAAAGTGATAGACAGAAGGTTTTGAAGTAGAAACAAGTTGCGACAAAGCAGTTGACGGGAATATTGGATTTTGGAAGATTCATTAAAATCTCAAAATCTGCTCTTACAGTTCTTTACTTGTGAATGATTTTTGAAGGACCACAGAAAGATGCAGCAGTTTAACTGCCTTATTAATCACACTTTATTACCGTTTTACCCATTGGAACAGGGACAGTTGGAGCCATCCTGACATTCTGCATTGCAGACTCCCGTTCTCTGAACTTGGGTGTTAATGGTTTGGTCTTGCAGAAAGCTTCGAGAGTTGGAAGTACATCACAAGTAAGGAGTAAAAAAGGCAAAATAATGGAGGTGCTGCATAGTACTGTCTCATGAATGTGCACCACAGAGTAATCTTCTTCTACTACTAATAAGCAGGCCCACTTAGATGTGTATCTGTCCAACTGAAACGTGAAGGGGAAGTAGTCAGCACTCAGTTCAGTTTCCACATAGGAATGTCATAGATCCCATCTCTTGCTGTGTTGTGATGACTTTAGAGGCTTCTGATTCTTTAGCCTTCCAAAGAGAGCCCTGTTCTGTCTCATTCTCAGAGCTCCCATCTAAACTTAAAATCCAGTGCACATGCTGTCTCCCTTTTTATATTAGGAACATTCAAACTTTATTGAAACCATTGGCAAGAAAGCTGTCACTGTCATGTGAATTTATTTCTGACCTCTCCAGTGGCAGGGAGTCCCACAGTATAATCATGTGGTTTTGGAAAGGGGGGTCATGTAAAACAGTCCTACCATCTGAACAAAAAATCATTTGCTTTGTTTTTATATTAACCATCCTCTGTACTTCAGTCTTCTTCCTTCCTATCCATCTTTCTGACATCAAATATTTAGGTTGGTTTACAATGCACTGCCTGGGACACCAAAAGCAGAGCAGGAGTGTCCTGTGGGCATCTGCTCAGGCTGGCTTGCTCTGCTTCATTGCACTTAACCCCACGCAATGTAGATGTAGCCAAAGGTAAATGATTCCAGTCTTCCTGATCATTTTCAACATGATAGCTTTTCTGGACAGTTCAGGAGTCTCTGAAGCCTCTCTAGTTCTACCAGATGCTTTGATGGTACTTGCTGTGCTCATAACCTCTCAAATCGTCCGTGCTGACACGTGTCTACTGCATGCCACAGTGTTTTTGGTGTCCTGAGCTTTCTTTATAGCAGTGATCCTAGTTAATATTTTTGCAATATCAAAATACATAGGAACTGTTATGAGATATTTGTTTTCTTTAACTCTGGGTTAACTCAATTTTATTAATGTCAGCCCATGAACTTTATTCGAATGCTTAATGTGATCTAATATCCTCAGATAGTTTATTCCTCTACTTTCTCACCCATCTTTAAGGGCGAATGTGCTCTATTTCGTACTCTTCTGCATGTTTGAAAAAGCTGAGGCTCTCCTATACATTGAGGTCAGAGTGTGTTCACATGTAATCAAATTCTGCTGGGTAGAACTGGAAACTAAGGGCAGATATTTATCAAGTTAGATTTTCTTTAGATTTAGAGCAGTGCGAAAAACAAAGAACATCATTGTCACAGCTTCCTCTACATCCTAGGAGGAGATTCTAAATGAGCAATAGGTGAATCTCTAAGTGAAAATTATCAAAGCAGAGCTCTTTCAAGAATGCCATCCTTGTTGTTTTGTAGAGGGGTGGCAAACGTTGTTGAGCTCCACTGAGCTTTAAAAATCATTCCACACGTTAATCTTCTATTTAGGTATGGATTTTAGTGTCCTTACAAGGAAATGGTCTTTTTTTTTTTATGAACAGAGGGAAAGAAACTGTGAGATTGAGCAAGTAGATGGTCCCTCAACTTCCTTGTTTTGCACAAGAGCATTACAGCATTTTGTCCATTAAAAGAAAATGCCATGCTATTTTGGAGGTGTGGTCTTACAGTTGTATTATGAGAGAAGGTTTTCCATGGAAAGATGGAGAACAGTCTCCAAGTTGTATCAACATTCTAACTACTTTGAAAGTTGTAAAAATGATGTTATTTTACGTACATTAAATGATATCTCATCACCAAGAGTATTTTATGGATCTTTCTATCCAGACCCTTTCAAAAACGTAAGGGAACAACGTAAAATGTTAATGTGTAGCTCAAAAAGGATTGTTTGTGTGAAGCTGCAGAATAGACAGGAAGTTTGGTCAAGTTACACTTTTAATTATGATTCATGGCCACTTAACGATATGAGAAACATAAGAGTTACATTGGCGTAGTGTTATTGATGGTACAAGTTGGAAGGAATAGATCATTCTCTTCATTAGTTATACCAACAGCACACGGATGTAGATGATGGAGTACGACAGCATGACTGGTTGCTGGAACATGGGAGGACTCCTGAAGAAGTAGGGAGAATTCAGAGGAAATCCAGGGATAATTCTTTCTTTCTCAGAGTGGGCCAAACCACAAAAGTTTCTGCGTGAATTATGACTTCTCCCCTTTCTTCCTCCAACTTTTCTTAGGCCTGTCTCCTCTAAGCAGCTGGTGACCAAGGCTGCGTACGCCACGTAGACCAGCTGTCCTGAAGCTGTTTTTCAGAACACCAGACGTGTCTGGAAATGCAATGTGTAAATTCCTACCTGGCTAGGTGGGCAGGTGCATTCATTTATCCTGCCATTGGGAGAGGGTGAAGAGGAAGAAAAGGAGCTCCTCCCTTATACAATGCATGTAAACTCAAGCAAAACAAACAAAGTGCAAATTCCATGTATAGATTCAAAAAGCATACTGAAATCAGATTTCTGGTGAACTCTTTTTATTTACTTATCAGTGAAGGATGCTTTTCCAGAAAAATGTCATCTTTCAATTCCCAGCTGTTTCAGTACTGAAGAAGTTGAACAAAAAGATTTTTTTAACTCTGTATTTGTGAAAAATGTTTTAACTGTTCTGCAGAAATCTAAATCCCTGTCTTCAAAATACCTAGAAGAAATCAGCTTAGGATACAGGCTGATAAGTGGAAATTTTAGACTGTATTGAGAATTGTCTAAAAAGCAGCACTTCCATTTAAGACTATCTTAAAGCAATTGCTTGGCATGCTCCTCCCTCTCTTGTAAGCAAGCAATCTGAGAGAACTTGATATAATATTTATCTGTAAAGACCCATTTAGCAAGAGCGTAGATCTGTGAAGGGATTATGTTAAGCTAAATGACTTACTGAATGAGGGACTCGAACATTAAATAAAACTCTTTTAATTTAAATGTATATAAATGGATAAGGGCAGTAGACGGCGTAGGGTAAACTCTTAAACTCATGCTTTAATCCTTTTTGCCCTTTTCTCTTGGCTTGAAGGCTACTATGAAAGTGCCAATTTCTCTTTGATCCAGTAATTCCGTGGACCATACAGATTGTACTTGTACAGCTTGTCTAGTTTTTTACAGCTGTTTGTGTAGCTGATGGTTTCTTACTGTCAGTAATATAATTTATATACTCTGCAATGAGCGAGTTTGATGGTATAAATGGATCCTCCTTCTCAAAAGCTGAAAGATCTTTGGTGCATGTAAATTTTGCACCCTAAATCTATTTGTTCTCTGGAAAAATCAAATAAACTTTTTTCCTCCAGATTTCAAGAGAGGTTTCCACTCCTGAGGTGTTTACCTTTTATCAGTGTAAACTCATACCCCTTATAACCCACTGTTACAGATACACCCACTCATCCCTCATATACTCTGCTGCCTGATGTTGTAATTTAAAGGACCCCCAGAGCAGGTGTTGTGCTGTTAACCTGTTGCCGTGCATGATGTGGCTTGTATCTCCAAAAATATTTTCTTGGGGATTCTGCAGTCATAAACGGGTCACTTACAGATGGACTGTCTGCAACTACAAGAAGCTTACAGCTAAAAAAAGGCATGGCTGAGGATCTGATGCAGATGTGTACTTCTAGCAGCGAGAGCTGCAGGCTCCTGCATCGCTGCTGGTGGGTTACCATACCACTGTGTGAATGAATGCGTCACACTACCTACCTGGTTTCAGCACTGTGCCGTTGCCTCACTGTAAGATGCTACTGTAAGATCCACAAGAAATTAGTGAGCGCTTCCATAGTCAACCTGCACGTTATTTGTATCTGTGGACTTGACCTCACAAGGGCATGTTTCCAGTGCCAGTATCAAAACTGCTTTACAGCTCTTCCGAACAGCATTACCTCGCTGATACTTCCCTAACCCAGGCTCGTCACAACTTGCAGATGTCTTGGGGTTGATGTGTAAGGCACTGTTCCAGCCCATTCCATTTACATCTTTTCTGTCATACTTTAACTGCTTCCTAATCTTATTTCGCTCTTCAACAACCTTCAATACTTCAATGCCTGAAGGATTTTTTAGATTAATTTTTTATTACTACAGTACAAGCAGGCTGTCATAGCTCAGTTGTCCCTCTCTTGGCTTTGGTACTGTTAGGAGTTGCCTTCCCAGGATCATATGTGATATCCTTCCATCCCTGACCCTACTGCTGGCGTGTCCAAAAGGCATTTGTAGTGCTGAGCTACCAAAGAGGGAGCAAAGCCTTTTCCTTATGATTTTGGAGCTCAAGGTGAGGATGTTGGTGCTTCTTCGCTTTTCCTTTCTTAAATGGAGGAGCTGCTACATTTTCTTCACCTCCTACTGATGAACCTCTTAACCATTTGTCTAAACCTCCTTGCCTGCAATTTCTAGCTCAGAAGTGGAGAAATTGCTCATTTTTTCTTGAATTTTGAAAGTTGGTTAATTAAAACGCTTCGATAATGAAATCTTAATAATTGAGCTGCTCAAAAGACCAGTTTTACGAAGAATTTATAGATGTTAGAATTTCCTTTTGTTTCAGTTTTGGAATGAACAAAGGAATCTTTTCTCACAAGCAGAGCAGTATGTGACAGCCCTGCTGGAGGCTAAGCTGTGGGCCTACAGGTAGGAGAGTCTCTCCTGCCCTGAGAAATGCATGCTCCCCTGGCTCTGCAGCTTTTCTCTCAATATCCTCTGACTGTCAGCCTCTCCCCCAGCTTCTCCTGCTGTCTCTGTTTTAGATATTACAGATAATTAAAGACTCACTGGGATGAATATTTGATATGGAGAAGAAAGGCTGATGCTAAAAATTAGGGAATTTCATCATGTGGGAGCCCACGGTGCGGTCTTTGTCCAATCCTCTTTGCTGAGAAAGCAGACCTTGTGACATCTGTACAGACTGGAGCAGCTTCAGCAGAACAAGCTTGTGGCAGCTCCTCAACCTGCTGCCTGGGCAAGCTGCTCTGAAACAGGTGGGAAAAGGAATTTAACTGCTTTCATCACCTTATACCATATGCGCTCTTTTACCGCACGGAAGGAACATTTACAATGTGAATGTGCAGAAACCAGCTCGTGGTTCTCATCGAGTTTTCTCAAGTCTGTCCTTCACCTCATTCACTTTGGGCACCTAAAACTTGTAGTCAGTCGTAGCAGAGAGCTTCATCCTTCGTGACAGAGAAGGAAGAATGGCGTGTGTTGGAAAGAGACGTTAAGCAGGCCAGCTCTGAAATCAGTCAGCTTCAATAAAGTGCCGTATTGATCTGCTGCGTGCTGTCATTACGGCTACGTCTGAGTGGAAAAAACCTGTAAAACTTGCTGGTTTTTGGCAGGGCTGGATATAATGTGATTGCTTGCTCCATGACAGCTTCCCTTTCTTTAGTCTCCTGAGTTCAATACGGTGTCTATCAAGTATGCATAAGGTTTTTGTCAGATGTTGTTTTTTAATCTGGGCTTAATTGAAGTCTATTGCATATTAATGGTACCCTTTTACTCTCTGGCTGGAAGTTAGCTTTAAGATGCTAAAATGGAGTATTCACTGTCTCTGGTACTTGTTTAGAGTTTTCCTTTGGGGTGAAAAAAACAAGCTTCGCAAGAAGAAAGCCTGTGTTTGACTGAATCAAATCAGTCTCTAAGGAATGTTAATGAGGCTAATTACTCAAAATTGTGATACTTGATTGTTTTACTAATTTGGGAGGAGCTGGTGTTTTATCTTCACTGCACTAAGTGGTTTTGATGACATTTAAGTATACTTTTTCAGGGAAAGAATGAATCCAATTTTCGTTTATTCTTTCCTTTGCTTTCGGTTCTGGGCAAATATTTTCAGATTATAGTCAAACAATTAAGGTGGGATTATGTTTTGGCTATCATAGAGTATTAATTCCTTAATATATTATTGTACACAAGTGAAGATTAGGTAGGTTTTGTAAAGGGCAGATGTCTGTTTGTGATGTCTGGCATTTTTTTTAATGATATACCCTAGAACCTTTGTTCTGATCTTTTCAAATCACATGGAGAAAATATTGAATTGAGGTTAGAGACAGGCAAATAGTTATGACCTTCATTTGAAGCATTAAACCTTTGTTTTGGAACAAAGATTTTGTTAGGCTGAAGTGCTATAGTTTGAATTGAGATCAAGGTAGTGCTGAAGTCGAGGATAAAATAAGCAAGCGCGTTTATTCCCTCTGCTTTTGACTGAAAGTGAATCTAACTTGGAAAACAAACAGCTGAGATTATAATTTACCAACTTTTTGAGTTCAGAGTTTGAGGAAAAACATCATTGTTCCTTGTTGTTGAACGTATTAAAGCTAAGATGTGATAGTTTGGTTAATGGGTTTCTGGAGCAGGTGCACGCTGCCGGCAGTGCCTCGCTGACTGTGCCTGGGAGCTGCTGAGCTCGCTCATGAGGAGCTCTGGGACACAGGAAGGCCTTGCATAGCTTCCTTTGACAACGAAGATCTTCCTCATATAGTGTGTGTTCAAGGGCTGCTCTGCCAGTACCGTAGTCTCTTCAGATCCTCCCTTTCAGAGGGTTTCGTTATTCCACTTTTTACTTGTGAAATGCTTGCTGTAATTCAGAGATTGAATTAATGATTGTACTTTTTCTTCTCATTGTATTTTCTGCCTGAAGAAATACTGATTCCAATAGCTAAGAAATGTTTAACGATTGTATGCCTGCAGTTAGCCTTTGGCAAATGAGATGTAATTTTATTTTCTCCTCTCACTTGATTGTGCTTTGGCTTGCTGTTTCATTTGATGCTTTTCTGCTTGCAGAGGCATCTCTGTCTTCACTTACTGTATATCTTAGCTCTGACCTTAATGCCATGAATCAAATGCATAGTTGTATCTCACTACTTAAATCACCAATCACTGTTTGCTGCAAGTGGTTTTGGTTTTGTTGGTTTGGTTTTGTGGTGGTGTTGTTGTTTGGTTTTGTTTTGTTTTGTTTTTTGCCATCACAAGACCTTTTATTATTAGCCATTATCTAATTAGACAGATCTTGACCAAGTAACCTGAAAAAGAGGTGGGCTAAAATTTGTGTACGGCATACCCCAAAATTTAACTGTGTGATAATACTGTGGGTGGATGTGGATGCTATTTTAAGCAGAACATTGCTGAAGTGAAATTGGTTCCAAATCTTTCTTGTCTGAGAATTTCTTTGCCAAAGTTGCTGGAACTTGTATTCTGTTCCTTTTCACTTACGTAGCCCTATGCGAACCCATAATTAGCAAGGGCTACATTTTTTCTCTTCCTTTATTCTTTTCAGGCTGGAAAGAGATCTGTGATATATGAATATGAAGTGTTATATATAGCTTGAATGAGATTTTGCCTGATGAACTGATATTTTTTTAGAAAACCTGTTGTACTAATGTGCCATTCTGACAAATGAAAGGTAACTATTGGAGTGTGAAAGGGAGCTATTACAGAAAAAAAGAATGATAGTTCTGTAACACAGTGCCACCCAAGGAAATGCCTTCAGTATACACTTGGAGCAAGCTTCTTACCTATTCCAGGTTTTTTGAATTTACCTCTCTCTCCCATGCACACAGATTGCATACTGACATCACTCAGAAGTGAACAGAAATGGAAAAGAACATCTGAAAGCAGCTTGATTTGTTTGATTGACGCGGGCTCCTTCTCATAGAGAATTCAGAACAGAAAATATTTTCTGGCTTTGTGTACTTATTTACCTATACAACATGATGTGAGCAGAATCCTTATGCACTGATTTGATGTGGCTAAAACATGCAAGTGATAGCAATATCATTTACAGAATCATAGAATCATTGAGATTGGAAAAGGCCTCTAAGATCATCTAGTCTAACCATCCACCCACCACCATGATTGCCCATGAAACCATGTTCCTTAGTACAACATATACATGTTTCTTGAATGCCTCCATGGACAGTGGCTCAGCCACCTCCCTGGGCAGAGCCTGTGCCAGGGCCTGTAGAGAAGTTTTACCTAATATCCAACCTGAGCCTCCCCTGGCCATTCCCTCTTATTCTATTGTTAGTTAACAGAGAGAAGAGGCCACGCTTGACACTGACTATTAATATGGAATCTTCATGCTCAATTCAGCTGAATTAATTTTATATTTCTTCTATATGGATTGTCTACTGTCTTATCGTTACATACAGTAGGACAGATTGCATTGAAAAAAGAAACATCTTTGTGATTCAGAACTTCTTAGCTAGTAACTGGTGTAGACACACACATTCTGTTCTTCCTGTCATGGAGGTTCCAGCACAGCATATAGATTCCCTAAGTTTGGGGGTAGTTTTCTTAGTAAATACTTCCTTCTCAGACTCTCTGTGGTGTCAAAATCCCATCAAGGAATGGCAATGGAAGCAACATCTGAACAATCTTGCCAATAGGAAACTACCTTAGAGCTTTGCATGTGCTGTGCTACATTCACAGTAGTATTTGTTTGGCTATTTTTGTTGCTGAAAGTAAAAAATATTTGTCATTTCTATGATTGCTGTAGATACTCTACAAATATAGAGGAAAAATAGCATCCCCAAGAAGCTTAAGAACACAATATGATGTACCTGGAATGGAGGAAGAAGTTGCATGAATGTCTTTGCATGTTGCATCATTTATTTTATTGGTAGTTGATGTTAATTTGCCACAAACCAGTGTTAAAAAGACAATCTTAGTCAAGGTTCTGGTCAGAGCTTTTCAAATACGTTGAGTTCACTAAAATGCATTGTAGTTCTAGTTTGACTTCCCAACATGGATAGAGCAGCGCTCCAAAGTTTCTGAAAATCCTTCTCGTAATGTTTTATGGCCAATGGGGAATTGGATTTATTTATTTATTTATTTATCTTTCCAGTACAATCCCTAATGGCTGTGAAAGCAATGCTGTCTTAGATGCTGAAGAAGGGCATCCAGTTCTGCAGCATTTCTTGCAGGGCTCTGGCCTCCAACTTTCTCTGTTGTGTACTCTGTGGAGATCTAAAGATGCCTGCCCTTTCCTCATCCTAACCTTGGCCTGTGGCATAAGTAAGATGGGAAAACAGCAGGGTGCATAACAGAGATAACTGGATTTACTGAAATCTGAAAATGGATTTTAGCAGATCAGAGTTTTAATCTGTTGGAATACAGGAAGGAAATCTATACTTCATTTTTTGCTTGGTTTCTGGTTTGAGGTGATTCACATTCTGTAATCTAAAGTAGTGCTAGTTTTACCCATTCCTGTTGGCAGGTCACTTCCATGAACATGGAAAGTGAATTGCCCCACAGAGACATCAGTATAAATGGGTTTGTATGGCACTCTGTCTCTCAATTACAAATATGTGGTTTGCATTTTAATATGTATTACCATATTAAATGAGCTTGACGTTCACAACTCTGATCTCTGGATAAACTCTTTCGAATACTTGCACAGAAATGAGGGATTTCTGTGTTCATTAGAGACTTCTGCTATGGGCTGTTACAGAAGTAGAGCTGTTTATCCACTTCATAGCAGATTCACTACGGATCCTTATTGAGGTCAATGACCTCAAAGTTTGAAAAAGTAACTGCAGAGCTTTTGGAGCTATGTATAACTGTAAGGGACAATTATTAATAAATATTAAAATAACCCATTGATTTGTTTATGTATAAATTGACAGTGGAGGATTGTAATAGTGAACGCAGTGACGAAACACCGAGTTGGACAAAAGAACACTTTTTATTCAGATGGACATAAGGCACAAGCAGTAACGAGTAAAAGACTTGTATTCCCCTTGTTCCCTAACACAGTATAACTGTAAGATTCGTGGTCTCACCCAGAAGCATTTCTGGCATTTTTACTCAATTGCTTAATACACCACTGTCTGTTTGTGTGCTCGGACATGTCCAACAGTTGACTGAATATTCAGAATAAAATTGCTTTTCTCTGAGACAGTAGGAAATGGAGATGATTTTTCATACTAGCACATTTGTGTTCTCCTTTGATAATGAGTAGATTGGGGGTTACATAAAAGCCTGATTCGTTAATGCTGTCTTGTCTTTCTTTTCTGAAATATGAATATTTGAGTTTTATTTTACAAAGAGGGGGAAAAATTGCCTCCTTTGTAATGCACAGGAGAACTGTGCTGACCTGGCACAGTAGCATGGTTCATTAGCAGAAACTCAAAGCACTTCCATTTTGATGTCTGTTCTCCCTAATATACTGGAATCTGTAAAAGCAGATAAGGCTTATTATTTAATAATATGACCTTATCCTTTCCAGTGGCATATGAAAGATGTTTGAATAAGCCTTGTTCAGTGTTGACTTTTTTGGTACTTGCATACAAAGCAAACTGAAGTTTTAACCGCACAGAATTGCTTCTTGATATAAAGAATCTTTTCATGGTGGTGGTGGGAGATGTCTGTGGCTACAGGCTTTTTTCCATATGAAATCTGCCTGAATTTTGAACTAGTGAGTTATTAATGAGCCAAGTGCAGACTAAAATTAATGTGATCTTCTATAGTCTACACCGCCGTGATCTTCTGCTCAATAATTAATTTTTGTGTGTCAGAGAATCACAGCTGAGGTTGGACAGGACCTCTTGAGGTCACTTTTCCCCATCTGCCTCCCGTAAAGCAGCATAGCTCAGCACAGGCTGTCCAGGACCGTGTCCAGTTGGGTTTTGAATGTCTCCAAAGATGGACTCCCCCAACCACACTGGAAGACCTGTTCCTGGGGTTTGACCACCCTTACGGTTAAGTTGTTGTTAGCAGGGAATCAGTAACTTGTTATGCAAAGGTTACATTCTTTGTGTTCCTCCATGGAAAGTGTTAATTTGAGCATAAAATGTAAAAAAAAAATGAGTTCAGAAATAACTCTTCAGAGCTGTGCGATGTCACCCCTGTGGTCATTCTAAGCTACCTCCCATTAAGACCTGTCAAAAACCTACTGGCAATTTTGGTGGGAACTTGGGTGGTACCACAAGTCTTGAGCCTTTGGAGATGTTATCTTTTGGGGAGCATCAATCAGGTACATACTTCATTTTTTTTTTTAATCACTGCTGAGGCTGATTCATTTAACTGGTCAAAATTGCATTTGAAGAAGAAAGAAATCATTAAAAAAAAGTCAAAAAGTTGCTATTGGATGAACAACTGATGCCCTGCTTTTCAAGCCTGTGTGTGTTACTGTAGTGTGTTACTATTAGTGTTTGGGGCAGAATGAGCAACAATGAGCTTTTTTGTCATGGACCAAGTTAAATGATTTCTGATGTAATGCCTATAAAGGCCACAAGCTACCAAGAATTGTTTCTGTTTATTAGAATGAATCCTTGAGGTCACTCTCAGCATATCAAAGCAAAGATCTTAATTAGGCTAAGTTTCAGGACTTAAAGAAATTGATTGTGATAGCTCGGGGAATTGGGAAGGATCTGAAGAGCGTGCTGTTTTTGTCTTGCCACTGCTGAAATTTTTGATTGAATTAGAAGAAGAGTTTTAATGGCTTTCTGTGTGCAGGAGACAATTTTGGTATGCATCGTTAAAGAAATAAAAGTTGTAAAGGCTTAGTCTGTTGAAATCAGACAAAGAAGTGCACTTCATTACAGTAACTTCTGCGTTTGTCATTTGCACCAATCCAAGGCTTTCTAGTCACTGTGGATCTATACATTCATTTATACACAGACATTTATCCATACATAAATCCATGATGTATAGACAGAAGGTCATCCAGTGTAGAATTACAGAGAAATTTTTGTGCAGTGTATGGAAGCAACCTACTTCAGGTTTCTGTTTTCTCTTTACAATTATTGTATAGTGACTTTGGCAGCTTGCTTCACTTTATTTAGACTGATTTTGATCCTCATAGAGTGGAAGCTTTTAAGCTATCAAAATGATACTCAGTACAGCCAAGCTTTCTGGAAACTTTGGAGCAGTGTGTTAGTCTTTCACTTCAAGAAACTACACCTTCTAGTGATCTAACGAGACATTTAATTCAGTAATGTCATTGTGGGCCCAAGCTGCTCATTGTCAGCTTTGTGGGACCACCCCTTAGTTTGACTCTTTTTGCTCCCCTGATTTGAGAGCAACTGACAAGGGAAATAACAGGTGTGCGTTACATTGAGGTTTCTGTGTACAAGCAAAGCTCTACGAAGAGTTTTCCCACAGCCGCTGGCACTGTCTGGGGCTGTGCAGAAAGTGCCCTTACAGATCAGAGTGGGAGTCCGTCCGCTTCAGAGCTTGCTGTCTGACGGCTTCCTCAGAAGAGCCAGGAAAAAGCCTGCAGCACACAGCTAAGGAAAACCCTGCCGATACCTGCTGTTAATCCCTTATTAGCACAGGCTAGCTCAAATTCTCCTGCAGTAAGACATAGTATCTCTTCTAGAGTGCTTTTAATGCCAGATATCTGATGTTCAAATTCAGCATTTGATATTTTGTATGTTGTTGATCTGTTATTTTCGATCTCGTGCTCTTGAATTACTTCTGTAATTAATTCTCAGTGGTGTAAAACAAACAAAAAGCGCACGCTGGAACAAACACTCGGCAGTTGTTATTGCATTTTCAGCTCTCTGTTTTTCAATTTCATTTGCTGCTACTTTGATGTCTGTGTGAGGGGCTAGAAAATTCTAGTATGTTTCTTGTGCAATTTATTCTTGTGCTTTGCGTGCTTTCGTTTTCATCTGTGCCCTCTGGGCTGTCCAGCAATACAGAGATCAGAAAGGGGTCAGAGCAGATCTGAGCAGTGAATACAAGTCCTGTTCTGGCACGCTTCTTACGTAACACATGCAAGTCAGAAAAGACAGCGTGAGTCACTTGCAGGCACATCTCTTAAGGCAAGAAAACCATTGTTCTTCACTCCAGTCAATTAAAATAGAGCATTCTGCCTACCTCCTGCACCATATTTTGCTGTGTGCTGGTTTTGACATGCAAAGCATAGAAGCTGTTCCTGCACGGTACCCCTCAGCATGGACGGGCACGTGACAGCAATGGCATCACATGGGCGTTTTCAAGTTGCAGAAGAGAAGTGTGCCTGATCTATGGATGTTTCTTTTAAGTGGCATCTTGCTCATAAATAATGTATTTCAAGTGGTTACTATTGGCAAGAGGAAATAAAGAGAAAGTTGAGGAGTGTTGAGCATTTCTGTTGCTGTTAGGAAACTGCACTCAGTCGCTGTGAATTTATAACATGAAGCACCTATATTGGTTCGCTTCTCTGTATTTTCTTATAGCTAAGTTTGATTTATGATACATATTGAACCTCGCTGGAATGCTGCTATACGTTAGGATAAACATAAATTCTTTTCCTTTTTGAACTAGGCATTCCTGCTTACCCCAACATGCTTCTATTAAATTCTGCAATATCCTTTGCAAGTACTTTCCAGGAGTTGAGCCCCTGCGGTAGCCAGATCCTTTTTGTTCTTACCTCAGGTGTTAAAACCATGAAAGAGGTTATTCTTGGAGCTCTGTAGTACTGTGTGTATGTCAGCCAATGACTGCATAATATTTCTCCGGGCGCAAAATAAAAATGGAGGGGAAATTGCAGTCTACTGAACAATTTATTGACTTTTTTTTTTTTTTTGGTTGTTTTTTATTTTATATTTTTAATTTCATTTATTTGTTTTCACAACAATTTGTTCTGCCTATGCTGTATCCAAGAGACTATGCGATAAAGATAAAAGGATAGCCTGGAAAACTGTAAAGCTTTAAAAATAGTTGGAGAGGGAAAGTCTTTTGCATCTGGAACAGAAGAAAAGGACAGACTTCACAGATACATTTCCAGTTTGCCAACTGGCACTAACAGTGTGCTGCTGCCAAACCAGCTTGGTTCTTTATTATTTATGGTTTACAACTTACTTTAAAAGACCTTCATAATAATAGTCCCATTTAATTTGTCTTTCCATAACAACTTTTCCACCACTGCTCCATTTTCAGCTCCAGCATTTCAATTGTGCAGCACACACAGAGCTGCTGTTAGTTGCTGCTTTATGGTGGAATACATTTATGCTCAGTAGCAAAAGTACATTGTGTGTAGATCTTAGGTGATATATTTTGTCTCACACATGGGTTTTGAATATGTTGTTTTTAAGAATGACTGGAGAGCAAGTGAGCTGAATGCAGCATTAGGAGGATGTGGCAGCCCGGCCAAATCTATCACTGACTTTACTAAGTGACAGAGGCAGCACCGAGGCAATCAGTGCAACTGTCTGCTGTGCCTGCCAAGTACCTACGAGTTATGTTGTGTGCCAGAAATACTTTCCACAGCTTGCCATGTATTTACTGCTATGACTTGAGTCAAATGCAGGTGCTGGAAGGAAATACCTGGGAGTGAGGACACCGGGCTGGTAGCTTGATATGAAGCTGTAGCTTAGGAAGGGATTGAATTATACTGGTAGGCATTCTGTTGTTAATGGTGGTTTTGAACCCTTGGAAATATTAGAGTGAATATTAATGGCTTTCTGTCTTGACCTTCTGCTCAAGTCTGAACTCCAAGCTCTTCCCTTGCTGATCATTTGACCTCTTGTTTACCATTTTAAGGAGTTTCATATTATTCTCCTTTCTTATATCACGTTTCCCACGCTCCTTGCAATTTCTTCTGTTTAGTTAAAAATAATACAAGGAAGTATCCTTATGGTCCAGTCACTGTCATTCTTTCCTAATGGAATCGCCGAGGAAGCATTTTTCCTTTCTGTTCCTGGGTACCTTCCCTAAAGATTTATTACAGCCTGGTTGTAGTTCTGGCTGTAGTACAAAAACAGCTTTCTTCTGTGTTTTACGGTCTCCCTCACCTTTCTGGTTATGACAGTCCCCTGCTTTGTCATTCTTCTACTTGCCCTTTGAAAATATGGACTGCTACCTTCTCTAATGTCACTACCTCAGCAGTTTCTGGTTCTTTTGCTTGTTTGCTTCTGCCATCCTGGTGCTAGCCAAGAAACCAAAGCGGTGGTGACTGTCCCACTAAATAACTCCTGGCAGTTAGAAACTTGTCCAGTGTGAGTGTTCCTGGACCTGGTAACTCTTTCCCCAGTCTTTTGCCAGAAGGTCTAAAGGCAGAGAGCTGTTCTGCTTTCTATTCTTGCACCTGCTGCCAGCAGCTCCCCTGGAAGCCACACAACATGTGGAGTGGTGGCACCCCTTCTTCCTCCATAAGAGAGGCTGGCAACTCCCGTGGGATATGAGGGCTTTGCCTTTGCATCTGTCCCTGCTCTTTGACGTCCTTTTGTGTAGGACTTGCAAGTGAAGACAAAATAAAGTTGGTTTCAATAAGAATGAAAGACTTTGTAGGTGACTGGAAATAAAATTGCTAAGCAGATGATGACACGGTGTGCTGCTTGCTTTCAGTGACAGGCAAGTCCCTTGCAGGCTATAGAAGGCATTGCGCTGCTTGGCTGCCCTGCATCCCAGCTCATCTCCGTTGCCACACCATGGGGCTTGTAGATGTCACAGTGCTCCAAGGGCCCCCTGGCTGCCATCTAGGCCTGCAGTTGGCACAGAGCGGGCCTGGCCCAAGTAGAGAATATAATTTAAGAAGCAAGAGTTATACAAACAGATGATTAATATCACACCTTTGGCACCACGTCATGATTAAATTAGACAGTTATCTGGACTGAGCTGGGAGGAGGGTATTGACCTGCTCCATGCACCCTTTGTGTTGATGACTTGTTCCTTGGGGTGCCGTTGGAGCACAGAAGAGAGACACTGGTCGGCATACTGGGAGAAAGTGGAGCTGTCAGGTGAGGATAAGAGATCAAGAACTTGTTAGGAGAACCCACTATGCTGCACATTCAAAACCGAACTCCTGCTTATATTTTGTGCATCACACATTGTGCACAAAGGAGATTGGAATAATGTAAATTGGAACAGCAAAGAATCTTGTAAGAATCTTATACCTAAATATGAAAAACTGTATGTTGTCTATATCGTCCCTATAGAGGGCCTTAAGTAACGCTTCTGGATGCTGTAAATGAGTGGTTATACTTCCATGCTCTATTCCATTTTCCTAGTGAAGGGCTATGTGGAGCCAGACATGTGAAGTGCACAGCTGAGTAAGTTAATGAAATCCAGATGACAGTATTATTTGGGCACATGGCTGGGCTTTGATCCAGGTATGGAAGAGTTCTTCTTTGACTGCTTTTGGGATAAAATCCCTATAATCTGATGCTGCTGTTGTATGCCTTGTTGGAAGTCTGTGAGATTTTGCTGGAACCTGCAGGATTCAGTTATTGGCTTGCAGTTCATATGAATGTTATTTTTACTTGCATGAATCTTCTAACTTTTTATTTTATTTATTGTTTACATTTGTGAGATTTCATAAAATTGAAAGAATGCTGATTAATAGCTGGGTCTGGGCATCACAGTCACATCTGTGTCATAACATCAGGTGCATTACATAACCAGGAATTGGTTTTTGCTCCGATCCGAGGCATCTGCAGAGTGCACTCGATGCAATATCACTGCTTTTCTAAACAAAGCTTTGTGATTGAAACCAAGAAAAATGCTCTTCCTTAATACACCTAGGGAATTGTGGAAGAAAATTACATATGGGTCTACTGAGTTGTAGCATAGATGTAACATAGGCTCTATTTGCTTTTGAGCTCATTGCTCATAACAAAAATACGCAAGTAATGAGTAAAATATAAATGCCACAAATTCAGCATAAACGTAAGACCTTGTCAAAACTACTGAAAGGGAACGGCATGATATATGGAAATGAAGGAGTTAAGCCTCCAAAATAACAGCTGTACGGTTCTTATCTTTAACGTCTTCACTTCTGTTCCAAAGAAAATGAAATCTTTGAACAAGGAAACAAATCATTTCAATTAACTGTGCTCAGTTTTCTACAAATTTGAATGAAATACCTGAAAATTACTGATATTCTCCTCCAGATCTCATATAAGGATAAGAAATATAGCTTCCGCAGCAGACAGACAGTGATAAGTACAAGATAAGTTACCAAGGAAATATTTGCCAGCAGTGCTCGGGATCCCTTCTCCTGCTGAGCTGTGGGTGTTTGAAGCATTTTAGCAGCCAGTTCCTCCATCTGTACTACAGCAGGCTGGCAGCCAGGGGCAGAGCTCGATCAACAGCCTCAAGGGGATGTAGCTTACCAGCCAATCAGTAATCTGTTTGGCCGTTTTGTGTTTTGTAGATTGATTGCTTTAAAAAAAAAAAAATTTTTTTTTTTTTTTTTTTTTATCTGGAAATTGCCAAAGTAGCAGCCCACCTGCCAGCAGCCCCGGCTTTGCCAAGGAATTTGTGCTGCTGTCCAAATTGTCTGGAAGGTCCGATTCGAAAACAGAGCCGCAGGCAGGAGGAGAGGAGCACTGAAGACTTTTTGAAACTGCTTCACTGACAGAAAAAGGTTTTTCAAAGAAATACAATTCTGTTTGATTTCTGCCTCTAGAAACGCGCAGTGGTTTCCTGCACAGCGTATGGCCTGCAGCAGGGGTGTGCAAAGCAGCAATTTAAGCAATCCGAGCCAAAGGAGGCCATGATAGAAGTCCTCCAAGGAAATATCCATGTACTGTAGGCATGGGAAGAGGGGGCTGGATGGTTTGGTGATTGGCCCTCCTTCCTCTGGAATCTATCCCCCAGTTGTATGGGCAGGTTTCCACAGCATGCTGAGCTTGAGTTTACTGAGCTTATGCAGCTTACAGTTGTCTTAATTAACAAGAGAGCAGATTAAATGCTAGATGAAATGAATCGAAGAGCAATTGAGCACTTTAGTTGGATAAACTAAGTAGATGAGCTAAGAAATGGGGGTAGTGAGGGTGTGGATGTAGAGGAATAGGAAAGAAATGACAAGGAAAATGGCGGCCTTGGCATCATCCAGGCAGCATATGCCCACAGAGGCCGGATTCTTCTAAAGACCTGGACATCCTGGGATGTTGAGAGCTGGAAGGGTTTGGCTTTATATATGTTTGTAAGATGTCCTAAGAAATTTTAGACTTGGTGGCAAAGGGAATTCAGTCCAACATTACTGCTGCGTCAGGAATTTTGTTACAGTGGTGACATGAATCCAAAAAGTTTTTAAAGAAGGTGTCTTCTATCAAATTCTGGATAGCCAATGCCTTCCAATAAGCAATATTGTTCATGCCTTGTATTTTGTTAATCGTCCTGTTACACTGGGGCAGGCACTGGTAAATATCTTTATTGATGGTCTGGATGATGGGATTGAGCACATCTTCAGTAAGTTTGCAGGTGATACAGCGGAGCTGTGAGGGGTCTGGAGCACAAGTGGGATGGGAAGCGGCTGAGGGAACTGGGGCTGTTCAGTCTGGAGAAGAGGAGGCTCAGGGGAGACCTCATGGCTCTCTATGAACTGAAAGGAGGTTGTGGTGAGGTTGGGGTCAGCTTTTCCAGGTAACAGTGATAGGATGAGAGGCAATGGCCTAAAGTTATGCCAGGGGAGGTTCAGGTTGGGTATTAGAATAAATTTCTTCTCAGACAGAGCAACAAGGCAGTGGCACGGGCTGCCCAGGGAGGTAGGTGGAGTCACCATCTCTGGAGGTGTTCAAGAAAAGTGGAGATGTGGCACTGAGTGACACGGTCTAGAGCAGTCACAGGCATGGGGTGACAGCTGGACTAGATGATCTCATTGGCCTTTCTGACTTTTATGATTCTGTGACCAGAGGAGTAGTGCAACGGTTACTTCCCACCTATTGGAAATCACATGTACCCATGTGATTGATACTAGTAGTCTGTAGGCTCCTGCATTTCTCAAATATCTTCAATTCCTGTTTACTTCAAACTGAGCCAAAAGCACTCTGCAGCTAGCAAGACTTAAACTTTATAAGTTTTCTAAGTAAATATCTAAGACCCTGGTTATAGCAAACTCTTCTTGGCACGTGAACCAAGTTTTGTACGCCAGCTTGTGCTAGCTTGGCAGTGTACAATCATGTGCAGTCATGCTTAGCAGGGCATTGTATTAGGACTCAAAAGTATTTAAGTATGTGCTTAATTTGATTGAGATTTAGCAAAGCACATAAGAACCTTAACGCTTTATTCAGCAGTGGGCCATAGTGCAGGAATTCAAGTCATTTTCACAATCAGAACTCATGTTGCTTCTTATGAAAAGAAGAAAAATACCAGTAGAAGCATGCATTAATTCTGTTGTTACAGTAAATATAGCCATTTCTGAAGACTTATTACAGGAATGCTACAGTGCATAAAAGGCATCTTATATTTTAAATGTAGAGAACAAGTAAGATATATTCTAAAGGGACATTTACTTCTGCAAGAGCAGTGGGTTTGAGGTACTGTGATTAGTGTACTTTTCCTCGTTGTGTTTCTAATATAGTTATTTGTTATAGCAAAGGAGAACTTGTCTGAAAGAAGATATGTTATCTTACTCTGGTTTTGGTGAACAAAGCCATTTTTAATGATTTCTTTTGTTCACGTGTGTTTATGGAGTGCACTTCACCGATATTTCCAATTCCATTCTACATCAGGTAGCTTTCTTTCAGTGCCTTTCATTTGTATGCCAGCATTGCATGCAAATAGTATCTCTTATGCTTTGCTATTTGTTATAGGATTGTTTTTAAGATTTGGTATTTTCATTACTTTTTTGTGTGTTCTTTTTTTTTTTTCTCTATTTGGCACAATCATGTGTTCATGATTATTACTTCCATAAGTCAGCTAAGAATTTCTTTGCTTGAATGTTAATCTTTCTCAATTCTTCACCCACTAAGTGTGAAGTTAATAGTATTACTGGTTTCTGTGAGGCTGCATGCTGAAAAACATTTCCCATTAACAGGGTAATTGAAACTAGCTAATGTATTGGTCAGAGTTTTCGAAAGGCTTCTTGCAGTGATTGTGCAAGAGGCCCTGTGGCCATTATTTTAACCAATAAACAATGCATATAGTGAACTACTCGGAGTGGTAATTCAGTGCTTTGCATGCCACCTGCGGGTCATGATTCCATCACTCCGCTTCTTTGGGGCACTGGAATAGGACTCTTGGAGGAGTAAACTCTTGGAGTAAAAGTCACCATAATTATGTTTTGTCCTGTTATGAGTAATTCTTACGATTGACTGCGCAGATCATGCATGGATCCCTTGAATGGACTTTTTTTGGTATGTTTTTGCAACTAGGGGTATATTTTTAAAAGTCTGTTAAATGTGAAAGTTTTCAAGACAGTAGATTGCATTGGGAGCCCTTAGATTTAAACTAATTTCTTACTTCCACCTGTTTTTAAATTTATGGGTTATGATTGCTGCTGCCTTACTAAGTGTGAAATGAGCTTTCTGTGTAACATCTATTTTATCTTTCTTTCTAATGCATGCTGCCTCTGTAAGCCAGTTATCTAAAATTCTGCAAGGCTCTGAGATTTTCCCCTTTAGGAAATTAGAAAAAAAATTAGAAAAAGAGGTCCAGTCTGTCCCTCTTAAAGTTAGTGGCAAAATCTTCATCACTGTAATAGTGTTATGTAATTCTAATCTCCTTTGATACTTTTCGAAGATGGGTTGAATTGGTTGATCTAGAGATTACAAATTGTTCTGATAGATTTTACAGGCTAAACCCTCATTCACTGCACAAGCCTGAAGCACTGATGGCAGGAAGTGTGGGAAAGAAAATTGGCTGTTGTCCTCAATTTTCCTTTCGGAACAAACCTTTAACCAAGGAATCCTGTGGCAAGAAATTGATACCAGTTCAGTTGTCCAATGTGGGCTTTTATGCCAGATCTCTGCCATTTGAACAACTAGCATATCTGGAAGCCACTGGTTGGTGGGTAGGGAGAGGATGGCAGAGGAGCCTTGAATGTGGAGGTAGGGAAACAGGGAGAAACAGCATAAAAGCAACTTGGATGGTTCCCTGTCAAATTTGGTTTTTGCTTTGTTTTAAATTAAGTTTGGGGTTTCTCTGAGTGCTGGTCAGTGAAATTTTTAATGCAAATTGCAATATCTTCCCAGAAATACCTTCTGGCAAGCTACAATTTCTGAGTACATAACAGATACTGTTTGACAGGTTACTATAGATGTGTTCTAGTATGGTCAGAATTCATTATTATAGTGGTTATTTCTGGGTTTGGATTGCTGCAAACTTTATAGAAGTAATTTGCCTTTGGGACATGAAAAAATGAAAAAAATTCCAGAGCATGGTTATTACAGCAACTGTGGTTTTCCCCTTTTAAAATTATTTTTTAAAATACTGTTGGATGCTGCATGGATAACAAAGCATGTCAGTACTTTCCTTTGGAATCCTATGCTCATACTGAACCAAGGAAGGACACAGCAGGCTTCTGGGGCATTTTGCACACAGGAACCTCGAGGATTGTGTAGTTTCTCTGTCTTATTTTATCAGAGGAATGCACAGAATCATTACAGCATGTATGGTACTGATCCAGTTCCTAAGCGTGGTTGCTTGTTTGGCTTAACTTCACAAAACAAAGAATAATAATGTCATGCATGTACAGATGTTCTTCATTCCCCTTAATTATCAAAAAGAGCTAATGCCTAACAGGGCCACAGCTCTCCCAGTACCTCTGGAAGCATACTGAATAAAACTTTGTCATAATCATGACAAATTTAGTCCCGATCTTGTTAACCTTCTCTGCAGTCAAGATTAATGGCTGGAAGACAAATAGTCAATGTCATTAGATTGACCCTGAATAGAAGATTTTGATCAAGACTTCATTTTGATAAGAGTAATGACAAATTTCTTGATCTAGACTGCAGTCTATGATCAGACCTCCAAGAAGTAGCATTTGGAGCTCCTCCTCCTCTTTTCAGAAGACGTGCTTTCAAGAAGTCCCTTCTACTCTTAGAAGATATGAGCAACAGTTAATTATTTACTGATGTTCTTGCTGGTGAACAAGATGGCAACTTCAGTGCTGCAGACATTATATCTTTTCTCTTACCAAGGAGGAATTTGTTTCTATGCTATGCTATGTTTAGCAAAGTTCTTCAGACATGTAATTTCCAAATTTCACTGAGACAACACCTCAGATCTTGGAATGGGGAAGGCAAGATTTAGAGTTGTTACATTCCGGTGAAATACAGTCTTTCTGTTGATTGCGGTAGCTTGTCCTGTCAAGGTCACGAAAGCTTACTGCTTCCTGGTTGTTAGCATATCAACTTGCAGCAGAGCTGAAAGGTAATCTTACAGCTCAGTGGGGATTTTACAAGATATTTACAATTCTTTAAGGCACTTATCAGGAAGAAGTATACATACAAATGTGAAAGGTGTTCAGGGACAAAAACTGGAAAAGTTAAAACTTAAAAAATATCTCTTCTGCTTAACTAGATGCTGTTGAATTTTCTGTAATTAGTTGTCTTCATCAACTTCAATACCAGTTTTCTGGAGGAAGGAATACTTAAGGACAACATTAATGGTAAACTAATATGAAATTTAAACCCTCAAAGTCCAGAATTTCCTTCCATCATTTCTCTGTTGTTTTCAGCTTCTGTTTTGTGTCATCTTTTCTTCAATATAACAGACATCTCTTTGAAGAGCTAATTTAATTCCTAGATGTAGGAAAAAAGCAACTAGGATTGTATGTGCTGGGAGATCTTGCATTAATAAGGGCGTTTTCTACTGCAGAACATTACTGGTGCAGTCACATAGCAGGGAACTTGAATCCAGCCACACTTGGAAAAAAAATAACAATTATCCAATGAGAGCTGTACAGGTTGTGCACCAGTTCTTATTTCTGCAGTTAATAAGTACGGTAACCAAATAACAGATTCTGAACCCGTTGTGGTTGTTAATGAATATGTTGTCTCCTAAGATGAATTAGAATGGCAGACTATAAAGATCCCAGCAGAATACTGGAAGTTAAAGTCAATACGAAAAGAACATATACTTATGGTATACCTGCACATCTTTCTCCTGTAAACTTCCCAGCTTGAAAAAACTTTTATTTTAACTGTTTCTAGTACGTTTACCTTATATGTATTTGTATTAACCAAAACATTGCTAATATTTAAAGAAAACCTAATAGCTCACTGTATCCTTATTTGACAAGACTTTGCTGTAAAATTATAGATTTTACCAATCTCCAGTGCAGTTGAACACATAAATAAGATGAAAAATGTTCTAGACTAGAAGCATTGTTTACATGTATATGAATATTTCAGAAGAAAACAGAACTTTATCCTTCATAGTATAAAAAAAATAAGAGGCAAATGTTTGATATTTATGCTGAGTTAATCTGAAAGCAGCTAGTTACAGGCAAAGTTTTGCTATCACTAATAATCTCTTTAATTACTTGGTCTTTTCATTACCATTATCCTTTTCTCCGTGTTATTTGTCATGTTTGTTAAATGTGTTTCTCACTTCTGCTTGTAAACTATTCTCTTAGCAATGTGAGGAAAATCTCTCACTTTCTGCTTCTTCACCCACTTGTTTGGAAGCATATACAGAATATGGACTTAGATTCTCCATTACACACATTATATTGCATCTCCCTCTTATACACAGGTCACTCCAAAAGTATTGCCTCCTATTTATTTCCGTGGAAACCGCAACAGATACAGGGAGCACAATAACCTGATAGAGCACATTCTCAGCTACAAAACACTATTTTTCAACATATGCACCACCATGAGCTGTGCATTTTCACTCACTTGTATGTCGTGCTGATAAAAATCTGCACTAGTGGAGGGGACCACTCTCTGTCACCACTGCTGGAGTGCACCATTCACCCCTCACTGTATTCACATCCACTGTTTGGTCGCCATTAACATTCAGGAAGTGCTGATGAACGTCAATAGGTGCCATTTTTTCCTCATGGAGGAATTCAGTCCCACCCTTTTGCTTCATACTTCCACGACAGGCGCATTTTTGTCAGACTGCCCCTCTGCTGCCATCTGTCACACGGTAACAAAATGTAACGGGATACTGGTGGGAGTGTTCAACCTCTACTGCCAACCCACCTCTGATGTTGTGGGCCAACAGAATGAAATAGGAGGAATTACTTTCAGAGCAGCCCTTGTATTTAAAGGACTTCAGCTGACTTTGTCAAAGTAAAGTCTTCTGCCCACAAACCCCAGCCCCAGTCCAAAAAGTCTTCTTTTCCACTAAAAGAAAGTGGGGTTTTTTTTGATAAAGGACTTCAAAAGCCTTAGTCATCATCTCTTAGCCATTGGAGGTATGAGGCATTGTTGGAAATGTTTTCAATAAGCAGAGACGGAGAACTGAAAGTTGATGTGCTAGTAAACGAGTCAAAGATGCAGTAAGAATGCAGAACAAAACAGGTTGGTTTTTCCCAGTTAAAAGCTTATATATGATGCTTCCAGCAAAGGGAAAGACTAGTCCAACAGAATCTGTTACAGCTAAAGACAAGTGGTGTCTTGACAGCCAATATCACAATTGTTGAGAATGTTACCCTGCTAATTATCAGTTCCTTCAAAAAGTTGCCCAGTCTCTCTATGGATGTGCTGGAGAAATAGGGTTTCTTTTAGCAGGTTCCCTCTTTAATCAGTTACGGCAAATCACAGGCTCTCAACTGTATTTTTATGCCTTTTTGAGCCTCTGCTGGGCTCCTATCCTAAGTTACTTTGGTGTTTGTTAGCCTTACATTTTGGTATAAATCACAGCAAACAAACCACAGTAATGACTCTCTCGTTAGTCATGTCCACACTGCACCCTTTGCAGGCAAAAGGAATAAACACGTCACTTCCCCATTTTGTTTAATAAGGTTTTTCTGTCAGCTTATTCAACACCAGACATCCCTCTGGCCAGTACAGCTGCAATCTGCACGGGCTGGCATGCGAGGGCTTTGTCATAAGAACTCTGCTATGTAGGTCTTGCTTCCAGGAAAATGATGTATAAGGTCTTTTTTTTCCCCCTGTAATTAAATCAGCCCATGATGATGCTTGCGTTATTGGCTTAAGTAAAGAAAATACATCTTCCAGCAGGTTGGTAAGGTAGCAGGAGTTATTTCTGTTGTCCTACGTATGAACCAGAAAAAAATTCCCTCATTAGTCTTGGGCAGAGGTATGCTGGCAAATTAAGTCAAAGCGAGATTTGGCGTAACCATTTGCTTGCTAACATCCAAACGGCTATGATAGAGTTGGTAAAAGAAAGGTAACTCATGAGCGTCTTTACAGGAGGGACGACTTAGATTAAACTACCTAAAAATAGCTACAAGAGGTAACCTATGAAAATAGGTTAATTAAGTAGTGAATGGGCATTGGGAGAACAGACAGGGACTAATGTGATCATTAAGTTGACTCTATGCTAAATTTATTCAGTACCAGAATTCATTTTTTTCCAAGGTTAAAAAATGATAATTCAGGAGTGCAGAAAGCTGTAGGTCAGCTGATGTGGATCCTTCTTCCCCCTCTGTTCCCCAAAGCACAAACTCTTTTGGGATGGTAACTGGATTTTCTTCTTTCCTTTTTTCTTACAACAGTGCACAGTGATAATTGTAGATCAGATGTCTGATCACAATTGGAATTTTAACAGTGGATGTATCTGTTATTATATCTCATACAATGGTCAGATTACAGAGGTGGCTCTGTTGAAGCCTGCTGTGCCTGTGGCTCAAAGCAATGATAAAATACTTTGGGAGGCATGTCAACAACTTGGAGCTATTCCAGTTTTACCCTGTTCATTGTTGGTTTTTTTCTGAACTGTTTTGCTTTCTGTGGTTGAAGCTGAAGAATGTGAATAGATGGATATGAAGCCTCCAAACCTCAGCTGCATGCGTGAGGATGGTGATTTTTGTCTGTTGTTACATTTTAACTCACGAACATCAGAGGAGAGAAATGCAGTTCCATCAAGCCTAGGCAGCTCAACCCTGGCAGAGCTCAAAAGAAAGAGAATAGCAGAGAGCAAATAATCTTTTTTTTTTTTTGCCAGTCTTTTTCTCAGCTCGTTCTTATTGTGATCTTCTGGATTTTATTGTGATCCACCCAACAGCACTTCTGCTTTACTGGGTCAACTAGTTGTGGTGCACCTACCCTGCAAAGGAAATTACTGGCAGTGAGGAAAATCTCCATGTTTTCACAGGATTATGGAAGAGTTCATGTGGTTAGATCAAGGTAAAATACACTCATGGGTGTGCACACGAGTTGAAACCTGCCATTGTGCCATTGGAATAGTTTGTCAGCCTCTGTTTCCTGAGCAGTTCTGGGGACTGGAATGCAAACAAGTCAAAGCTAAAACACCTCACAGCCTTACAGGAGGAGAGACGTGAGTTGCATGCACAAGTAGTAGGCAATTGGATGCTCTGACCATAGGGTTTACTATAGTGTCATCAGGGCTGTGCAGAGAAAATCTAATGGAGTCACCTGCCTGGTGGAGGCCATCAAGCTCCATCGTTGTGTCACCTCTGTGTTGCCTAACATATGTGGCTCTTGGCTGTGTCAGGACGGGACCCCCGTTGGGATGGGGTGTGAACCAGTCCTGACTCAGCCTTGCACTGTATGCTGGCTCTCTGCAGACATGGGGCCTGCAGAGCTGAGAAGCTGTCTGCAGCTGTTTCCCTCTTTGTTAGGAAAATAGGATTTTAATGTGTAGGTTTGTTTGTTTTTTTTTTCAGAGCTAACAAGATTATGTTAATGATGTACCTGATTCATGTTGCTGATTTATTACCTAACAAGAGTGACTCTGCAAAGCTACAACCCTGGGCTGCTGTGTCAGGGTTGGCAATGCTGAGAAGCAGGGCTCTCTGGAAAAGCTGCTCAGATGGATGTTTCTGAAAGACACAACCTGCAGCTCTTCCACTGGTGGAGCACACAAGGTTATTTCTGCATACCTTGTGCGGTAACGTGGGGGAAATGTGAGTGAGGAGCTGAGCTTCTAATTTAGCTGATAGAGGAAAACCTGCATCCCTATCAGGAGAAAGTTCAGGAGGATGATGGCTTGTTTCTTATGCCTTTTTTCCCACTCAGATACTTGTCTAACTCTGGTAGCATGACTTTTATTTTCTCCTCCTGTGAAAACTTTACGCTAGCAAATCAAGTTGCTTTGTTTCAACAGTGGTTTGCTGATGGAATAAGTCAGTCTCAGGGCTATCGCAGTACAGCTCCCATGGCCATGCATTAAAAAACATTGTTTTGGAATAAAATCATTGCACTGGCTCAATTTTGAAAACCTTATCATATTAGGTGTTACCTCTCAGCACCTCACTAATTTTATGCTGTATTAGAGGCTATCTGTTGGAGTATACCCAGCTCAAAGCCAGCATAAACTTTATTTCTGGCGTTCTGGCTGCTGCAGTGGAAATGCAGCCCTGGGCCCATTTGAATCCAGGTCCCGCGTGTACCATGGATGGATCCAAACACTCCCAAAGCCTCTCTAGTGGGTACTGTGTGATAGTGTGTGTGATTTGGGGTGTCAGGGAAGCCCAGAAGTTGAGGCTCACCCTTCAGAAGGTGTCTGAAACATTCTAGTGTGTGCTGTTGTGTTTGCATTGTGCTTTTACAACCTGAATGATGTAGGGTAGGGCTCAGCAGAAGGAAATGCATTGATCGTTGAATTGTTTTAAAAAGCAAAACAAAAACACAACGGAGTTTAAATGAATGAGCAACTGCATCTAGAATCTTAATTCTAGAGTTTTTTGGGTTTTTTTAAACATCTTCATTGGCAGCCTTGAAGGTTTTTAAACTTACTATACATGAAGCTTTATTTCACTGCTTCCCAAGCCCTGAATGATCTCATTGGTAGCTCAGCTTGTCCTCCTAAAATTGTACATGAGGCAGAGGTGGCTGAATAAAAATTGCTTGGTGTGCCAAGGGAAATATTTTGGAGGCTTCAAATACATTCGTGTTTGGAAACTGTCTCTGCATTGCCTGCTTTGCCCTCTATCCAGAATGTCGTGGCATGGCCTATAACAAAGTCTGTGTGTAAATAGTTACTTGATGGAGAAATCGCCTTAGTCAATAATATGCAGCAGCTTTCCTTGCGCATTTTACAGGGACACTGAGATCTCTTACCACGATATGCTGCAGATAGGTTCATTTGAGTGGCATATCTGTAATATTCAAATCCTAGGAAATGTTGACTTTCCCCCTTCAATAAGGGGCTACCTGAGACAGCAGTTCCCTGGGAGATCACTCCTAGATGAGAGTAAGCCTGCAACTGTGGTGCTGGTAGCATCCAGGCTACGCGTGCTTTAATTCTTATGTGGAACACAGTGATTTGTCCAAGAACTGCTGCTTGGGCAGGTTCAGTTTTTGTGTGTCTGACCTGAAGATAGGCAATGTCTGCACACAGGCACCTCTTCTGGAAGTACTTCAGGATATGGTTGCGCAGTGCTTTTCTGCACCGTTTCCATACACACAGCGTTTGCTGGTGTATTTATCCCATTGTCTTTGAGCCAAACGTTAGCTGGCAGTCCTTAAATTTTGGTTGAATGTAGTACAGTGCCCCTGTGAAGCTGATTTTCATACAGCATGCTTATCCAGGCTGAGCTTTTTTCCTTCCACTGTTATTCTCTGTCTGGAGAGAAGTAAATGGACTGGTGAAATTGGAAACTGTGTTTTCTGTGGCTACGCTACCTCCGTGTACTAAAATATGTGAAATGACTTCGATATCGACACAAAGGCATGAAATGTTTAAATGCTGCCAGAAACTGCATGCACCGCATAGATGCAGCCATCGACAGTCCCATGTGTAACGTGGCTGTCTTCCTCCCCTCAACAGGAATAACTCTGGAAAAGAATGTGGGCTCCTTTTCTGTTATTTCTGTTTGAGCAGATCGCTATTTCTGCTCAAAAAAAACAACAACCAACCAACCAAACAAAAAAAGGTCGGTGTTGTAAATATGGAGTGCTTAAAGCTTCCTGTACTCAATGTTGGGGCAGTGAGTACAGGAAGCCCAACTCTTGTGCCCCCCCTGTGCTTGCAGTGCTGATTCTGCAGCCTCTTCTGTTTGGCAGCAGGCCTAGGCTCCCTCTCCATGTGCTTGTGTTGCTTTCCAGCCTTACGCTCAGAGCACAGTCTGTGTAAAACACACTGGCAATAGCAGGCCTCTATCACATGTGGATCTTTTCATTTCCTGGCTTCTGCTGAATTAAAGGTTTTGGGTTATTTTTTTTTGTTTTTTGGGGATTTTTTTTTTTTTTTTATTTTTCTTGGCAAAATTTTGCATTGTTTTAGTTAATGGCTACAAAGCTTTCTTGGTTTATGCTGTGTTTCTGGTCTTGGTATTTAGGCCATTACACATGGCTTTCACGGTGAAGAGTAGCACCTGGGTTGTGGTGAAAAGTGCTGTCTATCACCTTTTTTTGTAGAGTAAAATTTACGACTTACTAGTTTCCTTTTGCATGTAAGTAATTAGAAACAGAGTAGGTCAGTGCTGTCGTCTTTAGGCAGGAAATAGAAATGAGCAGAGCTTCCTGCCCTTCATGAAGTGAGGCAAATTGTTTGCAAAAGAAAAGCGTTGAAGTTATGCTGTAACTTGAATTAATGACAGTGAAGTTTCTTCCATTGCCAAAGTGGATTTAAAAAGCAGAGATACTGCAAACCTTCATGTCAAAAATGTTAAAAATGTTAAAGATGTCAACTGTAAATGTTGTGTATACACAACATTTGAGTATACAACGGTATTCTGAGTCTGTGTGAACCTAGGTTGTCTATGCAGACAATAAGGAATAACAATGAAACTGTTGGTGTGGGTCATTGCTCTTTGGATTTTATTTGCTTCTTAAGAATTAAGTTAATCAGGAGAAGCTGTTATTTACTTTAGTAAGAGCTTGTGTTATCATGGAGACCAGTATTACAGCAAGTGTTCCTGCCTTCAGAGGTGGTTTGTCACTGCACAGAAGCTGTGATGCTTGGTGAACTTGGATAACTATGGTTGTAAGACATGAGCGGCTTCAGTTGTGTAATGCAGTCATTCTGTTGGATTAATCCTTAAAATCATTAAATGCACATCACCTGGATACGGTCAAAACATGACTTAGCAAGTGGATATCCCATGTTACTAGAAAGAATGGCTGGCTGACACTCAGTCCAACTTGCAAGCATTTATGAAGTATAAAATGTTGTGGTTTGCAGATTTTCCACAGTTATTAATCGTGTTGTAGGAGTATGAACATTTACAATAGATACAATAGATAAAAAGGAGATGTGATGCAGCTCACGCAGTAGTTTGATTGCTCAGTTGAAACAAGTCATATTTTTCCCCCGTACATTCTTATAATACAGGAATCTTTGTTGCTTTCTGGGAATTTCCAACGAAACGTTGAGGTGGAGGTGGAACCTTTCCCCCTTTCTCCTCTTATTTGTCCACGTTGCTGCATACTGAGATACATTATTTTGAATTACGTTTGTTACTTTTTTGTTCTTGGGGTTTATGCACTGAGACAAAACACTGGATAGATTTATGGTTTAGGGTGTATGTACTTTAGCCAAGTGCTCTTTGAATCTCTTTGATCTGACAAGAGTTCTTAGAATAAAACTCGGGATACCCTCATGGGCTTTCCCCTCCTACCCTCCATCACCCCCAGTTTTCCTTGATTGGCCACAGCACTGCTGCTCCCAGGCTGAGCAGTTCTGTAACTGGCAGGCTGCCCCACGTGTCCTGCACCCAGCCCTGCCTGCTGAAGGACAGCACTGGGACCTTGTGCAGAGCTGTTGTGGTGACAGGGACAGCCATTGAGAGGTCGCAGCCATTTACCACTGCACATACCCTTTTTTCTCTGCACGATGGAGCTGGTCAATCTCTGTTCCATACCATAATACTAGGCTTACGGCTATATTTCTTCTAATACCATAAAACATTAAAGTCACTGTTAATTAAGAGTGAAGTGGTAGCCAAAATCCTTAATTGCTTTAAGTTGTGTTTTGCTTAATTTGTATTTATTTTTAATATTCTGCTTTTTAGTCCATAAGCAATTTATGAGTTGTCCTTACAGGCTCCATTGGCAGCAGACACCAAATCAGTCCCAGCTGATGTTTTCTTCCTTGGTGTGTTTAAGAGCCCACAGAGGAGGTGATGTTAGCTGTCATGATTTCAGCTGGGCTCTCAGCACAACACCGGGTTACATTTTGTCAAGATTTTTAATGCTGGTAGAAAGCAAAGAGGTTTTAAGGAATCATTTAAATGAGAGAAATGAAGTGGCTTTGTGCCTCATTTGTGATGCTTGATTGTTAGCCAAATTGCCCCAAATATACTCCATTATGTCATAGCATTATTTGGTGTGCCACTGCTATTCTGAATGGTACTTACTGCCATGAAATGTATAAAACAAAATCTTTTAAGAAGAAAAGCTGAGCACCTCAAGCAGTGCTGTATCCTGTGGCCATGGAACAAGCCAGTTGCAGCCAGCAATGAGGGCATGGTGGCCCAGAGCCGGGGAAGGCAATGACTGATGCTGCTTGTGGTGTACAGACTAGTAAAGGTCAGGGTCCACCACTCGATAACATGTAGCATACAAGCCATTTTTTTCTTGTTTATTATTAGAACAGGTCAAAACTTTAATGTTAGATCCATTGGCCTCTCTCTTTTCTGTTTGCTTCCGCTTGCACTTAGTATTGCTGGTTTTGCCCAGAACCACCCATCTGCCCCAGGCAGGGTGGGCTCCTGCACTGAGATAAGGGTGACGGTATCAGGTGCCTCATCTGGGAGCCTCGAGGATGGTCTCTCATGCTTCCTTTCTGGCACCACCTCGACTCAGAAGGCTTGTGTGGCAAAGAGAGCCTCCCTTTACTGCTGGGTATTGCTGAGAAAATAAGCAATGTTGTTTATTGAGACTAGACCATAAGAACTGTCACAGGACAAAAGTTGATGGCCTTTGGAAGCTGAGGACTAAAAATCAATTAGCAAATGAGAAATGAGTGCAAAGAATAAAAAATCAATTCTATTGATGAAAGAGGTTAACGGTAGTATTAGAGGTAGCAGTGTCACCAGTTTTGCTCAATGTATTTAACAGTGTTTTCATTGGTGAAGTTGAGAGGGCTGTAGTTTGCTGATGAGTTGGAATGACTGACTTTATATGTAAACTTCAAAGGCTTTAGATAAAAATTACAGAATCCACAATGGAATCATGTAAATGACTAAAACACAAATGGGTTGGATGGGTTCTTAATTAGCTGTAACTCCTTGGGGAAACATTTTCCGAAAGTGATTTTGGATGACTTCTTGAAAACAGCCCTGGCTGGGAAGGCAAATAAAAAGCTCAGCTCTTAAGATGTGGCTGGAGATTACAGGGGTTTTTTTGGGGTATATAAATTGTATGTTGGTGTCAGGTGGAATGCTGAGTCATCAAAAAAGGATACAGCAAAATTCAGACCTGTCAAATATATAAAATATTATGGCAGTTTATTTAATATATTCCATGAAATGAAGATCTAAAACGTTTGTCTTCCTCATGTGTATTTCATTACGAAGCAGAAGGATGATGGTAACGTTAGACAAAGTATTTCACTTTTGCAATTTGGAGAGCCATTTTCTGTTCAGTGAGGAAGTTCTTCGTAAAGCCCACGTACAGCAGCATGTTGGGAAGACATTAATGAAGGCCTAAAAGAAAGTCTTCCCAGGAAAAGACAGAAGGCTTCCTTGTGGCTGCAAGTAAATCAAGGAAGGATATGGAGAATCTGCGGTCCCTTCTGCCGTTAGCACTGACCCATGTGACACTTTTTCCTTGTTCATGCCCCTGGAAAGAAAGAACACATGGCAGAGCTTCTCCCCTGCCCTGTTTCTAGATGAGGGTTGCTCTGGAGGACATCCATGGCAGAAAAGGGAAGACTGGCTGTCCAAAAGCTGTGTGTTGGGTAGGACAGGGGAAGCTGCCAGGCTGCTTCTGTACCATGGAGATGTTCTTTCAAATCTACAAAAAGCTCCTTGAGCAGTCCTGTGGCTGACTGCACGCTTTCTAAAAAGGTGGCTGGCTCTGGTTCCAACCTTTGCTAATCTGGTGAAGCCTTGGTGAAAGGCCAGGGGGGCATTCCCCAGTGGGAAGAGCCACAAGGCCAGGCTGGGTGTGAGCCCTTTCCCTGTAGCAGTGTGCCTAAGCTCCCTGAGCCACGTGCCCTGAGCCAGCTGTGGGCACAGTGATCCCTCTTCTGGTGGCTCCCCTCTTGGCAATTCTGTTGTTCTGATATCACTTGTTGTTTTCACACATCTTAGCCAGCAAAAAACCTTCCTCCTCTTCTTTTGTCAGCTTGTCCATGCATCTTCTTCCTAGTTATGCAGAAACATTCTTGAAGATGAACAAATATTTAACTCTCTGTCCTGCCTTTGCCATGCCTGAGGACTGATGAGGATTGGTGAGGAGGGTGAGGACAGGGCAGGCACCTAATGGCAGCAGTCAGACTGCTTTCTCAGCCCCAGCTATTCCTCTCTCAAGCACTTCACGATCCACAAACTTTATCTTTGTGCTTTAAATCCCTCACTGGCTTTTTCTTAGGTGAATTTGTAATATTGATTTTCAGCCCCCATAAACATTGATGCAACATCCACTCTGATTCTTGTGAAGAAGCATCTCCTTTTGTTTTGAACTTGCAGCATGCTGGGTGTTTTTTGAAATCCACTCTTTTTTTGTCCACTTGCAAATTAGATTTGAAGGACCTTCCTACTGTTGCAGTGTAGCGTACTGTCACTGTGTGTCATGCTATAATGCAGTTTTACTGTGTTTGTTATTTCAGTGTGAGGCTCATGTGTAAAGGGGACAATGTGTATATTTCAGATAAAGGGGTTTTTGTTCAATCTTCTTAACTTCAACTCCTTTTTTTTATGTTGAATCAGAGTCATGCTAATCTGTAAAGCTTAATGTAGTGTTACTTAGTGTTATATTGCAAGTGATTTAGCATTTTAATTTAAGACTGCAACACAATTGTTGTCCATATTCATGTCTTCTCTCACAATTGGAGAAGTGTTGACTACGATACTGGTTTGGAGATACTACTTCATTCTTGAACTGATGGTTAATAATGACATCTTTTAGGGAAATGAGCACTTTATGGATGTGTCTCCATCTACTGGAAAAATACTCAAAAAGGCCTACGTGTTTTGCCTATGTCTGATCTCCTCTTGGCTAGCTAAGGTGGCAGCAGGTTAGCAGACATGAGGGGTAGGTCTGTCAGATGTGCGTGGGAATGAGTGAGTCCCAGGTGGGGAGGATGGGCTTGCAGGGAGAGGGGTAGAAAGGGACAGAGGAGAGAGAGGCTCTTTGCAAAGGAGATCTGCCAAAGGTCAGAGAAAGTATCCTAATGCCTCCACGAGCAACAGTGAGATCCCATAGGTAGTTAAAGGAACGCTTACAGGACTGGCAAAACAGATGGTGCGTAAGTTAGAACTGTACAGGAGCAACTTACCTTCTGCAGCGATTTCAGCAAGACAGTTATTTCTGTGGTTGTTACTCTATCATTCAATCACAACATGCAATTACTATAGCAAACCTTCTGTCATACTGCACACGTTTTCACACTTGTCAGAAGAAAAGTCGTAGATTAAACAATATGGTTTAAAGTACTGTTTAGTTATGAATTTCGTAACTGTATTTTAATGCAAGACAGAAGCGTTCTCCTGAAGCAGATCTCCAAAGAACAAGAACCAGGGGAATATTCTCAGGAAGAAAAACAAGTATTGTTGGCCATACAGATCCCATTAGCACAAATGGAAATTTCTCAGTGCTAATGCCTTTGCATCGGTCTGAAAACACTAGCAATTAGAGGCCTGTTTTGGAGTCACTGCATGTACAGAACTCTCGCTAAATCAATGGGAGCTTGGAGAAAAGACAGAAAGAAGAACGAGGGCCTTAACACTAACATTTCCCTTTTTCTTTTGTACAGCCCTTACCATACTGTGTGCTACAACCTTTCAGTTGTTTCTTAATTCTCTGCAGAGTATTAGAAAACAAACAAGCAAAAAGAAACAAATTGTGAAACCGCTTTCTTAAACCCTTTTGTTCTCATGTGAGACATTGCCATCAACTGATGCAAGTTCTTCATTTCATTCATTTTCTTCATTGCCCCCTATGTGGGTTTTTGGTTTTTGTTTCTCTGTGCCATTTGTTTTCCAGAAATGTCATCTATTTGACATACATGGCTGTTTAGATGTATATACGCTGCTTTTGTCTCTCGTGCTAAATGATTTGCATGAATGATGACATATTAGTAATGCGAGCAGTTGTTCCTTATAACGTTCCTTGAATAATAATGCATTTCTGGTTTAGACCTTTTCGTGTCTGTCTTTCCTTTAAGGAACAAAACCCACAACCAACAAAACCAATTCTAAGCAGCAGCACAAGGATCCCAATATGCTTTTGCTGAAAAATGAAAGGGGCATTTGGGGGCAACCCAGCAGAAGAGACGGAAATCAAAGCAACAACTATGTTTTTCACTTCCAGCTTGATTAATTTGTGCACTTTTCTTCATTTTGGAAATATGTATTTAAAAAAATAGGTAGATCTTTCTGCCTTTCTCCTTCAGTTATGATTCTTTTACTCTTTTAAAAAGAGTCTACCAGCCATTTCCATGCAATGAATATAGGAAGAATTTAACGAGGCTTTAAGTGTTAATTGAATCCAATACAAAAGTCTGTCTACATCATTATATTACAGGACATAGGAAACTGAAGTCACCCTTGCATTTTTAAATGGTTAACTTTGTATTCTTGCAGCAGCACCTATCGAGAGACAGAATAAATATCTGGAAGAGAATGAAAGCTGAAATAGCTTAGAGAAAATATGCTTTTTTTTCTCTCTCTCTTTTTTGAGTTCTCCAGTATGTGTGATGGCCATTCTTGCATTGACATTGAATTTTTATTGAGAGATATTCTGACACATTTTCTGATGCGGGGTGAAGCATTATTCAGATTCATTGAATCTGGTGGTCAGGGGTTTGCTCATAATGACAAACTGTGTGAGAACCTGCAAACCTGGCCTGGCCTTTCTTCAGAACTCATTGTTATCTCAGTGCCCAATTGCCACTGTTTTTTCCAGAACCTTCTTTCCTACGGAGTGGTATTTTGCATTTTTCAAACCAACGCAACATACCAGAAAGGAGGCATCTGGAGTTGTTGGCCTATTTTTGGCAATATGGGCACAGCTTGTTTATTCACATCATTCAACAGCAGCCTGAGAACAATAGAGCTGGTAGAAATAGGATTTGGATTCCAGCTGAAGTTTAGGATTTCTTGCTGCCTGCAGTGGCTCTGAATCGAGCCACAGATGGTAGCAAGGCGCCTGTAGCTGCTGCTCTCCTTGCACAGACGCTTCGGTAGCATGGAAAGCAAGGAAGGGCCTTAGGAAAAATTGTAAAGTGGATCTGAAAGCAGATGTGCCACAGCTGTAAGGGAAGTGATAATGGAAGCAGTGAATTCGGGATGGGGTGAATGGTAGCAATCCATCATTTATGGGAGGTGGAAGGAGGGAACGGAAAAAGTTGGAGTGGCTGTGCATCAGGGAATAAGTGGGGAGGGAAAAATACTGCCTTGAGGAAACTTGTAAAAGCTATAGAAACACTGGTAGAGACTATGTCTCAGAACAGGAGAAAATGGGTTTAAAAATACAAATAACCTCCTTGGTCTTTAAAAAGAACCTCGGTTCTTCATCATGATTTATGCTACCGGGTCTCCTCAACAGAATTACAGTCACCAAATCCACAACTGCTGTTATTTATTCTGGATAAAGAAGGCAATTTTGACTGTGATCTCCCTTGACATTTCCCAAGGTCTACTCCTGTCTCCTACCTTTCATCATCGTGTACTACTTCAAGGCAATCAGCATCTCTCTTACTTCTTTCAAAGAGAAACACACGTTTCAGTCGCTCACCCTGGACCAGAGTGACACAGACATTATGGGTTAGGGGAGATCAATTGCATAACCCTGCTCCTCTTCACCTGGGAGGATCGCTGATGTGTGAACAAGGCTGGAATCCAAATAAGACATTAACCTGCTGTTTTGCAGTGGCTAGAGTGGCAGGAGAAAAAGAAAATAGCGTCTTACCCAAGGAGGTATCTCCTCTTTTTCATTTTATCATCTGTGTCAATGGCAGTTGGAACCATTAGACCCGCATTAAAATTACATGTTACTTATATAAATGGAGGCTATAAATATCACAAATAGTAAAACTAAAATTGCACCAAGGTTTGAGAGACAGTATGTCTAAAACCTACAAAATTAAGGACAGTTAGAGGAAAGCCTCAGCCTCCATCTCCCTTTAATTTACCTCATTATTTTAAGTCGTCAGAGAATGATCTCAGTACTACGTTAATGTCATCTAATGGCCTTTCCTTGCAAGGTTACTCAGATCTGAATCAGACCACAATAAAAGGTGCAACTGTCTTTCCTGGTGTTGTTGGTTTAGGTGGAGCAGTAAAGATGATCTAAGCTAATGGAACAGTTATTGAAATCAGTAAAACTTCTGCAGCTGGATAGCTGAATATCTCCTTGACGTGTATTTATATTAATATAATTCTTGTGGGCTCCTTACTTTTTTTTTTTTGGTCCTATGAAAGATTATAAATGCAAAGTTGGTGTTGTTCTGTAGGTGTGGTACAGGTGCTACATTAGTTATGTCCTCTGCTGTCATCCTGCGTGGGCTCAGGCTGAGCTCTCAGTGTCTGTGTTCCTCTGAAAAGTAGTGGATGTCCCAGTTCTTGTGTCCCCGAGGGTGAGAGTCACTCTGGACTACCAGGAGCCTGTGCTGTGGCCAGCAGATCTGATTTTCCCAGCTGCGAAATGAGACCAGTAACCAAGACTGAGGATGCTGTGTAGTCTTTAATTCTCCCTGTATGGGAAGCAGTGTATTAGCTGGCCTGGAGGTGCCTGCTCATTGCTGGCATGTGTGTTTGCCAGACAGACCTTTTCCTGGACTGTTTGAGGCTCTACTTCGCCATGACACCCATGAGGCTGACTACCATACGTAATGATCTCATTGAGCTGGAGAAGTCTGGGCCATCGTTTTTCATTAGGAGTGATTTTGTATTGAATCACTGGAAAGAATGTTTCTGTGGTTAGGACTCCAGAGAAAGAGTTCCTGAATATGCTTTCTGGCAAACATGTATGATTTCCTGTGCTTAGGGAGAGATTTGTTTCACCTAAATTTAGCTTCGGTATCTAGCTTCACTCTGTACTCAGTGGTTCCTCAGGAGAGCTGTTCATTTGACCTGAAACAGCTGAATTACCCTCTTTATTAACTGTGGAGAGAATCAGAGACCAGCAATCCAGCCTTGACATGGCTTACTCAGATGAAGCTGGCTCCTAGCTTTCCTCTTTGCTGCCCACATGGGCGTAAAAGAAGGTCGATGGATCTCACAGGATCTTGTGAGCAGAGATATGGCAGTGGGGATGAGATGCCCAAGTGCTACTTCAAAGGAGGCCTTCAAGGGTGAAGAAATAGGATCCATTAATACACTAGTTTTTTGGAAGTGAATATGGTTGCGCAGTATTTTTGGTCTTCTGAAAATAGTTTCTATCATCATTCATTTAAAAAAGTAATAAGGGCAGTGTCTGAGTTGTTCTTATACAGGAAGTTGCATATTCAAGCTCTTCATAAAATAATTAGATACTGATAATTTTAAGACTCTGAAGGAAAACCTAGCAACGGTTTCATGTTATGCAGTACTGAAAGGCTGATGAATGCTGAGCCCATAGGTGAGTATCCCTGTATCCTCCTGAAAAATGCAACATTTTCAATGTATTCTTCTTCAGTGTCGAGGAAAATCTCAGTTCATCACCCACTGTAGGCAATGTTCAAAATCAGTTATTAGTTGTCATTCATACCAAGCCCATTTTGGTGTAGGTTGGTGTAGGAAAAAAGCTAAGTTGAAATTCTCCGGGTTCTCATTCAGAATAGTGTTCTTTCCTCCTACTTGTCTGTGTTTTTACTGCTTTAATTGGTGAGGTTTTGTGTTTCAGCTGCAATGACTTCTGAACACCTCAGGCAGATGCTGCCCTATAAATCCACTTCCTGTGATCCTGTCTATATTTTATTGTTACACGTGAGGTGGATTGAAAGCTGGCTGAGCTGCTGGGGGTTAAAGGGCAGCGGTCAGTGGCACAAAGTCCCACCGGAGGCCACTCACTAGTGGTGTACCCCAGGGGTCAATAGCAGGGTCAATGCTATTAAAGGCAAAATACACCCCAGGGAGTTTTCAGACTGCACAAAGCTGGGAGGAGGTAAGCCAGATGGCTGTGCTGCCATTCAGAGGCGTGTTGACGGGCTGGAGAGCTGGGACCTCGTGAAGTTCAGCAGAGAGAAATGCAAAGGCCTGCCCTGGGGAGGAACTGCCCTGCGCATTAGTGCACACTGCAGGGTGGCCAGTCAGAGGAGAGCTCTGCAGAGAGGGATGTGGGGATTCCCAGTGGACAGCAAGCTGACCATAAACCAGCAGCGCAGCAAAGAAGGACAACAGGCTCTGGGGGCTGCAGTGCCAAGGCTGTTGCTAGCACATCAAGGGAGGTGATCCTTCACCTCTGCTTAGCACTGGGTTCCCCAGTAAAAGAGGTCTGAACAGACTGGAGTGACTCCAGTGAAGGACCACAGAGGTGATTAAGGGATTGCATGGTATTTCCCACAAGTTGGTGTGGGGAAGAACTGGGTCATTTTTTATTCTTGCTACAGATGTGCAAATAGCTTACAAAAAAAAAAGAAAGGTAACTCAGTTATAAGGCTGAGCTGCCCTATAGCTGAGTTTATACTTAAAACAATCAAATTATTTGACCAATTAACAGTCTAGATCTTCACCCTGGCACTAAATTTTTATTTTTAGCTACTGAAAAATAATGGATTTCAAATTATCTAAATAAAAAATCGGTGAGATTCCTTAAGTAGTGCATATCCTTAAATAGATTCCAGTCCATTTCAGTAACTGTAATGCTCAACAGTTTTGCATAGTTCACTGCAGCAACTGCTTTCAGTGGCTTCAAAAATCTATGTTAATAATATTTCCGTACCAAGTTAGAATGCACAGCTGCTAAAAGTAATTTGTACATTTTCATAGTGGCTCCTCAATGCTTTTCTTCCACTGTAGTTCTTTGAGCAGCATCTCATCAGCTCTCAGTGCCCTTCAAGGACGTTCCCTGTGTGAATGAGGGAGCGAATGCGCAGCGCTTTGTGTGTGATCTGACATGCTCAAAAGGACATTTCCATTTTTAAGGCAATGATTACTTTTGTGTTCTTTAAAGACAGATTAATAAACATGCTAATAGGGTCTATAATGAAAACTGAGTTTAAATGCTCTCTTATTTAGTTCCTCCGCTTAATTTTTTCTCTTCGTTTTCAGTATAGGAAATTGCATTACAGTTTTTGTTAATAGGCCTTCTCTGAATTATAGTGATTTGCAAAATATGTTGTTCGCTAAATTAGAGTTCAGAATTTATGACTGGAGATTAAGACTGTGGGAAAGAACGTGAGTTTTTATTTTTCACCCAAGTGGTACCGTAAGGATTTTTAAAAGGTGACAGGATAGCATTATAGTTCATGGCTCATGAAATGGTTTAGTTTTCAAGTTTAATCTTTCTAGTGGAAACCTGACTCTCGATGTTTGATGTTACTGCTGTCATAAATATGTGTGTATTTTCCCTGTGAATATTTTGTGCAGCTTAAAAGGTCCAACAGACTGAAGTTTCTAGGTTCAGGTGCTTTTTGGAGCCAGGTGTTTTTACAGAGTGGGGAATTTTGAAAAACGTGTAAGGCACTCATCTTCATAGGAGCTTTGGCTGACCAGTGGGAGTAGCAGTGTAGTTGATGCTGGAGTTAGCTGATACACCCTGGAAAATGATGCTGTAACTGGGCTCAGAGCGTTTGGACTTGCAGAAGTGAAGTGGGGAAAGAACTGTAAGTTCCCGGTTCTCCTGGGGTTAGCCCACTTTGCTTGATGCAAGCCCAGTGGTGTCTACCTGGTGTGCTTATTTCCCTTTTGCTGTCCTGGGGCTGTGTGTGTCATCCTGTCTAACTGTGAGTGTAGTTGATGCTGTTTGTCATTGCATACCACAAGTCAGCATCTGTACAACACAGCAGTTGACACTGAGGTATGGCCATTGCAATTTGGGTTTCTTTGTCCTCTCCAAGGCCCTCAAGAAGTCCAGGTGTGGCAGGGATGTATTCTAAGTTGCTGTGAAAGGGAGGCCAGGCGAGGTCGAGCCCTACTTATTCATCAGTTTCTAGCCAAATCAACAAGGAGCTGTAAGCATTTTACCAGAAAGTCAAGGCAAGGACACAAGCCAGAGTCAGTGTCTGTGCTATTTAATGAAAAGGAGTTGTGGGAAGAGTGGTGTGTATTAATGTGGAGCTGGAATGCTGTGAGAGCGGGCTGCAGCAGGTAGTTGGTGCCTGTCTGTGCCCAGTGGTATCTGCGTGTACCAGCTGTCCAATGTATGCTGCCAGAGTGGGCACGGATGAGCCTGAAAAGTCTCCAGCTTTTGATCCCTCTGCTTGTACATTGAAAATAATTATTGTAATGGGTTTGGAGCAATGATGGTGGTTAAATGTCATTTGCTGCCACTGAAAGAATGGAAAGGTCTTCTCTAAGTTCATCCAGGACCACGCTTTTCTGCCATTTCATAGCCTAGCTCCACAACTGCAATTCGCCTCGAAATGTCAGCAGTACTTAGGGGGGATAAAAACTACAGAATGCACATTGACAGCCAAGGAAAGGGAAACGAAGAGCAGCCTTGTGTCCAGCCGCACAGAGTTTTATCCCCATCTCTGTTTCTCCTGTCTGAAGTCCTGCATGTTCTTTGCCTCCGTAGTACCCCAACTGCATGCTCTGAATAATAGATGTACAACGCTGTATTCTCTCCTATGCCTCTGCACCACCTACTAGGTTTGAATCTTAAAGTCTTGTTGTGAATATAAATGATTCATTACCTAAACAATTGATATTTAAATTAGTTTACTTTGTGGTTTAGTTGATACTTAGCTGTCATGGTACTTTGCCATAATCCACGTACTCTGTAATGCTATGATGCATATGCAACAGCTTTTTGGTGTTGCGTGTTAAAGGATATTCACAGCGTATTTTCTATACTTCTTTTTTCCTGGCAGAAGGCAGAGGATTTAGGCAGTAAAACATTGTTTTTCAGGTGCACAGGAAGAGTCACAGGGGTAGGTAAGTGACATGGAAACAAGAACATTATTAACCCATGCTGTTCTAAGAAGTTATTACAAATAATGTATTTACTTCCAGTGAACTTTTTGAAAATACACATGGGAACTTAAGATGTGAAAAGGTCCCATATTACTAGTATAAATCTATCCAGAGGAGATTGTTGTAGCATAAGCAGCTTTGCCTTGCAATCCTTTGCTTTTCCTCTGCAGCTCCTTTGGCACTCACCCCAGTGAATCACAGCAGAGCAGTGCCATCAGGGCTTCTCTTAAACAAGCAATTTCCTCTTTGCCCACTCTCCTGCCACTTCAGCTCATGAGGCAATCACCAACTGCACAGCAAACTATCTAGCAAAGGTTCTCACCATGCTCTTTTTAAGACAAGAATGTGCTCTACGCAGAGGAGTTCATCTTACTGTAATATTTTGGTGTAAATGAAGGAAGCTGAAAAACAAAAACTTGGGTTCAACTTTAAAAGAAAATAGCCAACAGAGGCCTGTATAACAGAGCACAGGTTGGGTGGGTCTTGGGTCAGGTGCCCTGGGTGACAGGAGAGGGGCATTCTTCTGTGCTGAAGCTTTTATTTGTATTTGTTTCAGATATAGCTAGTGCTTTGCACTTAGGTTTTTGGAGCTTTGGATCTCTTTAGTCTTGGATTTTTGTGGTTCTGCAATTTCTTAATGCTGCTAAGACTCTATAGGGTCAGTATTTCAAAGTGGAAGACAAGCTTAATTGTTTTGGGTCTTTAAAATGAAGGCAGAGTGCTGTGTTTGAATTTCTTGGCCACCATGGAGAATACAGTTGTACTGGTGCAGTGCTCAAAGCCAAAGCCCAGGGCAACTTCCTTCTTGCTGCTTGCTGAGTACATCATTGCCTGGTGTTGGCTACCTGTACCTCCTGCAAAATGCTGTAGGCACAGGTCTCTTTGTGCTTGGGATGCATACAGAAGTCTGCTGCATGGACGTTCCCCTTCTGGGCAACTGGCTAAGAGCAGCAGTCTTCATTAAGTCTCCAAGTTCAGGTGTAAAGTTTTCTGCAGTGGTCGTAGGCCGTAGCTAGCATGGAGACTGGCCAAGAAAAGAAGTCAAACCAGGTACAGAGCATAAGGCCAATTGGTTTACATGAGAGGGGATGTTTGCTGCCTTGATCTTGTTGGAAAAGCTAGCATTGGTTTTGGTTACACTGGTGTAACACGTTCAACCCAGAGCCATTAGGAACTTTAGCTGAACAATTATGTATTTATAGTTTCTACTTGCAATTTTGGTAAAAACCAGGACTTTTTAAAAAGCTCCTGAATTCTTTGTGAGCATTCAGTAGTGAATGCTGCATGAAGGAATGACTCTCAGATATGAATGTTAGTTAGTCCACTTAATGAGGTGCTGCACTGAAATCAGAGAAAGCTCGGTTTGTCTTTGATATTACTTTTGTCTGCTGTGTGCTGGAAGACAAGTATTTACCTTGTATGGGGCTCAGTCATGGCAGAAATGACACTGAGATGCCCAAGCAGAATGCTGAGCACTTAATTTAAAGAAAGCCCTTGCTCCGTGGAAGCAATTATTAGGGCTACAGTAGGAGGCAGCTGCTCATGTAGACCTAGCGATTGTATGCATCTAGTATATAACACTTAATGCACTGTGGCTCAGTGTGAGCTAGAACCCCTATTGTAGACAAGCCTTTAAGTATTTAATACCCAGGTCCCCCTTATTGAAATGTCTGAGTCCAACTTGGCCTCCGCCTGGTAACTACTGTAAATTTCCATTGTGAAACTGCATTATGTTTCAGCCTAATTAGCACTGCTAGCTTTAGCCTTAGCAAAGAAACATTAAATTAGAGAGTACCAGGGGCTGAGCACCCACATCCTCTCCTGCAGGAATTAAATCAATTTCAGTCTTGCAGTATTCACACAGCTGATTTAATTTAGTCTGTTTCTCTAGATGATGGCAGCGGTGGAGTAGGAAGCCCTTGCCATTATTACTTGTGTTTTACTCCAGAGTAGTATCCGGTTTGAGTGCTACCAGGGTAGCACTGCTTATTAGCCCCCAAGTAAGGCAAACACGCTCCTTCAGCAGCAACAAAATTAAAGGTTAGTCAATAAATAGCAGTTACTGGCAACAAATTAAGATGAGAAACGTTTTATTGTGGTAATAGGAATGAACGTTTCCTACTGTGAAATTGGATTTTTTATTGAAATCAAATATATAATTAAGATATTATGCACAGAAAAGGTTAGAAACCTTAACATCTTTTGTCCATAAGCCAAATATTGTAGTATGTTGATATCCATGCTGTGAGTTCCCCATTACTGCTCTGCCAGTAATTTCAACCTGGCATCTAGACTAAATTGTCTCCCTAGGAGCCGAGAGGAAACATAGCTGATATGCGATCTCAGGCATGGGCCTTTCTTGAATGAATAAAAGCGCTGTCATGTTTTACGAAATTACACCTGCTGGTTATATGCGGTGATCATCTCTGAATGAGGGAGAGGGCAGAGTTCACCTAAGTTATGGCAGAGACTGGTATTGGAAGGAGCTTGATGGGATTTTACCCAATCTTGCAGCTTCGCTCAAATATGTTTCGGGTGGGCGATAGGAACTGAAAGCAAGGTAATGATTATGATGTGTCTACGCAGTAATTTAAAAATAGATATTAAGAAGTGCACAGCTCAAATTGCTAGCTAAAGCTCGCTAAGCAGCCTCCCAGCAATATATTCTGTGAATGAAGACAGAGAAATGTGATAAGCGTCTGTCATACAATGCTAGAAATGCAGCTGCGTAATCTCCTCTTCTCTGAGCAAGGCTGACAAGGAAGCCCTGTCACCGGCACGCTGCAGGATTCCCTTTAGGCGTTTGGCTCCGGGGCCCTGATAAACACAAGAGCTAGGCAGGGATTGTACCTGATGGCCTCCAGAGGCACCATCCAGCCTCAGCTGTTCTGGCATTCTGTGAAATCCAGGCAGCCGTGCTGAGCCCGATGGCCAGTCTTGAACATCTCTTCAGGATGGTCATCAGGGCTTCAAGCCATCTCACTTGAACGCCATGCCAGCCACCTGCCCTTTGCTTTTCACAGGCACTAAATCTTCAGTGACAGTGGGAGATGGTGCATGATGCTCTTACTGGTGCTGGGGGCTGCAGAGCCTGTCCTTCCCCAGCCTGTGGCCCCCAGCATGGTGATGTTGCATTGGTGGTGCTGCATCCCGTGCGTGCCCTGTTAGATGCAGCCCAAGAAGCTGCAGTTTGGTGGGACTTCAGAGGTGCTGGAGGATTGTTTCCTTGTGTCCAGTTAGTTACAGGGCCAGCAGGAGCAGAAACCTGCACCCTCCCTTTCTCATTCCCTGTGGCTGCTAGGAGTATCTAAGGCAGGTGCATTACTTTAGTTGCAGAAAAATGATGAGAGCAGAACCCTTGTTTGTAGCAATCGTCTCTTAACATTTGAAACCTCAACTGGACAAAATCAGCCTTTATGCTTCTCCTTTATTACTGGAGTGTCTGTTGTCACCTCAGCCTGAGCTCTGTAGCCATATGCATTTTTTCCCCTCCATTCCTCATTTCCTTAAAGAGCTGATTCATTGTGATTTATTGGGTACAAACTACAAAGCTAAGTATTTTTCAGGATGTAAGTTGTAGTGGTTGTGAGAAGGAATGAGACTATAATTCTCCCCCACTTTATTTTACTTAAGTATTTTCAGTGGGGAGGGCAGGCTGTATTCTTTCCATTAGACCTCTCCTTTCTTAATCACCATTCCCTAATTAATTCCCTGGTTAAATATAAAGAAAGCATTAACTTTGAATAATGTTTTCCTGAGTCATTAAGTAAAGAAGAATTCCTTTCTTTTGTAAGATGACTCATCGCCGGGGGATCTGGAGTTGGCCCCAGGGTGGATATTTGAGCCTCCCGTCCCAGGTGCTCTCCTACCTACACGGTCAGTCCGAGGTGGGAGACAAAGGTGATATCACATATCACCGACACACAAAGGATATCATCCCTGCCATGAAACCGTGCCCCCACTACAATGTTGGTTTCTTCTGATGGAAAGCTGAATCCAACTTGCAAGAGTGAAAATCTCCAGACAAAGCTCACACTTAATAAATGTAAATGGCTGTTCTTGCTAGTACAGTGTGCTGTTTGATGCATTTTCTTCAGTGTCCAATCTGACTCCCAAATGTACCCTTTTTTTTCTCCTGTCACCTTCTCCCTCCCCTCCCTGCATCAGTTTGCACACCTGACTCATACCAGTGCAGCTGTGTGTTGGGTCACATCCTGGACCTCATCATTCTGAACCCCATGGCTGACAAATAAACAAACTAGGTTAAAAAGGAAATGCTCTGAAGAGCAAAAGTAGAGGTTATGGTGAACCAAGTCATGGCCAAGAGGCAGAGGAGGGCAGGGTTTAAGCTGGTCAGGCTGATTTTACCACTGAAGGAACATCGTCTAACCGTATCCAAAGATTACGACTTTCTTCTGCTGTACTAGCTTGTGGCATTAATTTTCAGCTCGTAGTGATAATTTTTAGCTCAGAAGGGAGTTTTAATAATGTTTCTTGGTCCAAATGTTGCTGATCGCTTGAGATGAGAAAAAGAATGTGCCTTTAGTAACATGGCAGCAAGGAAAACATATGGAATATGTTTTGTGTTATGACATAAAAATGCCTGTGGATTGAATGTCGTTACAGTGAAGGCTCCAATATGTAATCGCTGGGCGTTGAAAAACAAGCATTTAAAAACACCCTTGGTTTTGATAAAAAGTTCAGAAAACAGAAATCCCACTGATGTTCATTCTTTCATTTGTTTTACAGGCATTCCCCTGCATTTCGACGGGAATTTATGGTAAGTAAGACCTTAGCTGTCACTTATTGCTTACTCATTTTTTTGCCATTATGAGTATTTTAAGCAGGGATATTTCATATCGGACGTCTCCTCAGCCGGTTGGACTTGAAAATCTTTTTGTACTGTGTTAAATTACAGAGAGCCAAAGCCTTTGACTGTGGCTGAGTGCTAGCGTGCTGATAAATGGATGCTATCATGCAGCCCTCAGCAGCCTGCCAGCCGGGACCCATGGCTGTGATTACACTCCTGTGGCTCTGGTGGCTCTTAAACACACTGCTTGTGGCTTCCGCAGGGAAAACTAGGGGTTTGACACAGTTTTCCATCCAGAAGGCAAGTAAGCAAGGCTCCCCAATGTCCAACGCTGGGAAAAAGTACATTTTCCTCAAGCAAACTTGCTAAGTTAATGTGAAATTGTCTTTGCTCCCTTGAGTTGTGCTTCCTCATGTTTAGCTTAATAATTTGCATCCAAATTAATACTGCCTGAAGATACGGAGGGAAAAGGTTGTTTAAAAAGTTAATCACTTGCTTGGTTGCAATTTTAAGGCAATCCACCACTTGTGTTCAGCTGCTTTTGATTGGCATTTTGGAAGAAGTGGGCATGATATTTGAAGGAGGAAAAAAACACTGTTCCATATTTGGAGAAAAACCCAGAGAAATCTGTGAGAGGATGTGCAAATTTACCAGGGGACAGAAGTATTTTGCCATGTAAAAATAATGCAGGCTGATTTTTCTTTCATTTAGCTTCAGTAAGTGCATACAGACGATAATATGTTGAATTACTTGTAATAATTTTAGAGGGGAAGATAAAAACACTACGCAGCGATTTAAAAAACCAAAAAGGCATTCATCATGTACCACCAGAGTAAGATAGAGCTGGAATGTGAAAATAACATCTAGCTCTAACTTTTAGCTGGATTAATTTCAGTTTTGACTAATCAGATATTGCAGATGTGGGGAAGTTACTTCTAAAAAATGACAGCTGTATTTAGGGTTGTTTTCTCGAGAACAATCTAGAAAAGCTGTTATTTAAGATGGGTTGTTTGGTGACTGTAAATCTGAATTAAGCTTCAGAGGGCACGATCTGAATCACTTTGGGCGCTGTGTCGTTTTCCACTGAACTGCACTTCCTCTACTGCAGAAGAACGTACAGATGCCTTCCCTGCAAGCACCAAAGGTCACTGGATGTGACTTTCTAAACAGCTCTGCCTTTCTCTGTGCTTCTGGCCCACCTCCTGAACTCTCAGGGCACAGCCTACGTTTTAGCTGTTGGCTTTGATGTCGAACTTTGATCTTTAAGTCGCCGCACAGAAGCGTTTTTGTGACTTCACAAGAACAAGCAAGATATGGCACAAGTGTATGGAAATGAAGACTAGATAGCACTTTAAATAGTTAATTTCGTTTTATGATTGGTTTATTTAATAGAAGAGGTTTTAGCAGGTGAGGATTAGAGTTATCTGAAGCTGGTAAGGAGTGTTGGAAAGGATCTCTGGTAGGAATCTTGATCTTACTTTCTGGAAGTGATGAATACTTCTCTTGGTTAGCATTGATTTTAACTGGTACACTGCGACATCACTGAAACATGACAGTGTGGTAGATGCTTTCAAGTAATTGTTTGCTGTTTTCACCTTTGTTGAAGAATTGAGAGATATTTCTTCTAAAGTATTCAGGATTTCTGTTACTGATTCCATGTTTAGATGGGTTTTTAGTTTGTTTGAAATACCTCTAAGTTGATTTTGCTACATTTCAATAAATATTTTCTATTCCTTACTGAAAAAATTACTTAGCTGGGCAGGGAGGAGGAGGAACCTTCTTTGCACATTCCCAGATATGCTGGGTGCCAGTATAGCAATGGAACAGGCAACCCTGTGTCAGGCTTCAGGTGTCAGTATTTTCAAGAATGTTTGACTACAGCTGCAGTGCTGAAACTATGCTGCATGTTGTGCTTGAGGTGTAAGGTACACCCAAACCCCTCCAAGGAATGCTTTCATCTTTCTGGTTTTGTTGGTATTTTTCCCTCTGTACGCATACATTCCTTTACATAATTTCAGCGTTTAGGCAAGCAAGTGGATCAGCTTCATTCCTGGTGGTCTGGCCGATCAGTAATGCCTCATGTGTTGTCCACTTAATGCCAGGCTACCCCAGTAAAATGCTAGTGAAGGAGCACAGCCCTTATTTCTCACCTCAGATCCATAGCAACGGTTGCTACCCATTCAGAAACCCTTGGCTGATAACTTTCACCTCCAAGTGGAAGGGAGCAAATTTGCAAGAGATCAACTAAATGGACCCAGTTTAAGAATCTGGACTGCATTTTCCTCCAAACCCTTGTAAATGCCTAGATTGCTTGTCTTCTCTGTTATTATTAGAAGAAAGTAGTCACACTTCTCTGGAGAGCAGGCCTTTCCTGTTTGCATCACTGTAGAGTGCTCCTTTTCTCCCATAAAAAGGAAACTGAGGAAAAGAAAGCAAGCCTCACTGAGAGGTTTTGGCAGAGGGCAGACAGCTTTCCTTAAGGGTGTTGGGTGGAGGAGAGGGCTGCTTTTCCTCCCCAAACACTTCCCTACTGCTCCATCTCCGCCCATAGCACCCTGAATGTTCCAGATGGAATGAGTTAGAGCCCCAGGAAGGCCATTTGCCACAGGGCACCTTGCCAGGAGTCAAAACTTTGTTTTCAGTGCGCTCCTAAAGAGCTCTGGCAAAAGTTTCACTCGTGAGAGATTGTTGTTTCAAAAATCTGATAGTTTCAAATGGGGGATTAAATCTTTAAAAAATGGTTGTAACAAGTACAGGTCTACCCAAGGACACTTTGGAGGGAGAAAAAAGTGTTATCTTTTCCTAAGAGACCACTGTCAGTTCTAATATGCTTCTAAACTGATAATCAGTCTAAGAAAGCAAAGGTTATGAAGCCTCACGTCCCCATGGATCCCTGGGTTACTCTGTTCTGTAGCAATAAATGTTTTCCTTTACAACAAGAGCATAAAGGTTCATAAATAAAGCTGCTCCAGGAGCACAGAGGATGTGCTGCCCCAATACCTGGCAGTCCCTGGCAATCAGCAACTGGCAGATCCACTCAGTAACCCTCATTGTTATTACTGAGTGTTCAGTAACACTCAGACCTGAGAGAGAGCAATATTAGCATTATCTCAGCTTTCTGAAGGCCAACTTCGTTTTTAGGGATACTCTTATGTTTTGCCTCTTCCCTTTTTCAAAGAAATTGTGCTGTCTGTATATATATATATATATATATATAATAAGGCAATAAAAATAAATCCACAGACAAATTTATAGGATAAAAGGAATCTGAAGGGTAAAAAGGGTTATTTTAAGACTGTTTGATTTTCAGCATATGCAGTGATAACTATTAACACATCCACTTTCCCCATCTTTACCACCTTAATATGTCTGAGGTATTGCCAGAAAAAAAAACTAAGAAAGTGGCTTCCTTGTGTAGTTTTGATGGGAGAGCACCTCATTATCATGTCTTTAAGAAGTTATCCACAAGTTATGGTATTTGCAGCCTGCAAAGTGAACAGGGATGTCTGCTACAGTGCTACAAATCTTATGAGCTGCAAAATTAAAACAAGGCTCCGCAGATGGTTATGAGAATACAGGAATTTTCATGCTTTGCCACATGCTCTGTTGAGGGATCATTGTGGGTTGGACTACATATGGAAGGACTTGGGGATGTTATGGTCTATGCACATCTATTTGTTACCTTCTTACTGTTATTTTACAGTAATGCAGGGCTTGGCTTCTGTTCCTAGATACTTATGTTGGCAATGTAAGCTGCTCGCTGGCAACATAAGCAAGTACTTAAATGTTATTTTAAACTTAGGGGAGGAAAAAATGGAAAGAGGGAAAAAGACAGCACGAAGAAATCTGTAGCTGTATCTCTTTTTGTCTCTGCATCAGTGTAGTTGTATATTTTATCGTGACTTCCATGAAAATATCATCCATCTTTTTTGAGAAACAAGATAATGGCAGCTCCTAGGTTTTGTTGTGAATGCTTATTTGCTTTATTTATTTTTTTATTCATAAAGAGGGAAAGAGAAAGAAATAAACCCAAAGCCATGAAAGTGCAGTCTGGGTCTGCAGCGATTACGACAGTGGAAATGCTCAGGTTCCCCGCATTTTAAACACATTTATTACACTGGAGTAAGACTTATTTCTTTTAGAATCGGGCCACTTATACTTGTAGCTTTTGGCCTGACCATGGCAAAACATTGCAAGGATTAATTTATTATGTGTTGCTACAGGAGAGCCTGAAAAGCAGGCTTAGAAAGCAAAGAGAAAAAAAGAAGCAGGGGAGAGTGAAATAATGTGTGCAGTGTGTGTGTGGAGTAGGTGTGTTTAATAGAGTCTCAAGGTGGGATGTAGGGAGGTATTACACATCCTCTGCTCTGCCTTGTCTTTGTGCAAGGAGATAGGCCCCTGGTGTAGTGCCAGCTTGTCACACGGCTGTCCTGACCTCGATTCTTCCTCCTCTGTAACCAAATCGGGATTCATCCTGCCCATCCACACAGGACTGGGAGCACATCCATCAGCTCTTCTCCCTGTGAGCTGATCCAAGATAGAGCATTACCAGCAGGTGTGCCACAGAAGGATTACAAAAGCCCTCTGAAAATCTGAGTCGGGAGACTAAACCAAACATTTTCAAAGGCAGAACAAATTCCTTACACAGGGCTAAAGGTTGAGGCAATCTATTTCCATCTTTCCCATCTGTTTCTCCTCATTTTCTGCTGGCATTTTGTTCCTAAGATATGTATTTCTTTAATGAGCAATTCTAATAAGGATTGCACTGTCATCTTTCCACAGAAGTAGTAAGCTTCAAATTTTTCAGGCCTCCTATGCACAAGTGTATAAAACATAACTGTAAAGTGACCTTATGTTTATCTCTAGTCCGGTGCTTTCAGTCCTCATAACCAATGGCATCGTCCCGTATGTGCTCATTGGGATGTGAATGTCGTGATGTCAAAGTGTTGACATAAGAAATTGGATATTGTAGAAGCTCTCTGTTGGGGGAAAAAATCTGGTAGGCTGTTTAAGAAAGCTTCCCATTAAGAAGATTCTCTCCTATTATTAAGCCATTTTTTAAACCTAATCAGCAGCTCCTCATCCCTCAACCCAGACTGCATCAACTGTTTGACACTACTGTGTGGCTTTAACAGTCATTTTCTGTAACTCATTGGGAAGTTAATTGCATTTTGTTATTTACTCCATAATTTGTGTAATGTAATATTTTAGTGAAAATGAAGATGTATGATAACTCATTTCGTGTTGCTTCTTTTGGGACTGATCGCCAGTTAAATGAGACTATTATTAAAATTAATAATAGTAGCAGCAATGAAATGACTATTATAATATTCAAGTAATCCTAGAAATCTAATTACTGCTTGTATAAAAATTTGTTGCATGCATTATTTAACAATGTTCTTATTTCAGACAGCGTAGTGTCCGTGATACTAATCGGTCTTTTCCCATATTTTAAGTACTAAAATATGATTACTGGAAAGTGTAAATCAATGAGCTCTCAACGGTCTAAAATTAACATTCATATTTAGCCAGGAGAAACTCAAACTTGATTTCAAAAGAGAGACTTAATAAGCTCTCTTTTTCTGTGGAAATTGGCATTTTATGGATAATGTAGTTAGATTATCAGGTAATATATCTATTCTGAAGTTCTTGCTGACTGCCCAATTTAAAGCATTTCCCCAGAATCTTAGAGAACTAATCCCAACTTTCATTAAAATACCATTTAGTGACTGTCCTTAAAAAAAAATCCCTCAAAAGCTTACACTGAACACTGAATATTTTCCTCAGTTGCCACCTGGTGTTGTTCTTTCTCTTTTCCCTTCTCAGGAAGAGATAGGTAGAGCTTCTATATAGTTGCTTCTTTCTTTTAAAAACAATAGGGGCATAAAGAACTGAAGGCTTTGTAAGCCTGGTAGGCCTAGCTTCTTTGTTAGGCTCACTGCTATGAATTTATACTTGCATATATCAATTGGCCCCTTTGATCTCTCAGCTTCATGGAAAGAATTGTTTCTGTACCCTTTTCCTCTTATTTCATAGAGGCTTACATCTCAAAGCTCCAAGCATGGCTCTTACTCATCAGTAGTTGGGTTTGCAGTGTCCTGTATGGATATCTGGCGAGGAAAAGCCAGTAACGTCTCCAAAGCCATCAAAACAAGATTGCATTTCAGGGACTTTTCTCCATATCAGGAAAAGGTAGAGCTGCTTTGACGCTTATTTGTTAAGAAATTGAGAGGAAAAAAATAAAAGAGAATATATGGACCTTGTTCTGAAGAGCTTAAATTAGCATGGTGCCTTCAGTATAAATACCTCTTGGTAAAAGGCTCACTATGAACAATTTTCTTTGTAATCCCGCCCCTTCCCCCCAGAAAAGAGCATATCTCTAAGAGCTACGCTTGGAGCCCAGCTCATTGCTGGATGCCCTTGTCTGCATGGGCTTTAGTGAGCATGGAACATACCACAGCATCACAGAAGCAGCCAACAGCAGAAGGACGCCCACGTTCAAAACGGTGAAGTTTTACACAAACCTATGTGAAGTGCTTAAAAGTAAATGAAGTGGCCTAACATAACTTTAAATTCATTGCCTCAAAGAGTTTCGAGACTACTAGCAACTGCTATAATTATTTAGATATGTATTCAGATAATTAAATCAACCAGCTAAATGTGTATACTGCTACTCATGACTACTTCACTACAGATGTTTTTTGCCTTGAGAAGCAAAGACAAAGATGTGCTCTCATTGGGTTCCCTAAGGTCCTGAGTAACCTCAGCTAACTGTGATTTTTTTCCTGCTTTGGACAGAAGGTTGAACCAGATGACCCAGAGAGGTGCTCTGGTGATTCCAACCTGTGTTTCTGTGTTATTGAGAGTTCCTTATGTGTTTTCTTCATTGACAAGTGAGATTCATACCAAGGAATTGCACTGCTACTGCAGACTCCTTGGTGAGATCTCATCAGGTGCTACAGCAAAGCTTTATTTATTTTAAAGGAGAATGTCATGTTGTCGTGGGGTGTCTTTTAACCGCATCCATCATTAAAATACAGTGTCTCAAATTTGCAATTATAATTAAGTTACCCTTAAGTTTTAAACACAATGTAAAAAGAAAGACAGCTAGTCTAGTGGTTTCCGGACAAATTTTGTGACACAAAGCTTCCTTGAAAGGAAGAACTTCGTATGAAATTAATCTAGTTAAAGAAGAATAGGTATTGTCTTGACAGTTGGAAAACTACTCCTGGATTTGGAAACTTGCACTGAAGCTGATGTGTGTCATAGTAGCAGTGATTTTATATGCCCATGCATTGCAGCATAACCGTTCTTGTATGTAAGTTTAGTTGTACATCACAAATGCTATAGGCTTCAGGAAAAAAGTAGAAGTGCCTAGGGTAAGATATTTAGCCCATCAACCGCAATCATTTCAATACCAAACAATTGTTTTACTTCATATTTAGAAAAGCATTAGGCCTATTCTGTTAATATTGCATCTGACTTATGACTTAAAACTTCGACGAGAACAGAACAGTCATGCTAGTCTGTGTTTGTGTGTCCTTAAATACTATTTACAGCCCTGACACGCAAATGTTGACTTGGACTTTTATTTGCGGTTTGACCCGTAACAATTTAGTTTTACCATAAGGTATTAACTGTATCTTTCTGAAATTCTGTGTTAGTGTTGGATAGTTGTTATGTTAGGAAAACAGCTACTTTCTCTTATTCTTTTCTTATTTCTAGTGCACAATGAGACTCTGGTGTAGCCTAGGCACAGGGTATTGTGGAATTGCCCCTTACTTGCACCATTTCTTTTTCTCTATATGAAACATAATCTCTTCTATGCATTTATACAATACCTACTGTAATGGCCCTGGTCAGCGTTGGAGACTCTAAGCATTATTACAGTGTAAATACAGAAAGTCACCATTTATAAACATTTACTGTAAGCCACAAAGATCATCTCTCATTCAGATGCTTGATGTCTGAAAATTGCTTAAAGAAGAGAGCAAGAGGTATGTACAAGAATAGTGGGGCTTTTAGGTCGCCTGGGGAAGAAACAATAAAATAAAACTTAAAAAAAAAGCAGTAATTCTATTGCTATGAGGACAAATATTTTTTCACTCCCTTGTAACAAAGTAAGAGATCATCAAAAATGACCTGCTATTCTGCAGTTCATCCAGGTACCCAAGAGACAATTCGAAGGTGTCTCTTCCTCCAAGGCTTGCTCACTGCATTGTCCTCTTTTTTGTATCTCTGCGAGATAGGAACGCTGCCATACATCATTGGAAAGGACAGCTGCTGCTGAGGCAGAAGAAGACTGGAAAAGTCGGATGACTCAGCATAATGATTGACTAACCCCATTAATAAGCCAGCATCCTCCTTGTAGAACATATTCTGCATTTCCATGCTTTGCCATCCATGTGGTGTTATTAATGAAAGACCACCCTGAGGCTGGGACAGGGTTCTGGCTCTTTATCTTCAGAACAGGGTGAAAGCCACTGTGTGCCCCTGACTGCTGGAGACTCTTCCACCTTCTGTCTGAAGATGTGATGCCAAAGACAGTAATATAAAATACAACAAATTACAACAGTGGAAGGAAGCGTGTATTGCAATGGCCTGATTTTTCTAGAGAGAAAAGGGATTTTTTGAACTGATTTTCTGTGGTAGTGAAAAATTAGACATGTATACATGCTTTAAATTTATGCAGCCTGAATAATCTGCTGACGGTTGTATCAGTGCGTAGAATGAGTTGCAGGCACGCGTAGTCAAGACTGAGGCATTATTTCTCAAATTCTGTGTTAATTATTAATAAAAAATCAGGTCATTCAGAAATTGTTTTCTATTTCATAGTCTATCCAAATCCTATTTTTCAATTTAAGCCACTTGTCTATATTAATGAAATATTAAACAACTTGTGAAAAAATATGTGGGCTACTGCAGAGGAAACAGAGTATGTCAAAAATTACCTTTCTGTGAATACTATTTAGGAAAAAGTTTGGATGCTCGCAGGAACGTCTGCACAGAGTCAAATTGTTGCTGCTTTTGTTTACTTGGCATAATGGCATAGATGTTAAATTCCCCTTCAGGCTTACTCAGGGTGAGGTGCTCAGAACCAAACGTGCGCCTTGTGGAAGAGCGTGAAGTCAGAAGTTCAGTACTTGTTAACAAGGTGACTACAGAAATAAATGTGGATAGCCTTTTTGTGTACCTGCCAGGCAGGCGGGCTGAAGTCAGCCATCTACTTGAGGAGCTGGTTAGAGAGGAGGATGGGAAAAGTCACCTTCTGCTGCTCTAAAATACACTTTGGCTCAGGTTTCTGCTCGATAGAGCTGAATTCAGTTTATTTCTGAGCTGTCACTACTGCAGAATAGCACCGGTTCGAGAGGTATTCTGCGCGAAGACTAACTGTAATTGGCAATCCATTTCTTCATTTCCATGCTATAGCCAGCTTGACAAATTAATCACAATCAAACACAGGCTGCGGGATGGGGGCGACCTCTGTAGCACAGAAGAAAAATGAGTCCTCACGCTGGCATGACAGAGTAATCTTTCAATTCACCCCGTTGGGCTGAGTGAGGGGACTCAGTGATGCGCCTGTCGCTGGCACCGCCCATAAACAAACTGCTCAGCACTGGGCTTTGGCTGGTGGGGTGGAGGTTACTGAGTGCTGGCCAGCACCTTGTCACTCACCGCTGCAGGACAGGGACTGACTTTGTCTGTCCTGATGAGGAGCAGTGGCTCATGAGATGGGTGGGGAGAGCGCGACCTGAGTTGCGCTGTGAGCAGTGGTGCTGTGTCTGGTCCCGTTGGAACCATGCCTTGCTTTGGTTGGGTGTGTGGTGCTCCTGCACAAGCAGCCTGTCGCAGCAACGGTTATGGCTGGCAAAAAAGAAATGGTATCCAAAACGAGACAGGAAAGAATGGCAACCAAAACAAACTTAAGTGTTGAGATCTGTTGTTGCTTTAGTTACACTTTAGTTAGCTGTCTTCCTACGTACTTCAAATGGTGCAGCACATGCATGACTTTTAGGGTTATATTTGGGATATAATACTCTAATAAAGCAGACCTTCCCTTAATAATGTTCTTTATACTGTCTACTGTTAAGATTTTAGCTTCCCATCTGGTAACTAAAATAGAAACAGAGCTGATTTCTTACTGTAGTTAGTCAATGTACCTTGGTTTCTGAGCTATAATGGTTTCCACTGGCTGTGAAATATTCCACTGCATTTAGAGGAATAGATCTAGCTTTTTTTAATTGACCCTATTCACTTTGGATATAACCGCATTGATTTTAGCAAAGGAAAAAATCTAGTCATTTATATTGTACTTCTCTGGTAGTTTTCATTTTTTTGTCAGATAAGACTTTGCTTTTCTTCTTGAAAGAGTGCCCAGCCCCTTGGAAAGGATGGTGCTTTGAAGTCTGATTTGTAAACAATTTGTGTGTGTGTGTCTCTTTTTACTCCTTTCAATATTTTACTTATATATGAGTGGAAGACTTTCTTTCCTCTGTATTACTAGATGATAAACAGTATTTATCATTTTCCAATTTATTTTTGGACAGTGCAGCATATCACTTTTTTGTTTTCCTTTCTCTTCTCCATGATGTTTGAAAGAACCCTTTAACAGAAATAATGTATAATGCTATTTATAGGGTAATAATTTACTGTATGCGATGTCGTGGCACCGAAAGGCTTCCGCTCCCCTTCTGTTTTCATTTCTCTCTGGAATAAGAACATTAAACCCTCACTTTGCAGGAGTTGGTAATACTGCATATGAAAAACATCGTCTTTCATGACAAATTGTGACTGTTGTTCTGTCAAAAGCCAAATTCTGGTTTGCTTAGTTGAACTGAGCAGCACTTACAAGTCTCAGCCAGTCACTTGCTGAGGGAAGGTACTGTTCCATGTGAATGATGTTATGCTGATCCTGCTTGGTTCCGACATCCTTGAGCTACGTAGAGGCGGTATGGATGTCAGCACATTGCTCTAGCTGGCAGCTGGGTTGCTTGTTTGCTCTGCCAATTTTCCCGTCTCTGTTTTTATGGTCAAAAGAATATTTCTAAAGTAGAGAAGATAACAGCACAAACTGTTGGGCATTCAGATGAGAAAAATACAGGATAGGCAGATCTAGAACCTAATCAAAAAAGTGATTTCAGCTTTAGGATGAGAGTAAATCAACTGTTCCAGCACCGACCAGTGTGCAGTGCATAGCATCAGCTTCATGTACCAGTTCATTACCCTGTGTTTTATGCAGAATGCATATCACTGTAAATTGCCCGGTGTAGGCTGTGAGCTGGAGACAGTGCAGTCATAATGGCTTTTCAATTGATGCAGTTTTATGGCTTCAGAACATTTATCATTTTCTTATGCCTTTAATTACCATGAGATAGTTACGCTTGTGTCCATAATAGGTGCTGAACATTATGCTGCTGTTAGATTTTTAACCATTCTCTCTGTTGTAGCTAGCAAGCATGATATAGCAGACTGTTATGGGTTCAGGATGTTGGTTTGTCTTTTTAAACCAAGTGCCGTTAGGAACCTTACTGTGCAAGGCCAGCAATGTTTTGAGCTGTATTTGCTATCTGATTGTAGTCCTCTGTTTGTTTTTTTCTGTTAGTGTTGCTAAACAGGCATTGCTTAATTAAAGGAAAATAATTTTTATAAGTTTTAGAAAAATAAAGCCTACCTCCCAGAGTGCAAAGAGAAATTGCAGCATTGTCAACAGAAATAAATATACGGAAAAATAACTGTAGTGCTCCTCAGATGTTTATTAATAGCTGCTCTGTGCATTAGTAATCTCATAGTCTGTTGTGTACTTCTTAATTTAAAATGTAGTAGTTTTCAAAATATTAAGGATTTACTGATGTACAGTAAGCTCATCTTACGTAGGGAGATGTTAGACTAGAAGTTCGCTTCTAATCAAAGCTGTCAGCCATGATGTAGATAACGAGGGTGCATATTGGCAATGCTTCTCATTCCTAATGAGGCTTTCGGTTTGTAGAACCTTATAGCAGTCTCCCAGTTGTGGGGCCTGATTAATGAGTTGTCACCATTTTATTGAATATAGGTAATCAGAAGCAGCAATTGAATTCATCATATTTGGCAGCCAAGAAATGGAGAATGTACAACAACTGACAAATTGAATGTTCAGGAATCTCTAGCTGTTTAATTTATGCACACACCAGGTTTTATTAACTCCCTATGTATATTTTCAGTTCATGTTTTCCAAAACTACGTGAGAGCGCAGGACACAAAAATACTCAGCTGCTCCATTACTGAATTTCTGTAATAATTCCAGCCTGTTCTGAATTGTCTCATTAAGAGCAGTCAGGGATGTTCTAGTTGTGGAATTTCAAGAATTTGATGTTAAAGAATTCACTCCCTTGGCCTTTTTTTATCTTGTTTTGTGTATTTAATGTTTCTTTTCCTAGCAGTTGACCTTTCTGAGTTTCCCATGGTGATTACACGGTATTTATGCTGACCTTAACCCAGCTGAACACTTTCTAAAAAGGAATAGATAGAAATGTTTTTATGCCAATAAAACATAGACTTGTAGTTGGTAAACATTATGCTTAAATGAGATATGATTTTAAGAAATTATGTACTTAGAAAAAATTACTTTGGATTATGAATGAATTTCACCTAATATACCAATTTTCACCGAGTTTTGTGGCATCCTAGTTAGGAAGAGGTCACCTTGGTATTTGCGCTTAGAATATATTTTGGCTCTGGCTCCACGTGTTGTCATTCTTAGTGCCTTAAATGTTCTTACCTCCACAATTTTTTAATCTGCTTATTTTTATTACTTGTTTTTATGACTCTTTCTGTCAACATATTTCATTAGTTTTCTACTTATTAAGCAAAACGGTTCTGCCTGATTTTCTCGTGTAGTCTTAATTTTGTAACTTTTAATGTATGATCCCTGCTATTTAGATTACTTGGTATTTATTGCTTGTTTCTGTCACCGCCTACTGAATGTATTAATGTCTGTGAATCTCTAAATGGTGATGCTCCTCTCTTCCCCCAGAATCTTAGGTCTGATGATAAAACTGTCTTCCTGTTCCTTCACAACAAATCTAAATATCCGCTTAATAAACACTAGGAGGTAATCTCGTGCTTCAATCCAATCCTGAATCCTGTCTATAATTTGCAGTGTTTAAGACAGTATCATCACATTAATATGCATCACACTCAGAATTATTTAAAAGATGCTTTGCTTTAATAAGTAAAGAAATGAAATAGGTACTCCAATCTAAGCGCTATCTGGTGCTGCTCCCAGTGAGTGGTGTGCATGGCATAAAACCCTCTGGGGGCTTGGAGGTGCTGAGCTCATGCCCTCCATCCCACTGCTTCCCTTGTCCTGTCCAGTGCCAGGAGTGGTGGAGAACGTTCACTCTGACATCTCAGCCAGCGGACCTGAACATGGAGTAACTTCTGGGGGACAGGGGTGAGCTGCTTTCTTTGTTTCTCTCCTTCACCTTCTCCTCTCTCTTGCCTCTTTTCCTCCATTCATTCAATGAATTTTCAAAAGTACATCAATCCTTCTCAATCATCAATTATTTTCAGTGTATACCTGGTGGTACTGTCTCAGTCCTTTACATATCCAGAATATGAGAAAGGCATATGTGGAATTTGATGGGAAATGACAGACAATATCAAAATTTCAGCAGAGGCAGAGGCTCACATTTCCTCCTTTGCCTGTAGCCGCATTCTTGCACAGTAGCCCTTCAGATGGTTTTCTAACCAATTTTGAAACTGTTTGCATAAGCTAGTCTGACTGCTGTCCGCAGCACTTTTTTTTTTCCTTCCTGCTCTTTCAGTCTGTGTAGATAAATCTTACCCCAATTTCTATAGGAGAGGAGGTTTCTCAATTTGGGCTCACGTTCCATTCTATGATTCCCTTCTTTCAGTGTCCACATGAGGCTGGGTAGTAGTAATTTCTCATTCTGTTCATTCAAATTCTTTTGCCTCTGAAGGAGGTCTGCTTGTGACCTGTTTCCTAAGGAATACAAATCCTGCTTCTTTGACCTTTCTAAATTTTGGAAAGCCTTCTTTCACTTTGATGTTCACCACTTATTTTTTTCTATTTCTAGAATACTTTTGAGTTCAATGCCAAGTACTGCATATAAGGTGTTTTAACGTAGCTTGATAAGTATGGTGCTGGTAATGTTTATTTTAGTTGGTCCCTAACTAATTTGGAGAGGGACTGTACATTTGTTTGCTTTTTGAAATAACTTTTAGTAGTAATGTTCAGACTTGCAGTGGCATAAACCTACAAACATTCCACATGTTATTCTTTTCCTGTCTTCAGGACATAGGGTAAGCTCACCAGCTTTTATCTGCATAAGCACTAGGTTATGCAAGATTATTTTGCAAAGCTCATATGCAAATATGTGTAATTGAAATAAGCACTGGTACTGAACTCATTGGTCTTGTCTCTTCAGTACTGCTTGTTCTCTTGCTCTGTTTGTGGAGGTCCTTTGTTTAGCAATTGATTTGTAAAAATCAACACTGTTTGTTGTAGCATGACAGTCCTATTTAGTAAATCTAACTAGAATTGCTCCCTCTTCCAGTACCTTTTTGAACAATTTCTTTCTCAGATCTCTTGTGTTTGTACCCTCATGCCTTCACTTTTTGTTCTCTGCCTTTTTTATTGGTTTCTTTCTGCATTTTACTACGATTGTGTTTTGTAATCCTTCAGATGGCAGGTTTTCAAATTGAGTGCTTTGGCAAACATGGAGCTGCTGGGCGCCATTTTGTTCTTTCCAAAGCCCGCCTTGCCAGTGCGTTGCTGAGGGGCTCAGAACTGGCAGGAAGCAGCCTGGTGCTCCCAGCTCCCCTCACAGGGCCCCCAGCCACCCTGCTGCATTGCCTTGATGCCCACACAGCGGCCCGGCAATGCTGCAAAGTTCCATTTTCCTTTAGATACCCTCCTCAGCATATTATCCGTTATCAGTGTCTGTCAGAGAAGACTGGTAAAAAACTCCTTCTCCACATCCGTTGTTACCCTTTCTCCCTTCTCATTTATCAGACGGGGTATGCTGTCTTTGGCCTATCTCTTCTGACCAATGTACCTGTAGAACTCCTTGTTATTTTTCACATCCCTCACCAAGTTAAGCTCCATCTCTGCCTTGACTTTCCTGATCCCATCTCTGCATGTCCAGAGAGCATCCCTGTGTTCTTCCCAGGCAACACATCCTTGTTTCCACTGCCTGAACGTGTCCCTCTTTTCCCTCAGTCTGACCAGCAGGTCCTTGCCCAGCCATGCCTGTTTCCCGCCCTTTCGACTCCATTTCTGCACTGACTGTGCCATGGAGATCTTATTTAACTGCATACAGCTGTAGAGGGGAGAGACCCTTTCCTCAGGTGAAAGGACCTGCGATTTCCAGCCGACCCAGGGGACACGTCCAGCCCTAATTGAGTCACTGATCACTGATGGTGTTAACAACCATGAAATTAAAAACTAAAATTTATTAGGGCTGGTTTTATACCGTAGCTGAAAGCCCTGCTCTCTCCACAGCCATAGGAATGACTGTGCTATGGAGGGTGGTGACTGCAGGTGGGAGATTTTCATATGGGTAATTTGGTGAAATAATCTAGGCCCAACCTTAAATATTACAGTGGTATTTCTTGCAGTCTGGAGAAGTGCAGCTGTTGTGTTAATACAATATATCTAGAATGGAATTCTATAAAGAGAGAGGACCCTTTGATCTGATTAAATATTAAAAAAAACACAAAGTCACACTACCTAAAGCAAGCTCAGTAAGCTTAACTGTGATGCTTATGCTCTGTTTCAGTCATATTAGGTACCTTTTCCCCCTATTTTGTTTTGTTGCTTAACAGTCAATAACATTTCTCCACCCAGTAAGTTTACGTGCTTTTCCATATACCTGCACTGATCTATCTGGGATTTCATATTTCTGAGAGGATTAATTGTGTTTGTGATGCGAATTGTGGATGTCTGCCTCGAAAGCATCATTTTCCCGAGGTGCACTGGAGGCCATCTCACGCTGAGTGTGTACACCAACTAAATTTAATAAAGTGCTGGAATAAACCACCACTCCTGCTGCCATGTGGCTGCATTTACAAGGAAATGGAGGTGGGAGGGCAATTTTCACTTAGGGGCTCAGGTTGAGGCTGCCTGTTTTTTTAAGTGGAGGTCTTCTAATCTCACTTGTCTGACAGGTGCTAAGAAATTTACATTTAAATTGTTCGGATCAGCATCTTATTTGTACTGAGTCGTCAGACAAAAGAAATCTTAGTCTTCCATATCTATCCCTGCTCGATCTAACCAACCATAGCATAGGCTCCTTCTTTTCTAATATGGGTATTGTTTCTGACTAAAGTAATTCATTTGCATCAGCCTTTCTCTTTCTCCTATATCAGTTTGAATACTGTTCAAAATGACACAGAAAATGTTCTATTTTTCTTGAAGAATGACCTCTTGCAAAATGAGATCATTTTACTCTGAAGTCAAGCACGCCAATGCTGGTCTTGCCGGAAGCAATGGCAGTTGTTAAACCCTTCTAAGCATTAGGAATTTCCATTGCCTTCCAAAGCAACACAGATTTGCTTGTATAACGTTAAAAAAAACCAGAAATCATCACACTGACAACTTGTCAGAATACATGCTGATAATGCTATTTAAAACAAGTGTTAATAATACGTAAAGTTCATATCAAGCCTAAATTGGATTTGAATCCATGCGATTGGCAGTGCCATTAACTAGTTATTTAATTTCCTTTTTGATTGAAGTATGCAAGACTCAGAAAATGCATAATTGTGAGTGAAATGCAAATGAGATATATTAGCAAAAAACCTATTAAAAAAAAAAAAAACCACAAAACTTGTTTGACAATTAAGACTCTGGTTTTTTAAAATTATGAAATTAATGAGATCCAGGATATCTTGTTGGTCAACTTGTGTTGTTGTGTTTAAAAGGCAACTGATGATAGAGGCTGACTGTCAGCCAAGAGAAGTGTTGCAGTAAGGGGTGCTAACTTAGGTGTATGTAATTGAATTAGCATGTGAGAGAATGAGACCTTAAAAACAGACAGAAGGTCAGAGAGCCAGTGTTTTCCAAGATGATATTTTTATGTTTTTCCCTTTAGTTTTTGGTTCCATGCTCTTTAGCACATGAGCACTTGTTTGTCAGTTTTCCCATGAATCTAATTTCCAAAACCTCTCTAATTAATTGTTTTTCTCTTTTTGTGCATCTTTTTGTGATCTGAGGAAACAAAACAAGTAGAAAACATTTTCATTGTAGCATCTGGGGAAGTGTAAAGTAGCTACTGGCCGTTCCCATTTACTTTTTGTTCACTTTACCAAAGGTACAGCATGAAATGAAGGTAGGTCTGGATTGTTGGCTGGTTGCTAATACATAACAGTAGCATAAAATAGTTTGTGCTTTAACCCTTGCTACGTGTTAAGATATATTTTTTCACATGGAGCTCATCCCTAGCCGACCAAATAGCTTCTACAGAAATGATACAGCATCTATGCAAGGAGGAAAAAAGGCTTCCTCTAAAAAAATGGATGCAAAGTACATTAGTGTAATGAGTCTCAAGTCAGACATCCTGCACGAGTACTTGTTTTAGCAATGTTTATGTAGTGGATGTTCTAGTAGTTATGAAGTGCCTTAACGCTCATTGAGAAAGAGTAGCTATTAAGCATCAAATAAAAAACACAGCCATCTCTGCTCCTCTAAAATGTACTGACATCTTTGAACTCCAGATTATCTGGAAATATTTCAGTTTTGAGCTGCTGTAGATTTCCTGAGTACAATAGCTGCTGGTCTGTGTGACCCTATAGTATGATTTATCGCTGCCTGAGGCAAGAGCGGGGAAAATCCACACTGTGAATAATATGCACAAACCAAGAATCAATAATGAATTAGTTAAAAAAGAATAAACTAAGTAGATAAAATATGCCTCACACGGTGTCTAGCTTTTTCACCCAACCTGCCCTGTAAATTTTTTTCATATACGTCTTTTGGGAGAAAAAGATAAAAGAACATCTTTGTTTCCTTTTGCTCCAAAAGGAGCTGAGTATATGTAGTTTCAGCTGATTTTCTTTATGTGCTCTTAGGAAATCTTTGATTTCCCTTGGAGAGGAGATAAGAGCTGTGCTTCAGTAGAAATAATGTCAGATTGTTTTGTTTGTTCTTGTACGCGTGTGGCTCTCACTAAGTACTCTGTTGGTTTTAGATAATCCAGCCAGGTCTTTGGGTCGCATCTGTCAGAGCAATTGAATGTGGTGGAAGTGATTCAAAGGATAGAGATGGGCTGACAGCGCTGGCTGTTTTCTTGGTGGGAGTGCATATTCTTGTCCATTGCCTATGTATGCCCTACTCCTCTGGAAAAGTTTCTCAGACTTTTTATGTTGTCATCTCTTTTCATTTTACTGTAGTAGCTTGTCTTCTCTTATATACACGTGTATCCCCAAATCCTTGCACTTTAACTCCTGTCACATTATGCTGCTTATTTTCAGTCAAAACACTCAGAGCTCCAGCAGAGCTGACAGCCCTGAAATTCTCTCCCAAACCCAATCCTCCTTTTGAAAACTGAACCCCATCTTGCAACCAGAGCTGCTGTGCTCTCTCCCTCTCCTCTTCTTTCATCCCACCTTGCTGCACTTGAGTGCATTTCCCTCATTGCCATCAGTTCCCACTGCCTGCACAAAGATCCTCTCAGCGAGGAAAAAGAGCCTCTCACAGCAATTTCTCCCCCTTCTCCCCTGGCTTAGCCTACAGGCAGGCAGCTGCATTAGTAGACATCAGGGACCTCCAGCACTGTGAAGCACATTGAGGATATCTCATCTTCAGTTGAGCCTTCAGTAAGAGTTTGCAGTCAACTGCAAGATGCATTCCCAACAGGGAACAGGGCTTTGTGAGGTCCAGGGCTGCATCTCATTCCTACTGCCGAGCAGCAGATCTCTGGAAGCAAAGGCTTCCATTCATGTTTAGGGAACTTCGTGTCAAGGAGGTTCCTGGGATAGTGTCAGCAAAGGTTAAGCATCACTGCATTAGACCACATACACCCCATTTTTCAGAAAAACAAGAGGCTGCACATGAGAGGTGGTGCTGACTTTTTAATCTCTTTCAAGGCATTTCACGAGGGTAGCATCGGTTCTCCACACTTTGCTTCAGGCATTTTTATTCAAATCAGTAGGTAGAAAAAAAATGTTTAACTGCGCTGGAATTGAAACTACAATAAAGCCAATATCCCATTGCTGTTCAATTCAGTGCATGATGGCAGATTTCACAGCTGACTAGCGTGTTGCACTTTGTTTCAAATTACTTTTGCTGGATTATGTTACCACCCACAAAAAAAACCCAACTTGCTACATATGAATAAGTAGAAGCTGAGATACTCTGCATTAAGGAGTTCATGTACATTTAGAAACCTCTTTCAATTAACATTTCTCTGTGCAACACTCGTTTCTGGAATAGCAATTCTAGATATGGTGTAGGGGGCGTGTTAAGAGGAAGGATGTACTTGAACTCATGAACAGCTGTATACATGTGCCTAAATGGCTATGCAATTTGCACAAACATTGAATATACACCCTCGTAGGTAAGATTTTATAATTGCATAAGTACCTCTGCAAGTACATCTTTCACTTGCTTTTGCATTATATATACTTTCTCATACCATGTTAGGATGCTTATTGCCGGAGCAGAGAGATCTTTTCCCTTTCAGCACCGTGCCATCTTTCTGCGGTTCCCCTATTACATTCAGCTTGAAGCCTTAATGTTCCACATGAGCATTTTAAAATATTCTGACAGACAGAACAGCTCCATCACATAACACAGTAAACAGCACAGCTCTGAAGCAGTTAGCTTCCGAGGATGTCTCTGAGTATTGCTTGCTACATTTTTCAGAAGACACTTAGAGAACCCGCCTACCCGCGATGTTGTCGCCCTGCAAGCACACTCCCTATATAAGCTGGAAAAAGAATGAAACCAAAATCTTGACTTTTAATACAAATATAAGGACTGCTGCAGAAGAGTGCAGTTCTTGCAAATACGCAGCTCTCCTGCAGGATCCAGATATAATGTCTCTTGCAGTAACGTAGCTCTCAGTACTCACAGAGAAACTCCTTTTATTTTCTTTCCCACCAATGCTAACAAACGTCAGAAAGCTGGGTAAACTTAAAATCTAGCTTTTTCTTTACTGGAATCCTAGGATTTGTTAATGCAAGTCTCTATCTGTTCAATCGACCTACATAATTATAGTTTACTTCTATATTCAGATACTTTTATCACCGTTATATGACAAATGTTTTCCTGATGATATCAGTGTAGTGGAGTGTGAAATGAAGCACGGTGTGATAACGTGTGTTTCAGAGAACTAGCAGATGGCCTGCATTTTTCTTGCACCAATTTCCTGTAAGTGACCTCTTCATCAGCGGCCTTAAGCCAAGTCCAGGTTTGCACTTGTACAGAAGAGCAGCTGAATTGCAGATGTGGAAGGTGGATTTCCGTGCCGACAGGACAAGACCACTGTTGGTCAGCACAGTGATGAGCATGCATGGGTCCGTCACTGCTGACAAGCTGAGGCAGAGCCAGCCCAGCTGGAGCCCATGCATCTCAGCCTGCAACTTGCCTTGGTTTTGTTGACTTGCATGGAGTTTGTCCCCTTCTGCCAGTCCTCACCTGAACTGAGGCTTGGTTCAGATGACCTGCAGAGCTCCCTGCCAGCCCCTGTGAACCAGGGATCACTGACTAACCCTGTGCCGTTCCAGGGCCCTCTGCCATTTTAATACTCTACCCACTTTGTGTCATAGTAGCGTAGCAGAGGCATTCTGTTCCTTCTATTCGTTGCCATATGCATATTTTGGGTTCCTTTACTAACCTTCCTCTACCAGCTGCCTTGTTATCAAGTCAGTGGTTGAATGCAATTGGCAGTGATTCTTCAGGAACTGTATTTATTTTCCTGTTGCTGCAGAATTTCTTCAGTTGATGGAAATGAGAAAGCATGCTCCTTGCTCAGGAGGAACTGAGAGACATTTCTTCAGAAGAATGCTTTTTTATGCATATTGAAAATGTCTCATTTTCCTTTTTAATTTTATTTACATGCCAATTACTTACTGTAGCATAGTTTAAAATGGATATAGCAAGTCCATGTGGCTGTATTTCTTGGAGTAACAGGTAAACAAAAGTTACTGTATTGTCACAATACTTAGTTTCACTGCCTTTCTGAGACTTAATTTTTGAGTAGACAGCAAATAATAAGGTTGTCTTCGGCTGAATGAGTTCAGTAAGGCAAAGTAGGTTATTTAGCAGAAGATTCACAGCTCTCCTCTTTAGCCTTCAGTGCAGCCGATTGAAATTAGGGCTGCAGCTGATCCATTTCCTTTTCAGGTTGAGAGTGTCCATAAAAATGATCAAGCTAGCAACTTGTCAGCTTGTTTTTCAAATCATCACATGACTGTGGTTATTAAAGAAAAAAGAAAGAAAAAAGAAAAGAAAAGCCCAATAGCAGCAGCAAAGTTCTTGATAGGATACTACCGTCTGTGCTTCCGGAAGGGCCAGCTTTACCATGGTAATGGGAATCAGCCCAGCACGAGTGAATTCATTTTGACTACTATAATACGTCTTTGACAAGATGATTATATGGGTTTGGTTGCAAGATTATACTCCTGCTAGTTTCACAACTGAAAGACAAGTGAACATATTGAGTAACCCCACCTCAGGCGTGCTGGGCTATGCATCTCATTTGTTCCCTTTTATTGTCATACACTGATGAGGTTGAAGTGTTATGATTACTGTGTTGTCAATAGCAAGTCTTAACCCACATGACCATAATGAAGCTCGTTTGCTCACGTCTGCTCTGATTCAGAAAGCATTTTTAGCCCTGATAGCAATATTGGATTTCAGACCATATATTGGATGAATGCTTGGTGCTTTTTTCTGTTGTTAACAAACCTGGTGAGAGTTTATTTTCCACGCCATCTAGTGCGCACAGTACAGCAAATACTAGCTGTGTGGTGGATATACCCCATCATATTGACTGCAGAGGGGGTCTTCTATACATTTCCACAATGTCAAAACGTGACTGTTGACCTCCTATTAGAAGAACATTATTAAACATCATTGGCAAATACATGAACTGAATAATGCCAGTTACTCCATTTTGACAGTTGTGTTGACTGAACAATGGGAGCCAGGTTTGATTTTAGAGCATGAGAGCAGTCTTGTACAGCAGTACGTCCCTGATATGTGCACAAACATCCCAGTGTAGATATTTTCTGAGAAAGCATGAGAAACTCTGAAATGAGCATTTGTGCTGAAATGTGTTTGTTTTTTTCATGACTTGCCTCAAAATGAAACCATTAAAACTGGCAAATAAGTATATTAAGATTGTGATGAGCTGTTCTCAAACCGCAGAGAAGGGAGCAGACAAATGAATAAAAACCTTCCTAGCATTTAGACTGTGCCAACAAAAAAAAGACCTTTTTTTCCCTTTCTTTTTTAATTTAGGATGAGCTGATGTACTGAAAACATCTCAGTTAAACTGACAGACTCTAACACTGACCCCTGCGGCTACTGAAATGTTTTTCTGGATTGACGTTTGCTTGTTAGCATTATAACCTAACAGCTATAATCCATTATCATCATCTTCAGCTATATCATATTAGGGGTTCATTATTTAGTACTTAGGTTTTCTTAATGGACTTTTCATGGGGAGGCAGCATTACCTGTCTGTAAGCTGGACATTTTTAATAACATGTAGCAGTGAATTGAGGGCAGTAAAAGAGACAGATAAAGCTCCCAGCATCTCCGTACAGTGAGCCCCTTAAATAGATTTCTATTAATTTTATCTCACAAAATTCTTGTTATGCCGCTATTCATTGAAGAACATGTAGTATACATTTTCCAAATACTACACAGACAAATTAGGCATACAGTAATAGACATGCACAATGGTGTGAATGTTTCTCTGCTAAATCCCCTCAGCACAAAAGGCTGAGCGTTTGTCCTGTGCGTCGAACAGCAGGGAATTCATCGCATATTTTCTGAATGTTAATAAAACAGGGGGACTTGAATGTTCTCAGCAGTTGTTTTCGAGGGAATAAATAGAAATATAAAGGGAACTTCAGCGTGCATCTCCACGCTTACTGTCTTCCTCAGTCCCTCTCCATACTTTGTTTCTCTAAAAGAGCACAATTATTTAATATCTAATGTGTTGAAACAGTTCTGTAAAATTTTATCACCCCTTCTCTGGGAAGTTATGACCACGAGAGCCTGCATAACGTCCCGTTTGTCTCACTGCTATTTCTCAGGTCAGCGTGATAATTTCCAGGACTAAGGTGATAAAGTCCTGGAAGCAGATGCAGAAGCTCATAAGTCAGAAGATCTTTTAAAGCTTTCATAGACCGTCTCTGTGGGTAATGTCTGCCCAAGGACACATGAGAAGCAACAGAGTTCATTTGCAAGAGAGCTCAGTTTTTGTTGTTGCTTTGTTGTCTTTTTGTTGGCAGTTTGGAGGTCATCAATCATCCCCTGTACTCAGCACTGGTGAGGCCACACCTCGAGTACTGTGTTCAGTTTTGGGCCCCTCACTACAAGAAAGACATTGAGGCCCTGGAACAAGTCCAGAGAAGGGCAACAAAAATGGTGAAGGGTCTGGAGCACAAGCCTTGTGAGGAGCGGCTGAGGGAGCTGGGATTGTTCAGTCTGGAGAAGAGGAGGCTCGAGGGAGACCTCATTGCACTCTACAACTTCCTGAAGGGAGGTTGTGATGAGGAGGGGTTTGGCCTCTTCTCCCAGGCAACAAACAAGACCCGAGGAAATGGCCACAAGTTGTACCAGAGGAGGTTTAGGTTAGACATAAGGAAAAACTTTTTCTCTCAGAGAGTGGTCAGGCACTGCAATGGCTGCCCAGGGAGGTGGTGGAGTCGCCGTCCCTGGCAGTGTTCAAGAGGCATCTGGATGAGGAGCTACGAGATCTGGTTTGGTGCTTGTGGTAGCAATGGTAGTGGGAGGATGGTTGGGCTATATTATGTTGTAGGTCCTTTCCAACCTTGTGATTCTGTGAGGAATAACCATGAAACAGAGTGTGAAAGTAGGGGAATATACATCTCTTAGCAATATGCAAAGAGGAGGAAAGGAAATTCCTAAGCTTGACTGTGATTACAGTGATGCCGGTACCCAAGTCAGTGTTGAGAGCTGGCAGCCACTTTTCTATAGGTATGTACTAAGGTGGCTGTCCCGTCTGGGCTGACTTCACACTTCACACAGATGACTTCAGCTGTGAAGCAACTGGGCAAAACCATGAGAGTTTTCCTACAGGATTCCAAGTAATTTTTAGGGATTTTGCAATAGCAAGTCAGCATGAGCAGTAATGAAGAAGGCTGTTCTTTAAGAGAGGGTTCCTGAACTGAGAGGGGCACAAGTGGCAGTGACTGCTCACTTCAGTGTTTACCATGGTTGGAAGGTTGAGAGCTGATCCTGGTAGCAGACCATGAGCTGGGGTTAATGGGCACTGCAGCGGTGTTGCCCCATGCTGAAAGAGCTTTCCAGGAGCAAAGACAGCCTATCATGTTTTGGTGATACAACAGGATCTGTTGCCAAAATGTAAGCTTTGCCACTGCAGAATGTAGGAAGCCCAGCCTGTGTTGGAGACCTGTGTGTATTGGTAAGTAGATGCTTCACCTCACAGCTATCACAGACATACAACCTACCAACCCTCCCTTCTTCTATAACCAAACAAACCCCGTGAAGTCCTTTAGAGGCGCTGCTTGTCTGCACCTTACAGATAATGCTCCTTTGCCTTTTTGTGCCCCCGTCCTTTTCAGTATTCCAGAGGAGCACTCACTGCAGTAACATGGGCCAGTGTCACTCTTATTACTTTACCTGTTTTATCTTTTGTGAAATTGAGCCTTTAGCCAGAATTGTCTGAGCTGCTGCTCCAGGAGTCGGTTAACTGTGAGGCTCCTTGAGCTTATTTCTCTCCAGTAATTTGATTCCCACGTGCTCACTGAGATTGCTTTTTCGCTGAAAGCGAAGTGGGGAGGGCTGTGTGTGTGTATGGGAGCGGGCCAGAAACGTTGTGGCAGACAAATGCAGCTCAGAAATAAATAAATAACACTGCAAAAACAGGCTTAAAAAGATCCCGTCTCACTTTATCTCTCTTCAACCCAGTCCTATAAAACCAAATATTTTTCTGTTAGAGAATCAGAGAGACAGGGCTTTTTGTGCTGGTGCATGGTGTGGAACAGGAGGCCAAATTCCGTCTCGCTTCTGCATAAAGCCAAAAGGATAATCCTTTTATTTAAATTTACCAGAAATTTGTATGAAGCACTAAGTAGATTTTTTTTTTTTTTGTAGTTGACATCATAAAAGGTTTGTATAGATTTTAAGATGTCTTCTGAAATTGTACACAAGATTCAAAGCTTTTTGTTTTGATCGCTGATCTATTTTGTTTTATTTATTTTATGTTTGTGGTTACTTAAGAGGAATTGAACACCAGTCTTGCAGATAAGCTTCTATTTAAGGTTGGTTAGTATGGCAGCAGTTTCCTAAATAATGCACTATTTATTGAGAGAGTAATAATTCTATAGAATTGTTAGCATGTTCTTACAGTTTTGGGTAAATACCATACTGAAGGTGAATACAAAAACAAGCCTGAAAAGTGAACCTTGCTGGAGGGAGGACTGTTCTGAAAATAAACCATTCAGTGCATAAACAATGGTTTATTAGTAGTCTGAAATCTGCTTCTCTCTCTCTGCGTGGTCTTCATTTTATGTCCAGGTAAACCTATCAAACTCTTGATGCAGAATTCCTGTATTATAAAGTCATGGTTTCTTAGACAGGATGTTACTAATTCAAGCGGACTGCCTGCTTAGAGGTCTGCTACTTTATATGATCTAAATACGTTGTTCTGGTGGCCAACAGGCTGGCCATGAGCCAGCAGTGTGCCCTGGTAGCCAAGAAATCCAATGTTACCTTGCAGTGCATTACAAAGAGCCAGGCTAGCAGGTCAAGGGAGGTGATCCTCCCCCTCCGCTCTGCCCTGGTCAGGCCACACCTGGAGCACTGTGTCCAGTTCTGGGCTCCCCAGCTCAAAAAAGGCAGGAATGTCCTAGAAGGAGTGCAGCAGAGGGCCACAAAGATGATGAAGGGCCTGGAGCATCTCCCTTGTGAGGAAAGGCTGAGAGACCTGGGGCTGTGCAGCCTGGGGAAATGAAGACTTAGAGGAGCGTATGGGAACTGTTGAATCACGGTCTGAACCTCTGATTTACCACCTGAGGCAAGCACTGAGTCAGCCATGGGAGCACAGGTGAAGGCAATTCACCTCTGTGCCCGGAAGGGGTGGAGCCAGGCTCCACCTCTCCTAGACCCCATTTAAGGGCTGACTTCCACTGAGGCAGGATCTCTTCTTGGAGGTTGCTCCTTGTGGAGTTCTTTTGTGAGCCTACAACACCGGTGAGCACCTTTTCATTATATTTAACTATTCTTACCAGCCTAACTTCTCTGTATACCTGTTAACCTTACAACCTGTTAACCTTACAAGGAGATATGATGAATGTTTATCAACATCTAAAGGGAGATAGGAGGCAAATGGATGAGGCCAGGCTCTTCTCAGTGGTATGTAGCAAATAGGACAAGGAGTAATGACCTAAAACTTGAATACAGGAAGTTCCATGCAAACATGCAGAAGGCTGATGGAGCACTGGAACAGGCTGCCCAGAGAGATGGTGGAGTCTCCTTCTATGGAGATACTCAAGGCCCATCTGGACACCTACTCGTGTGGCCAGTGGTAGGGAACTGCCTTAGCAGGATGTCTGGACTTGGTGATCTCTTGAGGTCCCTTCCAACCCCTGCAATTCTGTGACTCTGCCATACTGTGAAATGAAACCACTGGAGTGTTCATTAGTTTGTGTCATTGGTCACATGCCTTGATGATATCAGCAACATTCTTAAATGTCATGGGAGTATGTGTTTTCAGCAATGGTGGATGTGTCCCCAGTCACAGCTGTAGGATCTTGGACCTGGAGAAAAAGAAATACATCTATGTTTTATGAAGAAACATGCAGAAAGGAAGTGAACCCAAACAGTGACTGTTTTACCCAGCTTGTTGGATAGCTGTCATTTGTCTCTTAAAAATAATGCCGATGGAAAAAATCCTTACAAACCCAGTCCAGTTATGGGGAGTAATGCTTTGGGGGCAAGAGTCAAGGAGGGCAGAGAGATTTTGTTTGTTTCTCAGTCTAGCACTGCTTAAGTTCTGAAAAGAGTTAAAGACAGGTTTTGGTCGCTAACATGCCATGTCAAAAAGCTGGGTGCATCTACTGCTTTTTGCAGCATCTGTACTTCAGCTTATGGCATGAGGGTGATGTATGATGTAAAAAATGCTGTATGCATGCATCTGTGTGCCAGATTTCATGCCTGTTTCTGTCTAGCCCCTTTGCTTGCTTGTACACAGCGCCTGCAGCTCCACCTCTTCAAAGGCTGTTCTATTAATCTAACCTACTGAGGGCTATTCATACAGCTTATGGGTTTTTATATTTAAATCCTCACAGAAATGATTTGCTGCCCTCAAGTTAGGATTTTAAAGGAAAATTAAATTAAGGCTGCCTAAGTAATGAAAGCATCTTTAGATATGATAGATAGGGACCATCAAAGCAAAAAGTCTGCGTCCTTGGAAAGATTTCTGATATTGTTTAGTGCTGGGGGGAGTTGCTATTGCTAGTATATCATGCAGTATCAGGCCTTAAATTTGTATGCTTATGCTTCATGAATTCTTTAATTTCCAAAGTTGTTTGTTATGTTTTAGGTCATAAATTAAGAGATTTATTTATCAAGCATTTTTATCCTTATGAGACCTATGGCACTGGGATCATAGTGTTGTATAGTTTTGCTGACAGATGGACTAAAGAAAGAACTTGTGCCATGAGATGTAAACCTAGCGTTTCTTATTGTGATGTATGTTATATTGTTGCCTGCCTAGTATGACACATGTATAACTCTCTATTGTTTCTAGAGCTGCTGAGTTTTCCTAACCAGAGCTAAAAACAAACAGTCAAATAAAAAACACTAATAGAAAATCACTGGCCCTATTTTCAATTTGTTTACCGAGGGAAAAGAATAAATAATGTCACCTAAAACCTTTAAAAACAGTTTTTAAAATAGAGTGGTGACCAAAAGTAATCCCAAACGTAGACCGAAGAAGGTGGGAACAGAATCCATTTTCTTTCAGGTGGAGAAAAATGTCTACCTTCAATTTATTTCTCATTTCTTCTGTCTTTAGGTTTTCCAAATGAGCCTGCTGCTGTCATTGCCCTCGACACTACTAAGGAATGGTTAAGCAAGAATCACAATGAGGTATGGAATAAAATGTAAATTTCCCTTTTTTTTTAAAGATTGTGGACTTTGATACTGAAACTGTGGAAAGAGTAAACAACAGCTTTAGCCTTGAATTGAATGTTTAGTCTGAAACAAATGAAATCAGGCTGAGACAATATGGCAGGGGAAAGACTGTTATATTTAAAGTCTGCACTGGAGTTGAAGGGAAACAGCTTTGTTTGAAACCACACTCTGCGTTTCCTGTGCATTGTACCTTTTCCTGGCAAAGTAAAAGTCTATTCTCTTTCTGAGCTGGTTCTGAGCGTCAGAGTTTTCATCTAATAATGAGGAGATTCTTGGAAAGGAAATGTATGTAATAGTTGTCAGTGGAAACAGTCAGCAAAGGTCGCTGGTGCTCAGGGGTCACTTTACAGTAAAGAACCTATGATAGTATTTTCTATTTTTATTAATTTTTGGCTTGCTTATGGTTAAGTGCTCATTTCCCCTGGAGCTCTCAGTAAATGTGTGATACGACAGTGATTTTCTAACAGCACCGGCCTTCTTCCAGTGACAACATGACGGTGATTATTTCTATAAGACAAAATGCTTTCAGCATCATGATCTCCATATCTTCCCTTTCTAGCTTTTGTCTTCTCTGGTTTTTGTTCTTAGCAGACTGATAGTTCTTAGTGTTGAATTGGAGAAATGCGACAAAGAAGCAAAGAAGTGACAGACCAAATAAAATAATCATGATGTCCTGAACTGAAGAAATGCCTGCTTCCTGTTAATGACAGCCAGCAGATCTCAGACAGCTCAAGTCGTTCAGTATTTTTGTCTGAAAATATTTAACAAAGCACAGAAAGGAGAAGAAATAGATACAGGGGTGTAATTAGTGGTATATTTCCTTTATCTGTGTGTTTTGCAGAGTATTTTACTGCTAAGAGATTCTGATAATTGACAGGAGGAATTTAGTAGCTTTATGGTTTGGTGGTGTTTCTTTTTTTCCTGGGTTTTTTTTTTTTTTTACATAACTGAAAGGCAATACTATGTTGAGATTTGAATGGTAAACTGAGAGTTTTCAAACCTGAATGCCAAAAGGTACGCCAAGGAATGTGCATGCTCGGTCAGTGTATCTTTGTGGTTCCAAGTGAGCACTTGGCACTTTCCATGACTTAAATATTTGAGCAGTGGAGCAGAATTGCATGGACAGTCTTTGTTAACACTTTCCTTTACAATATTATATGTAATTTAGTTGCATTTTTACCATGTAATTTAAAAATAGACTGAAACTATTCTCTTTACTGTAGGACTAAGCTCTTCTATTTCAAAAACTGAATATGTGTTATGTAAAAATACGTGTTATGTAAACACCCCTTAATTACCTTTTTCTTAGTGTTATTCCAAGAAACTTGGCTTTGTTTGGTAGAATGCCTATCACATGTATAGAAGCTCTCTTGATTGCAAGCTCTTTTCTGGAGTATTCTGCTCTATGATTCAGCCATTGCTTCTCAGCTGTATGATGGCCTTACCTTTTAGTGTAGACTTTTGAGTTCCCTTTTTCTATTTCTGCCTTGACTTGGCCTGGAAACCCACATATGCACTACGTGTTCCCCCTTTCTTTTTATCAGTGTGCTGCTTCCATCATTTTCTGGTTCCTTTCATAGACTTCAGGTGAGTTCCTCCCTTGGTTTTCAGGCAGCTTCACCTCCGTCTTGGAGGCAGACTTAAGGCTCGTAGCACATAGTGATTGAAATGATGATGTTTATTGTATATGTTATTTTTGACTGTGATTGAGCTGTAAGCACTTCTTGCAAATAAAACATAAAATTCCATTGCATCTGTGGCCTGCACAGATTAATGTAAACTATGAACTCCGAATAAGCACGATTTCTCCTTTCTCACTGTATTATATTCCCTTCTGTTTCCTTAAGTTTTCTTGGCTGTCTACCTTCAAACATCCTTACTTACTCCCCACAAACTCAAATTTCATCAGAGTTCTTTTTAAATAAAGCTTGAGTTTATGATGTTTGTACAGTGGAAAGAGCCCTTGTTTTACATGTCATAAGTAGATCAGCAGCAAAATTAAAGTACTTAGCAGTTGTACTGAGGGCATCAGTATCTCATGCAGTGAAGGCAATCTTTGGGGAGCATGCAGTTGTTGGGTCACTGTTTAATGTTTGTAACAAGGTGGGTATAATTCATCTGGATTAAATGAACTGACATAACACAACGCTAAGTGTGAATCAGATCCACTGCCTTGGATTAGCTCTGGGGCATTGGGTATTATACATAACCCAAATGTTCCCCCCAAGTAGCTCATTGTACAGCAGCTGCAATGACAAGGACTACTTACGTCTCAACAATACAGCCTACTCTTACTGCAGATACCATGCCATATAGACCTGTAAGTTTTTGTCACAGAGCAGCTCCCTCTATACCCACTGGATATTTAAATTCGCTTGTTCTAGGCTAGGAGCAAAACCTTTAACGATTTGCCATGAGGTCATCTTTTCAGAGGGCTGCCTGTGTTTCACTGCTGTAATCTCTGGCCAGAACTGCTCCCCTGACAGTGGCTGTGCTGTCAGAACAGGTCAGTCTGTCCTGCTAAGAGCCTCGCCTGAGCCAGAGGCCTTCTGTGTTTGGCTGTGCTGGACTTCAATGAATCAGCTTCTTCCTTTCATTCCTTCCTGAGGAATCTTTAACTGAAAAATCCTGTCCGTGTTCTGCTCCTTCAGTCCCAAAGATGTTTGGCAGCCACTTTCTGTCTTGCTAATGTCTCGTACTGCTTGTCCTAACCAAAACCTCTATCTCTGCATGTGGAATGTGAATTGGATGGATTCAGGAAGTTTTAGTGCAAGGCAGAGACCAAAATGAGTGTGCTCACTAGGAAGTGTGCCTACCCCACAACACGCCTGACAGCACCACGTAGGTAAAGATGATGGAAACCTGACAAAATACTACAATCTTTTGTTCTGTATGGCAGTAATGTCTCATCTGCCTTCCTGCATCCCAGGAAACTGTGGCAAGTTTGTGAAATATGGGGCAATAGTGTTGCTTTCTCCTCCTTACCTTCATGTAGGATTTCTCTGCTTTGATGCTGCAATGAAGATTTTACCCGATCTGATATTAATTCAAAATATCAACAGATCAGTGGCTGTGTTCCTCAGTCTGCCCGAGGCCCTGAAAATCTAACCTAAATGACTCCATTCTTGCAAGTCGTGTTAGAGTCCTAGGAAGGTCTCTGCCATAGTATTTACAAGAAAAGTGATTTGCATTTAATGAAAGGTTTTCTCATCCAAGTCCATTGTTGTGCTTGACCCCTCAGGTGTTTGCATAAAAACTTATTAGCATGCTTAACTTCGACGTGGCTCAGATGAATGCCTCATTACCATGCAAATGAAGTTAGCTCCTGTCTGAGGTTAATTGTTACAAAGCAGGGGAGAGAGGGATCTATTGTAATGGACTGAACGCCAACCGGCAGCCAGGCAGGGCAGCAGCTATGGCAGCCAGACGGCCTCAAACTTAACTACACCAAGTCCACTAGGGAAAACAACAGGATTGGAAGTAATGGTTGGTTCTAAGTTGTTTGTAACACGCAGCACTGTTCTGGTCTTGAAATGCAACTCTAAGTCAAACTAATTTCTGGCCGTGTTTTACACTAAGGTCTGCTGACTTGCAGCCAGAGGGCAAATCTAGTTTAGAAGCTGGTAAATGGTGTTATACTGTAAGCATAGAAATCCCTTGGAGCAGGCTCAAAGAATGGCAACAGTCAGCAGTACCGGGTTAATTTACTGCAGACCACCTCGGCTATCTCCTTAGCAAACTGCATTTTCACATTTCACAAAGTGCTCTAAAGGTTTAATAGAATTCTTCAGAGCACAAAATAGAATTGATTCCTATCCTTTAGGAAATTATACACTGGGATTCATTTAAAAAATGCACATTAAGCTCTTTGAACGATTTTGTGCATTTCTTTTTGGGATGATTTGGCAAGGATGGAGGTAACTGCCACTTGACTTCCCCTGATGTATCACAGAGGAAGTGTGATGCCCTTAAATACTTGACCCCTACGTTTTTTGGCGTGGTGGTGGGGTTGTGCTTGTGTTTTTCGTGGCAGATATCTTTGAATATTTGCAGTGTAAGGTACTGTTATTTTCCCATGCTTTAGGATCACGCTGTGTGTCTCAAAAGGGTGAAAAATAAAAAATGCTCAGAGTGTGCCTTACCTTATGTCACTGCCATGAAAAGCCTCAGGACCTTTTCACTGCTCAAGAAAAGACTTTAATTTAACAGCACATTTAGCTCGAAGTATTGTTCTTTCTCTTGCACAATATCTCACGACATTTATTATGCGCCTCAGTAGAACAACAACCAGGGAAGTGTGATTGCAATATGTGTTCCATTGAAATAACTGATGCAGATTAAAAGCACGTAGATGGAAAATAAATCAGCACGTTCCTGAATCCTTTTCATTAGAGTCAGTATTGAAAAGAGACTTTTTCTTACTTTGCGTAAACTACGTAAGATATGAGATTCAAGTCTATGTGCTTTAGCAAGTAGTTACACGTTATTTTACTGTCCTTTCTCCCCTTTCTTCCCCACCCGAAAAAGGGAGAGAGAAATTGTACATTTCCAGCATAACACAGTGAGATTAAAAAATAAAAATAACAAAATGGCAGAACAGTTTTCAGTGACACAGGCAGGACCAGAAGTGCTGTGTTCCTCAGGACCGACATTTTCAGGAGGAAACACCTGGTTTCTCAAGTTAGGCTCACTGCAAGATAGATGCCCTGCACCTGTGCTTTATTTTGTACTGTGCTTCATCCAAATCACGGCGGTATTTTCCACTGCTGAGACAGTCAAAGTGGAATTACCTTTCCTGTGCTCTGATTCCCATATGTGCAAGCACTTGGCTTTGCCTCGCGGGCAGGAACTGCAGTTATGAGACCCGGCAGAGCTGGGAAAACATTCCCTGTGCTGGGACCCATAGGGTTCTATGTGTCTTTACAGAGCTCTTCACTATGATGCTGCAGCAAGCGTGGTTGGGCAGGGCTAGAGCAGAGCAGTGAGGGAGAAGCTTCCCCAGATGTGCGGTGCAGCTGGGTGGCCCAGTGGGCATTAATCCAGCTGTGCCATGTGTTGGCCACCCAGCGCAAGCCTGCTTTGAGGCATCTCTGCTCTAAGAGTTATTGTTGCAGAAATAAAATAGCATTGGTGTTAGGTGCCTGAGGGGAAGCGGGGCAGCTGTGTGGGCTAGCAGATATGGGGCAGGACCTACAGGAGTGCTATCGGCCTCCCACGTGATATCTGCGTGCCACGCAGGTTATCCTGAGAACCTAAAATGGTGCTGGGTACCAACTAGCATCCACTTGAGAGAGGTGGATGTTGCTTTGGTGAGCCGCTGCCTGGAAGGGCTGAGCAGAGGGAGTTGCTGTGCTCTGTATTGCCAAAGGCAGGATAGTGCAGGCGTGCCTGAGTGAGTTTTCAAAAGCACTACAGCTTCATTTAGGGGCATGCAAATAGGATCACAGCATCACATGCAGCACTCTGCAGGTAAGCGTGGCAGCCCATTTGGGTACCACGTCAGTGTGGCTGCGTGTGCTGTGCAGTGGTGCGATCCGTGGGTGTACACGCTGGAGGTGTAAGACTGCAGGGAAGGAGCACTTCTCCTGCCTCTCCCTTCAAAACTGGGTCAGGCAGCTAACACAACGTTGCTTTGCCTCCTGAGCCCATGAAAACATCAGGACAGCCTAATTTCGGTATTTCTGCAATCTGCTTGACTGAAAGAAGATAATTTCTTTCCTTTTTTTTTTTTTTCAAACTTTCTCTTCCCCCCCTCCTTCTGGTGGTCCCAGTGACCTAATTTTGTCTCCTTGTTATTCAGAGACAATTAAACGAAGTGCCATCTTGAGATGAGGTCTTGTCCTTATCTCTACAGAAGGATGCAGATGGAGACAGTAAGTCTTGGAAGATGTTGTCTGATGTCGTTTACTTCAATGTAACCTCAGTTATACACCCCTAGGCACAGCTGCTAAATTTTTACATTTATTCCAAGAAGAAATGGAGTAACTAACTGACAATATCTAATTAATAAAAGTTTGTTGGTTTTTTGTTTGTTTTAATGACCTAATACAGGCAATTTCCACTGAGACTGTATTGCTTTGGGTTTGGGATGGCTAGTTTTCATGCTTAGTTTTACAGTTGTCAGATAAAAAGTGTGTGTGATTTTGAAAAACAAAAATAGTAGGCATATATATTTATGCCTAAGGTGATATCTTTTATGACAAGTTTGGGCCTGCGGTGACACGTATTTATTTTAAAATATATTTATTACTTAGAAATAAAGCTCTGAAAATATGGGCTTCTGTTGAAGCCACGGATGGATCCTCAAGGACAGTCAGGGTGCCAATAATTCAGGTGGCTATTTTGGTAGCTCTCAGATGCCAGTATCATTTGATTAACATAATCTTCCCCCCTCCCCAACACCCTTCTCTTGGGTAGGTTAAAAAATGATCTCCTTTCTATTTCTACATTCTAATTAGGTGGTAATCATATGCTGCTCTGATTGAAATGAAAATCAGCCATCATGCCACTGTCATCTAGCTGAAGTCGAGGAAAAAATGCTTTTCAACTTGTACAAAATTAAAATGATTTACTTGCTCTGTGTGGCTGCTCTCTCACCGGGCTCAAAGAGATTCAGTGCTGTCCCCAAAGCCCAAACCTAACTATCATCCCAACAGGCAAGTCATTTTCTGAAATGATAAGTAAGCTGCCAAGGCAGCGAGGCTTTCTTATATGTTCTTTGGACTGCTATTCAGGTGGAAGGCTGATAAAGCAAAGCAGACAAAGCCCCTATTCATTATACACGATACTTTATTAAACTTAAAAAGCTTCTGTTATTTTTTGATGCAGCAATTGAGGAAAGGCAGAAAGGCACCCCTCTTGAAAAAACACTTTAGAGCTTGTGATTGCTGTGGTCGTTCCACGTGAACTGTCTCTATGCCACTCACTTGCGACCAGGAAGGGGCTAAGAGAGAGAGCTTCCTATCACCCCTTCCCCACCCAAACTGTTGAGGAAATCCACTTCTATGCATAGTAGAGATGTCTTTAATCAATATATATTTGCAAAGATTTATATACACTTATTGTACTGTGTAGTGACTTCTATAACTCCATTACAGCTAATTAATGCCACTAATACAAGACAGGTCTCTGCATGGTTTCTTTTGTGTTTACACAAGTTAGCCATCTAATAAGTTAAATTTTCCAAAGCATTTGTTCTTTTTATCCTTACAAATGGCAGTTATGATAAAAAGAAACTGAATAGCTAGAAATGTCAGTAAGCATGTAGGTAAATTAACAAAAATATCTGCAGATGGTTTTAAACTGAGACAGGGGAGGTTTAGGTTAGATATTAGGAGGAAGTTTTTCACACAGAGGTTGGTGACGTACTGGAACAGGTTGCCCAAGGAGGCTGTGGATGCCCCATCCCTGGAGGCATTCAAGACCAGGCTGGATGTGGCTCTGGGCAGCCTGGTCTGGTGGTTGGCGACCCTGCACATAGCAGGGGGTTGAAACTAAGTGATCATTGTGGTCCTTTTCAACCCAGGCCATTCTATGATTCTATGAGTCTATGATCTGAATACTGTAGTGAGGACATTTAAAAATAATTTGCAAAAAAGCTACTTTTTCCTTTCCTGTTAATTCCTGTATGACAAATACATCATAATAACTTTATTTTAGTACAGGCTTTCAGACAGAAATCCCAATAATTCTAACAGTCTTGTCAATATAAAAGAGGTCCAGCCTGCATTTTTGCCAAGATTTAGTCCTTGTTGCTGCCTTTTATCATACAATCATAAGATACCCCCAATTGGAAGGATTCCACAAGGACCATGGAGACCAACACAGGACCACCCAAACCCTGTGTCTGAGGGCGGTATCAGGTTAAGAGGAAGGGCAGGAACGTCAGTTTGAATTTGGCTCCGGGGAGCATTGCCAGAAGGGGTCCCATAATGAGTCTCAGCAGAGGTCATCTCATGAGGACAGGCACGGCCAGCAGCAGATGAACCGGTGAAGGGTCGCTTTCACTTGACCTCGGAGCACGGGTGTGTGGGATAGGGAGCAGAGCACCCACATCCCAGCCCACAGCCTGCAGAGCATGCCCTCCATTTGGGGTTTCTTTTGGCTGCAAGGCTTTCAGCTCTGAACCGACTCTCAGGTGCAGATGGGAAGCGTCTGGCCGTGTGATCTGAGCCCCCCAGCATGCCCCAGAGGTACTGCAGCCCCCCAGCCCAGCGTGTGCTGAAGGCGGGCAGTTGGACCAGCTGCCAGCCATGCCCACGCAGCACAACGTGGCACTGAGCGAAACCACTCCGCTGGCATGGGCAGTGCCTGGCCGCACCAGCCAAGAGCACGCGCTTTGTTCCACTGGCACTTTCCTGGCATCCTGTGGAGCATACGATGTCTGCTTCTCGGTGTTCCATTTCCAGCAAGCTGACGTAGTTGGTTGGCTTCTGGAAAGCTGCCGCTTCTGTTTGATTTAAACTCAGTCCCGTTGCCTACAATTTTGCCAAAGCAGAATGTCCAGTATGGCATGTGAGGGTGAAATAAAATACAAAATCACATTAGGTGATACTTAGGAATGCAACCATCAGGCCATGCTGCAAGGGAAGAAGTGGAACAAGCTACCTAACTGTAAAGGGAATTCTTTTTAAGTTATGTTCTGTCTTCTCATCTAAGATTTAATCTGGCCGATGCCACCGTCATCTCTCAGCCTGGTGCTGCTATCAGCAGTGGGTTACAATCAAATCTATGTGGAACTGAACCCACATGGGTCGTTGTAGCCAGGCTGCATTCCTTGTGAGAAAAAAAGATGAGTTTCTTGCTGCCGGACTACAGCATCTTGACACAGCATTTGAGATATATGATTCTGACATTTAATAGGTTAGATGATATTGGCCACATACTTCATAGGTTCTGTATCACACTGTATTCCTGAGGAGGTGAAAAATGGGTCTGTCTGCTGTATATGAAATGACAGAACAAATGAGAAGAGCGCTGTGGATGTGGGAAGCATTGACAATGGGAACGTCTTCAAATGCGGGACAGGCTTCCAAGATAAAATACCTGTTAGTTAACACAAAGCAATTTGTTTAAATCCAAAAGTGAGCACAGTTTAAGGATATGTACGGCCTTCCTACTTAGACTTCAGGACAGATTATTTGACTCTTCTTTGCTGGGGAAGAGATGGAGAATAATTACTGTGAAGGTGAGCTATGATATTCTTTCCTTCAGTAGCAGTGGGGATGTACACGGTGCTTCCTGAGGAAGGTTTTTGAACAAAGGCTGCAAAAAGACTCTCGCTCAGTTTCTCACCTCGCTCCTAACCTGATCTCTCATGAGATAAGAGTGAAGATTCGTTTGTACTGCCATAGGCTGTTTACCAGCACTAAATCTAAATTGAGTTCATTTATTTTCTTCTTTTAAATAAAAATAAAATACTTTGGGACTTGTAAAATAACCAGAAAACAACTAGTGGTTAAGGTGACCAATACTGGTTAGAATTAAATCAGAATTAAGTAGGTTAAAGAGCTGCATAATTGTACAGTTGAGTTGGAAGTCACTGTGACAGAGCACAGATGTGACTTGCAGCTCTGCCTTCTAAATAACCATTTGGATTTGCTCGTGCCCCTCTAATTTTCCCTCTTTCTTCATCGTGAACCAGCAGCACCAAATTTTGTATATTTGCCTTGTCTTTGCTATTAAAAATACCACATGCTAATACACTGCTGTACTCTTTAGTACTGCAGTCTGAAATAAAATCTAAGAACAGCAGCAACCTGTTCATCCTTCGGTCAATCAATATGTGATAAATCCAGGGGGATAGGTGTCTTTCTGAAAGAGAGTGCAGCCCCTGCAAGAAGGTACAGTGTGTCATGAGCCCATCTTGGAGCATACCAGATTGGACGAGGTGTGAGGAAGGGTTTTCAGGTTCTGCATTCTTTCCTGTCATCTTCCTTCCAGCTTTTTCACGCACTTACCAGGGACTGGTGTTGGAGCCTCAGTCCAGCTACGTGTTCTCAGATTGAGGGAAGGGTTTTATGTGCAACTTTCAACCTCTTCTGCTGGAAATCTCACCTTTCATGTGAAGTCCCTTTGGGTTTTGTAAGTCAAAAGGTTAAAAAGCCTTAGCCGTCTAATTGTACATTCATGATCTTACTCTTCAGTTGAGATGTTAATGTGTAGCTGCTTTATGCCCAAAGTACAGCACATTTGATTTATTTCATTAATTCTTTTTAGTTTTCCCTTGTTTTGCAAGACTACATGTCAAATATCTTTTCTATGTGTGGAAGAAGTCTTTGAACTTGGATTGCTGCTTACTGTTTTGAAGTGAACGCACGAAACCTTGCCCTAATGTAAAAAACTTATCATATAACACTTTGAGTCCTCTGAACTCAATCTTAGAACTTGATACCTGTTAGATGATAACCTCTTCCCTCCGGATATTTAAACAAACATCTTCCTTTGGGAATGCATACGCTTAATGTACGACCTGTCTGATGATAACCTCATGATGGGCAAATATTTCAAAAGGCAGAATAGAAATTAAAAGCTTTAGTCCTGCTGGCTTTCACTGTGACTCTGTTGCCTCAGCGCTCTGTGTCCCCCGTTAAAATTTCTCCCTGCAGACAAGATATTAAGTTCATTAAATACTTACAGAGCAAATATATTTCCCTTCAGACAGTTGAGGCACAACTGCCCTTGATATTTTTTTGAATTACACATGCATTGATATAGCTTGGAGATAAGCATAAGCACAAAATCTAATTAATATACATACTTATATTTGTAGAATGCCCTTGGCGTTTTTTTTTCCGGAGTGATTTTTATGAGAATAAAATCTCATTATAACTACAGGTTGCTCATGTGAGAATGTTCTTAGGGTGGGTCCTGGTCTACATGGGAATATGGAAACCGCCTGTCACACTGTTGGTGACTGAAGCCCCCATTAGCAAGGTGGAGATGAGGATGTAAGAACCGGCAATCTCACAGAAGATCAAAGATGCTTGTAATTCAAAGCTCTGAGTGTAAAAGCAGAGGGTAAGCTTCTATAGACTAACACTAGTCCTCAAAGCTCCCCTAACTTTTGGCAGAGAGAATTTTTGCAGCGCAGTTGCTAATGAGGAAGGGCAGGCGTTCATATCTTTAATGATGACAGTGTTAGCATTTGTTAGAGGAGGCAGATGAAAAGAATGAATTGGCTCCCATGTTGAAAGTACAAGTATTTACAGAAATAATAGCTATATATTCACTGGCGCTTGTGTTGTTGTGAGCATGGTGTTTCAGACTGTGCAGGGCTCACAGACAGAGATGTATCTGAGGGACAATCCTGTCGTAAGCAATTTATAGCTGTGGTATTGCAGAAATAAATCTCACTTGTATGATGCCTCCGAACAGTAGAAGCTGAGAGAGAAATAAGTAACAAAGATTTTTGGAAACCGTTAGAGAATAAAGAGTGCTCTATAGGCAGATAATAACGAGCATATATATTGCTTCAGTGCTTGATGGCGCAGTGAACTGGGATTTCCAAGTAAGTGGTCGGTAACTGATCATCGTTAGCAATTTCTGGTTGCTTTCTAGGCTTCGTATGCGAGAAAGAAAGGTCCTGCTGTGGTCTGAAGAGCTAGGTCTGGCAAGGGAGGGCAGATGCCTAGCAGCGGCCAGCCATGAGCAGTGCATCTGCATTTTCCCTTTGGTAGGGCCTGGCAGTAGGAAGGAGCAAGTTAGGCTGACGTGTTTTTACCTAGAGTATTTAGCAGCTTTAGCAGTGAAGAACTGAGAAGCTATTCGATTGGGTTTCTTAGTTCCCGGATAGCCTAGTTGAAAGGGAAAGCTGAAACAGACGTTGAAAGTGCAGCATTAGCTACTGGGTTTTCTGAGGCTTGCTGGTGGAAGAAGTTGATTTTGGATGTCCTACATATCCAGAGCAGCTTTGTAGGGTAGAAGTGAACTCTTCATGCAAGCATCTGGCAGGTTCAGTGCTTCTGGATCTCCCCTTATTTGTGCTTTATTTCCCTTTGCAAGTTTCCTGTTTCAGGCGTTCCCTGTTCTGCCCCATGTTTGAGTGGAACTTGTCTCTTTATATTCTGCTCTATTGGCCAGGCATTTAACTAAGTATTTTGGACGAGGAGAGAGCAAACAAAGCGTACCTCTGCTCTGGGCCTATCTTGTGTTGCAGCTGCTGTTTTTAGGTAGAGATTTCAAGTCCAGCTGCTCCCTCCTGGCCCTGTGGGAAGTGGCAGGTTGAATCAATCATTTGACATGCACATTCTCCATTGGCAGGATTCTCGAGAGCCTTATAATGGCACAAATGATGTTACTTGCTAGTGAGAAAGAAAGTTACAATTGGGTATAGCAATTAATATGCAATTAGGAAGGCATTCTTTCCTTTCCAAGTATTTTTTTTCAGTTATTTTTAGATTTGAATCAACTGAATAGTTGAAGAGTTCCTTTTGGAAGGAGGGAAGGGGGTAATGTTTTTCCTGCATTAGCTCTGGTTTGTTTGTTCCTCCTGCGGGGACACCGAAAAGCACAGACAGCTGTTCCTTAAAGCAAAATTGGACGTGAAATGCTATCAAGTCACTTATTTTCTATGAACTGTAATGCAGCAGTTCTGTGTTTTAATGATATGTTGTTATGCCTTACTGCTTGAACCTACATTTGTTTAGAAAAGTAATGGCATTTGAACTTGTTTACAGTATATCTCTAAAAGCAGTCTATGAGTGCCAGGTAAGGTGTGGTGGTGACTTACCATTGTTGCTGCCCACAGTGGTGAGTCTGCCCAGCAGACTGTGAGGAGGGAGGGCATCGGGCTGTGGCTGTGTTGAGATGTCAGCATTATCAGAAATCTGTGAACCAAATCACAAACATCTGTGAGCAAAAGAACAGAGCAGTCGTGACCCCCTCAGCTTTTGGCACTGCTGCTGAGGCTGCCATTGGGGGCATGGGTTTGTGCCAGCTCCTGAGCATGTTCTGTGCTGGTGTTACTGGCTGCCTGTGGGCTGCGTGGGGTTGGTCACTGACTTTCATGTGGGCTATCTGTGTCACCTAGGCTGCGTTTGAGCTACTGATGTACGAACAAAAAAGGCTCTATTTTTTATACTAGTCTCCTGAGTTGTTGCATCCCAGCTTCAAATTAGATTAATCAGCACCCATGTGAGTAATTCTAGATGTAGTTATTTAGAGCTGTTGCTTTTTTCTTCCAGATTACTTTCTCCTGACTGCTTTAGAAAGGTGGCATTAGAAATAAATGTTTCATGGTTAATGAAAATATCTCTGAATGTAAAGCCACACATAGTGCATAATTCATAAAGTTTCATCGAATGAAGAGATATGACAGGTACACAGTTTTGCTGACTAGGTGACCTCTGTGTGGACTCTTGCTAAAAGAGGTCAGATTGGATCTGTGAACTTACATCCACAACTGAACTAATTAGCGTGGTAAGAAAAGGTTGGGACGTGCTATCACTGTTTGTAGAACTGGGTCGTAATTTCTTTTTCAGTTAGTCTTCTAGCATGTTGCCACACCACGGTGCTTCCTATGAATAATGAAGATATTTTGGAGAAATCATATGAGCAGCTGGTTGACTGTAGTTAATTGACGTATTATTGTATTCCAGCACATTCTGTCAGGGACTGCTGTGAATGGCTTAGGGGCTTCTAGGGAGAAATAAAGCAAATATAACCAAAGAGAAGTTATTTTAATTTGGACAGTTCTACAGCTTTTTATACCCTGATTCTAGAAGGGAGTCGTCTAAAACACGTAGAGAATTTGGGGTTAAGAAATACTGGTCTTAATAAATTTGGTCTGTGCGAATGGCACATAAGCTCCTGTAGAAGTCAAGCAATGCACTGAGCCCTGAAGTGTTTTAAAATCTGAGGGAGTGAATGACACAAATCCATTTACTTACGGATTTAATCCAGGCTGCTTTGTCAAAAATTGGAGTAATGAATTGACAAGGAGTTTAAGAAATGAACCGTGTATGTAATGGAGGCATGCTAATTACTGTCTTTTTCCCCCCCAAGGTTAACAGAGTTTAAAATGAATGAATCTTTGTTTTTAGAATGAGGACTAAAGAAGAGAGCCTGCAGGAAGAGGGGTGGGGGGTTACTTCTTGAGAGAACAGTTTTGTGAAATGAGATTAGTAATGGGATAGCAAGCCTTTCACCTCCAGGTCACCAATGCAAATCCAGACCATTCTGTTCGTGTCTGAGAGCTTTTCAGCTTTTGCAGTAGCCTGGCCTATGTATGAGGAGATGGAGAGCGTGATCTGGGTCCTATCGCAGCCGATGAGACTCTCGTTGGGCTGATCAATATATTACATATTGAAAGAGTCTGATCCTGCAGTTGCTGCACCCAGCTGGAGATTCTGCTTTTCTTCCCAGAGTAGCTGGGATTAGGCACAAAATAGAAAATGACAGCCTCCAGTGCTGATAGTTTCAAATGTTCATAGACATACAAAGGAATTTCTTCTTAGATGTGCTTATAGAAGGAAATGGAAAGCAAGAACTTCAAAGAAACTGAACTATTTGATCATGGAACATTTTATTGTGCAGTTAATTACGTAAAGTAGGCTGAGCTGAGATAGAGCTCTTAGTGATTTTTTGCTGCGTGTATAATTAGATCTACTGAGCTGTTTCCTCAGCTAGTGTCAGCCTTCTTAGCTTTCTTTAAGTCAATTTGCATCAGCTGAGTAGTGGGAACCTGGTCTTGAAGGAACCACTGACTATTTATTATCCCACAGGAACACGCAACAACCTCTGTCCCCTAAGGAATTTCAGACCAGCGTGTATAGAGTAAGAAACATAGAATCATATCATGGAATCATAGAATGGCCTGAGTTGAAAAGGACCACAATGATCATCCAGTTCCAACCCCCTGCTATGTGCAGGGTCGCCAACCACCAGACCAGGCTGCCCAGAGCCACATCCAGCCTGGCCTTGAATGCCTCCAGGGATGGGGCACCCACAGCCTCCTTGGGCAACCTGTTCCAGTGCATCACCACCCTCTGGGGGAAAAACTTCCTCCTAATATCTAACTCAAACCTCCCCTGTCTCAGTTTAAGACCATTCTCCCTTGTCCTATCACTATCCACCCTCGTAAACGGCCGTTCCCCTTCCTGTTTATATGCTCCCTTCAAGTACTGGAAGGCCGCAATGAGGTCTCTCCGAAGCCTTCTCTTCTCCAAGACTTTGAAACATAGTACTGCCTTCATTTTTTTTAAGTGCAGATGGGATAATCTCAACCTCCAGCACTTCTGCTTGAAGCTTATTGGAATCTATAGCGAGAAGATAGAGAGGTAAAGAACTATGATGTTTTGGGGATGTACGTGCATTTTGGTACTTGGAGAAGAAAATGATGATGGGGGATTTTGATCTTTGTAGGCTGTGATCAGGAGGCAAAAGTAACGGGCATGGAGAAATTTCAGGTCACAAAAGAACACCAGACTGAGCTGTAGGAAAGCCCTTATCATTGACTAATGCAGGGACAAAATAGTGAATGAAGTACTTGTAGCAATGGCTGGTAATGAGCAGCTAGTGTACAGTAACACTGCTCTGGTCATGTTTTCTGTTTTTTGGAAGTGTTTTATGTTTGAAAAACAGAGAAAGTGCCTGTATGCAGGCTTCCAGATTCTGGTTTTAAAAGATATCACTAAAAGTGACAACCTTCTGATGGTAAAAGAATTAAAGTTTGAGGCCGGTGATACTCTGATGCCTTCCACAGTTGACAATACAAGGATCCTAAAAGAGTAATTATTATTAATTAAGTGATTTAAAGGCAGTAATTCCTTTGAATCATGCTGGAGACGTTCATGGATATTCTTAGTGGTCTGTAGGCCTTGAAATGCCCAGTTTCTTGCTCACTACTTCTATGTTTGATACTGACAGAAGCAGAATTGATGGAAACATTAAAAATATTTTAGAGAATGCCAATGTCTAAATTATTAGGAGCAAAAGTCCTGTTTCATTGCCTTGAAACCAACATGGGTGTCCTGTCTTAGGCCTGAATTAAAGAAACAGAGACTTCTCTCAGCTGAGGGGCCTGACTTTGCCATCAATATACACACAGCAGTATTTGTGCAGTATTTGTGCCCAGTGAGCTGCGTGGGGAGGTTAATGGAGTCACAGATAATGACTGTGTTTATTTTCTCCATTCACATTTAAGAAGAAATATCATTTCTTAAGACCTAAATGGCCGTCTTGCTGTTTACTCTTAAATACTGATGCTTCTTGATAATCTCAGAATAGTTCTGTAGTCGTCAGAATTGTATTTTTATGCACGGGCTGGAAATAGATTGTACAACTTCTGGGATAATTTAATTTCACTTTCAAATGATGTATATGGTTTCTGCAATATCCTGCATTCCTCTGTGGTATGAAAGCAGTTGAGTTTAAAAGTTTGTGTTACACATAGTGATTAATGAAGTAACAGCCGTTCTCCTCAGATCTAATTCTGCTTAGAAAAGATGGTTCGCCTCGCACTAATTATTTCTGTGTTGTCATTATTTGCATCACAGGCATTTCAGTGCTCTTCATCTTAACTTATTAAATCCTTCTTGCTCATGCATGAATCTGGACAGCTGGATGCCACTAATGGGGCAGCTAGTGCTACCCAGTGGTCTATAATCAACATTCTGTTGCCACACATTAGCATCACACTGTATGCCTAAAAGGACTAAAAATTTGATTTGCGAAGCAACAGCTGATTAGTAATGATTAACAAAAAGACTGGGGGGTGGTGGATATTGCACAACACTGCTTCCATCCTTTCAGGGCTCAGCAAAGAATGACGTATCTGGTCTGTCAGTGTGAACAAAAAGAAGCGAACCATTAGCTAAGTGCTTTTATGCTCTCTCTAAGGTTGTTACAAGCCAAATGCATTTCACAGTGTTTAAATAAAAACAGAGGTGGAAGTTACCATAAGTTTATGACAAAGAAGGTGCATTTATTTAAAAAAAAAAGAAACATACGTATTTTTTTCTGCAGTGCCAAAGCAGTACAAGATCCAACAGCCATGCTAAATGTATAAAAATAATCAAATTACTAAATATACCTCGCATTCCTTGCCAAATCCAAGAGGCTCCCACGCTCTAAGGTTAACATGTCATCTATAAAGGCAGTTCATTGTGTGTACACAATGAGATGCACTGGAGAAACCAAAGTCTAGCAGGAAACCTTCAATGACCACTGAGAAATATATTCATTGCTTCGTAAATAACCTGAATATGCCTTTGTAATACCTCAATTTCTTCAAACTGCTCCACCTGCATCACCTGCCATGGTAGGCAGAATTGTTTCCAGTTTGCAGTTTTGGATGACGATTATTTTCTTCAGAATTTTTTCTGCCTTGTGCTGTTGCAGGATTTTAAATGGGAAACATCGTTGCTGCCTGTATGGAGGTGATATCAGTGCTCGGAAGCATTTGATCAGAGAATTCTTTGCTGGAGGTTTTCATAGTATTTCCTTTAGTTCAGATTCCTGTCCCAACAGCCTAAGGTTGGACTTAGGCAGAGGTTTAGGTAGAGAAGCCATCAAAGTGAGCAGTATGTCATTCCCTTGTTCCAATAATGCTGTGACTCCAGATACTATCTCTGCTTACTGGGAATCAATTTTGTCTTTTCTTTTTTGGCAACAGAAAAGAGGGTGTAATATAGCTGTATTTGGAAATGACACATCTGGAAAGTGTTAAAAAGCAAACAATACAAGGATTTGTCATAAATATCACAATATTATCCAAAATAGTCTACGTTACCCTCTTCCTTCTATCACACTTCTACTGGCAACTACTAAAAAGACAGAAATATTTGCTTCAAAAATTGGGAAGAATGTGGAATATGAGTTGTTGCTCTCTTAGCAATAAACCACAAAGTGCTGTGAATTACAGACCTGTTGGTGCTCTTCTGAGGTGACTGTAGGCAGAGAAGCGTAATGCAGTCCAAGTGTACGTAAATAGCCTACTAATGCACAAGCTGCTTCAGTTCATCACTGTGGTGGACATTATTAAGCCAATTATATTATCCTTCATGACTTGTTATTCTGTTGTGCTGTTTTATAAATCAATCCGATCTAACTAATATGTTTTGAGGGAGAGTTTTCATCTCTTCTTACAGAAGAGGATTATTGCGGAAGGCAGTATTAAATACTTGTCACTTCAAAGATCTGGTGACAATAAATGCTTGGCTGCTCATTTTCTGGCAGGTTTCAGTTAAAAATGAAAGCAATGCAGGAAGTGGCATGTAAAAAAATATAAAAAAAAATGGGTTGTCTAACTTGGTGCTTTGGCTGGTTCTATTTCTTGTCATTTTGCTTCAAATCACACCAAGTTGGGCTTCAGACAGTGCCTTTGGGGTGTTTTTTTCACCTTCAGTAGTTCAGAAGGTGCTGCTGTAGCACATACAATATGTCCATCAGCATGGAAGGTGAAATTAATGCTTGACCCAGGTCTTTTGTTTACACCTTATCACTTTGCTAATCTTTTCTTTGGCTGACTAAATATCTGAAGGTAAGGCTGTAAGCTGAGCTGATCACTCAGTGTTTGGGCAGCGCTGTGCTTCTTTCTCACTCCCCATTTCTCACTTCGCTATGGGCGTTGCAAAGTGGGGCTGTGTATCCCAGGACCTGTGCTTTTGGGGCTGCCTTTGTAAGGCTCAGGGCAACGTCTTAGAGCCGAGTTTCACAAGAGTCACAACTGCTGCAAGGATGAGGGCACTCTGTCCTTAAGTTAGGAAGGGATTTCCAGGCTTCCAGGTTATGGTTAGCTCCTTGTTCTGGATTTCTTATTCCCTTTTTGTGCTTCTTCCTCGCTTAGCTACATTCTATATACCAACATGGGTGGCTGGTGAATAATGTGCTGGAAAATGATGTTTGGGTGAAGAAGGTGCTCTTGTTTCCTCTCTTACACTACATAGGTTGTATTAAAAACCAGGGAAGTGGTTAGGCTTAGTAGACACCTATGTATATTTTGTACTTACATATAAAGAGTTAAGATTGACTTGTGGATGTCCCCCTCAATCCCAAATATTAACTAAAAATTCAGCAAGTACTTAAGGGTGACACTGTTAAGTATATGTTGTACATTGCAGGTCTTTGAGGGGAACAAGGGCTATAATTATGGCTTTATACTATACCAAGAGGGAAATCAATTTGCTGTGCGTAGAGTGTTGTACCCATTTAGTATCTGACCTTAGTTCTCCATGAAGGATCCCTTGTCTCTCTGACTGTTTGTGTAATGGTGTTGTGTGAAACCAGTGCTGGGTCCTCCGTGTCTCAATCCCTAACAGAGTCTTCCTGTTTAATGAGAATATGGAGAACTTTTCTCAAAAAGAAGAAAAAAAGCCATTATATCACTTATTGCTTCATATTGATTAAATAAATAAATAACAAATCAAAACAGACCAAAAATTGGGACCTAAAGCTTTTGAAAATGATTACGAGCAATCAGCCATCCTTAAATTTCACCTTTCTTGTGGGCATGTGGTTCCTTCAACTACTTATTCAGATTGTTATAGGGAGATTTGAATGAGAGAAGAAGTAGGAGGAGGTCGTGTTAACTTCAGAAGGGAACAAATTTAGTGAAAGTGAAATTCCAGCTAGAGTCATGCTGGTAAATGTATATAAATGATCGTGTGAGGTGTTTTGGATGACTTATGTACACCAGAGTCAACACCGTGCCTCATCTTGGCCTTAACGAGACCAGAAACAGTTGCTGTGTACACCTGTTGTATTAAATTATGATTATTATTTTTGTGGTTGATTTATGACTTTGCTAAACACAATCTGATTTGTCTACATGACTTCAGCAATACCTTTTTGACTGAACTGCCTCCGTTCTCAGTAATGATGTGAGGCCGTAGTTCATCATTATAGTGCAAGTCATGCGTGAGAGTGGTGAGCCTGCTGAAGGTTTGTTAGTAAATTTTGCAGGTTGTTCTGTCTCTGGGGCAATAAGGACACAGCAGTGCTAGCTAATTAGCCTGCAAGTACTGTTCTAGGTGTGTATGTGAACGACAGTGGCAAATAGAACAGGCTATTTATAAACAACATGACCTCGAAAGGAAGTTTCTTCAGCTTTTTTTTTTAATCTGTGAACAGAAGCAGCATTTTTAGAGATAAGTGATGTTCAGCTGTTATTTAGAATATAGTGAATGTCAGATAGCCTCATTGTAGCCTTGCTTTCAGTGGTAATTCATCAACAGTGAGTTCATGGGCTTGTTCACAGTGCAGCAGTGGTGGTTACGTTAGGTAAAGAGTTTTGGGGAAGAGGCTCAAAGGCCTACAGTTCCTATGAACACACAGACATGCCCAAGGTTTTCTTGTACTATGCCTCTGGGTGATAGTTTTGAGCTTTTATGCCTGTTTATTGCCAAAGCATTCACAAATTTTGCATTTTAAGATGAAAATAAGAAAATGGCATTACTGTGATTGCTTCAGCAAGCAATATGTGACAAGCTCTTCAATGCTAAGAGGAGCTGGCCTTAGACAATTGCATCAAAAACCTATTGTCTACAATTCAGGCTTTTAATACCAATTTGAATCTTCAGAATGAAAGTGGAAGAGCACGAGGCATTGTATATCACTGCAATTCTAAGCGCAGTGAAGATGACAACAGGCAGCAAGTTTCAGGCCGGTCTGCCAAAGCGCTCCATGCCTCGGCTCCTTACGCTTGTCAGCAGTTCTGCTTCCAGAAGCATTTTGCTTTGGTGAACACATTCAGCAAATGCACTGTAATGTATTTGTGTACAGCAAGCCGGCAGTGACTGGCAGTGGTTGATAGAGATGCATCACCCTCTGGTTTTGTTTCTCGTCCACACGGAGGTGAACTGGGAAGATGCGGGCTTTAAATCTCTTCCACATGGATTGTTGTGTGCAGTGGCAACACTGCAAGGCTGGACTCTCATTTCTCATTTTGTGTAATAGTGAATGGAGTTAATTATTTGTGATGCTTCAGAGGCTGATCTTCTTTAGAAATAATTAAAAAAAAAAAAAGAAAAAAATAAGGCGACTACATATTACAGTGCTCAGTGGCTTTTGTCAGTGTTTTCCTGTACCTCCCTCACTCCCTTTTCCCTTCATGTAAGAAAGAAACAAAGCTGCAGCTTTCAGACATGCATCACAAACATTAATTATATTGCTATCTTTGGCTTCCAGGGCTAGGAGATTGTGAGGAATGTAGTAATCACTAACTTCGTTTTTAAAATGGTTAAGCAGGAGTTCTGGGTCAGCAAATGAGGGGAAAATACACATTGAGAGAGTTCATCTGATTTGAGAATAAAGACTTCGTTTCGTACAACACTTGTTAATTACGTGTGGATAAATATATCTGAGGAGTGTGTAGTGGTTTGGTCTTTATCCCAAGACAACTTATTTATTTATTCTTAGCTGGGAAAATCTTTTCAGTCTTGAATTAGATTTTTTAGGGATCAAGCTGCGATCCATACAGTGCAGAGTTAGGGGTTAGTGTGTTATGGTCTGTATAATTCCTTTTCTTTTTAGTGTAGGGCAAGGTATATTCAACATTTTGCAGTGGCAGCACTGGCATAATAAAAACTTGAACAAACGCATTAGTTGTAAGGGACCTAAATGCTGTCTTCTTTCTGAAGAAATGCTAGATGAAGTCCTGCACTGTCATTATTATGGAAGGGTGCAACAACAAACTGATAATTACTTGTCCAGGCAGATTTATAATTGAATTCACATACTGATTCTTTTAGAAGTGACACTGAATATATTTCGACTAGATGCCAATTCAGTCTTAGAAACCTAGCCTTACCGTGACAAACACGATGTTAGATATGTCTTTTTGAGTAACATTAAAGATCTCCAGAGATAAGTTGACAGGGAAGCTATTTAAATCTAGATGTACCCAAACTAATTGCTATATTAGAAAAGTAAGTTTTCCAAACAGTGGAAGAATTTGAATTTGAACTTGAACTGTTGAATAAAATATATAAAAGAAAAAAAAACAACCTTAAAATATGTAGAGAGTATATTAAATATATATAAATTTTAAAAATATATCTCAGAGTATACAGCTCTAATGGGCAGTCTGAGCTTTCTTTGTAATCTTACAATATTTGCTTTGAATTTTAGCTTTGATTTCTAACAAGGGACATATTTAGGGCCTTTCTCTGGTTAATTTTTTTGTCTTCCCTAATGAGTTTTCCTAATAAAAAGAGCAGAGTTCAAAACCAAAATAGCTTCCATTCCGAGCTATTAAACAGCTGTGTGGATTCAAAAAATGTGCAGATCTGTGAGCCTAGCACACTTTTTAAATTGGGAAGATGATGTCTAAGAGCGTGGTTTTGAGACAGAGCTCCCTGAATCTGGACATTAACACTATCAGAGTTGCCAGCTTTTCTTGTACTATGATTATTACTGCTGTATTGTAGGAAGCCTTCCGTGTCTCCAGACAAGGCACGAAGACCTTTTGCACTACTACTAATAGTAATGAGGATCTTGTCTGCAAGTATTTTCTTCCTCCTGGTACTTGTATCTCTGTAGCATAACAAAAGGTCATAAGTGGACAATAGAGTGGAGTCATGAGCGAATTATTCTTTTACCTGTGAGTATGTCACACTATTTTTATAATTTCCTGAAGGATTATTAAAACCTCCCTTGGGACTGACAGGAAACTGCTGAAGTTCTGGGTGAGTTTTCTCTTCCCTTTTTCTGCATCAGTTTAAGCGGATACAGCTTGTTACTCTATCTTAAAGATAAAGCTTACATGTGGATTCTATGGGGCAGAGGATGTTGTTTGAAAATAGTTTATTTTTCCATGCTGAAAGTCTCCATGGGTCTGGAAGCATAGCGTAAATGTTTTGACCACTCTGAAAATTACCTGTTCTTAGAATGTGTATGCAAAGGCATGATGCTCTACAGCTAGAGAGTGGGGAAGCCTTTAATTGTTTGTAATAAGCATCGTTTGGTCAAAACCAGCAGTCGTTTCACTGTTACCTTTTCCCACTAGTTCAAGGTCTTTCACAAAACATTCACTCGATGGACTTTGTATTAGTATTGGCCTGATGTATACACATCTCCCTGCAGCTGGCTGTCTGCTGCTGGAGACACCTTTTGCACTGATAGGACAGAAGATCAGGTGGTTGTACACATCTGAGACATTTTGTCTCATTTTATGTCAGTTCTCACTTAAAATAATCTATTGCAGAGAGTTTGATTTATGTCTATCAGCGTGTTTTCTGCTCCAGGAGTGGATGATATTGGAGTGCACTGTGCAGGAAAGTTTCACTTTGTACTGATCAGGTGAACTGTGCGCCTGTGGTCATCGTGGAAGTTCTCCTTTTGTTGTAATACTTCCATCTTCCTTTGGGATGTAGGGAAGAGTGAGTAACATCTGTAAAATCACAATACTTTAGAAACTCACTAAAACTTGCTGAAAGTGGGTGCACTCGGATAAAATGTTTTACCTGTGCCCATGTTGCTCAAATGTTGAAGCCTTATTACAAGTATACCTCGTACATCTACAAGCCAAAGTGTCATTAACTTTCAGTGAGAAGTCTCAAAAGCTTTCCATGGTAATTGTCATCCTGAATAACCAAGTAAGCTTTGACAATGCAACCAGAGCTCCTAGGCAGTGAAGTATTTCTGACAGTTTTACCTCAGTTGGACTCCAATACCTCGCGTGAAAACACAGACACATCTAAACTGCCAGGACTGTGCCTCAGAGTAATTGGCACTGTATGTCCACTGTCACTTCCAGTCAAAGGTTTCTTCCACCACTAGTACCCTATGATGGTACTACTACAACATAGGCTGGTTTTTGGGCACTGTGCCTAGGAGAAAACCAGTGTACCTTAAAGCAAAATGATAGCGCTATTATTTTAGAAGGTCACTGAACATCTTCTTGGCATCTGGCATTTATATATTAAATGGGGAACCCTTCACAATGACATTTCAGGTAATGAAAGCTAAACTGGTTCGAGGCCTGGTACATACCCATACAGCGCTGAACCAATGCCAAAGCACATCAGTGCTTTTCTGTGGGATCAGTGACATTTAAGACCTGATATTATGAAACCATCGTAGTAGGAGATTCATGCCTTCTACTAAAGATAAGCTTGCTGCCATTACTTTGGGGTACTCTAAAGGCAGATTTTTCCATGTCTTTCAACTTAGGCTTAGGTTTAGTTGGTGCTTTTCTTAGAATGCTTCCAACTTGTAATGCATGTTTTGTGGTGACAAATATACATTGCCCTCTTGGGTCTGTTTGGGCCACCACGGTGGTTCACATCTGCAGTTGGTAACTGTCAGGCATCTTGGCATAGCTGAGTGCTTTAAGGGTGCATGATTTGGTAATTTTTCACCTTCTTTCAATGGCTCCCAGTAGTGGATAGGCTGCAGTAACAGACATGGCAGAATCATGTTTCAGGGGAATCTCAGTATAAGTAATTGATGGGTTATGTCAGGTTTCTTTCCAGGTTACCAACAGCCCATTCCCAGTACTGGAGCAATCAGCTTTTTCTGTATATGAAGCAAATGGTTCACATCTGTTTCAAAAGTAAGGACTCTCTGCAGTAGCCTATTGCATCTTGGTGTGCGAAACGAGGAAATGAGACTGGAGATTTGACTTGGCAGAAATGTGTTGTTCTTTGACTTTACAGAGCAGGACAGTTCACTGAACTCTCTAAAAACCTTCTTATTTTGAAGCCACGTGTCCTCAGCAGAATACATGCAAAATATTTAGTACTTAATAAGCCTTTTAACCAACTACACCGTGTTCCCATTTTCTTGAATTTCAGAGGTGTCGATCTGTACATGTTGTTTTTTTAACTCAGTCTCAGCAAATTCACCTAAGCTGTTCATAGAAGTGGTGATTCCCACACGTATGTACTCTCACACTGAAGTATTTATTTAATTTATCCTTTGTTTCCAAGCAGGAAGAATTTTGATCAGTACATTTACTATGAGGGAGGCTCGAGGGTAAGGGAAAATCCAATCAAACGATGTTCTCTTCATTGAGAAAGCATTTATCATTTGGCTACGGAACCATTCAGGATGCGGGAAAATTATTACTTTTGGCAAAGCTACAAGAAGCACATTGAAAGATGAAAGAGTTGCATGGTACGCTCACAGTCCAGTGAATACCTATGTGCCCGTAAATCAGTAGTACAAGGTAAATATTAAGCTGCAAATCAGCTACATGAGACCCCTGTTGATCATATAATGTAATCCTGATAAACTGTTTAGTTCCCTATTGTAAGAAAATCTCTCTTCTAGAGACAGTTATCCAAGCTCCTCTCCTTTCTGAGTTTTAAGAAAAAGAAATAAGATATCTTTTCCTAAGTTTGGTTTCTCAGAGCATTGATCTCTCATGATCGTTCAGCACACGCACAATGGCTTGGGGGAATAAATCTCTTGCCTTTGTGAATCCATGGAGCACTTGCTTTTTCTCAGCAGGATCGAGCCCTTCAGGCAGGCAAAAGCAGACAACCATTTGTCTGTTTAACTCTTACTTCTCTCTCTCTCTCTTTTTTTTTTTTNTAACAAGATAAATTTCTTGGGTGCTAAAAAATTGATGGAAGCAGTAAATTTGTGCCTTTTTTTTTTTTTTCCATTTCATACAGAAAGATTCAGATTTATGGTTCTCCTGAGTTAGACTATGAATTCTTGCTTGTTTTTCTTGAAGTCCTTGTTTACATTGGGGTGATTTACTTACACCAAAAATGAGCTTACTGTGTGAATTGTGTCAAGTAAATAGCAGGTTTTGATATATGGCCCTCATGCAGTCTCCCTATTAAACGTAGCGTGTTATTTATTGTTGCATGTTTCCTCCTCAGTGATCTTGAGTAGCAAAGTGTATAGCACAGAGTAATTGCTGTTTTTAACTTCTGGAGACCTTGTTTTAAGTTAATGCTTTTTAAAATTAATTTGATGAACTGTACATAGACACACAAACACCTTCTAGCCTCTGTTGTGCACTGTGGACAGTTGTTTCTGGGGGAGTACTTGGTGCCATGAGATTTCGGGCTCGTGTCGCTCCTGTAGGTGGTAAAAGCTGAAGTCCACTGCCCTAGATTTGTGTGGAGAATTGAAATGCGGCTGCCTGTTCAGCCTTTAATTCGGTATTCTGGAGTGGTGTGAGACACTATTTATTATTATAAACCATATCTGTGTATGTAATATAAACATGTATGCTAAAGAAGAATTAGAATATCGAACCAAAGCTGATATCCCCCTTCTCTGCTAAGCTGTTTGTCTTTTAGGCAGCAAGGGAGGTTTAAATTTTCCCATTTCTCGATTTGCTATCATATTACCTTCTGAACATATTTAGCATACAATTTATTTTTATATATGCTATTCACCATGCAGAACATCATAAAGTACTTTACAGTCAGAGATAAACCAGAAAAAGAATTCTTTAGTTACAAACAGTGAGTTGCAGGCAGCCAAAGATGGAAAGAACAGTGCATTAAGATGCAGTAAAAAAATGAAAGATGAAATTTAAAAGTAGTAAAAATGCAAATCAGCATGCTGAAATGATTCATTGTAGCCTCTTTTCAGAGCTGTGCGCTGTAGTGTGCTGCTTCCAGTGCTGATATTTTCAAGTATCAGCATACGCTATATAGTATAGGTTCCTAGCTTCTGCTGGAGGAGGAGCGTGGATGTGAATGAGACTGACAACAAGGAACATCTTCTGGGAAAATGCATTAGATCTAGGGAAAGGAAAAGCAACACAAGCGAAGGGAAAATATTAATTGCTGTATTTGTAATGATCACAAGGATCTGTTCAGGTTTAAGGAATCTACAGTTTGTTCTGTTACCAATTTCCAGGTCTGGTTTGGTTTTTGTGGTCATCTGAAGGCTTTGGCAAGCTATTTGTTTGTATAATGTGTTTGTCCAGGTGTATTGGAAGAAAGTTTTTTCTGATACTATGACCCAAAAGGTGCTTCGTAGAATCACTGAAGTTGGAAAAGACCTCTAAGATCATCTAATCCAACCATCGACCCATCACCACTAAAAGCACCCCATGCTCTTCTTTCTCATGCAGTCATGTCTTCCTGGAAAAGATGACAAACTCTATGCTCAATAAAGCTTAACTGTTACTTCGGTATGAAGAGGCATGTGGGCTCTCTATATGAGGTATAGTGTATGTCATCCACTTTGGATTTCCACTGTCCTGCCAGCTAGAGAATTTTTCCAGACAGCGGACCCCAAACAACATGGTGTTATTACTGTTCGGGTGGTTGGTGGATCTGGTTTCTTTTTTTACTCCCGTGGATAAGCAAATGTTCAGGAGAAGCGATTCACGTAAAAAGAGTCATTAAGTTTAATCCCTGAAATAAAAATGAACCCCTTGGAAATGGAAGAACAGACGGTCAGTCTTGCTTTCAAAGTGTATTATCGTCCTACACTTTGGATTTCTTCATTCCTGGGATCAAAGCAAAGGGTCAGACTCCTTAAGAAGAGCGTTCTTGGGAGATGATCAGGCCTGTTCCATTCCCTTCCAGAAATGTCATGAGTTATCACTTCTGGGCCTTTCCTCTGAAGGAGATGGGAATGTCTTGGTGCCTAGATATTACATCAGGCAGGATACCTCTGTCCTGTATTAAAACACAAACACAAGATTTTCCTGGAACAGGGTCGTTCCTGTGGATGCTGCTATTTCAAAAACTAATGCTGTCATGAATGCATCTTAGTACACTTGATAATTCTCAGGGCTTTAATTTCGGAGTGCTTGGCTGTGAATGGTAGCATATTCCACAACTTCAACCCAAACAACAACACAGAGTGTGTGGTTTTACCGATAGAACTTTTTTTGTAAAGATACACATTTTAAAATGATGAATTGCAAATTGCTAGCAGAATTAAAATGCTGACTTTCAAAAATTAACTTTCCACAGTGTGATATCATCAGCTGCATGCTGCTGTAAGTAGAGCGGACTTTTATCATGTTTCATTAGTGTGCTCTATATGAGGTTGCACAAAAGTGACATATCTGCCACCGGTAGACTAAAGCTAAATGCTGTCATCACCACGATTGCTTTCTTTCCTAAAATCAGCACTTTTTGCACCTCATCCTCAGTGACAAGGTTTTGCCTTTGGGTAAAAATCAAACCAAAGCATTTTGCCCTGAAATTAAGATGGCGAAAGTGCATGGAACGCTCCTATGGAGTCTTCAGAAACTCTTTAGCCTCTGCAGTAAATTATTTAGCAGTGGTTATCATTAAACTGGCACATACTGTGGCTTTGAGTTGCTTTTCCTTTATAACAGTATCAACTTAGGGGAATACATAGGGGTTGAAAGTGGCAGCAAAACAAACTGTGGTGTAGTGAAAGGTACCGCAGAATCTCTTCTTGTTGTCTTTGTTAAACAAGAACCTATTTAGTGCCCCGAGCACGTATTACATATTATTTTATTATCATTGTCTCATTTTCCACATAGGCAGAAATCCCCACTCTAAATAGGTAACAGTCTCAGTTGAAGTACAAGTGTGATGAATGGAAGGAACAGAAGGGGATAATAGCGATAGCACAAACTAAAATTGCATTGTTACAGCAGCTATTTGTTGCATCACTGTTTGCAAAAAGCTTTTTTTTTTTTNGAGGAAGTGATGAAAAATTGTAGTTTAGCAATCTGTGCTTCATTGGCTGCACTAAAAAGTGAACTAAGTAGTTTGCAAGTCATTGTGGATGTGCTTGTAACTTTGAGACGTGCAGGAAGTACAGGAGGGTATCAAAACCATCAAATATTTGGATTATTATGTCTTTGTTTATTATCTGTGCTCACAAACTGATAGATGCTGTAAATTTGGCACATGAGGAAGGATTTGATTGATTTGTGATGTCACTGTCTTGAAGATTCATACTGAGTAACTGATTCTCTGGCACTTACCAGCAGTTTGAAAATGTAAGAGTGTGAAGTAAAAGGCAAAGTTATATTTCTAACGAATCGTTTGTTAAAAACATGTCCGATGTTTTTAACATTATCAGTAGAAGTGAAATTATGAAACCTACCTTGGAAACTAAATAAATTCCATAGCGTTTCTTAGAGTGCTGTAAGTGTAATAGCTGCACTAGCAATTTTTGCATCAGAACACGATCATCTCCAGTATTATGCTATCAACAATCTGCCAGAGATTGTTCCTTTTCCTTTGTGAGAGCTCATGCCTCAGTTGTATACTATTACTGAACGTAAATACTTGATATTGACTTCATATTCCTCATGAATTGCCAGGATTCATTATGTCTTCTGTCATGGAATATATAATCCAATAACATCCATAGCAATTACATGTAAAATATGATGGTATAGGTTTTTGTGTTAGGCTTTGTGTGCCCCATTTCTGAGTGTTGTTTCTTTTACTTGATCTTTCTTCTTCATTAGACGTCCTGCTGATACTGTATTTGTTTTGGATTAGGGTAGTTGCATTCCTGTGTTCATCTGAGCTTGTTTCCCTGTTACTGTTTTGTCTGAACATTTTCAGGTTACATCTTACATTTTCATATCAAGTTTCTTTTCCTTTGGCACTTCTAATCCAACTGAATTTAAGCTATGGCATTTTAAAAAGATCCACAGCATTAAATCGGCTCCTGAAGTCTTGAGCCAACCTTGGATATGTTTTATTCTTCTGTGTAGATGCTGCTTCTAAAATATGGTACAGAAGCTCTGACTAGATAGCGTTGACTTCCTTCCTTCCAGGCATATTCCCAGCCAAATGTTTCTTACCACAAAGGAGACTCAGCTACAGATCATGTCACAGAGAAAGAGGAGCTACAAATGTTCCTACTTGTGTCTTTCCACAGACTGCAAAATGAGTCAGATTCTTGGATGGAAGAACCCAGAAATTCACAGCTTGAGCTAGGATGAAAACTTCTGAAGTGTCCCCATTCTTTTTAGGATAAATGCAAAATGCATTCCACTAACCTTTCAGCTCAGCTGGGCCCCTGCAGTGTCCGCTACTGGAGCTTCACCCGAAGGAACCAGCAGCACGATGCCTGTAGCCAAAGGGGATCAGTCGTACAGCTTCTCTGTGTCTCTGCAGTGTGTGCACCCTCCTCCTGGCCCTTATGGCTATTTCACTGCTGAATCCTAATCCAGTGGCAAGCAACAAAAGTGTTGGTTCAAGATCTCTATGGTGTTATCAGAACGTGTTTCTTTGAGGCTGCTCAGATGGGGTTGGCCATGACAAGTCTTGCTGTACAATACATGGCCATCTGCAGACCCTGCACCATTGCTTACGGTGCCTTTGTGTGGAATTTGATCTCGTGTTTCCTGTCTTCTTCTTTGTCCAAATATCAGCTTTTCCTTAATTAATCTTTCTAAAAGTGCAATCGGCATTCGGTGTTTGATGAGAGGAAGTGGAGCTTACACTCACCATCTCCTGACGCGCCGTCCTCTCCTGATGGATGTCAGTGCAGCAATTCCTAGACACACTGCCAGAAGCAGCATCTGGCTCTTCGCCACTCTCCTCAGGCACTATATTTGCGGCTTTGAACTTGCTTCTGTATATATCACACAGTTAACATGTCACTCTCTTCCATTAGCCTTCTTGACTGCTGTGCACTGGGTTGGCAGTTTCCAAAGGCAACCTTTAAATTTTCAGTACATAGTAGTCTCTGTATGGTGAGTTTTTGAGAATTGAACTTTCAGGGGGGGTCCTCTCTTTTTACATATCACACTGCAAAGCCCAGGAGTTCAGGTTACACGGCCCTGTGCAAAATAAATAGAAAGATCTATTGAGAACCGCATTGAATGCTGTCAGAATTTCTGAATTGCTTTTAAACGGTGTTACTTCCTGATAAAAACAGTATTTTTTTCTCTACCATGCCCTATAAATCCTGAAGTGTTCTACTGCAGTATAATATGTGCATAGGGTCAAGAACTACTCCATTTCAAATCCCTAAGCAACCTTGATAATACACGTGTCAGAGTCGGTTGTGACAGCAATGACTTTCTGTTGTGAAATGCTTGCTTAGCTGTCATAGGCATATCGATGGGAAACTGCTTACAGTTTTACTAACTTTTAATTCTGGGTTCCTTGGCCTGGCACGTTCTAATAGGTATTTTTAGGAATCGCAAGATGGAAGTAATGTAGGACGTTGCTTTCTTTTCTCTGTATGAGGATGGGTTTGAAAATTGTTTGGTTTTTTTTATGGAATTTTCGTCTGGCTTATTCAGCAAGAGAGTTAATGCCTGGTAGCTGTAGAATCATTTTGTTTATCTAAAATGAATTATGCATGGATTTACACCTAATGTAAGAGCAGCCCCAGCTGTGATGAGATCAATATCCATTCTGGATAAAATTCACCTCTGTGCTACCATCCAGTTGGAGGCCTATGCATCACTTAAGTCCCAATTTCAAGTCTTAAATGAGACTGAGGTGGTTCATGGATTTTGTGCTGTCTGTCTGCACAGCAATGAGTTTTACTCAATATGCACACAGAGAAGGCATATGCCAAATGACCTGGATGCCTCTGGAAAAAATAGTAATTTTTGCTCCTGATAATTCTGCTTTTTTGATAATGCGATTTTATTGTGGATTTTGCATAGTTTGCTCGCCTTGAAGCCTGAGGTGCTGGCATCATATAATCACACCAGAATCTTAGCTTTCGTTGGAAGGAAAAAACTGTTTCTTTCCTGGTGGCTACAGAGGAAACTTCAAAGAGCTAGACTGAAAGGCTGGTCAGATTTATTTTTGTTGGGCTGGCATCACAAGGTAATTAACTTTTAGGGAAGTACTAAATGTAGCATGTTGAATATAAGATTGTCTTCAAGTCTCTTGTCATGGTGGAATCCAGCTTTCAACAGTCAGAGACTGATATTGTGTTGGCAGTGTGAAGTTTATTTGTTGCTGATCGGTGCCACTAATGAAGCTGCTTTGATGTAAACAGAATATTAAGTATTTATTTGTGTATGTACTGGAGCAATCACAGAGTTTTGACATAGGCAGGCTAGATATGAGCATGGATTAGCACCAGCAATAAACACTTCACACAATGTAATGGAGGCTCTTGCATTTTCCCTTGCTCTAATTGTAAGGAATTTTGCTTGGTGAACACTGAATAACAGCAAGGGCATCTGACTTGGAATGTTTGTTTATGCTCATAAGCAGCTGCTCTCACTAATAGATTCTCCAACCTCAACAGGACCTGTGGATGAGATTTTGTGCTTACATGAGTAAATAGGATTTGATTCTGGTTTGCTCAGTGTGTTGGTTGTTTTGTTTGTTTAATGTTGTTATGAAATGATCAAATGCCTCACTCAAGCTGCTCCCACTTCACTCCTGAGGACTGGACTTTTAGTTTATGCATTGATCGATTCAGCACGGAAAGAGAAGTCCTCACACACAAATTTCTTATCCTTCAGGCATTATACTTTAAAGTTTTGCTTAGGGAACACTGGTATAAAGAGGAGAGAGCAAGTGCTGATACCATTAAGCTAAAAATAAATGCTAAATCCCATCAGCCAGCCAACTAGTTTGGGGAATCGTGCTTCTATGTGGAGTCTGCATAGGAAGCAGATACTCCAATACAGTTTCCTAATTCTTTGGGTACTTTAAAACCTTCAGCTCTTAAGACTTACTCCTTTGAAATGCCTTTTTTTTTTTTTTTTTTTTGATGCCCTATTATCTGTCAAACCAAAGTGAGTTCTAGTCAGAAAGCTAAACAGATCTCTTCCTCTTGCTGCTTATTATTTTACTTTCTACTTGTGGCCAAGTCTGTTGCTCAGCTAACAAATAGGAGAGAATACTGCTAATTTCTTTTCCCTGCTAAAAAGAAATGATCAGTTTTTAAAGTATCAAAAAAGCCATTAAAAAAAATAAAATCTCCTGCATGTATTTCTCAGTCTTCAGCCTACTTAGGAACAGTTCAGTGGGAATATTTGCCATTCATAATTTGTGAAGTGCTAATTAGTCTTATAAGTCACATGGTGATGCTGGTGTTACAGGGTCGAACGAGCAGCCAACTCAGCACGAGTCAGCACGTGAACACACTACAGATAATTCTGTTCAGGGTGTTTTAGCATGTAGGATATGCTGTTGATGAGCAGCACTATGAGTAAACTTGTGCACTGTGATTTCTGTGAGTCATCAGCACAAAGTAGATGTTCAGAAATTAATTCTGAAATGAATGCTTGAAGAGGAGGCTTTCCACCATCGCTTGTTTCTTCCTTTGGCCATAAGAATTTGGGCTGAATTGTTCCGACTCACATTTCCGACTGCAGAAAAATGAATGGGACTATACGAAGCAGATTTATAACTGGTGTTTTCTGCTTCTGTAGTTTTAGCTGCTCAAAACTTAAATTTACTATGTGATCTTATTAACACTTCTCTGCTTTATCAATATCATTAAATCTAAAAATCATTGCAGTCAAGTGGCCTACGGGATGGTATGAAGAAGGTGTCATAGCCAGGGAAGTTTCCCCTTAGTTATGTAAAAATAAGTTACTGCGTGGTGAAAGTCCGGTGAGGTGCCGATGGGAGGAGATGGCAGTTCAGGCTTGTGGCCTATGCCTACCTTTTTCAATGGAAATTCTTTACACGAAGCAATTCTACAAATTACAGTGGGTGTACCAGTGTGATATTTACAGCTCTGCACGGTGTGTGGATGGAGAACAGGTATCACTCCGTGGTTCAAAGGTAGTTTGCTCGGGACCCACTGCCCTGATCTTCACTTCTCTGGAGCCATAAATGGAGCCTTCGACATGTCACTCTTTGAGACCTGCTGCTGAACTGTGTCTTGTTCGTTGAAGCGTACTGACTGGGAAGAGAAAAATTATAAAGGGTCATATACATCTGTGTTTCTTTCAGGCATGGCATGAAAACAGCCATTCTGGGAACATCATAAAAGCTTTACCCATCTGTCCACTTCAGGCTGCTTGGGGAGTCTTCAGTCCTGGCATTTCAGTAAATAGTGCTGTAATGATATGATGCACACTAACAAGATAAATTTCTTGGGTGCTAAAAAATTGATGGAAGCAGTAAATTTGTGCCTTTTTTTTTTTTTTCCATTTCATACAGAAAGATTCAGATTTATGGTTCTCCTGAGTTAGACTATGAATTCTTGCTTGTTTTTCTTGAAGTCCTTGTTTACATTGGGGTGATTTACTTACACCAAAAATGAGCTTACTGTGTGAATTGTGTCAAGTAAATAGCAGGTTTTGATATATGGCCCTCATGCAGTCTCCCTATTAAACGTAGCGTGTTATTTATTGTTGCATGTTTCCTCCTCAGTGATCTTGAGTAGCAAAGTGTATAGCACAGAGTAATTGCTGTTTTTAACTTCTGGAGACCTTGTTTTAAGTTAATGCTTTTTAAAATTAATTTGATGAACTGTACATAGACACACAAACACCTTCTAGCCTCTGTTGTGCACTGTGGACAGTTGTTTCTGGGGGAGTACTTGGTGCCATGAGATTTCGGGCTCGTGTCGCTCCTGTAGGTGGTAAAAGCTGAAGTCCACTGCCCGAGATTTGTGTGGAGAATTGAAATGCGGCTGCCTGTTCAGCCTTTAATTCGGTATTCTGGAGTGGTGTGAGACACTATTTATTATTATAAACCATATCTGTGTATGTAATATAAACATGTATGCTAAAGAAGAATTAGAATATCGAACCAAAGCTGATATCCCCCTTCTCTGCTAAGCTGTTTGTCTTTTAGGCAGCAAGGGAGGTTTAAATTTTCCCATTTCTCGATTTGCTATCATATTACCTTCTGAACATATTTAGCATACAATTTATTTTTATATATGCTATTCACCATGCAGAACATCATAAAGTACTTTACAGTCAGAGATAAACCAGAAAAAGAATTCTTTAGTTACAAACAGTGAGTTGCAGGCAGCCAAAGATGGAAAGAACAGTGCATTAAGATGCAGTAAAAAAATGAAAGATGAAATTTAAAAGTAGTAAAAATGCAAATCAGCATGCTGAAATGATTCATTGTAGCCTCTTTTCAGAGCTGTGCGCTGTAGTGTGCTGCTTCCAGTGCTGATATTTGCAAGTATCAGCATACGCTATATAGTATAGGTTCCTAGCTTCTGCTGGAGGAGGAGCGTGGATGTGAATGAGACTGACAACAAGGAACATCTTCTGGGAAAATGCATTAGATCTAGGGAAAGGAAAAGCAACACAAGCGAAGGGAAAATATTAATTGCTGTATTTGTAATGATCACAAGGATCTGTTCAGGTTTAAGGAATCTACAGTTTGTTCCGTTACCAATTTCCAGGTCTGGTTTGGTTTTTGTGGTCATCTGAAGGCTTTGGCAAGCTATTTGTTTGTATAATGTGTTTGTCCAGGTGTATTGGAAGAAAGTTTTTTCTGATACTATGACCCAAAAGGTGCTTCGTAGAATCACTGAAGTTGGAAAAGACCTCTAAGATCATCTAATCCAACCATCGACCCATCACCACTAAAAGCACCCCATGCTCTTCTTTCTCATGCAGTCATGTCTTCCTGGAAAAGATGACAAACTCTATGCTCAATAAAGCTTAACTGTTACTTCGGTATGAAGAGGCATGTGGGCTCTCTATATGAGGTATAGTGTATGTCATCCACTTTGGATTTCCACTGTCCTGCCAGCTAGAGAATTCTTCCAGACAGCGGACCCCAAACAACATGGTGTTATTACTGTTCGGGTGGTTGGTGGATCTGGTTTCTTTTTTTACTCCCGTGGATAAGCAAATGTTCAGGAGAAGCGATTCACGTAAAAAGAGTCATTAAGTTTAATCCCTGAAATAAAAATGAACCCCTTGGAAATGGAAGAACAGACGGTCAGTCTTGCTTTCAAAGTGTATTATCGTCCTACACTTTGGATTTCTTCATTCCTGGGATCAAAGCAAAGGGTCAGACTCCTTAAGAAGAGCGTTCTTGGGAGATGATCAGGCCTGTTCCATTCCCTTCCAGAAATGTCATGAGTTATCACTTCTGGGCCTTTCCTCTGAAGGAGATGGGAATGTCTTGGTGCCTAGATATTACATCAGGCAGGATACCTCTGTCCTGTATTAAAACACAAACACAAGATTTTCCTGGAACAGGGTCGTTCCTGTGGATGCTGCTATTTCAAAAACTAATGCTGTCATGAATGCATCTTAGTACACTTGATAATTCTCAGGGCTTTAATTTCGGAGTGCTTGGCTGTGAATGGTAGCATATTCCACAACTTCAACCCAAACAACAACACAGAGTGTGTGGTTTTACCGATAGAACTTTTTTTGTAAAGATACACATTTTAAAATGATGAATTGCAAATTGCTAGCAGAATTAAAATGCTGACTTTCAAAAATTAACTTTCCACAGTGTGATATCATCAGCTGCATGCTGCTGTAAGTAGAGCGGACTTTTATCATGTTTCATTAGTGTGCTCTATATGAGGTTGCACAAAAGTGACATATCTGCCACCGGTAGACTAAAGCTAAATGCTGTCATCACCACGATTGCTTTCTTTCCTAAAATCAGCACTTTTTGCACCTCATCCTCAGTGACAAGGTTTTGCCTTTGGGTAAAAATCAAACCAAAGCATTTTGCCCTGAAATTAAGATGGCGAAAGTGCATGGAACGCTCCAATGGAGTCTTCAGAAACTCTTTAGCCTCTGCAGTAAATTATTTAGCAGTGGTTATCATTAAACTGGCACATACTGTGGCTTTGAGTTGCTTTTCCTTTATAACAGTATCAACCTAGGGGAATACATAGGGGTTGAAAGTGGCAGCAAAACAAACTGTGGTGTAGTGAAAGGTACCGCAGAATCTCTTCTTGTTGTCTTTGTTAAACAAGAACCTATTTAGTGCCCCGAGCACGTATTACATATTATTTTATTATCATTGTCTCATTTTCCACATAGGCAGAAATCCCCACTCTAAATAGGTAACAGTCTCAGTTGAAGTACAAGTGTGATGAATGGAAGGAACAGAAGGGGATAATAGCGATAGCACAAACTAAAATTGCATTGTTACAGCAGCTATTTGTTGCATCACTGTTTGCAAAAAGCTTTTTTTTTTTTTTTAAATCCACCATCCCCAGCTACTATTTAGCTGTAATTGCTTGGCTACTTTCTTCCAGGCATCAAAGTAGAGGTGAATGTTGAGAACAGATTCAGAGGGTGAGAGAGAGTGCATCTTGATTCAGCTCAGAGACATTTCTCACTTCTGGCCAGCGCGGCTTTGGAAAGAGATCTGTCCTGGACTGTGGCATCACAGTTTGCTGCATGCTGGGCCAGTCAGTTGGAGCACAGATGCAGTTGGCTTTGTGTGTGTCTTTGGCATGTGAAGCTGTGATAATTAGTTGGGGAAAGTGTTTTGGGTTTCCTACAGAACTGACCTGATTGTCTCAGGGGAGGGCTACTTATTGACCAAGGGCAGGATAATAAATGCTTTCATAGGAATTTGTTTAATTTGACTCTCTCTCTTCTGGATGAGATGAAGCCTAATGCAGCAATGTTGTGTTATTTAGTAGAAACAACTTCCTATTTTTCTGCCTTTGTTACTTTATTCTTTCTCTTCCTGTCCCCCTCCTCATTGCTGTCACCAGGCTTTGCACTCCTACTCAGAGCAGTAGCTCAGAGCCCTCCTACATCTTAAACAGCTTTTTCTTGCCACGATGGGTTGGTGTTTCCTGCTTCTCATTTCAACCTCCCTTTCCCAGCAATGGCTGATCACACCTTTTGCTATAAAAGCTGTTCTCATCCCGGCTTAGTTCACACATCCAGAAGCTATCTCTAACTGTCAATTTTAGCCGCCCAAGTTGGCAGCTCTCCTCACGGTATAGATTAGTTTCACATTCTCAGCTTAGTGCAGATGAGTTTCATATTTCTGACCCAGTGAGGTGCTGCCTGTCCTCAGCCTCTGTCACTCTCTGGGCAGAAAACCTGGGGACCACAGAAGGGCGAAGCAGGGTGGTATTGGAGGCGCTGCTTTTTTCTTGGAGCAGTGCAGTCTGACAGCTGCCCTGCGCTATTCCCTCTCAGAAAGGTGCAGGCTGTGATTTAGTTGTCTCTTGTCCTGACCCTTCCTTCGAAAAGCCTGGCAGAAGGCTCCTCATTTCGGCTCACACTTGTCTCAGGAATGTGGAGGCAAGCACACTTCTGCTTTTTTTCTTCCCAGAGATGGCTTTTTTTTTCCTTCCAGGTTATCCTACGGCTGCTCTTCAGTCAGTCTGTTTCTCCGAGGAAGTCTTAAAAGCCTTCTGCTGTCTCTATTCACACCAAGTAATTTCTTCTCTGTGAGAAACCCCGCTGATTTCTCTACCACTTTTCAAAGTAAGATATTCTCAGTGTGCACATGGATAGCATCATCTCGCTCATTAATATTGACTACTTCATGGAAATCTGCTTCTCTGAAAAATTAAAGCTAGCACAGATACAGTTTAAATAAAGACATTCACTGAGAAGGTAGGGCAGAGACAGAGGGCCTCGCAGGAATTAGTATATGGAAATGAATATTATCATAATGAAGGTGGAAGCCAAGCTCTGAAGTCCTTACATAAATGCCCTGAAGTCATGGCAGTCAACATAATTTCCTCTCCAGAATTCAGAAAGCCCTGATAATAAGAAACAGTTTCTCTATTAGAAGGGTTGGTAATAAATCTTTTAAATCAGGGGTGTCCAATCAAAAGAGGAAGACCAAGCGATCTATCCCTGCAAACTCGTTAATCTCTTCTGAACAATGTGCAGATTTTCACAGCAAGAAAGGAAGTTAAGAATAATTAAAGGCACAGAGGTTACTGCAGAACTCGGATAAAACGCGACCATGGCATTGCCAAAGACATTTTCAGATACCACATCAACACCTTTCTCTGAGAGTGGACTCGACTCCATTTTTGAAGGGAGGCATTAGACCTAACTTGCTTTTTAATGACGTGCGTGATGCAGGATTATGCAGAAAACTTCAGTTAGCTGCAGAAGGCAGAGAGCTGCAAAAATCCTACAGTGAGCAGGCAGGGCCGTGATGAGCAGCGGGCTGGAGGAAGGTCATGGCTCTCAAACTGTGGCCGCAGTTCTGATTTTGTTATTTCCACTGAGAGCTTCACTGTGAGAGTTAGATGAAACCAGTAGAGTTTGTTGAGAAAAGCTGTAAGGTGTTATCAATAATAATAATGGATAACGTCGAGCACTGAGTAACAAACTGATTAGATTTGCAGGGCAGTTATAAGGTAATACGCATTACATTTAATCATTTCTGCTGTATCATGTTGGTTTGTCAGCTGGAAATGAGAGAGGAAAAAGACTCAGGATTATTAAATCATATAATAACTGAGAGCGAGCATCTGAAGCCGTGACTAAGGCATATGCAGTATTAGGAGGAATGGTGTGAAATATTCCCCTGAAAAGAGAGGCACAGCCATGGTGTGGAAGGTGCTAGCTGGAATGGGAAAAACAATAGGCAGAGCTTTTCGTTAAGAGGGGGCTAAAAGAATTTGGCTTGTTAAACCCAGCAAAAGTAAGCTGGGAAAGGATAGTGCTGCTCTCTGTAAGTACATTGGGCAGGTAAACAGCATGAGCAACTGCTGAAGCTGGAGGGCAGTGCTGGCACAGGTGCAAATGGAGATAAACTGGCCACGAATGAGTTGAAGCTGGCAAGTGTGTGTTTGACTGTCAGTGGAGAAGCAGAGAGCAACCTGTCCAGCAGGGGACAAAATAGCTTCATTGGCTTTAAGACAGACGTGAATTACTTTGTGGAAGGGGGTTCCTGACTTGTTGGCAAAGGGAGGCTGAACGCAGAGAGGTAATGTTGAAGAGGCCGCGTTGTTCTTTGGATACATTTTCAAACATGAATGCCTAATGCTACTGCTTTAATTCTGTGCTTAAGCAGCTGGATAACAGTAGCGTAGGTTTGTCGGGTTTAGTTTCCCCAGGAAATACTGGCATCTGCTTGTGTTTAGTGAGATTTCTGAAGAGCTCAGGCTTTTGCATAGATACCTAGGCTCGTAAATACACCAAGGAAATTAACACCAAGAAGAGCTGTTGCTGCGGCAAAATATTTAAGCATCAGAAATCTAGAGAAGCCAGATATGTGTTTCAGAATCTGACTTCGCTGTTTTAGCAACAGGAATAAAAGTGTTCCCTATACTCTGTTGTGTGTTTTTTTTTTAAAGTGCATCACTAGGATCTAAACAGCTACTTGAATGTGCTATTGGATGCCTACGTTGTTCTGTCTCTACAGGATGCTGATATAGGCTTGTAACTTTCCAAGAGAGCAGCTGCAGGTATGCATTGACATTTCCAAATGGCCGTATTCCCCACGCTTGGGTTTTGTGGCCGTTAATGGCTGTTAGGGGTGAAGCTTCACAAATATTCTGAAATGTATTTCAAACACCTTTACAAAACACAGCGGTAAAATCTGAGCGGTTATTAATTCTTCTGACAGCAAAATAATATCTAACCAATAAATCAAAATATTTTCTGTCATTCTCTCATCCGTTGACTTTAAAAAACACACTCACAGAAATAGAATTTTTCTTCCCAGAGTGGAAGAGATAAGGACATAGATATAAACATAAGCTAATGTATTTGATCATGCTTCAGGGTTTAAAAACTAGCAATGTACTGGGCTGGAACAGAATTGCAATCAACTGTGTAGATGGCGGTTCGCTAGGGAAGAAGGTGCACTGCCATGACGGTGTCAGGAGAAGTCAGTGCAGCCTTCCTTTCAGTGGTCTGCGTAGCTTGGATTAGGTCCCCCTAAGCCTCCTTGAGTGCAAATGTATCCAGATGTTTTGCATGTTCCCAGTAAAGTACCAACAGCCTGTGACGCTGAAAGGAGTGTTAGCTGCACCAGTGTAGTCCCTGAAAGAAAATTACGCCGTCAGTTGCTATCACTTTAAACCGTAGCAGTAAAGATAGTGTATTACAATACAGCCCCAAACCAGTAACAGCTTCAAATAATGCATTAAGAAATGTTAGCACATCCTAGTTGCTATTCTTCTAGGTTGTTACACACAATGTAACTTTGATAGGCATTTGACAGAAAGTGCCTGCAGGTCATCTTTTGTATCAGGCTGTAGAATATGTAGAAAAATTAAAAATGATGAAAAGGATGTATCTTATCCCATGGGGGAATAGGAACGAGTCTCTCTCTTTTTTTTTTTCCCCTACCACCATTTCATCCTCTGCATATTGAGCTGTGTTTTTGTTTTGGATTTCCTCCTGCTCTTGCAGTGGCTCACTGAGCGCATCGTGGTGTTGTGTTCTATGGAGCTCGCTCTAGAACACTTGGTGCCTGTTGAGGATGTGCTGTGTGTACAGCTGGCAAAAGGCTGGGAGATGGGGCCGTAGCCCTGGGTTAGCATAGCTGCAGATCATGGGAACAGAGAGAAGGTGGCTTTGTAGCCTGTAATGAAATCATTATTTACAAATTGAATCATTGATAAAAAGAATGGTCAAAACACTTTGTTTTCCAGTTGTCAGCAGCCCCACTTAACCTGTGGGTTAGCCTGTAGCCCACTTAGTGTAGGTTTCAGGGCAGAAGGCTGAGCAAATGCAAATTTCCTTTCAGAATTCCAAGAGAGGTTGCGTGTAGGTGAAAACAAACAATGATAGAAGATGTGTCTGAGGACGACTTGTAAATTTGCTAAGTGCTATAGTAACTGGATGTGTGATTCTGTAATTAGCTCTTTCAGAAGGAAAATGGAGAGGTTCTCATTAAAACGCTTCTATAATGTAGGCTAATAGCTCTGGGTGGTCTTCTAAAGGGATTTTATTTACTTGTTGTGGGGTTTTTTTTTGGTGGAACACAGCACTGTAAGTGAATCATCTTGCATGATAATATTGAAAAGTGCTTTCCTGCAAATCTGAAGAGAACTGGCTCAAGTGTTTGAAGAACGACATTGAGACTTCAGGAAAAAATAAATGCTGTTGCACAGATAAGACATGATGTAAAGGACATATGTACACTTAAGCAGTATTAATAAGGGGGAAATTTGCTCATATATAGGATTTTTTTTTTTTATAAAGGAAAATTTGAAAAGTCATGCTTAAACCATTTTTTTTTTTTTTAATAAGTAATGAAGAAAAGGCTGGATTTCTTTAACCTGGTGATAAAATGTGGCACTGCTCACCTGACAGACGCAGTTGTATCTCAGGGGTGATAGCAGTGGCTTGCCATCCAGATCTGTAGTTTAGATTTGTGCACTGCATCTATGTGCAGCAGCAAAATTAACATATAATGCCTCAGCATGTATAATTCAGGGAGGTTTGGTTTCAAGATCTGCAGTTGACGTAGCCCATTATGTCCCATTTTATGACCTGCTTTTCCTTGCTTAAAAGTTTGCCAAGCGTTCTCTAGCTTCAGTTTTTTCTCCAGGAGGCACAGATGGCATGTGCTTTGGACAAATCACAGCTAAGTAGAAAAAAGATGCTGTTGTTTCAAGGAGCTTCATAAGGATGTTGTGTCACACCATATGTACTAGGATTGAGAAGATGAAAAAAATGATGGATGTGTGTAAGAGAGAAAGGATCACGCTGTGGCCAAGAAAGCTGCCTTGAGAACTGGTGCCCGTCTGTGCCTATGCGTGACTCATCCTGTGTGATTTTAACATAAGGTTCTCACATGTCCAAGGAGAGATCTCAAGGTTTGGCTTGGGATGGCTGGAAGGCTAGGCTCAGTATTAGTGAGAAAGCTAAATAGGATGCTAAAATATAGTGGACTATATATTTTTATTTTTATGTTTTAACTCTTCCTTCTTAATGTCCATAGCTCTCCGTCTGTAAACTGTATTTCATTACTTGTTTTCCTTCCTGGCATAAATCCACAAATGCCCATAAGTCTTGGAGAAACCCTGTACTCACAAGCTAAGGAAAAGATAACTTGTTTAATGGTATTCATCTAGCGAGATGGGGATGTGGGGAAAGGAGTGCTTACCTCTTCAGTTCCCCTCTGTGTTCGGAGGTATTCAACCTGAGCTTATTTTGTGACTGTTAGTATGCTGTGTGCTGGTTAAAGAACAACATGCAAAATGTTGTATATGACCGTATACTTAAATAATGCATCTTTTTTGCTCTTTATATCTGAGTGCTTTAGCAGACTATGTGCATGTATAAGGCGGTAAATGGAGCAAATGGCAAACTTAACATTTCCTATGCGGGATGCAGAGGACAGAATGTCAAGAGCAAGTTACCCAGTGTTTGTGTAAGTGCATTCTTGCAGGCAAGGGGTGGATTATCTCTCTTGACTCTGCAGTATTAGCCTCCAGGTAAATGTTATGGTTTTACCAAATGATAAGGCATACACAAAAACCATGTGACTGCGTTAAAGCTGCCAGGATATCAGAATGATTTGCTGGGAGAATTGAGACATTGATTCATTCATTCATTCATTCATTCACCTTGGGGGAGAGTCCATACAGCTGGGAATTTGTTAACAACATGGCAAAGCTTGTGCTTACAGATGAGGACGATAAACAGGGATTTGTGCATGTAGTGTCTATTGTCAGTTTTTCTGATCAGAGTTCTGAATGGTTCCAATTACCTTTTGCCTATTAAACTGCAAAAAATGCTTTCCTGGCTACTGAATGAGCTTTGAGTGCTGTTTCCTGTGCTGCAGGGAAAGGATTAATCTGATATAGGGAAGTAGAATGGAGCAAGTGTTGTGCTTTTATGTACCTCACTCTTCATCTACTCTGAAGATCAGCTTTGCCCTTATCTAACAGGTATCTACACTGAAACTTCTCATATTTAGTCCCTGGTGACAACTGGAGAAGCATCTGAAAGTTGTGATGAGTTTTCAGGTAGTTATTTCAGAAGGACGTGTTAGTTAGTGACAATGTAGGCTTAACACCAATGTAGGCTTAACACTGGAGGTGTTCAAGGCCAGGCTGCATGGGGCCGTGGGCAGCCTGATCTGGTGCCTTATTTAGTGGTTGGCAACCCTACTCACGGCAGGGGGTTGGAACTAGACGGTCTTTGAGGTCCCTTTCAACTCAAGCCATTCTGTGATTTAAAACAAGAAGAAGGTCCGCTCAAGTCTGATATAACCCCGAAGAGATTAATTAGCCTGATGTTTATCCAAAGCCAGATTGGGAATTGCATGCTTATTTTTCTCAGATGTTTGCATCTTAGTTGTACTGATAGATAGAGGAGCCTGGCAGTAAGTCCAGGAAGGGCAGCAGGGAGAGGCTTCCTTCCTTTGTGAAAGCAGGGAGTTGCTCAGTAACCACTCAGCATGCCATTATCTCTTAGAAAGATGTTTTCATCTCTCAGGAAGGAAACAAGTGATTATTTTAGTAAAAAAAAGAAGTAGTCAGATCATCGTCTGGACAAGGAGAGATTAGAGTGCATTTTGGAATGAAAGATCAGATCTTGTTGGACACCTGGGAAACTTCAAAGGAGAGATTAGCTCTAAAAGCATACATGCTGAGGGGAGATGGAGCCACTGGAGGGTGAGCTCTGACAGGGGCTTCCAAGGGTTTTCTTTTGTTGGAAGCTCTCCATGGGGAAACTCCCCTTCATAGCGACGTTCCTGTCAGAGCTCAGATGTAGGTGCTGTCTAGCAGATACAACCTGAGGCATAAACTGCATGGAGTGAAAGTGCAAAAAGCAAGATGTATGAAGGAGTCGATATGAGCAGTTCAAGCATTGCATTCCTTCATTTCTTCACCACTGTCTTTTATAAAGCTGTGTAACTGTGTTGCCAATTTTGAATATTCCAAATGCAGCACTTTTATTTTTCCTCATTGCTGTAAGCTCTCACACCGTCTGAGCCAGGTGGAAAAGATTGGCACCGTGTGCTCAGGAGAGGCCAGAATGCCACGTAGTGAGCTCAGCTGGCACTGGGAGCATGTCAGGGTGCCTGCCTGCCACTAGAGCTTCAGGGACATGCTGGTTGTCTAAACGTTATTTTTCGCATCTTCCTCTTGTGCTTTAGGAGCACACTGTGGCCAAACCACTGAGCTGGGGGATATGCTGTGATTTATCGGGATTTGCTTCCTGCAAGTATGACTTAAAGATGATTAAAGGGACTGAGCTTTTGGCCCGATTCCATTATAGTTTCATTATAGAATTTTGTATCAAATGTAGTAAAAGGCAAGCTCTGCTTTTTACTTAGGAGCTTTGTTTCACAGGGAGAGCCATAACCTGCAAATCACCTACAGATTTCTTAGAAAGGGTTTGGGAGGACTGTGAAGCTAAGTGCGTATATGTGTAGAATGCTACAGTGCTGTTCTCTGTTGAGTTTATCCACCCTAGAAAGGCTGATACAAGCTGTGGATTGTTTCCTAGTCCGCCTTGTCAAAATTCCCTTGGCATGAGCACAATGTCTTTCTGGTAGAAGTTTGTAGGATTTGTAAACCTTGCTCGCTTTCCCAGATAGGCCGTTTCCTAGTTGTATGCGTAGTAGCCTGAATTTACTTTTGGTGCTTTGAGTATTAGCCTGTGAACACGTAATAAAGTGTGTTGTCCTCTTTACTTAAAGGGCATCTTTAGTTTTATTGGAAAAGGTGTTTGTGCTAATTGCCTGTCAAACCCTAATATTTCATTTTCTGATAACCTCCTGAAACACAGCGAGTTTCCTCCCTAAGGCAAACAGTCGTATTATTGAAACCAACACTTAATTTAAAGTAAAACAGTGGATATGTAAAATGATGAATACTGATTTAGATGCAGCATTAGACGTGTGCTGCATCCTGTCCTCACATATCTGTGTTGGTGCCAAGGATGTTGATGCGCAGTATCCAGAGGGCAAGCGATATTATTAGATATCTGTGCATGTTGTAAACCTGTGGTGGGACCTGCAAGTATCTGTTCTCAGTTCACTGTACATCCCTAGATTTTTAACATGTGTGAGATAACATCATAATAATCTCTTCTGCTAAAACTGTGTTTTCTGGCAGTAAAACAGATAGGAATGATGGCTTCCACCATGCAGATATTCCCTGCGTTAAGCTATAGGAGGAGACAATAGCACTTTTTTTGTTGTTGTTATAGCAATCTGGTTGCTTGCCAAAAACACTTAGATAAATCACTACCTAGATGCAAGGCCGAAGTACTTAGACCAGATTAGTAATTCGATCAACTCCTATTGTTTCTTCGTAATGGCGACCTTTTCATAGAATCATAGAATCACCAAGGTTGGAAAAGACCTCCAAGATCATCTAGGCCAACCATCCACCTACCACCAACATTTCTCCACTAAACCATGTCCCTCACAGCTCCGCTGCCCTTCTCTGGACACGCTCCAGGCCCTCAGTGTCTTTCTTGCAGTGAGGGCCCAGCACTGTGCACAGCACTCGAGGTGCTGCCTCACCAGTGCCACTGCTGAGGGACGGTCACCTCCAGCTCCTGCTGGCTGCACTCCTGCTGACACAAGCTGGGGTGCCGTTGGCCTTCTTGGCTACCTGGGCTCACTGCTGGCTCACGTTCAGCCGGCTGTCAGCCAGCAGCCCCATTTTCTCAACAGTGTTTTCCAGCCGCTCTGCCCCAAGCCTGTAGCGTTGCCTGAGGTAGTTGTGGCCAAAGTTCAGGACCCGGCAATTGTATCAGTTTATGTAGCAAAATATTTTATCACATCTTTTTGTTTTTCTCCATATTTCAGTATGAAAGATCAGAATTTCCACAAGATGTTGTCTGGGAAATTTGCACCTGCACTCTTGCAGTGTTACCCTAAAGGGGAATTTATTATAGGAAAAAAGTGCACATTTTAAGGCCAATTGGAATATGTACAGAGGAACTAGAAATGGTCATTCAGATGAAGCCAACGGGTGATTACACTTGTGCTAAGACTCCTTAGCTAAGCTGCTTGGAACTCTCCTGGCCTCAGGCACAACTTACTCATCTTATTAAGAAAAAATCAGTGGACATTTTCATAACCCTGAAAGGAATAAAAAAATTTTAGGTGTTTCATCCAACCTTAGGGCTAATCTACTTATTTTGTACTGTATAATCATAGTTACTGTTCCCCAAGGCAATGAAGGCAAGCAGGCCGGAAAGTCTGTGAAGCAGCAAAGGCTGAAGTAATGAAAGACCCTAATTTTCCTACGTTTTTTTAAAGAAAATATCAGAAATTCATTTCTAAGTCTGTTTTCATTTATAGAAAGTTATACAGAGGGAACTTATTTTTGAAATCATTAGGTNTCTCAAACTGTGGCCGCAGTTCTGATTTTGTTATTTCCACTGAGAGCTTCACTGTGAGAGTTAGATGAAACCAGTAGAGTTTGTTGAGAAAAGCTGTAAGGTGTTATCAATAATAATAATGGATAACGTCGAGCACTGAGTAACAAACTGATTAGATTTGCAGGGCAGTTATAAGGTAATACGCATTACATTTAATCATTTCTGCTGTATCATGTTGGTTTGTCAGCTGGAAATGAGAGAGGAAAAAGACTCAGGATTATTAAATCATATAATAACTGAGAGCGAGCATCTGAAGCCGTGACTAAGGCATATGCAGTATTAGGAGGAATGGTGTGAAATATTCCCCTGAAAAGAGAGGCACAGCCATGGTGTGGAAGGTGCTAGCTGGAATGGGAAAAACAATAGGCAGAGCTTTTCGTTAAGAGGGGGCTAAAAGAATTTGGCTTGTTAAACCCAGCAAAAGTAAGCTGGGAAAGGATAGTGCTGCTCTCTGTAAGTACATTGGGCAGGTAAACAGCATGAGCAACTGCTGAAGCTGGAGGGCAGTGCTGGCACAGGTGCAAATGGAGATAAACTGGCCACGAATGAGTTGAAGCTGGCAAGTGTGTGTTTGACTGTCAGTGGAGAAGCAGAGAGCAACCTGTCCAGCAGGGGACAAAATAGCTTCATTGGCTTTAAGACAGACGTGAATTACTTTGTGGAAGGGGGTTCCTGACTTGTTGGCAAAGGGAGGCTGAACGCAGAGAGGTAATGTTGAAGAGGCCGCGTTGTTCTTTGGATACATTTTCAAACATGAATGCCTAATGCTACTGCTTTAATTCTGTGCTTAAGCAGCTGGATAACATTAGCGTAGGTTTGTCGGGTTTAGTTTCCCCAGGAAATACTGGCATCTGCTTGTGTTTAGTGAGATTTCTGAAGAGCTCAGGCTTTTGCATAGATACCTAGGCTCGTAAATACACCAAGGAAATTAACACCAAGAAGAGCTGTTGCTGCGGCAAAATATTTAAGCATCAGAAATCTAGAGAAGCCAGATATGTGTTTCAGAATCTGACTTCGCTGTTTTAGCAACAGGAATAAAAGTGTTCCCTATACTCTGTTGTGTGTTTTTTTTTTAAAGTGCATCACTAGGATCTAAACAGCTACTTGAATGTGCTATTGGATGCCTACGTTGTTCTGTCTCTACAGGATGCTGATATAGGCTTGTAACTTTCCAAGAGAGCAGCTGCAGGTATGCATTGACATTTCCAAATGGCCTTATTCCCCACGCTTGGGTTTTGTGGCCGTTAATGGCTGTTAGGGGTGAAGCTTCACAAATATTCTGAAATGTATTTCAAACACCTTTACAAAACACAGCGGTAAAATCTGACGTTATTAATTCTTCTGACAGCAAAATAATATCTAACCAATAAATCAAAATATTTTCTGTCATTCTCTCATCCGTTGACTTTAAAAAACACACTCACAGAAATAGAATTTTTCTTCCCAGAGTGGAAGAGATAAGGACATAGATATAAACATAAGCTAATGTATTTGATCATGCTTCAGGGTTTAAAAACTAGCAATGTACTGGGCTGGAACAGAATTGCAATCAACTGTGTAGATGGCGGTTCGCTAGGGAAGAAGGTGCACTGCCATGATGGTGTCAGGAGAAGTCAGTGCAGCCTTCCTTTCAGTGGTCTGCGTTGCTTGGATTAGGTCCCCCTAAGCCTCCTTGAGTGCAAATGTATCCAGATGTTTTGCATGTTCCCAGTAAAGTACCAACAGCCTGTGACGCTGAAAGGAGTGTTAGCTGCACCAGTGTAGTCCCTGAAAGATAATTACGCCGTCAGTTGCTATCACTTTAAACCGTAGCAGTAAAGATAGTGTATTACAATACAGCCCCAAACCAGTAACAGCTTCAAATAATGCATTAAGAAATGTTAGCACATCCTAGTTGCTATTCTTCTAGGTTGTTACACACAATGTAACTTTGATAGGCATTTGACAGAAAGTGCCTGCAGGTCATCTTTTGTATCAGGCTGTAGAATATGTAGAAAAATTAAAAATGATGAAAAGGATGTATCTTATCCCATGGGGGAATAGGAATGAGTCTCTCTTTTTTTTTTTCCCCTGCCACCATTTCATCCTCTGCATATTGAGCTGTGTTTTTGTTTTGGATTTCCTCCTGCTCTCTTGCAGTGGCTCACTGAGCGCATCGTGGTGTTGTGTTCTATGGAGCTCGCTCTAGAACACTTGGTGCCTGTTGAGGATGTGCTGTGTGTACAGCTGGCAAAAGGCTGGGAGATGGGGCCGTAGCCCTGGGTTAGCATAGCTGCAGATCATGGGAACAGAGAGAAGGTGGCTTTGTAGCCTGTAATGAAATCATTATTTACAAATTGAATCATTGATAAAAAGAATGGTCAAAACACTTTGTTTTCCAGTTGTCAGCAGCCCCACTTAACCTGTGGGTTAGCCTGTAGCCCACTTAGTGTAGGTTTCAGGGCAGAAGGCTGAGCAAATGCAAATTTCCTTTCAGAATTCCAAGAGAGGTTGCGTGTAGGTGAAAACAAACAATGATAGAAGATGTGTCTGAGGACGACTTGTAAATTTGCTAAGTGCTATAGTAACTGGATGTGTGATTCTGTAATTAGCTCTTTCAGAAGGAAAATGGAGAGGTTCTCATTAAAACGCTTCTATAATGTAGGCTAATAGCTNATTTTATCACATCTTTTTGTTTTTCTCCATATTTCAGTATGAAAGATCAGAATTTCCACAAGATGTTGTCTGGGAAATTTGCACCTGCACTCTTGCAGTGTTACCCTAAAGGGGAATTTATTATAGGAAAAAAGTGCACATTTTAAGGCCAATTGGAATATGTACAGAGGAACTAGAAATGGTCATTCAGATGAAGCCAACGGGTGATTACACTTGTGCTAAGACTCCTTAGCTAAGCTGCTTGGAACTCTCCTGGCCTCAGGCACAACTTACTCATCTTATTAAGAAAAAATCAGTGGACATTTTCATAACCCTGAAAGGAATAAAAAAATTTTAGGTGTTTCATCCAACCTTAGGGCTAATCTACTTATTTTGTACTGTATAATCATAGTTACTGTTCCCCAAGGCAATGAAGGCAAGCAGGCCGGAAAGTCTGTGAAGCAGCAAAGGCTGAAGTAATGAAAGACCCTAATTTTCCTACGTTTTTTTAAAGAAAATATCAGAAATTCATTTCTAAGTCTGTTTTCATTTATAGAAAGTTATACAGAGGGAACTTATTTTTGAAATCATTAGGTTTGGTTTTTTGTGTGTGGCTTTTTTTTTTTTTTTCCTGGTGATTACTTTCCCTAACCTCTGGCAGGTTTTGGGTTCAGAGCATGGATTTCTAAGTGGATTTTGCAGGAACCCATTGACATATGCCTCCAGTCATAGAAAGAGTAAAAGATATGACTTTAAAAATACAATCCTAAAAATCTAGAGGACACATTTTTATTTAATTTGCATCATTTTTGCTTGGAAGCATCTGAAGCAAAGGAGTTGTGAACAACCCTAAAACTACATTTTTTCCTTCCACGTTTTGCCTAATGTTGCATACATGATGCAGTTAGTAGGATCTAACCTCTTGTGAGGGACAGACCAAGCTCTCCAGTATGTCATGCTTAAAATCTGGAATGAGATTATTTTTATTGCTGGCAAATGCAGCTAAAGGGCATGAAGGAATTCAGTTGTTCATGACAGAATTGTTAGCCAGCCTTCCTTGTTTCCATCTCCGCATCATCCAGGCTTGTTTTTCATTAAGTTTGTGTATGAACTTATTTTAAACCTTCTTCAGCCTACTGTATAATTAAACTCCATGCTTGTAAAATCAAATGTTGGTTGAATTGGAATGTTGTTAATATGAAATGCTTCTTTTTTTTCCCCCCTTTTTTTTCCAATTTCTTTTTTTTTCTTTTTCTTTTTTTGATCTTTTTTTGCCCTTTCTTCTCTTTTCAAACCATGCTTGTAAATAATTTTTTGTTTTCAGTTGAAGGTAAAATTGCCTGTTGATTTTTCTGGATTGTGAAACATTTCCTTAAACCATGGCAGTTCAGTATTTTTTATGTGGCCCTTTGGTATTTCCAAGTGTTTAATTATGTCTTCCAAGGAAGAACCTGTTGAAATAATTGCATTGTCCTTTGGAAGCTGATTTCTCTTCCGTGCTGTCTGCTAATCCAGCTGAGAAGCAATTTGTGTGGTACTGAGGCTTCAGCATGCATCTCTCTCCCACTTTAGATGTTGTCAATTCATTAGGATTCCACTTTGTTTTCCATGCGTTTTTTTACCACTTTCTCCTAGTTTTTCTCTTACTCCAGAGCCATTTTAAGAACCCAAAGGCTTTGCACAGCAGACTACAAGACTTACCATTACGTACACAGATAATCTGAGCTAACCTCAGGCAAACCGCAGTTTGGCACGTGCTTTAGTCAACACTGAATCATTTAAGGAGATTGAGAAGTACATTTTATGGGAAGCTGATTGAGACACTGTTGTCAGGTTTTGTTTCTAAACTCAAAGGGCTGGACACCAGCTGTATCAATCTTGTGCTGCTTTTGCTCCTATGACTGAAATCAGAATCTAATCTCACATTTTCTACTCTGGTATCTTCATCAGAGTAGTGTATTAGATTACCATAGGTTAGAGCTCATCTGTCGACATTAGAAAGACATTTTTCACTCTGTCAAAAACTTAGCAGGTTTGCAAACATGAATAACTGGCTTTTGCAGAGGACATGGTTTGTTGCATCTGGGTCTGTCTGCTCCCCATCGTCAGCCCCAGGTGTGCCGAATGCTAGGAGCAAGGTAGCAGCTGAAATTATCAACAGCTTTGTAAGGGAATTTTCCTACTGTGAGGAACAGAATTGTTTGAAATGCTTGCTGTCCTCAGTGTATCTTCCCTACAAATTTTTGACTTAACACTGTCCTGGATTTTCATTCCTTTGTGCTACACTATTAGTAAATGTCTATTCACGGTTGTGAGATGATTTTCCTTTATGAATTCATCAATTTGTATTGTCGTGCTGTTGTTTCGATGATTTTTGGAGCTAATGTTTCAGGCCCAGGAGAACGTGAACCACTGAGAAATCCCTGCTCGCCCCTGGAACTATATATATAGCTATTGGCTGTGTCACCCATTCAATAGCAGTCATAGAATCACAGAATCATAGAATTGCTCAGGTTGGAAAAGACCTTAAAGGTCATCAGTCCAGCCACAACCTAACCAAACTACCCTAACAACCCTCCGCTAACTCATGTCTCAATCTTCTGGATAATGATCCAATTATAGACTTTTTTGATATATAAAAATGTACTTCTCTGACTAAATCTTCATTAAGACAGTAAGCAAGTGCATTACTTATATTGATCAAATTGGGAATAATTTACTGTTTGCACTTGTAAACTTGTCTAAGGCCTAATTGAAAGCTATTTAAGGACACTGTATGATAATCTGTTAATATCTTGGCACTCTCCAATCTTCTCTCTATAGTGCCATTAGTGCTCTCCGTTATCTTCTTGCCATGTTGTTGCCTGTAGCTATTCCATCTCCTGCTGCCATTTGGTTTCTTAGCACAGTTGGGCTAGGTGACCACCTGTGGGGGAGCTGTTAGGTCCTGGCTTGAACTGGTGATTGCACACCTGGTGAAGGGCTGTGGCTGCCCAGGGAGCACAGACAAATTGTTTGCAGCTGTGCTCCCCAGGTGACTAGAAGGGGTGGACTCAGAGTGGGACCTCCCTGGGCACATTTAAAAGCTAGCCACTGAAGGGAGAGCAGCTCTTGGACCTGGGCTGCTTCTTGAGAAGGAGAGCTGCACAGCATGGCTTTGGTGGATGGGGGAAGGGCGATGGATGTTATCTACCTGGACTTCTGCAAAGCCTTTCACATGGTCCCTCACCACATTCTTCTCTCTAAATTGGAGAGGTATGGATTTGAAGGATGGACTGTTTGATGGATTAGGAATTGGCTGGCTGGATGCAGCCAAAGGGTTGTGATCAATGGTTCTGTGTCAGGGTGGAGGCCGGTCACAAGCGGTGTCCCTTAGAGGTCGGTCTTGAGGCCGGTGCTCTTTAGCATCTTCATCAATGACAGACGATGGCATCGAGTGCACCCTCAGCACGTTTACAGATGGCACGGAGCTGAGGGTGCAGTCGATACATTGAAAGGAAGGGAAGCCATCCAGAGGGATCTGGACAGGCTGGAGAAGTGGGCCCATGAAAACCTAATGAGGTTCAATAAGGCCAAGTGCAGGGTGCTGCACTTGGGTCGGGGCAATGCCAGGTATTTATACAAACTGGGGGAAGGTCTCCTTGAGAGCAGCCCTGTGGAGGAGGACTTGGGGGTCCTGGTGGATGAGAAGCTGGACATAAGCCAGCAGTGTGCGCTTGCGGCCCGGAAGGCCGACTGTGTTCTGGGCTGCATTAAAAAAGGGGTGGCCAGCAGGGAGAAGGACGTGATTGTCCCCTTCTACTTGGCTCTTGTGAGGCCCCATCTGCAGTACTGCTTTCAGGCCTGGGGCCCCCAGTACAGGAAGGATGTGGAGCTCTTGGAGCAGTTCCAGAGGAGGGCCACTAAGATGATCAGAGGGCTGGAGCATCTCTCCTATGAGGAAAGGTTGAGGGAACTGGGATTGTTCAGCTTGGACAAGAGAAGGCTCTGGGGAGACCTCATTGCAGCCTTCCAGTACTTGAAGGGAGCATATAAACTGGAGGGGCAATGATGTTTTTGAGGATGGATAGTGATAGGACAAGGGAGAATGGTTTTAAGCTGAGACAGGGGAGGTTTAGGTTAGATATTAGGAGGAAGTTTTTCACCCAGAGGGTGGTGACATGCTGGAACAGGTTGGCCAAGGAGGCTGTGGATGTCCCATCCTTGGAGGCATTCAAGGCCAGGCTGGATGTGGCTCTGGGCAGCCTGGTCTGGTGGTTGGCGACCCTGCACATAGCAGGGGATTGAAACTAGATGATCATTTGTGGTCCTTTTCAACCCAGGCCATTCTATGATTCTGTGACAGCCAGAGAGCCCCTTTGCCAGCTGGGTGAGTTCCATTTTAGTTTCTATATGTGACTCTTGGCCTACCTGTGAGTCCTTTATCTGGTATTGCCAAGAACCCGTCAGAAGCGATTTTGCTTCTTTGTGAGCTGAACACCACTGTTACTGGTTATCCTAACACACTAGCATCATTGAAAGTTCATTGCTTGCTGAACTAAGTTGAGAACTTTAAATCTGAAAATTGTAAAAGGTGACCATCTCCATGTCAGCAGCAAGTTCTTCTTTTCCTAATATGTTATTAAAGGAGGACTTAAGGTTGAGGCTATCCCTTAGGTAGTAAGATCGACTGTTGTCTGTTTGTTTGGTGGAAGGTGCAGTGATTTCTTGGATGTGATCTTTCTGTCTATTAGTAGAAATGTCCTACTGACATAACTCTGAAAACAGACGTTAGGAGAGACTGGTTGCATCAAGAGTGCCTCAGCTTGAAAGTACGAGATTTACTTCTGACAATTTCAAGGTCAAATTTATTGTGAATGTTCTTTAGTGAAATGTCAGGAATGTATAATTATATGGCACATGCCCAACTTGAGAAAAATACAAGAAGATATCATCTGAATGTTCAGTCCTAGATCATGAAGCTATTTAAATTGGTGGTGTTTGAAACACCTTTAAAAACACCGGACCTGAATTCTGACATTGCTGGAGTCAAAGCTTTTGTCTTGCTGACAAGACTTGAATGCAGAGAGGAGTAGGTTGGAAGCGGCTGACATTCAAGTGGCTCTGTTTTAGATGTTCGTGTGTGTGTGCATGTCTCTATTCACTTATTTAGGCTTTGGTTTTTTTGGAGGAAACAGCAGCTAAGCAGAGTCGTAAAGCAGATGTGCTCCCAGGACCTTTCACCCTCCAGTTCTGTAACTGGGATCTTCAGTTCTCGTCTCCTCTCCTTGCACCCAGATCTGCTGCCAAGACAACTCGTGGTCGTTCTTCTATCCAGTCTGGCCATTGGTGTGCAGTCTGCTTGCCATCCTGAGCCTTAGTGAAAAAACTTAATTCCACCTGAATGTATCTAATGGCAAATGTATTAACCTTGATTTGCAGCAGTGGGGCTGTGTTCCCATCTTTCTGCCTGTGGTATCCCATCTCCTATCCTGCCTACAAGAATGGGAGCATGTTTCTGCTATTCTTCAGCTGAACGTACTTTACCTTTGATCATCATGTAAATTTCTGGCCAATTCAGGCAGAGCTTTTCAAACCACAATCCACTGAGCAGGGTTTTTCAGTCGCTCCTCATCACAGATCCTTGCAATTTAGCTCTTTGTTACTGGTGTTCAACTTGCAGGCCACGCTCCCCGTAATAGTTACTTGTTCCCCTGTAATTATTCACAGCCCTGTTTTGGCTTTGTGAAGGAATTTATCAGAGCATACAGTATGCTGCATCTGTTGCAGATGATCTGCAGTTGCCGTGTCCACTGCCTTGGCAGCTTAAGATCAATGAGGAACAATAGGAGCACCTCAGCGCTCTGCTCGTGACCTTGCAAGGTCATAAGCAACAGCAAGATCATCTTGCAAGGTTATTCTTCTGTGTTACTCCCTCTGTGTTACTGTATTCATGGTTTTTTGTGGATTAGATCTATGAAATATAAGAGGATTGGGGATTATTTTGCAAGGATTTTAAGCCACTTATCAAGGTATACATTTCTTCCTTTTGAACACTTTCTTGTTTCTCATTTCAGAGTATACTTACAGAGCAGGTGCCTAGAGCACAGCCTTCTCTGCCTTTCAGAGAAATCTTTCAGATACTCTGATGTGAATCCATTGCACCTTGCAGACTCTGACATGTTACCGTGTCCCCTCTCCCAGCACGCAGAGGGCAGGCCTGGTGTGAGCAGACTGCTCCTTCCTTCTGCTCAGGTCATCACTGGTGGGATGCCCTGTGTGCAGGGCTGTGTGGGTACCCACATGGGGAAGTGCCAGTGCTGGGAGGCAAGTGTGGCATGAGGGTTTCTGAGCCATAAAATGTATCCAACGTGGGTTTTTTTCAGAGCAGAAGTATTTTTTTAATTACTTTTTTTAATCAGTGACATATACCATGCAGTAGAGCACGTTTTGGTTTTTGTTTTCTGTTGTGAATAATCAGATGCATACACTGGGCTTTAATTAAAAGCTAAGCAGTACAATGGCTGCAGCAATAGTTAACTCTTACTGCATTGAGTTTTAACTGGGATCTGCTAGTATGTTAGCTAGATTTAGAAGAAGATAATTATAGGTATTTTTCACTTCCACAGTGTATGGCCGTAAAGATGTTTACTGTTGAATTGCAAATCCAATTATAATACATTGAATTGTACATAGATCCCAGAAGATCTTGTTTTATTATTGCAGGCTCTAGCATCGCTAATAGGCTTGGCTGTCCTTTGGGCTCATTAACCACACTGTATCAAGTCCTTTTTCCCTCTTTGATTCTTTGTTCCTTCTAGAGGAATACTTTTAATTTGATTTTGTGATCTTAAAATATTTCCGTATGCCAACTATATTAAAGCTCCTCGGGCTGGTTTTGTTAACACCTACAGCCCACCTAATGGTGCTTTCTCTATAGAAAGTCCTGTGATGATGCTTGTGATGCACACCCCTCCCACATTGGAGAACTTGCTATACTGTTGTTTTTCAACATGAAGTGTGTCTTTTGCTACTGTTAATTTTAAAATGTATATAGTTCAGGGCCTTTTTATGGAAGGGTTGCTTCTTTTCTCGGCTGACTATGGAATAGAGTTGTTTTGGATCTGAGCTCTGGATTCACGAGTCCCAACTTCATGTCATTGCTGCATTTTAGTTTTTTAGCCTCTTAAATCTTCCTCTTCCCTGAAATGCACTGAAGGCTGATTTAAATGGGTTTTAAGTTCTGCCCATATAACCTGGTTGATAATGGCTGTTGCAGGAGTGTTATTCCTATATATGAATATTTTTGTTAATACTGAGCCAAGTACTGTAATTTTTTTCAACAGTTAATTTTTGGCTCTCCAGTTCACTACCAATATACCAGCGATTGGTTTGACTTTTTCCCTGCTGCCTATCAGACAGTAGTGATATCCACAAGTACCGATGAGTAAGGGTGGGAGTGCAGGTTCTTGGCAAATATTTATAAGATAAAATAATAGAATAGAGTGATTTTTTTTTTTTTTTTTTCCAAAATATCTTAAGTGTTGAACTGTTTGGCTTCTCATCAGGTTTTGGTTGAGTTGGTTGACCTTCCAAGCTATTTTTACTTTTCCTCCTTTGCAGTGGTTCACTACATGAATTTGGTCACTTCTGTGTTGAGAGGAGGAGCTGCTTATTACTTCCCCAGGTGGAGATAATACGAGCAATCATCAGACGATATTGCAGAAGTTGGAATTGCTTTTGATCAGGGTTCTGGTGCTTATTTAAAACCTGGGTTCTTAGAAAACTGTATGTGTTGTGTGCGTTGAGCAGCTGATGTCTTCATTGTGTGTGTGCGTGCCTGTGTTTTAGGCTCTTTGAAATCTCCCCTGGTAACTTCCAAGGTTTGCACGCAAGCTTTATTGAAGGTAAGCTTTGAATTGCTGCACTCCACCTCTCCAGACTTCTCACACATCCACGTGTTCAGGGAGTGCATGCTTCCATTAGTTTGTAAATCAGTGTAGAAAGCTTATTTCTTGATTTAGGCTTTACTAGTTGCTGAATTTTATGTCTGTGCTATAAGCTCCGGCAGTGTTTTATCTGCTGATTAGTCTTATAACATAAAGTGCCTAGTGATGCATTGTGTAGAAGGTACTATAAAAATAGTTTATGGTTTAAGAGCAAGGAGAAATGTAGGGAGCACAGATTCACTTGTTTGGATGAACAGGAGTCCCTAAGCAATCGTTTGTCAGCGGTAGTTAAAGATTGGTTTATATTTGATGATCGAATCTTTAATAAACATGTTATTAACTGAAGTAAAACGGTTATATTGAAAATAAAGTAAGGAGTTTATATGTTTGTGTCATTTTATCTACTGAGAGGGGAAAAAAAGAAATATCCATCTGATTTTCACAATGGATGTCTTTGCCAATAATAGTGTTGAGGAAAATAATTTAAAGGTCTTAATGTTATATGCACCAAGTCCCTTCCTGTGACAAAAGTAGCTGAAGTTTCATTCTATGTATGAGTGGGCATAATAAAGCACAATCTTCCTACATGGAGAGATCATATTAGTTGAAAAGGTAATTGCTTCTTAAAGCTATTTTCAAGTGCAGTCTTTCATGTTGAGGCTTGTCTGACAGCGGTCTGCTCGTTCTTGAGCGCTGTTTCACAGTTGGCCAGTAAGAATCTGGGTGATATTAGCACCAAAGAGCAGCTTGGGAACGCTGCTTTTGCACCTAAAAGCTCCTCACAAATTCTAACCAACGCAGTTCAGACAGCCCTGGTGGGTGACGTTGGTGTTACCGCCTGAGTCGCGCAAATGGGGAACATAAGGCTCAGACAGCTTTAACCAAAGTATCCGAATGTACGTGTGCTTGGTGGGGTTTTGTTTGTTTTTGTTTCTGTTTTGACAGACTTCAAAAGTATTACCAGAATTCCCAAGTCTTTGAACAGAGCTTGTTCTAAAGCAGTATAAACATTGGCAGTAATTTTGCAGTGGCTACTTGTGTGACCGCACTGCAACAGCTTGGGTTGAGGCTAGAGCTGCAGATGAGACGTTTCTCATATGTGGGCTAGCTGCTGCTGAGCATAATTGATATCTTATGTTCTCTGCAGTGTGGGTTTGGTGTGATTTTTCTTGTTCAGAGAACGCTAATGGCGCATAATTGTTAGCTGCAGATAAAAAAGGATTGTCTTGGGATGGTTTTGTCTGCTCGTGTTTTAGGGACGAGTTTACTCATCAGCTGTCGCTGAACTCAATGGAATCAAACAAAATTGGCTCTCAGTGAGAGAAACGTATATTTTAACTGTATTTTTCAAAATATACAGGGATGTGCTTGCTTTGTGTGTAATTAGATAACCAGCACTTGCAGCTGTGGCAGCTGATCTTTATTAAAGATGTAATACGAGTCTGCAAAATAATTAGCGCTTTTAAAGTAAAGATTAATGGGGAGAACAGCAACCTCCTGTCTTTTCTCCTGTGTGTGCCGAACTATGAATATACCTGTGGTAACATAATTGTGACAAGATACAGAGCAGCCTGCTACTAGCAGCTAGCCTCAAAATTCATCCATGAATCACATCTCGGGATTTACTGCAGTGAAGCAGTTCCCAAAGCTCAATTTGTTCAAGGGACATGCTGAGTACATACCAATCAAACAGTGAGATGCAAAGGTGTGTGGGCTGAGCCACTGCCTAGCTGAGAGAGACTCCTGGGTCCCTCAAGCAAGGGAGGGAACCAAGTGGCACAGCTGTGAGTTCCAGTGGGCATTAGGACTATAGGTCCTTTGAAAACCTCTTCTAGGTGTGCTCCCTTGGCATACTTGAAATGTGCACATTTTTCCTGTTGGTTGCTGTGCCTCCAAGTGACAAGAGGTCTTCCATTAGCTGAGATGCAGGATTTCTTGCGTCTGTTGTTGCTGTTGTTATTAATTTACCTTCAGGAGCAGTTTTGTTCTAATTAGCTTAATGAAAAGTCATTTAAATAACGTTTTCTTGGTTCTGGATATCCCAGGATGGCAGGAAGTGGACTGGGGGAAACAATGCTGCATCGCTCTCATGTGAGAGCATTTATAAGATGACTTCTGCTGAGGGCTTTTGATGACATGGCACATGTTTCAGAGGGCCCGTCTGTATTGTAGATGTCTAGTAAATGCAACATAGAAATGTTCCTGTTATGAAATAGAAAGGTCTTGCTGCAAGCTACTGAGTTCTACAGGACAGGTTATGCTGAAAATCTTGAAGAGCAATTTGAGCAATAACGTTCCTCTAGTCACTATGTAATATAAGCAGGGTCTGGTGAAGTTAAAGACCAGAAAAAATGTTACTCCTTTTGCTGTATGTGTTACAATTAGCAAAACACAAAAAAGGTATATCAGACTGTATCAATGGAAAATTATCCGAGTTCAAAATTTTTAGTGACTTAGTCTTGAATTCTAAGAGTTTTAGTTTGAACAGCTTTCTCCTGTTTCCAATGGGAGGATGAATAATATACATTATTAATGGTACTGAAAAACAATCTTGTGAGTGTTCAAATTGATTGGTTATCATTTTCATAAAAATGCAATCTGTAACAGAAATTCACAGCAAGCTCGCCTGAGTGGCATTGTTATAATAATTGAATATCAGAGTTAATGAAATATTCAGAAGGTTCCCGTCCCCGTTTTCTTTCTAGCCCGTCTGTTAGTGAGATTGGCAGTTAATGAATCTTGAGGCAACACAATTGTTCTGTTACCCTCTCCATATATATATATGGACTTCCAGAAGAAAGGACATTTTTAAACCTACTATTTAATATCTTTTCATTGTCTAAGAGCCGTCTCTTGCTAAAAATATTATTTCTCTGTGTTGAAAGGCTTAAAAATGAAGTATGCTAATAAAAGAATATCTGATTCGTTATCCAGAGGAAAATTTAATGCAGCAGGGATTGGAAAATGTGTGGTTCGTATTAAAACGTAGTTTTCCATTGAATCTGTGACAAAATTTTCAGTTCTATTTTAGCAGTAAAAATTAGATTGACGGCTATTAAATGGATTCTTGTAAGGCAGAAGAGGAGGAAGATCGGTAATAAACTCAAATCCTCAGAGCCAAAACAGCAATCGGGTCCCTGGATTTCTAAGGGTACGTTCATGTATTTGTGCATTAATTCAGTTGACAGTTCTATCTACGCTCCCTACCTGAAGGGACTCTTTGTAGCACAGATTCTGTTCTGGAGCTCTCAGGCTTGAGAAAGGAAAAGCTGTAGGATGGTAAGATAGCAGTTCTCCCCTGCTACTTGTGTGGCAGTTTGAGACTGGTGGGCCAGGAGAAGGGTCTCCTGCCTCCTGGCGCTGTGCGTGGGCTTCCCTTTAGAGCCAGGCACAAGGGCAGTGCCAAGTAGCCCCAGTTCCTTGTGGGATTGATCTGGTGGTCCTTGCTCCTCACTGCTGCGTCCATCATGTGAGAGGAGGCAATTGGCTTTTGAAGAATTGTGTATTTTAAATATTGATGTCCAGGTTGCCTTTGCACGTTCTCATCACGTCGTGTGGTGGGTCTGCACCTCCCGGTTCTCATACGTTAGATTTCTCCAGGCAGATTAATCATGTGGGCTTGTTTTAATCTTTGCTATGTTGGGAAGAGAATCTCCAGTATTTACAGCTGTTGTTAAATACCTGTCCTGGTGAAGTTGCTATGCACCCTGATCCCTGCGACAGCACGACACCCAAAGCCACTCTAATTAGAGAAGTCACTTAGCAAAGTTGCACTTCTTGCATCATCCTCTTTGTTACTTAGAGAAGAAACATTTTTCTTTGGGAAGTGTTCTCCATTTCTCTGTTACTGCTGGGAAGTACTTCTCACATACCAGTTCTCTCACTGTGCGTTCACACCAGGAGTCAGGTTGAGGAAGAAAGGTGTGAGCCGCTCTGGGAGAGCAGAGATCACAGCTCTGGGGATCACTGAGCTCATGTAGTGCTGTGAGAATTTTACGCACAGTCTTTGTCTTTAATTATTCTTGCAATCATGTTCCGTGCAATACGAGCCTGTTTGAAGGTAGCGATCTGTCCTGATGGAGGTGAGTGACAAAACTGGTAAAACTTTGAGCACTTGTGCAAAGGTAAAGTAGTTCAAACTGTAAGAGGGCATAAAATGCATTAAGAGAAGGTTTTAGTAAGCAATCTGCCAGTCTGTTTCCTTTGGGAGAATGTGTACCCTTTTTCTGTGTGTGCCTGACGTTGGACACCAGTAGGAGCAGATGAGTTTTCAGAAACACTAAACACTGATTTCCCAGGGAGCATGGGAGGACTGCAGGAATTCCCAGAGAGAGGCGCTAAGTTAGGTTTTAGGAAGCTCTCTATGAAGTGTGCTTGCTAAGAATGGTTTTAATACGGTGACTACAGAGCTTGTGTTGTGAATGTCTCAGTTCTAGGGTGAGCGGCTGCCCTAATATTTCTCTATTCAGTGACTACATGAGCATCAGCCTTGGGATGCATACGCTCCTCAGACTTGTGTAAATCTGGTCAGTCTTCAAGCACTACACCTGCAAAATGAATCTTAGGTAATTATAGCTCCAAACCCAATAAGGACTCATAAAATTGTGAATGTTCCCCACTATTTCCAAGCTTATTTTTAACTATTCTTATTCATTTCAACATTTTCAGTAGTATCTGTATGCTTACAGCAGCAGGATGTGAGTTTGACTAGCACAAAGTGAAATCATCATTACGTGTTAACTTAGCCTTAAGCAGCACCCATTTGGTATAAGGTAATGTTTAAAGGTGCAGGAGAAGGTTGTGGAGCAGAAATGCTGTGGAAAGTATGTTTTCATATAGTTCTCTAATTCAGCTAAGAGAACTAATAATGTATCTTGCATTTGGGAAAGCTGGCACATGAAAAAACATACTTGAGAATGGGAATTTATATCAAGATGAAAACTTAATGACTTTTTAATGGTTTCAGGAGGTTTTCCTTCTATTGACTACTCTTTATTATTATCACAAATATAGTAAGTATTTAAAAAAAAAAAAACAGTAATGATAATGCTTTTGAAATATATGTCTTCATTAACTTTTCCACTTGTTAAAATAAATCTCATTTGACACCAAGCACCCAAACAATGTAATAAACTTAGATAAACGTGAAATAACACCAAACATCCAAATCTTTTAAGAAATTGGGCCTGCCTGTTTTCTCAGCTGGTACAAAAAATGGACGGAATAAGTAGAAAGTAGTTCTTCAATAAACATGTTCAGTTGGAGAACAAATTCACGATGCTGCTTGGCTGTTTCAGAATGTTTTAAACTTGGATTTTAAATCAGTTAAACTATTGGATAAAAGATGAGAAATGGTGAGAAAGACTATATAGTAGGAATTTGTCAAAGCAGGCTGTAATACAGTCTGTATAACTTCAGGGTTTCTTGCAAGTTAGAAACCCTTTTTGGGAAAGGAAAATCAGGCAACAATTTGAATTCATAGTGAAACTTAGAATGAAAATGAAAGAAAACTTGGGTTTTCTTAAAATTTTCCAGCAGTAGTGGAACGCAGGATCAACTATGCTCCAAATCAAAGGCAAATGGAAAAGTGAATGCAAGCAAGAAGCTATGAAAATTGGAGACAGTTGTTGTGTTCATACTGAATAGCTACACCAATTGCTGTGGCACTTAGTGCTGGTGGAGAAGGCCTGTACCATGTGCAGCTGAATAAAGGAAACCACAACAATGGGAAACTACTGATGCAGCACACTCCTGGAAAATTCACATTTTTGAAAGCTGTTGCAAAAGCTTTGTGGACTTAGAGGTTTTTTTCATAGTAGAAGTTATTGCTTGCTCTTCAAAAAGTGCTCTCCAAGTGAGATATGGTGTTTTGTACCGTATGACTTCAAAAGGCATGCTGTGTGTCAGTTTTAAGCCTGCCTAAGAATTACCATAAATACTTATTTCTTCAATATGTGCCTTTTGTTCCGTGACTCTCAAGCCTGGTAGTTTAGTAAAGGAATTACATGTGAACCTATCTCTCTCTATTAAGGGGTGACCTGACACTGAGCCTCTCAGAGACTGCTGTAGAGAGACCCTTGTGTTAAATGAGTGGTGGAGTTCAGAATGATTCCTACTGTTATGGGTGGAAAGTATGGATGAATTTCTGGAGAAGCAAGGAAAAACAACAGGAATTACTAGCTAGATAAGTATCAACTGGAAATGGGAATTCAGACCACCATTTTGTGACAACAGAAGAAAAGTTCCAAAAAGCTGGGAAGATCACTCATTATACTTATAAAGTGAATATGGTAGAGGTAAACTACTGACAACTGAAAATCCTACTTGGAAAAATCAGGAGAGAAGACTCGGTACGTAAAACTACCTAAGGTTTCATAAAGGCTAGTGTTGCCTGGTGAAAGCTTAAGACAACTTCTACAAGCTAATGTGAGTAATCGGCAGGTTTGTAAGCACTGTGTTGGTGTGCATAGCACAGACAGAGGAATTTCTGTAACGTCTAAAAAATGAAGTGGCTGCTGCAAAAAAGGGAAATAAAATTTGTTGCCTTTGTTAATGTTATTAAATAGCCTTGGAGTTCTGCCTCTCTCTTCTTAAACCACACTAAATGGAGCTTGGAGTTATACAGTTACAGCTGAATATCCTTTCTTTAATGTGTGCATCTAATGCTCAGATTTAACTTCCTGGTGAGCTGTATATCATGTTCATTTGTCTCGGTGTGACAGTGCTGAAGTAACATGAATATTTATCAGCTTGTTAAAAAGTATATTAAAAATCAGCATCGTTATATTAATTGACCTTAAAAAAAAAAAATTAATCAGTACTTAAAGGGTCTCATGATAATTTTATGTAAAGTCAAATTCACGTATCTTTTAAAATGTTCTCCTTAATGTATTCAGGCTCATTAAAACTGTATATTATTCTGCATCATACTTTGGCCAAAAAATCTTCCAAGAATCCTTCAGGCCGTTTTGACATACTTCTCCATTACTTCATTAATAGTATGTAAACTTCACATTTTGATTTTCATTGGCAAAAATGTTTGGTATTTGCCGGACATCGCATGTATCCAGCCACTTTACTGAGCCATTTCAAAGGCCTGCTTAAATGATAGAAGGAAGAGGCTGATGTTGGCAGGACAAATCCAACCCAGTTCACCTTTTCTTCTTCTTCTGAGTGACAGCATAGCTCTGCAGGGCTGTGGCTGGGAGGGCACGGCCCCCCTCGAGTTTATCTAGAACCTTGTTTGATGTCAGTTCTTTCTCTTTTCGATTTAAGTTTTGCTTCATTTTGGTTTCTTTTTCCTTCAAGGACACTTTAGTGTATCTGTCCTCAGATTAAAAACTGCTGGTTCTATATGAGCATAAATATAAAAACAAAAATGCATAAATAATGCGAATGTATTTGCAGGCACAGACTGCATATTGCAGAGTCTGCAGCAAACATTTGCTGATGTATTCTAGAAGTTGTCCAGGATGGCATGTGTTGAGTAGGATGGAGAAAACCTGTTCATGCCTAAATTTAGCCCTACCTGTTTTTATTATTTTTTCTAACAATGAGGAGCGTGGTTTTGTCCTGAATGAGGCAGAAAGGATTTTATTCTTTATCTGCTCACTGCTCTGTTATGGTTTTCATGACTAGAGATAACCTGTAGTCTTTCTGTAGTGCGTGAGATAGCATCACTTTTGGCTCTTGAGTTCCACTGAGTTCTCAAGTTCCTACTTTCTAATAAGTGTGAAAGAAAGATGCCTTGAGAATGAGCCAGATGTCTTTCATAGTATGGCAATAAGTGTAAGTGGTTAATCTAATTGGCAATCAAATATTTGGAACGAAAATGCAAAAAAAAAAAAAAAAACAAAACCCAAACAAACCAACCACAAAGTAAGACTTGGAGTAGGGCACATAGCTTAGTCCTTATCTTACTATGGTTATTGGCTTAAGAAATCATTTAGAATTTAGCTTGTGTGTTTATTTTAGGTAGTTTTATATTGTTATGGAGGACTGTAAACCAGGTTTCTATTATGCTATACTGTTCATGCTCACAGCCTTACAAAACTTTTTATGGCCTTTAACCTAGATGACAGTGCTGGGGTTTCATTACATGGTTGCCTAAGCACTTTCTTTTTATATCAAAATGATTTATATGTTCTGTACATTTTCCATTTCCTCTTTTGAGAATGCCAGAAAAGGAAGACCACTGCAATAGTCACTGTGATTGATACTGTGCTTCTGAAGACAGATGGGAATTATTTAATGCTGGGGGACTTTCCAATTAGCTCTATATCCCACCCACGTTTAGAATTATCAGCAAATTTTGTATGCTGAGTTAGCTCCACAGCTTTTGTCACAGGCATGCTTATGGCACCAAGACCTGAGAAGCTAATGTCAGATACTCCTCAGCTGATTATTATATCATATGTGCTGGAGTGCTTTCCCAGGTATTTATTCAGGAGTGGCTATCAATATTTAAGACATCTGTGTTGGGCTGCTGCCTTTAAGCAAATTTCTCCCGAGTCAAGCCATTAGTGAACTAGTTTTACAAGTTGATGTTCCATTATGAATGAGTAGAGGCAACAGTAAACATGATTGATATTCTGTCCCCAGTGGTCTACTCCAAAACTTAGCAAGGAAAGTTGGAACACAGATTGGAGAGAGAGGTTTTGATTTCTGCTAAGTGGTCAGAGATTCTCTAGTCACTGGGCTTCTGAGGTTAGGTGTTCTGACACCCAGTGCAGAGTATGGCAAACCCTGAGATATTTTGGGCAATTTTCATGTGGTGTTACGCCCAAAATAAACACTCCTGGAGTTGCCCTTTTAACACATGTATTGGGTGATGGGATTGGAGTAGTGTAGGTTACCACTGGAAATCTGGAGCAATTTTAAAATCAGACAGAAGCCTACACAGCTAATAGTGAATAACTCAATAGTTAGTTTCCTCCTCTTCAGTTCTGTCCAGTGGAAAACATTAAGTTGCTTGAGAGCACCACAATCCTGTAGCTTGAAATGTAGAACTTTCAGAGAGCCTGAGTGCTAGAGCAACGGCCCTGTTTGACTTGTTTTTCTGGGGTAGGTGCTGTGTTTCTTTTACGGCTTTGCATCATTTCTCTCAGCTAAAATGCTCAGCTCCTATTGCTTTATCATTATTATCACCTGTTTAGGCTTACAGGGGCAGAGACAAGTTTGAGTAAAACATTTTCCTAGAAATACCCTTTCTTGTAGAAGCATATTTAGCGACAGTGGCTTTGTTTTATGTAACACATCTCTGTGAGCATCCAGAATTATTGATGCGCTCCTCCATTTACGTGAGAAAATAGCTAGAAAAAAACCCTATTCATTAGGGACAGTGAAATTCTCTGTAAGAGGGGGTGTTAGTATTCGTGATAACATTGATTACTCTTTCACTGGTGCGTAGCCATTTTGAAAAGACATTTACCTTTAGTGTGAACAGAGAAATAGAAATACTATAAGGTAATTTTCATCTTTATTTACCAGAAACCATGTCATTTATTGTACGCAGGTATATATTGTGAGAATGAGTTACTACTTCTTACCCATCTACTAATCAAAAAGAATGGCAGGTATTGTGCAAATGAATTTGTCTTTTTTCCTCTGTATGCTGTGGTTTAACCCGGCAGGTGGCTGAGCACCACACAGTTGTCTGCTCCCTATCTCCCTTCCCAGTGTGATAGGGAAGAGAATCGGGGGATAAGAACAAAGTATAACTCATGGGTTGAGATAAAACTATTTACTAAGATAGAGAAAAGGGAAGTGAAAATAATTATGATAAATATATATTTATATATTATATATAACAAGTGTTGCGCAAACAATTGCTCACCACCCCCTAACTGATGCCCAGCTAGCCCCAGAGCAGCAGAAGAGAAAGAAGATGAACTACTACTCCCTTCAAAACTCCTTCTGCTTGATGTCGTATGATATGGAATATCCTTTTGGCCAGTTTAAGACAGCTGTCCTAATTCTGTTCCCTTCCAGCTCCTTGGGCCCTTCACTGCAAGTGTCCACGGCTCTGTACCACACTGCCTAACAGCAGCTATAAACATTGGTGGGTTATCAGCATTATTTTTTTCCTAGAGCCAATACACATCATCGTACCAGGCACTCTGAAGAAAACAATTCTGTCGCAGCTGATACTAAGACAACGTGAGATACACTGCTATTCTTTGCTTTATTAGGTAGTATCTCACAACAAATAAATTAAATCTGGATTCTCATTAGTGAGCAGATTGTAATGAGAAGAAATGCATTTCTTTAAGAGACGGGGAGAATAAATGGTGTGTAAGACTAGAAATCCCACTGAATACATTCCTTAAAAAAGAATGCTTCTGCAATCCTAATGAGTGACATTATCAGGTGTCACCTACGTTTGCGTAGGTAGTCAAGATTGATTAATTTTTAGCCAGTCTTCTTTTTTCTTTGCCAGGCTTTCATTTTTCTTTTGTTCATATAGTCAAGCAACGAGTACCTGCCCATTGTTATCTTCATGCTAACTTGAATGTTGCACTGTAATTGAACCTTTTCTTTAACCTTATCACAAGAAAAGCTTAGGTGAATTGAATATCTCTTATATCTTCATTATCCATTATTTATTTTTCAGTGCTCAGGAGATAAAATATATCCATTGAACTCAACTCACATAGAACATTTATAAAATACCAGCATTCTGGAGGTTGCTAGTTTAGCCTATTTAGATTCCCACTTATAATGCACGCCTACTCATTTCACATTCAACTCATCCCACTGTTGGACCGTTTTTATGCTTCTCCATCTATGCTATTGCTAAGAATGGCCGGCCTCTTGTAGCTGTCACTGCAAGTGCTGCTGACATCAGTGCCAGTTTTGTCTTTGACTCCAGTAGGTCAGAATTCACCTTTACTATTTTATTATTTTTGTTGTCCTGGTTTGAAGAACCCCTGAGATTACCAGTGTCATCTCAACTATGTAGAATACACGTATATGCTTCCAGTGTATGTTTATGACTTTAATGTCAATCTGCCCCATGATTAATTTGAGTAAGTAACTTAATAATGTATATTTTTTGAATGCTTTCTCCATATGCTGCTTAGCACAGTGTTGAAGGTTCCTGACATTCGTTCCTTATTCGTTGTAGCTTTTACATGGATTTTAGTTTCATGCATTTGGAGATAGTTTGCCTTCACAAGAATTACAAAGGGAAAAAAAAAAAGTTTGTGCTTTCATTTGTGGTTGTTCATCTCTGGAGCCTGGGAGAGGCTTTGTGTATTGATGTGCATTGCGACTGACACGGTATACGAGTGCCTGGATGCTGTCTGCTTAGGCAGGTGCTTAGTTTAATGGCCTTCCTTAAAATCACGGCTAATGCTGTCAGTTGTTCAGAACACCTCCTCCTCTCACACAACACTGTAGTTTATTTGCTCCTACAAATCCTTCCTGTTTCTTCAGCTCTCAGGCCAGGGCCTGGTAGGGCAGTCTGAGCACTCAGCCAAATGCAGTTTCTAAACCCATGTGGCTAGATTATTTTTCTCTCTTTTTAGGTGGGGAGGGTTTTGGGACCTGACTTTGGGTTAGTACAGACAATCAAACAGTAAGGTCATGGTCTTGGTGGTGGTGTCATGTGCCCATCTCCGGCCACTCAGTCAGAATCTGGGTGCATGATTGTGCCCCAGGGCTTTCCCATAGCCTGGTAAGGTGGGCTGTGGGGAGGATGAAGCCAGAGCTGAGCTGTGCCGTGGTGCTACAGAGCTGTATGTGGCTTTCTAAGGTCTCTTGGGCAGTTACAGGTGCATTGCCAGGTGTCATATTTTTTACTTAAAATCAATTCTAACTCTTTTTAGTAGCCAAAAGTTTCTAAAATGACTCTAGGACTTGCAGTAGAGCTCAGCAGGCAGGCTGTCATGGTTGGTGTGTTGTAGGTTGATATAATCTGGCTACTTGTATTGGTTGCACCACTCTTAGGCCATGAATACGCACAGCAGCTATGGCAGGTTTGAATTGCTCTCCTGGATCAGGATTCTGCTTTCAAGGCAACGTCACCACTAGTTTTGTGTTCTATCCCAACGAAGTTACAGCTGGCTGTACAGACAGCATTCCACCACTGGAAGCATAGTCGTTCTCTTGCCTTTTAAAAATTCCAGCTTCTGGCACATCTTTTCATTACGGCGTCATTCACTATCCACCCGATTGTGTTGGGTTCTCTCCATTGGCACTCCCTCTTCTGTGTGCAGGTTTGCTCTTGCCGACTGTCACTCACACTTGAAAGCAGATTTCCGCAGCCCTGGCACTCACACGCCTCCCAAATTCCCGTGTTCCCAGCAGTGCTCATCTCTGAAACAGCTACGATTGGATGCTGGGATGTATCCTAGGAGATGCACTCGGCCTCTCGAAGCCTTGCAGTTTACATTATTAATGGCTGGGTTGTGGTTTGGGATGTTTGTACCAACAGAGATTGTGCAGGTCCCAATTATTTTTGCACTTGTCTCACTGATTCCCATTTCCCACTCTCAGTCAGAAATTTTCTTAAGAGAAACAAAAGCACAGGAACTGTTTTCAGTTCCTTGACAGATATTTGAAAAGGGGAAAGGTTTAACAAAGCTTTGTATTGGCAAGCGCTAAATGAAAATCAATTAATTAGGACCGTTGCTTTAGAAAGGGTTATTCTCAATGTCTCATCACTTTATATCAGGCAGCCTATGATTTTGAATCTTAGGATAAAATCATATCCTAAATTTTGCTTGGGGCTATATGCGAATGAGATATTGTCAAATTGAAGAGAGATTATTTCATTTTTTTTTTTCCTTTTTTTTCTCTTTCCTCCTCCTCCTGCTTTTATCAGGGAATGGACTGCATCTCTTCTTGTTCTAAAGGTCTGTGTCATTTAGTGAGTCTGACTGCTACTGCTTCTGTTTTGTGTTGCAACATCCTACTGGAAATGTGTAATTGATTGTCAAAATGGCAGTGGACGGGGAATTGTTTGGAGTCAATTTATTCGTATTGGAATAGTTTTTGCGTCTATCCCTTGTTTCACAGGATCTCCTCTTTGCTTTGTTCCTGACGTTCGTTATGTCAGACACACGCTTGTGTGCTGAACAGAGGTAATTAAAGATCAGGTCTGTCATGTCACGGCGGTATTTTTGTATCCACAGAAAGCGCTTTGTGAAAATACCGTGCCTGCTCTAAAGCTACTCAGCCTGCTTCGTGGTCTGATATCAGTCACAAGTTTCCCTTTGGCTGCTCCAAACCATGGAAATTGAAATAAGTACTTCTGTTAATGTGACAAGCTGTGAGAATACAAGATGAAAGTGCCTCGCATAGCACTGTCCACCACAGCAAATGTCTGCTCCTGCACTTCCTTGTGAAAATCCCTCATTCCATTACAGCTGAGCATTTATAACGAGATGACATAAACTCATTATTTTGCTCATTTGTATGTTTTGACTGTCAGGGAATCACCGTCCGGCAATTTAAGTAGCACTGTTTTTGATAAATGGGGAAATACGCCCTTATTGAAAGTGCCTATAGGGGAGTGCCTGTAGTTCCTTCCAGTGCCTAAAGGGAGCCTATAAACAGGAGGGGAGCCAACTCTGAAAGGGTAGATAACAGCAGGACAAGGGGAAATGGTTTTAAGTTGAAGGAGGGAAGGTTTAGGTTGGATGTCAGGGGGAAGTTCTTTACTATGAGAGTGGTGAGGTGCTGGAACAGCTGCCCAGAGAGGCTGTGGATGCCCCATCCCTGGAGGTGTTCAAGGCCAGGTTGGATGGGGCCCTGGGCAGCCTGGTCTAGTATTAAATGGGGAGGTTGGTGGCCCTGCCTGTGGCAGGGGGGTTGGAGCTTCATGATTCTTGAGGTCCCTTCCAACCCAAGTCACTCTATGATTCTATGCCTAGATAACCTTTGTCTTAGTGCAGATCACCTTCTTACACTACTTATTGCTGCACAGATAGAACAGGCACATCCCAGCTGTGAGCAGCCCAAGCGCCCAGCCTGGCGCTGGGAAGGGCTGTGAGCCGGATGCCCTCAGTGTGTGCCCTCACCGTGTGCCTGCAGAGTGGCCCTGAGTGCGTGGCACTGCCCCTGTGCTCCGTGCGAGCCCCAGCTCCTCTACAAGGCCAAGCAGCATGCTGGGGGGATGCAGTTCCCAGCTGCAACAATGTGGCCATTGTTGCAGCTCAGCAGCTTCCCGTGGTGCCGATCAGTAGTGTGGCGGCACTACTCCGTCACATCCCCATGTAATGCTTAGAACAAAACCAGGGGGTTACAGCGGCAAAGTGCTGTGTACTGCCGCGCTTCCATTGCTGTCTTCACCTCTAAAGAACAGATGAAAGCAGCATTGTACAGATCTTGTTAAAATGAGAAAAAGTAAAATGTATCAAAGAAAGAATAGAAAAGAGGGTTCAGGGTCTGACATGCCTGTATCTCAGTGTTGCAAAGCATTTTAGTGTCTCTTGTGAAGTGTTGGCTGCTCTCAATTCTCACTCACTTTAATGGACATTCAAGGCACTTAGTGCCTTGCAGGAGGCATTCAGTGCTCTTTAGCATTGGTCCCTTCCCAGGTCTTCACTTAAAAAATAACCAGCTTTGCAAAGCAGAACAGAAGTTTGTTTGGACAACCTGCTGTGATGTATGGGTCCCATTACTGAAGTCTCCAGACTCCAATTGGTTCTGGAAACTTTGGGGAGATAATAGAGGCATAATCTGAAATGTGGAATTTGCCTGTATGCTGCTTTGCCTCTAGGCAAAAAGAGGTAAATACAGCAAGGAAAGGAATTAATGGAGACTATAATTCACGGTGGGTTTGTTTGTTCATATACATTACAGCACTCTGCCACGTTCACTCACTTTTCCTCATCATTCTTTGCACGATCCCATTTCTCCCTTGTCTCACCGTGTTTTTATATCAGCATAACTTTTTGTATTTCATAGGCTCCGCTCCTAATTTAATCTGATGCCAACAACATGGATGTTGGAGATGTAATTTACACCATCAAATTGAACTGGGGCCAGGCACTTCTCTAAGAGCTGCACCTGCTTTCTCTAGGCTGTTTTTAGTGGGTTTTTTCCTTTCATGTTTAATTCATGTTCCTTCTGGGAAAATATTTAGTGAGCTAACTATTGAAGTTAGGAATAGGAGAACTTAGTACAACTTGAAGTTTGGTAACGCAGATAAAATTCTTTCCCAAACATTTTGGATATCACAAAATGAGTTTTGAATTATGTGAATTTCTCCCCCTTTCATTCTCATTATTAAAACCATGTCCCTATTCATTTCATTTCCATTAAGAGCATATATTTTTCTGCCCAAAAGGAAGACTTTAAAAGAGAAAATGAATAAATTATGAACAAGTAAGCTTTACAACTTATCCTTCTGTTCTGGAGCAGTGCTTGATCACTGGCCTTCCCCTCTGAATGGGAAGAAGAAAAGTTTTGTTTTGTGACAGCTCTGCCGTTTACAACATCCAGCACAGAAAGCCCTTATCTCTGTGAGCACTGAGTTGTATCAGTGAACATGCAAAGAGTTTAAAATGAGCTTTATTTATGGTTTTGAGGGTGGTTTCCTGATGTTATCTGGAGCTAATGTAACTTAGTCAAGACGATGATTTTTTTTCCTGTGGTTCTGCATTAGAAAGCAGCTGGTGCTTACCCTGTCCCCAGTGTCAGAGCTGCTGCCTCCCTGTTTCTGATGCAGCTCAGTGAAGATGGTTAGATGGGACGAGGGACAAATAATCTACACTTAGAAATGTTGTCTCCTCTTGTACTGCCTAGTATTTCACCCTTCTACTTCTCAAGATGAGCTAATCTCTGATAATGCCAATGTAATTTTGGGGGTGCATAAAGCAAGAGCAACAGCAGGCAATAACAAATGGGGTTTGGTGGTTGATGCACGAGGCAGGGACTCCAGCAGGCTGAGATCCACTCTGGCTCCGACCCAGAGCTGTTGGTGTTTCTAAATCAAATAATCACTGCTTCGCTGTTGTCTGCAAAATGAGAAAATAGTATAAACTTGCACAAACCAAAAATGACCCAAAAGCCTCGCATCTTTCAGCAATGGCATGTCAGCCTCTGAGACAGTATTTGACAAGCTTTTGTTCTCCTTGATGGGAATGAAGTTCAGTGCTGATGGCTTGGGCTGCTTCAGTAGTGCATAGCTGCTTGCTGTTCCCATTGCAGTAACAAGAAGCTGCCAGATTTCTGTTGATAAGTCTAAGAAAACACATAAGCGAGGCACACGTCTGCTGGATTGCATGAAGGCCCTGCATGTATCTAAAACTTCTGAAAAGCCTGGAGTCTATAACAGAAGAAAAAGTGCTTTTAGAAATTCACCTTGCACTTTATTAGTGAAGTTATACTCTTCTGTGGATGTAATTCTTGCAAGGTCTTGTGTCAAAAATGATAAATGTTCAAATTGCTGGTAGCAATTTGTGTCAGCTATTGTATTCCTACTCAGCTAAATATCCACTTAGAGCACGTACTTGTTAGAAAGCATAAGAATGCAAAGGGAACTTAAAATTTGAAGACATTTTTTGTTTTCTAATATAAAGGGAGGTAGCTTGCGGTACCTTTAAAGAGCTCATTGAGGTAAAGCCAAGAAGGAAAGGGAAGGAAAAAAAAACAGGAACAGATTGCTCAGCCTGTGGCTGGACTGGTACAAGCAATCTGTGCAAGATTTCTCCTGAGGAAAAATCTTGAGGCTTGTGCTGCTGAGAAACATGGAGCAGAGCGGGGAACTAAAAATTGTTGGAGAGGCTGAATATAGCAGGCTTGCAAGAAAAAAAAAAGATCCCAGTGAATTCTGTGGTCCCTGTAATTCTCTCTGCAGTGTTTTTGTGCTGGAAACAGATCTTCTGCTAGGCTACAAGTGGAGTACGGGAAACTTCTGCCACCTGTTCTGTTACTGGAACAAGCCAGTCATTTTTTGATTTAACTTTCTGTCTGCTGCAAAACTTCTTAGCTGGTTGGGCTTGGCTTATTCATACGCACTGCCTTCTCAATATTTAAGTTATATAAAAGAACTGTTTAACTATTAGAAGCCTATTTCTGAAGTTGTCTTGGAGTCCGAGAGCAGAGAAAGAACAGCAGCCTGGTGACTTTATTGAAACCCCCCTGTTTATGGAACTTGCTTGGTTTGTTGTGCAGTGCACAGTTGATTCCAGATGCAAACTTGATGTAAAATCAATACTACAATTCTTTCCTGCTATCAACTGTTATTGTTTCCTTCCATAACGACGGCACTGTCAGTAGCTCTGTGTTCACTTGATGCTTTGCTCAGAAGTGAGGCATTTCCTCTTCTGGATCAGGTGTGCAGCTGGGATAAACACAGGGGCTTGTGTAAATTGTCGCTCCGCTTGATGTGCTTTTGATTGTCTTGAATTTATGGGAAGGTGAGAGAAAAGCGGCAACTGATGATAAAGGAAGAAGTCCTTGGTTTGACAGAGGAGCTCTCCCTTTGCTTGCCGTCTGGGCTGCCAATTGCCAGCTGCTGTCTGAGCAGGTTTTGGAAGAGTCTGCTCCAGAGAGCACTGGGCTCTCGGGGGTATTGGCAGGATGGAGCAGCCTGGGCAGAGCAGTACCTGGATTTCATGCACATGAGGCCATCGATCCCGGACAGTGTTGCCTGCCAGCATGGGAGGGAGATGGGCCTGGTCATCTGGAAAAGCCCCTTGCTGATTGTCCAGGGCTGAAGGTTAGAGCCTTTTGCTGCTGCTGTTGTCCTCGCCTCCTGTTAGACATTGGCCTAAAGCTGGTTGTTTCAGAGCTCTTTCATGGGACAGTGAGAGAGGAGACATTCTCACAAAATTAGTGGTAGTGACATCTCTTTGTAAGCAGCAGCATGTGGGCACAGCATGTTTCTGCTCAATAACATGCCATAACATATGCCAGGCAGGGTTTTATGTTCTAGCCACATCCTGCTTCTGCTTTTCCTTTTTTTTTTTTTCCCTTTCCCTGCCTCTAGCTTTTAGCTGAACGAGATAATCAGATTCTTTGCAGAATGAATCAAACAGCCGCTCTTCATGCCATTGAAAACACGTTCATGATTTTGCCATTCAGAGCCCCTAAATGCCAAGCTAGCTGTGTGGCTTAGGAGTGCGCGCCAGGCGTATCACTTGTTGAAAGCATTATCCTCAAGTGCTTTAAGACTGTCTGGATCATTGTTGTTCACCCTGTTCTCAGGCTGTTTGAAGAAAATATCACTTTTATTTCTAATTAAAATGCCTGCAGATTCAATAGTGTAAGCTTTTGAAAGGCTTCCGGAGGGATCCGTGCCATTTGCGGTAGGTATTGTCAAAGGAAGTCAATGAGTAATGACAGCTATGTCATCTTATATCTAATTGCCTGAAATACACTGCTCTCCCCTCGCTTCCTTGCCTTCTCTTTATGGTTGAAGCACATACAGCTTAAAGTATTAAGAGAGTTTCTTTCAGGAAACTAATTCTCATGAGAATGATGTGCTACAGTTACATGCATGTATGGAACTGCACCAGTGCTATCACTGCAGTTTTGTTTTTATTTGAGAAAGGTTACAAGGAATTTAAACTTGTGGGTTTTTTGTCTGTTGTTGAGAAGTTGGTTTAAAGCATATACTTGAGGGTGAGCTCTTATCCAAGCACGAGGTTTGCTATTCCTCAATCTTTATCTCTACTCTGAGCAGCCACAAGCACCTTTCATGGAACAGTTCTCACCATCCCTTTCACGGGTTGCTGCATCCAAGGCAGCTGCCCCTTGTGCTGCACTGAAAGGCTGCTGCTGCTCCATATAGTCTTGGGTCTGTACTCTGTACAAGGCTGGAGGAGTTCTAAGATACACATTCTTTACCGGCCTTAGAACTGAAACTCTGGCCCAAGCATCTTCTCTCATTTCACTTTCTGCTGTCTTTTTTAATCTCCTTCTCCCACATTCAGTTGTGACTTTAATCTGTTTGGGATATGTCCTTTCCGGCCATAAAGGATGTATCCTTAATTCTTGCCTTGGCCATCTCACACCCTTATTTGCATTGCTGTTTTCTAGCACAACAGATGGCCTTGTTCACTGCTGCGGCCTTTTTTATGTAGGAACCTTATTCCACACTCCTCAGCCGGGCCAACCTCTCACTCCTATACTCTGTAATAAGGCTTTTTTTTTGTGTCCTGCAAATGACTCCCCTTTTTTCTCCCTGAAAGTATTTGCTAAAATCCATTAAACCATTCGAGTCTTTCTTTAAAATATCCTTTGGCATAATACTTAGAAAATAGTTGACATCTCTCTGCATCCATCTGTTGTCTCGTATCCTATAATGAGGCTGTAGAATTCAGGACTATTTTTTCCATGTTCACACAGCGTTTCTCAAGTGAGCCTTGCCCATGCCAGCGACCTCTGAAGTGCTGCAAACAGCTATTGTTGGCAGGGCCAGACAGGCTGCTGATAACTGAAGGGGATTCTGCCTATATGTTATCATCACACTCTTTGCCATTAGCATCCCCTTTGTATAACCTATTTTTAAATGACGCTGGTGGTGAGAAGGCTCTGTGTCTGCTGCTGCTTTGCTGAAGTACCCTGCCTGTAGCAACCCTTGCAAGCCAGCAAATAAACCTCATAGGTAACCAGCTGCTTTTCGTTTGAAGAACAAACAGATTTGCTGCTTTGAGTGTAAAATCTTTCTCATCGTTATCTATATGGAGCGCAGCGTAGTCTACTTTCTGCAGTTCAGTGTAATTCCTTGGAAGAAAGAGAAGGCAGGCTCATGTTCTTGGTGGGTATTCATCATCAAGCAAAAAAAATAGTTATTACTTAGCAATGGCTTCCTTTCTTTTTCTTCTTTTTCTTTTTAAAATAAGCAGACATTTTGCTCCAAAATCAAGGTATTTAGAGAGTGGTGGTGGTTCAGATTCGGAAAACCATATGGGCATGATAACTGCTGATCTCTTTCTCTGAAATATGACAACAGTGCCATCCCTTTGTGCAGTATGATCAAAGGACTTCCACTGGCAAGAGTCACAGCTGTTTCTTGCCCTTAATTCACAATAACAGCACACTTTCAGAGGAGCTTTGAACAGTTCTGTTCCTCTGAGGCATCCTGAGAACACTGGATTTACTCGGTAAGGGTGGGACAGCCAGGCCAGGCAGGCGCTGGTTATCCAACCCGCGTCACTCAGTGGTGCACAAGGTGATGTCTTGCTCCTGCGTTACTGCGAGAAAGAAACCATCAGGAATTTAAAGTGAGCTGAAATCACGTTTATTTGGTGAGACCTGCTGCTGCCAATTCAGTGCTTTTTGCAGTTGCTACAAGAAAAGAAATTGAGTCTTAAGCTGAAGTCTGAAATAAATGAGGTGTGGTTGTACATCATCACTCATGCTGTTTACACTTTATTATCCTATGGTGACATTTGCCAAAGGCACGCTACGATGGCATTAGATCAGGGGCAAAGCTACATCTTCTACAGAGTGAAGGATTTCTTAATTCTGTTTTCCCTTGTCTTTAGTCTCCTTTGATCATAGTTCCCCTATGTTTGTCACATGCTGGATTTTTCTATCTCCCCCCCTCCTCTTCTTGTTTCCTTCTCCACTGTGTTCATAGAGGAGCGCAGTGCAGGCTGAAAAACTCCTAAAAACATTTCTGGATTTTCAGTCTATGGGAGTCTACCTCACTCAGTAATGAGCTATCCCACCCAGGAAGGGAGCGTGTTACTTAGCAAGAGGCCAGTCTGGATACTGACGGGAGAAAAATAAGTCATGTTGACTAAACCTAAAAGGCAAGAGTGTACTGAGATTGCTTTGAAAGCAGGACGTGTTGATCCAGGACTGCATGGATTTTTAGCAGCATTCACAGTGTTCTCAGGGCAACTTCAGCTGAAGTTACCTTTCTGCTCGGCTGTTTCTCATTACTAGACCTACATTGCTGTTGGGTGTGTTTTATTTTATAAGATTGAGCAGACTAATATCATCAGCCATAATTCCGTGGGTTTCTCCTGAAGCCATTACCATAATTAAGATAATGATGTTTAAAGTGAATGTTTATTTTGTACTATTTTGTATGGCAAAATATAATTAGATGTTGGGCTGAAAATGCTTGAGAAGGATTTAGTGTTTTGAAAGAGACTGTAAGTCAGAATAAAGCAGTATTTTAACTCTTGAATTGAGTGAATGAAACTCAAAGCAAGTGCACTGTAATCATGCTGCAAAATCTTCTAATGCAGAGTATTCCTAACTTGCCTCCGCTTTTGAAGAGTTGTTAGTCCAGAGTGACAACTATAATGGCAAATTGATAAAATTCTTAGACCTGTGCTAACTGTGCTGAGCCGATCTTGTAAATATTTATCTGCCTTACTTTTGATGCTAAATAAAGAATGCTTTCTTAGCACACTCTGCATTGCAGTGTGGGTGTTTCCTTGTAGGAGCTTGCTTGTATTGCCTCCGTGGACTCTTAGTGCCTGAGACCCCGCATGCAGGAGATAGCCAATTGGCTTCATTCACCTGCAGCCGTGTGGCTCTAATCCTTCCTCTTCTGTTCAAATTGATAGGCTTTGGAACTGTTGAAATCTTTTGGTTCCAACCCAAGCCATTCTATGATTCTGTGATTCACATTTCATGCTGACACTTTGGTCCTTGCTTTATGCCGTTTCTTGCTTTTGAACGGGGCTTCTGGAATATTATCAAGAATAAGACAACTTCACAAGATCAAATACACCTTTTCTGTATCATACTTAGCATGCTGAGTGCCTTATTTAAGATAAAAAGAAAAAGGAGGAAGCAGAGATGGGGTCGGGGGGAGAAGAGTGACCTATCCACGCAGCACCGGCTCTGCAAGTACTACAGGGGTCAGACACCAAGAGAAGAGTAAAGATTTAAGCACAACTGCTTTCAAAACTGATTGAGTGCTCTTATAATTGTTTAAGTTTCTGTTTGTTGCAAACAATCGTAATGATTTGAGTTTGGCATTAGCTAAAATATTTAGAAGCTATTGTGCTTTAAGGAAACCCTTTAATTTTATCCTAGGAACTCTTTTCCTAACTCATGCCTCCTTTGTTTGCCAAGTCCTGAGGAAGGCCTCCCTTGTGCAAGTCTTTCAGTTTTGGCTCACGCTGCTTCCCTCATACACTTCACCTTTCCAGATGCCACCCATCTTAATGCTCCTGTCAGTGTGAATAATTATTCCTCCGTTTCATGTCAATCAGTGACTCCTGCATATATTTACCCTTCCCTTTTATGGCGTGGAGTTGAATACTGCAGACCACGTGCCGCTCTGTGGGATGACTCTGGAAGCTGATTTTTGTATCAGCATTCCTCTTTCTCAGAGTTTCTAGTTAAAATCTTCATCTCTCACGCTGATGTCGTTCATCTGAGAGATAGATATGCTGTGTCTTTGGAGTTTTCTTCTCCGTTTCTTGTCTAGTTTACTAGACTTGACTATCTAATTTACCTGAACTAGGCAGCATGCTTCTATTTCTATTACAAATCACCCCCATAACATTTCAGATTTAACCTATTGCTCCAATGTTTTAGAGATTTGTTATTGTTAATTAGTTGTGTCTTTTGTTCAGTGTTGACCAATTTGTAGCGGACGCAATTTGGGGTGCATCTAAAGACTGTTCTTCTCCACTTCTTTAAGTTCTTGCTTTACACGACATAAATATTGGTGTTTATGATTGTCAGTGTACCAAGTATGGTTGTCAAAGTCTTCCCACAGAACATAGGCTGAATATTTTGACCTCCGCTTGAGTTTATATCAGGCATGTTGGATGAGTCCTTCCAATTCAGTACCAGAATCTACATGTTGAAGAAACAAGAGTGTTAGACTCCAGATTACTGTAACCTCTAGCCTGTACTAATTGGACTAGTGTAAAGTGAAGCTCCGTGTTAGTGGTTACTGTGGGGAAATCTGTAACAGCAGAGAGCAAGGTGAGGGATGCACTCCTGACCAACAGGAGAAATAATCCTGTTTCTTACTGGGATGAACATCTATAAGAAGGGCTGCTTGCTCATATGTATGTATGCTACGTACAGAAGCTAGCAAATCGTTTTTGCAAGTCTGCCAGTATGTTTTCAAAGCAGGCTTGTGGTCTTAGGGATCTACTGTTCAATTCAGTTCTGTTCGCAGCTTGATTTAATCCTAGATCTAATAATATATTTCTCTGCAGTTTTAATTTGTTCTCAGTTCAAGGCGTTTTCTTGAACTGAAGTCATATTCCAATTGAATTTCATAGCAAATTCTTTGGTTTCAGTGAAACCAGGGTTTTATTTCCTGTGTTTAGCTGCACTTCAAAAGCATTTTGCCAGATTTGGCAAAATAGAGGAAAATAAAAAAATATAAGGAAATTAGGTCATCTATATGATTTATCTAGGTAATGCCTGTAGGTATGTGCCTCCCACCTGAGGCTGATTATGAGATCAAAATGCCATTCACTTTTAGTTAGACCCGTGAAGATATTTCTGCTTAAAAAGCTGTTTCCAGCCTCGTGTTTTACTTTGCCTGAAGTGTCTGCTGAAAAACTGAACAGGAGGTATGGAAAGGGCTGTACTGCTTTTTGGTAAGGAGAGGCGTACGACACGTCCACCGTTATATGAGTTTATGAGTGGTGGTTCTCCAGTGGCCGGAAGAAGGGAAGGATGAGAATGGTGCTGTGGCTCCCAGACCCCTTCAGCTCTGGTGATGAAGGACGTATGTTTTAGAGAGGGTGAGGGGTCTGCTGCTGGCAGCTTCATTACTGAATGCTTATGCATATGAACATTGTCAGTTACATCTTTGTTAGAAATAACCTAACCAAAGGGGACAACGGAACGCTGCCATCACAATTCCTTGTGTTCAAAATAATCAGGATGGCTAGAAAAGTATTTTTTTAAAAAAATTAGATTAAATCAAAAGTACTCTAACGCTTCTTAATTAAAGAACCCATCTTTTTTTAATAGACTACAAATCACTTGATATTTTAAATCTTTAAGCTTCAGAAATTGCATCCGTTTGTTAAGCTGTTTGTCTTCAAAGTTACTGAAGGCTGCCAGTTTTCAGTCTTTGCGTGTGATGAGAAATGTACAGATAATTTGAACTGGATATGTATGTATTTACTCTTCAAAACGTGTTATCTTTGGAGTCTAAGAGAATAATTTCGGTTGTCTTATGCTACTTGCTATATATATACGTGTATTTAAAACTTCATGGATATGTGTCTGCTGTAAGATTTCATATGGAATCATTCCTGGAAGTGGTAATATGCAGGTTGTAGAGGAAAAGATTACTCTGAAATATAAGGCACGCTGGAGTTTGTAATGGCTTCTTTTGTGGAAAGAGCTGTCTAGGAACTTCAGTACTTTGGGTGTCTTTGAAAATACGTAGAATTCAGCAGACCCTAATAGCAGCAAATTATTTTTCAGTAAATGTTTTTTTAGAGTTCTGTTACTCTCGTTTTCCTCCACTTTCCTCTTTTGATTTACTAGCTTTGTGTGTGAGATTCAGTACATTTGGGCAGATGCAAGCAGCTGGAAGTAATAGAGTTAGAGCACTTTGAAAGGCTGAATTTTCACAAGTGGTTTGGGGTTTAGATGCTGGGAGTCATTATCTGGTGCTTCAGAATAACATTTGGAGAACTCGCTCTCATGGCGGAGATTTGAAAGAGGTTATTCATGGGTTGTATTTCACTTCAAGAAAGTTGAATAAAATTACATTGCATTATGTTTTTAAATGAAGAAATCTGATTGAGCCATACGGACACACTGTAGAATAATATATATTCTAATGGCACAAATCACTACTTTTATTCCGTGTATTCAGAAAAATGCACGCTCCCAGAAGCTTTGGAGAGAACATTTTTTTTTCTTGCCAACTATATATAGCGTAGTGAGTGTTTCCTTTAAACACAAGCCAACATCCCATGTAAACATGATAAAGTTAGCTATGGCAGTTTTATGGTGGAGCAAGAATTTGTGGTCTTCTATTGTGCATTTCTTGTTGCTGTTTCCGTCATAGCTGTCCTCTCTGTCTCCGGAGTTTGGTTTTTTTACTCATCATACAAGCAAGGTTTCCTTGTTTTATCCAGGCTCCTCTGGGAGTCCTTGTCTTCTGCTTATTCTGTGCTTGCATATCCAGTTTCTGCAACAAATTACTCTGTGGATGTAGGCAATGCATAGCACATCTGCTGTTACCTCTTCCTTGGGTACTTTGCTGTTACTTCTGTGGCTGAAATAGTGGGTAACTTTGCACACACCTCTCCCTGCTGGTAAGGCAGGTTGTAGGAGAGCAGTGCTAGACCAATTATGCATGCTCTTTGCATATGGCTGTATGCTGTCACTTTGGGATAGGAAACACAAGCGGGAGAATGTGTCCCACATCCCTGCCTTCTGCAGAGGCGTTGGAAGGAAACGTGATGGGTACCTGGCTCTGTTGAGCTCTAGTTTCCATACAACTTAAAACTGAATTCTTATAATCAAATACTGGAGTAAGGGACAGTTAAAATGTTTTCAGCCTTCTCCCTGAAGAACCAAAAATGAAATGTATGGCCTCCTTTAAAATGAGCATGTGTGAGTGAGTATTGGCTTTTTAAGAATAAGAACGTTCAGCGGTTGCAGTGTCTGCAGGGAGGTGGGAGTTAGCAGGTATTCTGTGCTGCTTTTACGGGACAAATAACACATCCTAGTAGGAAGGACTCTGGCATGAGGCTGCAGGGGAAGTGGCGAACTCTGAAGATCTTCAAAAAGAAAAGGTGAAATACCTTGAGCTACGTTTATTTCTAGCAAAAATTTGCATAGTTTTAATGGTGCTGAAGCTGTGTAGGTGATTCTGTTTGTCACTGTAGTTACAGCTTGTATTCAGGATGAGATTTTTTTCCTCTCTTAAAAAAAAAAAAAGATACCCAGGAAGGTTTTATTATTTATCTGTGTTGCCATTAGTTTTTAATTAGTTTTATACCAGGCTTTGAGTAGTTCTAAAGATATGATTTTTAGAATGATTGTAACCTCCATGTTACCTTGGCTTTTAAAGGCAACAGTAGTTATTCACACTCCTTTATTTGAATAACTACTGCAGGGTTGTGATTTTAAAACTCACCTTTAACCAGAAGTTGCATTTAAGTTATCACTTCTGTGCGGTTTCACGTTGATATCAAGACAAATCTTTTACTTCTCTATATAAACTGAGTGCTCTCTGGGTAAACTTCTAGCACAATTTGGTGATGATTTCTGTAGTTGATATATTCCACCTAGGGAAATAAAAAACCTGAAGTAAAAGTTGGAATCAGCCGCTGAAATGGTCTCATTTCCTGCCAGATAATTCGCCTTTAGTTTGTATTGATGTCAATGTCAGCCTGGAAAAAAAATAATGCTTTGGTTATACATTGCTGTTCTTTAAAAATAATTACCCTTATCTTATATTCTGTTCAACTCTACTACTCCCATTTTAAAAGAAATTGAGGTCAAAAGGCCCATAAATAACCATCTGGTCAGCAACAATACAGAAGAGCGATAGTAGTGGCATTTCCTATGAAATTTCAGGTGACAGCTGTCACTTGGTGTTTGCCTCTCTGCTTACACAAATTCATCAGGAATGTTTTGATTTCCAGAGTTTTTAATGCTTGCGTTTGGAGTGTGAAAGGATAAAATCATTCTACTTTTTAAAAGGAGTAAATTAGAAAAGAATGTGTGTGTATATATACGAGAATGTGTTTTCTGCCCAGTGCTTTGGCTGTGGAAAGTAGTTGTTAATTCTGTTTTCTGCATCCTCAGTTTAAGTACATTTAGAAGTCACAAAAGTTCTAGCTTACAATTAAGTATTCTGCGCCAGATGTCCTTTCTCTTTGGTGCTTCATATTACCATGTCGAAAGAAAAATAAAGCCCACGTTGCTCAAGTAACAGATGTTTCCATCCATACCCATGGTCCATTTGCTAGTGTTCTATTAGAAAGTTTTCTCTTCCAGGGACCAAACAGTCAATCGGATTTTTCCACGACTCCAAATTCCTAGCATTGGAAGGCAAATGTTCATAGCCAACAGAGCTTTTTTACTTGGATTGCAAAATGCTTCCCTGAGAGAATCAATGACTCATTTTGCCATTCAGCTTACAAGTGCTGTGTGGATAGCACTATCTGGATTGATGCGATGACACCCAGCAGAGTGCAGAATCCTTCCCACTTGTGAGGAAGTGCTGGGGAACAGGTTCATTTCTGGTCCCAAGGAGGCAGGGAAATGCTCTTTGAAGAAGTGGTTGAGGTCTGGTGGCTTGGCAGTGAGATTCCCTGCTGGTCAGCAATGAGGGCAGTTAGTTGCATTACCACATAGAGCTTTGTCTCACTCCAGTGTGGCTGTTCTTACCTCGGCAAATAAACCACCAATTCCAAGACTTCAGCTCAGGATTATGCCAAAATGAGTTAAAGTTCACAATTCTGCACTGTGTTTACATCAATCATATTTTTGTGTATAAAAGCTCCTATTTTAGGGCACTCTGAAGCAGTTGTTGATTCATGCTGAAGGTTGATCCCACTCTGAGCTAGGTATTGATAGCTGTTTGGTCATTAATGGTTAAGAAGCCAAAGTTGCCATAGATGACAGTAATTATGTTTTCCCCTCTAGTGCCATTGGGTACAGAAGCTGGTGTGCTTTAACCTGGTCAGACTGCAGGCTTTGTAACTGACAGGCTGACAGAAATTGTGCTGCTTTCTTCAATCTCCTTTGGAAAAAAATGAGATACATTATGAATTAGGACAGATAGTCAATTTGGTTGTAAGAATGAGAGATTCTTGAGAAGGGCATTAGTATCTTTTAGAAATATCATCACAAGGCTCTGTTGTGTGGCACTCTTCAGTTACATGCACTTAAATCAGATTTCAGAGCTGTTCAGAAATCTATTTCTAAAATTGAGATGACCGAATAGCTTGTAGCCAAACTGAGGTTTTGTTGCTTGCTTTGAGTCTATCTTAAAACTCTGGGGTGGAGGGGGGAGGGAAGCAAACAAGACATCTAAACTCCAAATGCTATTATTTAGCTCCAATAATCAATCCCAGAAGACATTTACATATACAATTGGATTGGCTCATTAGAAGTTAGGCTCAGCTGCTGCCAATTAGGATGTGCTAATTTGCATAGGCAACTTGATTGTGTAGCATTGTTAGAGGCAGCACCAGGACTGTCATCTGAGAAAGCAACAAAAAATCTTACTGAAACTTCGGATGGATTTTGCTGATCTGAAGTCCAAGTTTCTTTGGCATATGTAACACAGAATGCATTCCTAAATGTCTGCCATTTCATCATATTGTATCTTTTCTGCATTTAACACCAAGACAGGTTATTGTTTTTTTGCTGAGAATGGGATATATAGGAAGATTTCAATCTTCCTGCCCTACTATAGGGACAGTGTTGGAGGTGCAATGAAAGAGGACTTTCACGGGTTGTGCTTTCCAACAGGAGATCTGCATGGCGTGCAGTTCCTTAGAAATACGCATCATCTGGAGTTCCATTTCTAAGCTGCCTAAATCCCTGAGTCTCATGGTTTGGAAAATAACTAATGATGCAGCTTGTAAGGCTGAGAGACAGCAAAATGGCTCCATTTCAAAAAATGTGTATTTCTGCAATGCATGTCAGCATGTTCTCGTTCTTTAAGGAGATGGACACATTGGCCGTTAGAAGACAACATTACTGCTCTGCGATCTTGACAGGTGGAAAATCATTGTAGTGTCATCCCACTTCATTACCTGAGCACAGAGCTACAGGAGAAAACTATATGCTGCTTCTGTGTGATTATCAGATTTTTTTCTTCTGTTTCTGTCTTTTCAAGTGGAATTGTAAGCAACAGAACATAGCAGTATTTCTCGAGAGAGATTTCTGATGGACTTATAATGTTGTAATTCTGATCTGCAGATTTAGTAATTAGCTTATTCTGGTTTCCCACACTAGCCTTCCTCTGATCACCTACGTCCATTCATTTGTCCAGTTGAATGAGAAATTACAGGTTTCTAAATCAGAGTTGTTCACTTCTGTTTCCTTTCTGTCTTTCTGAAAATAGCTGTGGTCCTCAGTAAAGCATTAGGTTGGGAGCTTTTATGTTTCAGAGCGCTGTGCCGACGAGAAGCTAAGCAAGTTTGTTCTATTTCTGGAGAGCATTCATTTTAGTGCAGTGAAGAACTACTCATTGAAGTTTGCACTGTTACATGAAAAATGTTACGAAGGGACTTTTCAGATTTTTGGATTAAAACTTCAGCTGGGGTTATTACCATTGTGGTCAGGAAATATATTTTAGGCTGATTAATCACAGGCAAAGAGCTGTGAACACTAACTACTTTTTTAGTATGGTGTGTTTAGTCTTAGGGACGCAAGGGGACATGCTGAACATGCAGAGGTTTTAGGCTTGAGCGCTTCAACTGGAGCATAGGCAGGTAAGTGTAGAAATTTGTGATATTGTAGGATGCTCATTTATTTTTATCAGGTGAACAACTGGAGAGTGGGCACATGCTTTTTCCTGCTCTTCTGTGTTTCTCTTCTGCACATATTTGACAGAGGTCACGGGTGAAATGGGCAGAAAATCGGAGTAACCCTTTTTGCTCTGAAATGTAGTGGCATTGTTAGAAAGGTTGGACGGAGGATTTCAGTATCTGGGGACATCAGTCGGTTTTTTGAGCAGTGACATTTTAAAAGTACTTAGGAGAGAGAGCAGTGCAAGGCAAAGGCAGATTTAGTTTTAGTTTTTGTTGAAGTTGTCATTGGTTAAGCTTCTAAATCTGAAGCCTTACTATAAAAGGAATTGAGTATTTTTTTCCGTAACTTCTGGTCTCTGAACAGTTAAATACAACTTCTTTCTGAATGCTGGCTTTTTTGCTCACTTTGTTTGCATCATGAACTCTGCCTGCCCACACTAGCAGTCTTTGGGATCATTCACACATGCTTGCAGACTTTAAAGTTTGAAAACATCAGATCACTGGGCTGCAGTATGGTTCCGGCCAAGTAAATGCACCATTGTTCATTCCAAATGCTAGCAGAACGATAACATGCCATTTCCACTATTATTCGCATAGAAGATCCATTGAGAGCTTCTCTTTCTTAGGCCCGACTAATCTAAAATATGGAGAATATAAGCGTGCAGAAGTTGATTCTGCATCTCCTTGTGCATTGTAAAAACTCAAATTGAAATGAACTGTTAGAGCAGCCATCAGAGCCAGCAAGTCAGTTTTCCCTTCTAGAGGCCAAAATGTACTCGATAGAAGGGGGAAATCAGGAGGGAGCTGGGGGAGCGTCACCTCTCCTGTGAGTCCTCAGTGTCTACGGGAGAGGCAACAGCTGAACTTTGCCAGCAGCGTTATCCATTTCATAGGGCACTCCCTTGATCTGGATGTGATTCAGAGGGACCTGGACAGGCTTGGAAAGTGGCCCATGTGAACCTAATGAGGTTCAATGGGACCAATTGCAAGGTGTTGCATTTGAGTTGGTTCATCCCCAGATGTGTGTAGAGACTGGGAGAAGAACACCTTGAGACCAACTGTGTGGAGAAGCACTTTGAGGTCATGGGGGACAAAACACTGGACACGAGCCAGCAATGAATGCTTGCAGCCCAGAGGGCCAATTGTGTCCTGGGCTGCATCAACAGAGGGGTGGCAGCAGGGAGAAGGAGGGGATTGTCCCCCTCTGCTCTGCCCTTTTGTGGCCCTGTCTGCAGCACTGTGTCCAGGCCTGGGGCCCCCAGCACAAGAATGATTCAGAGCTGCTGGAGTGGGTCCAGAAGAGAGCACGAAGCTGCGGAGAGGGCTGGAGCACCTCTCCTATGAAGAAAGGCTGAGGGAGGTGGGCTTCTTCAGCCTGGAGAAGCGAAGGCTCTGGGAAGACCTCATTGTGGTCTTCCAGGACTTGAGAGGAGCTTATAAGCATGAGGGGACTGAAAGTGATAGTCTGATAGTGATAGAGCAAGTGATAGAGAGGGAATGGCTTTAGACTAGAAGAGGGAAGATGTGGGGGGGAAATTCTTTACTCAGAGGGCAGTGGGGCTCTGGCACTGCTGCCCAGAGAGCTGTGGGTGCCCCATCTCTGGAGGTGCCCAAGGCCGGACTGGATGGGCCCTGGGCAGCCTGAGCTGGTGGGGGGAAGCCAGCCCCACAGCAATTCCAATCCAAGCCATTCAGTGATTCTATGAATATTGAGCGTTTGTCTTTAGGTTAAGAAAAAAGAAGTACTGATTCAAAAACTAGATGCATATAAAGTCTATCGAGAGTATGACTGTGTTGTTGGAAACACCACCAAGCTTACAGCTGTTCAACCTTCTGCTAAAGGTACCAGAGACTTTACTGCTGCATAAAGCAGGAAGACAGCAGCTCTCTCTAGGAGAATATGCAGTGTGGTGCTGAGGAGTTGAGAGCTTGGATCCCCTCAAGCATAAATTCTGGGAAGTGACCTTTGCTGCCTTTTTAAAAACCTTCATTAACAGGTGTCTCACACCTGGAAAGGAATGGCTGTCTGGGAATTGTTTTTAAGGTGCAGGACAATGCTTTGGTTCATGTGGCTGCTGCAGGAGAGCGTGCCCTGCAGCCACAGAGCGCCTGCTGCCCTTGGCATGCCACCTGCCCATGGCACCTCATGAGACCATGTTATCCTGGTGGGAATCTGATTCCTGAAAGAGTGAACATTAATTACATTCACTTATATACATTTCTGCCAAGGTTTTCAGTTAACTCTGGATTGATTGACTTATTTTAGTTTTGACCAGAAATCAGCTGAGGTATACTAAAGCATAGCTGTGTTTAGCCACTTGTTTTCTCTTAAATCCTGTGGTTCTTGACAATATATATTTTTTTAATCGATGAAGTTTTACTTTTAATTAGTTATTTGAATATTCAGTGTTTTGCTTATGTATTCCCAGTTAATTGCTTATTATTATTAAAAAAATAAGTCTGTTTGTGAAATTGGATATAAATACAACAGGACACTACCATTTTTAAGAGACATAGTATAAATGGAAAGTAACGTGAAGTTAAAATCCATGTTTCCAGGCTGTTAAATACTGATGTCAGAGTTGTAACTGCAAAACCAGTTAATGAGTGTGCTACGTGTGCGCCAACACTGTAAATGTTAGCCCTAATGAGGATACAAAGCAATAGCAATTCTGCAACTGTAATTCTTAGCAGAGAACGAGTTCCTGGTACATAATTTAAAAAGCTGTCTTTCTGTTTGCAGTGTTGCTTTAGGGACTGTTGAAGGGCAGGGAAGCAGGGTGAGAAATGACAGGTTGGTCTTCAAAGTGGAAAAGTATTTGGCTTGCTTGGCCAAGAAGTGATAGGATGGGACAGTGTGAAAGCCTGACCTCAGCAAACTGAACAGCAGCGTTGGCATTGACCTTACCAGAGTACTGGGGTGTTGCTTGTGAGCTGCTGTCTGCTTCGATTCTTTTCTCAGTGGAGTAAAATGGGTTGAACTTGTCTTGTTCTCGTATGTCTTTAAGCTGCTCACTTGCCTGTGCTATGTATTATGGCTTACGAATCAAATAGAGTTTTGAAGGATAAAATATCATCTTTGTCCTGGATTTAGCGAGGCAGTGGACAAGAGGCTTCTTGTTGTTGTTTTTCTGATGCACGAATCTTTGGAATCAATTAACTGTGCTCCTTTTTGCATTCTTACATTGTTTATTGTATGTGGAGAGAGATCTTGATTTCTTCCCCTTCCCATAGGACTACTGGTTTTTGTTGAGAAGGGTCCTGGGATCACGGTGGATATGAATCCATTTGTAACACTTGGACTGCTCTCAGTTTTTAAAGCTGGACATTGGTCAGCTATCTCTAAAGGTTTTCCATCTTTGAGAAAATGGCTTTGCACTCTTTATAGCAGTTATCGGTTATATCAGTTCTGATGTTTCGCTCTGCTAGATATAAAATATGACCTGAAATCCTGCTCTCTCCTGGTTCACCGTAAACAGTGTATTTTAGAGCTGTCGAGTCTGTGTATTTATGCTCCCATCCATGCTCTTTTATTTATCTTTATGACAAACCTTTGAAGTTCTAGTTAATAAATCAGGAATGCAGCAACTAGTTTTGAAAAGTACAAATCTTGGCAATTTTATCGATTCCATAATTTACTCAATATTTTGGTTAATGCCAACGAAACTGCCTGACTCTAGGTGTTTTCTGAGTCAGCTGATGCATCTTAAATATAAATCTTTCTTTACAAAGATCAGGCTAAAATACGTTACATACCAAAGCTCTGCACAGCATTTGTGTAACTGAACTATTAAGCTGCCTCAGCCTTTTAGAGCGGTCAGAGTGGAGAAGCACAGTATTGTTACCATCCCCAGTGTTTGATGTCAACTGAATTTTGACTCAATGAGTTTAAAACGTGAGCTTGGTGGTGATGGGCTGATTGTTGGACTAGATGATCTTGGTGGTCTTTTGCAACCTTAATGATTCTACTATTGTATGAGTCATTTAAACTAAGTTATGAGATGCAAATGATGAGCAGGTTCCTTAATAGCTTGCTGTTATGCTTGTAATTGAAAATATGCCTTCTACTATCTGCTTTGCAACCCTTCAGGGCACAGTGCAAAGGCTCATTCCTTCTCAGGGCCATGGTTAGTAAGTGGGCGTGCATACCCGTGCACACTGTGCTTTCACAAACACTTCAGCATTGCCTCACTTTATGTGTGCTGTTAGTCACGGGGCCTGGATTTAAGCACATTGTTTAGTGCTGCTTGAAACAGCATTTGAATTGTTGTTGCAGTTTATACGCGTGCTTTTAGGTGGTTATGATGCATACATGTAAGTACCGGAATAAAAGCAATTAAAGAGGTAATCTTTCCTTTCCTGCTGCACTGCTTCCTGGTGAACTGAGGAAAAATCTCTTTCTATGACTTTAAAGCAGTGAAAGAATGATCAGCCAGGGATTAATAGTAAATACATAGGAATACTCTATGAAATACAGGTTCTGCTTTCTCTTTAAAGTGACATGTGAAGAAAACATTGTAGCCAAGTCCAATCTTGTGCTAAGGTGGCAATATGTTAGATGCCTGGGTTCTGACGTCTGTTAAGAGTAGTGACATCTGTCTATAGCAGTACTCACTTCTATCAGAACTAAATTAAAATTAACCAAGGGCTTAATTTTCTGTCTGTCTTCAGCTGTGTATGACCTGGAAACCATCCATCGTGTCTGGTCTTTAGAAGTGAGAAATTAGTTGATGGTGTTCATAACCCTCTGGAGAGAAGATCAGATGGAGATATCAAACTGTAGGGAGGATATAGCATGCGTGGGTGAAGGTCACAGGCAGGCAAGGTTGGATGTCCATGATTATAACCATTGCCAGCCACAAAGAGAAGAAAGTGACCAAATAAGAGTGCATACTTATTTGGAGATGAGTTCCATGATGGCAAAGGCTCTCAATGATTGCTTTTTGTTTCTAGATTCTGCTCTGGCTGGGGAAGGAGATGTGGTGTGGTTAGGTAGCTTCAAGTGTATGCTACTGAAGTATTCTATGAAGGACAGAACTAAAGCTTACGAGAAGCTGAGCTGTATTGGTATGGGCTGCCTAATCCAGTAGTTGAAGGATGCTATATTGATTCCCTAGGTGAGCTGGTGGAAGACCTGCCCAAGCTGCCTATCCCTTAGAGAATTACTTGCTGAATTTTTGGCCTACTCCAACAATCTTGGCTTCTGCAAACCTGTGAAGCTTGGAAAAAGTACTGGAAAGCAACTGATACTGAGAAGTTCTGCATCATTTACCACCTGAAACACTGGGAGGAGAGCTGGAGCTCAGATACTTGCCAGCTGCCCGAGGGGATAGGAATATTGCTTGAAAGTGTCATGCTGATTTATTATTCACTAATTTTCCAACTTTCCCTGGCTTTTCTTCCTTTCCCAACTGCCAGCAGAATTCTCTTTGTTGTAAGCCCTGCAGTTCAGTAAAGTGTTATCTCTAAAGATCGCCCAAAAGGAGTCATCAACGTTTCCTTTATTTCTGGGTGGGATCATGGGTGGTGTAATTAAACTTTTGAGGAGGAATCCCTGTGTAATTGAAAATGGCTCTCTTGGCTACTGACTGCACCTGGAACAATTAGAGACCATAGTAATTAGTGACTGCTATGCGCTTCTGAATGATAATAGCTGTTATGCCATGCTTTTTACCTACGTTTTAATTAACAGGAAAACAATGCATTGTCACTTTCAGTGAATACACAAAACCATAGGAACAGTGATTGCCATCTGGACCAAAGTAGTAGTCCAGTTTATCTTGCTTTCATCTGTGACAGCTGCTGAACCTGAAGCTAAAGATATTTCTTTTCTTCTTAAGCATGGGGCATTCAATAAGAAACTGAATCACTTCATCCCCAACTTTGGCAAATATTCAGTGTTAGTGCTGCTCTCATGCAGATGGTGTAGGCAGGACCTGGTTTTATCTCAGTAGCACCAGCAAGTTCTTTGCGTGTCATTTTAGTACATCATCAACAATTTGTACTAACAACCTCTTAGGGGAGGGCTGAAGATAGCTTTGAATTTTTGTTATTGGTAATAATGAAGTAAAAAATGGATGATTAAACAGAGAACACTGCTTCTAATTTTACTCAGTCAACGGTTCCATCCTGAGAAATTGTTGAGGCATCATCTGCCCTTGCATTGTAGTGCTGCAACAAGTTTGCTTAGAAGTATAAATACGGGCCTCGAGGCACTTTGAGATAACCTATACTCTGCCTCTCCATGTTGCAGCTCTTGGAATAATTTGCTTTGGGGGATATTTGTAATATTACCTCTTTAATGCTGCAGTTGAATGAAATACGTTTTCTTGACAGGTAGTCGAGGAATTACAGAAACAGGGAAGCTAGTGACTTGGGAGGGTTTAAGTATCAAAGTCTTAATGGATTTTCTTCATTTTAGAGATTTAATCACCATGGAGTAGGCATGTCATTGATTTTTAAGCATATTTCATTATTGACTGCAATTGAGAGTTCATTTAAAAAAATCAATGGCATGATATGACCGTGTGTTTTTCTGCTACTTTCTGCAATTTGTACAGGGCTGTGAATTGGGTTGTATTAATTCTCAGAAGTGGTCCTGAGCATGGTTTATATGGCAAACACTCTACTGCCTGAAGTCGACTGATAATTTCTAAGTAATGAGAAGTGAAAAAGAGAAAGAAGATAACTGGAGATGAATTTACTAAAGGCGCTTGGACTGAAGAAAGTGCCTTCTGAGAGACGTGGCACATTGAGAGAACTGAAGTGGGTTGTGGCTGCTGCCTTGTAGCTGATGGAGGCTGGCTGCCTGGGAAATGGGCGAGGAGTCCATCCTTCACCCCCACTGATCTGCTGCTAACTTTGGTGCTCAAAAGACTGGTGCAATTTCAGGATCTCAACAAGAGCCCTTTTGATCTCATTTCATCACTTATCATTCTCTTGAACTGCAGCATGTGTGTTTTCTGCTGGTTTCTCTGTACGTGGGTGTCTGCCACTATTTCTGACACCAGCAGAGGTTTTAGAGATTAAAATAAACCGTTCAGTTCATTCACTTCAAAGTTTGGCTTGCCATTTTGGTTAGCAAATGATGAGGACAAAGCAGATGTTTCACTGTGTATAGCTTTTCTTGAACCAATGAAATACAGAGAAATAGGGATTGAGATCAAAGAAGTATTGAGTAACAGAGAAGGTTTTGATAAAATATTTTATTGGTAAGGGATGGCTTGGTACAAAATAGCCAAGAGAAGGAGTTTGATGGCAGATGATTACAAGGAGATAGAGGGGCTCCTCCTGAGGGCAGGAGGAGATGGCATGGGTGTAGGAAATAGCATGGAGGACTAACTGCAGTTTGAGGAAAGGGAGGAGGGAGAAAATAACTGACAAAAGTTTAGAGCAGTGATTTATGTCACGAAATAATGTTTTGAAACTGTTTCCCACCTTCAGGTTTCCGGGGCATGATGACTGGAAATCACTCCTTTGCTTTAATTTAAACGAAGATAGGTGAATACAAAAAAAGTACAAAAGAATCAGAAAATCATCCTTAATTAATAAAAATATGTATACATTTTTATTTTGCAGGCATGTCAATGCACTGGTTTTGTTGGGTTGCTGGTCAGAAATGAGAAAAACTAATAAAATCTTGATCCACGTGGCTTCTGAAGACTGATTAGATTAATGACAGGGGAAGGAGTTGCTTGCTTTAGGGTTTTGACATTCTAGCAAGAAAAAGTCTGGTAATTTATCAGCTTGGCATTCCCAGTCGCTGTTATAGTACCGTACAACAACGTGAGGTGTGGTTCTATCGGGTACAACATAGCACTTCTGGACTCATAACGTTTATTGACTGAGTCTTCTGTGTTCACACAGGCCGAGATTCAGGAACATGCAGCTACGTAGTGTTGCCACTAGCAACAGGATAAAAGGAGTTGTCTAAACTCTGCCAACTGTCCATAAGATGTCTGCTTTACCTGCACCAAATTTGTAAGAAGCTGCAAATGCCTATCTGACATTTACGGGTTGCAGCCCAAGGTCTGATGCCTCATTAATTCCTCCTGGGACTTCACTGTCCGTGACAGCTTTGAGTTACTGTAAACAATACGCTGAAAAATTTGCTCCTCTTATTTAACTGTCAGAAAAGTTTATTCTGCAGCCTTTCCTGCGTGTGGCACAGCAGCGTGCAGGGGAGGGCTTCCCAGCACCATTACCTGGCTCAGGTTTTGGAAGAGGCCATTATTTTCTAATAAGCATGTCTACAATAAAAGGTATTAAATCTTGAAAGCTGTAGTGGCCAGCTGTCCTAAATCCCGTGGCTAATTCTCATTAATCATCTTCAGGCAGTAAGTTACAGCTTTCTTGCCATCATGCCAGTGCTCTGTCACTAACTTACTGCATCTTTTATTCTAAAAATGACAATAATTAGTGTTTCTCAGAGTTCAATAATAAAGCTGGTCATTAATGAGCAGTTTATCCCAAATATCTAAGTGACGGCTTGTATAATGTTTATAAGTCTCTGGTTTTGCTCGCCTTGAAAACGAGGCTGCAATTTGTTAGAGTACCACGGATAAATATTAGTTAGAATGCCAAGAATAAATGCACGGTTTTCTCTGTGATTTTTCAGGCTAAAGTGATGGTACAGCAGAGATACTTAATCTCCTTTTAGCATTTATCATAAAGTGCAGAGCTTCCCGGAGTGTAATTTTGTATTGTAATTGTTCACAACAGACTTAAGTTGTTTTAGTGCATGCCTAACTTGGAAATGAATTGTTCCGACAGTTTGGAGGAGTATGCTACCCAGGATTTAAAGAATAATAGCATCTGGAGTCCCTGTTTCACAACTTTTACTGCAAGACTCATATACTATGTTGCCTCAGATGGAGTTATATGCAGCACAGACAAGATATCACATAATAAGTAAGACATCAGTCATTGGGAAAATTCTTTGTATGGAGCTTGTGAGGGACTTCAATTTGTCTTGAAAGCTGTTCTATTCTGTTGGGCTTTTCTGCTCAAGGATGTAAAGAGAGTGAGACAGAGCATGAATTTATAGAACGCTTGCAGCTCCCTGCTGCCTTGCCTTTTCAGTGCTGAGGTGGCTTCTCCGTGGGGATTGAGAGCAAGGACCTGCCCTGAGCCCTCCGGCAGATGCCTTCTCTCCAAGGGAGTATCCATCTCAGTACAGGTTGCTGAAAGAGATTTCAGGTGCCTAAAATTAGCTACAGGGAGCGCTCAGCTATTGAGGTCCTACTAACTGTGTAGATTTGGATACTTGGATGCTTGACCTGCTCTTGAACACTAATAGGTAAGCTACATCCTTGAAAGATCCTTGCAGTGGAGGCAGAAAATAGTCATACTGAGATTGATGTAAAACAGCACGTTCTAAACTACTGTCCTAACTCATTTTCCATAGCCTTCCTGGAACTGTAGCAGTGATGCTTGATGCTTGCTGCTGCAGTAATAGTATGCGTGAGCTGAAGTGATAATTTTTTTAATAACCTGGTAACTAATTATTTTCAACGACAGTTTTTGTTAGGTGAACAAATGGAGTAAATTGTTGGCAGCTTTGTTGCTGCGTGTAATGTAAGGCAGTCTGATGATGCCCCTTTGTCAGGTGCAGCCGTGTTGGCAGGAGAATTGCCGGGAGCTACATCCAGAGCAGTAGCAGGCTTCTGAATAGAAAGAGATATATCTATATACCTGGGAATTCAGGTGGCTCTCAGGAGCAATTACCTTGCCTTGTTACTCAAGCTCTTGGTTTTGAACACTGGCCAGAGTGTAATTAGCTGTAATTAATGTGAGGGAGGTGTTAGAATTGGGGAAAGCAGCTAAAGAGCACGGAGGAGGGAGGCTGCACCTTCCCAGTAGAGCAATGAGGTTTGGGGTTAGAGGTGGGCATATGCATCTCTGATGGCTGTGAGAGACTGGGGCAGTGATGCATTGATGTGAGTGGTCTTTTTGTTTTGCATCTGTAACTTCCTCAGAGCTTTCTGGCTCAGAAGGAGCTCATGCATCTCACCGAAATGCCAGCACCAGAATTATGTCTGGACTTTTTGCCATAAGACTCCTTCTGAGTCTTCAAATCTGCATTTTGCCCCTACTTTTAGCATGCAGTTTTCCAAATAGATTGCATGTGGAGCACTCATGTAATATGCTTCTTCTGTCCTTTCCTCTTACATCTTCCCCTTGCTACCCTTTTGGGTGAGGTTTTCTTCGCCTTTAGTTCTCTGTAGAGTGGATTCTCATTCTATATCACTGCATCCCTGATAACCGTGATGCCAGAAAGGAAGTTTTTGCTTTAAATTGTTAATGGGTGCAAAGCTAAATAGCTGAAATGGATTTGTGACCCCTTCTGCATAAAGCAATCTGTAGAATGGCATGATGATTTTGAAAGACTCAGTCATCTCCGTGGGTATCGGTAATGCAAAAAGCACATTTAATAAGTTTTTCAGGAGCTACTTTATTACCTTAGCATTGTTCCTAGTGGCAGCTTACTGTAATGGGCTGAGCATATAAAACACCCCTGGGAACTCCTGTGATTAAATTGAATTTCTGATAATGATTTGCACTGTGAACTTAAGAGAATCATTTAAAGCACACCTGTGAACCTTTACTTCCATTTTGGAGCAGCTATTTCACAGAACCATCACTGAAACAATGTGATGACTCCAGTGAGCTGTTGCTTACAGCCCAGACCTTGATCCATCTCTGCTCGCTTCTATAAAAAGAAATGGGATGCTTACGTGTCCCGCAAATGATTGTGAGGATTGATTGTTTGATGTTTAAGATCTGTTAAATGCATTTTTTTTTCATGTAGAAAGAGCAAGGGAAAAGGCTAATTACAATTGCTCTTCTTTTTGGAAGATAAAGTAAGCGTATGTCTTTTTTTATCATCCCTGAGCTTTGGGGTTTTTTTTATTTTGCATTTTATTCTTTGGCTGGTTTATCTATGGCAGCATATATTCAGAATTAAGCATGCATGTTTCTCAATTCACTGGCAGAATATATACAAAATATGGAGTGAATGGGTTGAAGCACACGTGTCAGACCTGGCCTGATGCACTGCTAATGGTGAGAAGATGAGGGCAGCACACTGCAGGCAGGTTGCTGTGTGATACAAAGACGAGGTGGGACAGCTCGCATGACTGGAATGTTGTCATGGAGGGCTATGTGCTTTTTAGGACAGATCGGCTGGCGAGGCGGGGTGGTGGAGTTGCTCTTTATGTGAGAGAGCAGCTAGAATGAATTGAACTCCACCTGGGGGAGGGTGATGTAGCGGTGGAGAGCTTGTGGGTGAGAATCAAGGGGCAGGCTGGTATGGGTGACACTGTTGTGGGTGTGTACTACCGGCCCCCTGATCAGAAGGAGGAGGTTGATGAGACCTTCCATAAGCAACTGGAAGTAGTGTCACAATCCCAGGCCCTGGTGCTTGTGGGGGACTTCAATTATCCAGATATTTGCTGGACAAGCAACATGGCCAGGCACGCACGGTCCAGACAGTTCCTGCAATGTGTTGAGGACAACTTTCTGATGCAGATGGTGGAGGAACTGACGAGAGGAGGGGTGTTACTGGACTTTATTCTCACTAATAAGGAGGGACTTGTTAAGGAAGTAAAGGTCGGGGGCAGCTTGGGTTGTAGTGACGACGAGATGGTGGAGTTCAAGATCTTGAGTGGAAGAAGCAAAGCAAAAAGTAGGATTGCTACCCTGGACTTTAGGAGAGCCAACTTTGATCTCTTCCGAGACCTACTTGGAGCTATCCCGTGGGCTAGGGTGTTAGAAGGTAAGGGGGCCTGTGAGAGCTGGTCAGCATTTAAACAGCTCTTCTTCCAAGCTCAGGATTGGTACGTCCCTGTGAGCAAGAAATCGGGAAAGGGTGGCAGGAGACCTGTGTGGATGAGCAATGAGCTCATGCGCAAACTCAAAGGGAAGAAGGAGGTCCATGAAAGGTGGAAAAAGGGTCTGACCACTTGGGAAGAATATAGAAATGTTGTCAGGGCCTGCAGGGATGTGACGAGGAAGGCTAAAACCCGCCTGGAATTGAACCTGGCAAAGGAGATAAAGGATAATAAAATAGGCTTTTTTAAGTATGTTAACAGTAAAAGGAAGACCAGGGAGAATGTGGGTCCCCTGCTAAGTGAGGGGGGTGTTCTGGTAACGGGGGATGCTGAGAAGGCGGAGACACTGAACGCCTTCTTTGCTTCTGTCTTGAGTGAAAAAGCTCTCCCTCAGGAATCCCAGACCCTGAAGGTTTCTGAGAGGGTCTGGGGAATGGAAGACTTCCCTTTAGTCAGGGAAGAGGCGGTCCGAGAGCGCCTAGGCATCACCAATGTTCATAAATCCATGGGACCCGATGGGGTGCATCCACGGGTGCTGAGGAAGCTGGCAGAGGTGATTGCTGAACTGCTCTCTATCATCCTTGAGAGGTCTTGGAGAATGGGGGAGGTGCCTGAAGACTGGAGGATAGCCGACGTCACTCCAGTCTTCAAAAAGGGCAAGAAGGAAGATCCAGGTAATTACAGGCCAGTCAGCCTCACCTCTGTCCCTGGAAAGGTGATGGAACAGCTTGTGCTGGATGCCATCTCCAGACAATTGGAAGAAAAGGAGGTTATCAGGAGTAGCCAGCATGGGTTTGCCAGGGGGAGGTCATGCTTGACCAACCTGGTAGCCTTCTATGATGTTGTCACTGGCTGGGTGGATGGGGGGAGAGCAGTGGATGTAGTCTACCTTGATTTCAGCAAGGCGTTTGATACTGTCTCCCACGACATCCTTATAACAAAGCTGAGGAAGTGTGGGATAGATGAGTGGACAGTGAGGTGGGTTGAGAACTGGCTGACTGGCAGAGCACAGAGGGTCGTCGTTGGCGGTGCAGAGTCTGGTTGGAGACCTGTAACTAGTGGTGTTCCTCAGGGGTCGGTGCTGGGTCCGGTCTTGTTCAACATCTTCATCAATGACCTTGATGAGGGGATAGTGGCCACCCTCAGCAAGTTTGCTGATGATACGAAGTTGGGAGGATTGGCTGACACGCCTGAAGGCTGTGCTGCCATTCAGCGAGACCTGGACAGGCTGGAGAGCTGGGCGGTAAGAAACCAGATGAGGTTTAACAAAAGCAAGTGTAGAGTCTTGCACCTAGGGAGGAATAATTGCATGCAGCGGTACAGGTTGGGGGATGACCTGCTGGAGAGGAGCTCTGCAGAGAGGGACCTGGGTGTCCTGGTGGACGACAGGTTGGCCATGAGCCAGCAGTGTGCCCTTGTGGCCAAAAAGGCCAATGGCATTCTGGGCTGCATTAAAAAGAGCGTGGCCAGCAGGTCGAGGGAGGTGATCCTCCCCCTCTACTCTGCCCTGGTAAGGCCTCATCTGGAGTACTGTGTCCAGTTCTGGGCTCCCCAGTACAAAAAAGACAGGGATCTCTTGGAAAGAGTCCAGCGGAGGGCCACAAAGATGGTGAAGGGCCTGGAGCATCTCCCCTATGAAGAAAGGCTAAGTGAACTGGGTCTGTTTAGCCTTGAGAAAAGAAGACTGAGAGGGGACCTGATCCAGGTCTATAAATATCTAAGGTGTGGGGGGCAAAGTGGCGAGGCCAGACTCTTTTCAGCAGTGTGTGGAGACAGGACAAGGGGAAACGGCCAGAAACTGGAGCATAGGAAGTTCCGCACCAATGTGCGCAAGAACTTCTTTACGGTGAGGTGACGGAGCACTGGAACAGGCTGCACAGGGAGGTTGTGGAGTCTCCTTCTCTGGAGATATTCAAGACCCGCCTGGACGCCCACCTGTGCGACCTGGTGTAGGGAACCTGCTTTGGCAGGGGGGATGGACTCGATGATCTCTGGAGGTCCCTTCCAACCCCTGTGATTCTGTGAAAGCCTGGGAAGGACAATACATGCTGTGAAATCTGCTTTGCACTCTGCTTCTTTATTTTATTTTTTTCCTGGCATAACTTACACATCTGATATTGAAAATCTGATCCAGAATGTTTTACAGACAACCCCCAGAGGCTGCGTATATGCTAAAGTAGCACTTTAATATTTTGTTTATATCCCTCTCAGAAGATTGGTATGATTACAAATTACTGGTTGAGAGATCTTATTTCTGTGCTTGCCTTAGACATGTGCTCATTTCACCATCATAATTCTCTAAGAAAGAGAGAAAAAGAGGATCCATGGACAGTTTAGAGCAGATACAACCGTTGCTTTATATTGCTGCCTTTTGCTCAGGCAGGCATATCTAACAGTTCTCACCCTTAGGATACGTGTAAAGATCTGTATGTAGATTTTGCTGGCTGAACTTGTGACCGAAGCTGAACAACTTCAAGCACCGGCTTGTTGCAGAAGGGCCACGTGTTCACATGGACAGCCCTGGGTTTCTTGAGGCTTTTGCTTTTTATCAATGCTGTTCATGCCTAACTTCTGTCAGGTGTGTTTTGATGTGTTTGTCCCACTGAAGTAGGAATAAACCCAGGCATAGCAGCCAGGCTTCAAGCAGAAGGCTCAGTGTTAGATACCAAGTCCTAGCTGGTATTCAGAAATGGGACTTAGTCATGAGGTTCAGATTTGAGTCTCCCTTTAGGAGATGGGCAGGTTGGGGATTTCTTGTTTCACATGAGTGAGCTGCTCTCTAGGAGCCCCATTAAAGCACGTGCCTTCATGTGTTGTGTGGTTGTCACATTGTAGTCATGGCAGCTGAACAGAAAGTGAAGAACTGATGTTCTTGGTGACTCAGTTTGAAGTGACCTTAAGCTAGAGTCAAGTTCATCCAAGTGATACTTGTTATTGAGTAAAGTGTGTATGAAAGCAACTTATAGTTCAGAAACAGATTTGTACAGACTGTGAGCAAACATGGAGGCTTATCAGAGATAGGTACAGGAGGGCCCTTGGGTGGCTCTTCCCAGTCTGAGTCAGTACCAACCCGTGTCTTAAAGCCACCCTCCGATAGCACTGCTCCTTAGGTTACCTTGTTCCAGTGCTTAACTGTGAAAGTACAGTGAGGCAATGCAATCTAGTGCCTTAAATTTATGTTGCTGCAAGTTCAGCTGGTGAGATCTCATTTTTCCCATGACTAGGCTTGTGTAGCATTTCATTTCTGTCCCCTCAGCCATGTCTGAGCATGTTGCTGGGACATCTTCCTCAGCTATCTCTATGTCAGCTGAACATGTATTCATGTTTCTCCAAGCCATTCTAAAGGCACCATTCCTGAACTTCTCCGTGCCTTGCTCTGGAGTCTCACCAGGTTCCCTGCTGGGATCTTCCTTGCACTCATCTGAGTCCTCATTACTTGGCTCTCAGTAGCTACAAATGGCACTCCTGGTAACTCATTCCTAGTGGAATGTTTCTCATCCTCAGTGGCAAGCTTTGCATTGCACTGTTTTTTTACTCATGTTGTAATATATGTTAAACTCTTCATATCCTGTTTTCATAGTCTGACACTGTATTTGTATTTATGATTTGTTATTGCAGGTGAAGTGCTTCTCTCTTGCCTTTGACTGCTTCTCCAATTCAGCAAGATTTGTTTTCTCTATTCATCCTCCAGAGCAATTTTCCTTCCTCCTGATTTTGTTAGCAGCCAATTTTATATGTGTATTTATTCCAACATAGATGGTATCAACGATCAAGCATCAGAGCCAGTGATGCCTGTGTTGATAGATTTTTCTGATTTTTGTGAGTAAATCATCAGAAATGGTTGCTGAGAGCAGTTTTTCAGATAGCCCTGCACCTGCTTTGTTCTGCTTTCACGTTAACCTACATTTCTGCAGCTTGCTTAGGAGACTGTCATGTGGAATACGTCAAGAGCATGACTGAAGTCAAGATAGATCCCATCCAGTGCTTTCTCCTTAGCTCACTTTAGACCTCTCTAGGAAATTAGGTTGGTTTGACAGTGTGCCCTTGTGGCCAAGAAGGCCAGTGGTATCCTGAGGCACATTACAAAGTGTGTGGCCAGCAGGGCGAGGGAGGTGATCCTCCTCTCCTTCTATTCTGCCCTGGTGAGGCCACGTTTAGAATACTGTGTCCAGTTCTGGGCTCTACAGTTCAAAACAGACGGAGATCTCCTAGAAGCAGTGAAGGACCACAAAGATGATGAAGGGCCTGGAGCATCTCCCTTGTGAGGAAAGGCTGAGAGACTTGGGGCTGTGCAGCCTGGGGAAAAGAAGACTGAGGGGGGGGTGTGTGATTAATGTTTATAAATATCTAAAGGGAGGTGGGAGGCAAATGGATGAGGCCAGGCTCATGATAGGACAAGGGGCAGTGGCCTAAAACTTGAACATAGGAAGTTCCATACACACATGTGGAAGAAGTTCATTATGGTAAGGGTGACAGAGTACCAGAACAGGCTGCCCAGAGAGGTTGTGAATAACTCTGTAGAAGGAGGCTCCAGAACCTGTCTGGATGCCTGCCTTTGTGACCTGCTGTAGAGTACCTGCTCTAGCAGAGTGTTAGGACTTGATGATCTCTTGAGGTCCCTTCCAGCCCCTGCAATTCTGTGATTCTGTGACAGCGTTTGTTGTTAGCAGCCCCATGTTAGCCATCTTCAGGCACTGGTATCCTCTGTCTGCTTGCTTAGGGATGATTTTCTAGATAGTTCTTCTAAATAATAATCTTTCTGATTTCTTTCACTACTCTGTAATTTCCTTAATCTTCTTTCTTTCTTTTTCCCCATCCTTACTTCCTAATAGCTCTTCAGGAGTTCTCTCTCCATCCATGAATTCTCTTGGAGAGTGGTCAGTGTTCCCTTAGACTCTCTGGGACGATTCTGTCAGGCTCTGTTGATGATTCCTTTACCTAAATGTGTTCAAATACATTCCTTCTCAGTTTTTTTCATCCCTTTTCTCTGTTGTTGAAACTAATTATGTTAGGAGTTTCATCTTAATGCAACATTTTTGTGAAGAGTGAAGCAAAAAAGCATTGAATGCAGCAGTCATCCCCATTTTTCCATTATTTTAGTATTTGTAAGGAAAGGACCTTCATTTTTTTATTGCTCTCAGTAAATTTACAAGCTCTTTTCTTACAGAATTTATATCCTCACACCAGAATGTTATAAAATCACTGTCAGGCTACTAACACATCAGTTTAGTAACTTTAACCAATCAGTAACTGTTGCTTATTCTGTGTGATAATCATGAAAAGCTGGAATGAATACATAGAAGTTCCTCTCTGCCTCTGTTACTTACTGGCTTCATATTTTGTTCTGGCCTGCAAGCATGCTATAGAACAAATGTGGAAAAAAAACAAAAACAAAAACAAAAACACAAAAAGAAGAACATATCTATTTCTATACTTGCAGTTTTGGCACCATTATTCTGCAGAATAAACTGAGATCAAGCTCTGCATGCATTGAGGGTGGCCATCAGCTGTACTCGTGCACGCTCCCTCATGTGTGTTCTCTGCAGGTGTTTACATCTCGGGGCCACCATTTCTACCCTTGCCTTAGGTTCATCACCTCTCCCCTTTGCCATCTTGCTGTTGTTAAAGGGAAACTATCTTGGTTGTATTTAGGAGGGAGGGAGGAGATGTGGGATTTTTTTTTTTCCCCACTTTCCCTTCTCTTCATTGTTCTTTCTCTGTGGAAGGGGAAATATTTGGCCTGTTGTCAGAAAGCAGCATTAGATAAGTCCTTAAAAAGTAATAAGAGAAGTGCAAATGGCAAAACCTGTACATACTGTGGACATTACAGAGTGTCTGTTCACTGAAATCCAAATCATCAGGTTGTGTGGGTGGTCTGAGATGGAAGGGTGGTATGATAGCAGAAAGGGGATAAAAGACAAAGGTAAATGACATTTGAGTCTTTGTATCTGAAGTGGAAACTGTGTTCCTAAGTGTCAAATGTAGAAGAGAGCAGATCCAAACGCAACTGAACTGGTCAAACTGCTTCTGCTTTTGAATCAGGCAACCCTGTAGGGTTTTGGCCATATATACTGCATCCATTGAGCTCTGCTTTCATTATTTGGAAAACAGAATATTACAGTAGCACTTCCTCGGTCACGGGATAATATACACACTACAAAATCAGGTGTACAGAATGCACAAAAAAGGATATAATTGTTTTATGAACTGTTAAATGCTGGTGTCGCTTCTGTTTTTAATTCTAGAAGAGAAAGAAGCACTTTGAATGTGTAATTAACTTCTTCAAATTGTCTGTGTAGCTATGACCAGTTATAATTAATTTTATTTTGAAAATTGCATCCATGGAATTCAGAACTTTGAATAACATTATAGCGGTTACACAGTTGAAAAATGAAACTTCCAATTATCGTTCTTGATGGAGAAGTCTTCAAAAGGAATGCTGTGTATCTGGCAATTTCAGGTGCAGAAAGTCAGCAGGGGAAGTTTAACAGTTTCACTCCCTGACTACAGTGTGTGTTTTGCAGGTTTTACTACTAGTTCTGTTGTGTTGTTTTTAAGGGGGGAAAAAAAAAAACAAACACAAAAGTCAGCAGTTTACAACTTTCAGTTCTAGCAGATGTGCATCAAATGTTTATAGGGAAGAATATTTTCACAAAAAATGAGATCTTGTGAAGTAGTAAGAATTTTTATTATGTCTCTTTATGCACAAAGCGTTTGTTTTTGAAACACTGTGGGCATATAAACATTAAAGTAGTAATGCTGTATATTCACAACATGATGTGCCTATCACTTCTCTCTGTCAGAATTTCTCCCCAAGTGATACTTGCAACTGTAGAGTTCCTAATAGTTTACCCAGCTTTATACTTCTGATGGCATCTTGGAGCAGTGATTTAATGTTCTGATGGGACTACTTCCAATGTTTGGATTCTTGAATGCTAGAACATTACTCTTAGTTTATTTCTGCTGCAATTGTTTCACCTTCCTTTATAATTTCTTCCTTTTATCATTGTGATAATGGAGTACAATTCTCTTAAGAATTAGAACTGGGAGTAAATATCTTGTTTTCTTGTCAGAGATGCATAGATTAAAAGGCTTAAGAGGACTGTTATCAACTCATAGGCCTTTTGGAAGTGGCAGTTTATGGAAGTACCCTGACCTTATTTTCTCAATTTTGAACTGGAATATATCAGAGGAAAAAATAAAGCAACTAGAAAATCCATCACTTCTTTGTAAGGTCACTAAGGTTCCAGTTCATAGAATCATAGAATCACAAGGTTGGAAAGGACCTACAAGATCATCTAGTCCAACCGTCCTCCCACTACCATTGCTACCACAAGCACCAAACCAGATCTCGTAGCTCCTCATCCAGACGCCTCTTGAACACTGCCAGGGACGGCGACTCCACCACCTCCCTGGGCAGCCATTCCAGTGCCTAAGTTGCACTGCAGTTAGTGTTTGCACTTCACCTCTAGCCTGGATTTATTGAATTTTGTTTTATCCATTTTATTTAGTCTGAAGGGCCAAAGAGTCTTGAGTGTCATATTAGGAGCTTATGTTTGGATGATCACAGTCAGAATCAAAGAACATTTGAGGTTGTAAAGGAGCTCTGGAGGCACGCAGTCCAAGTGCTCTGACCTGTGTCAGGCTTGAAGTTTGAATCTCTCCAAGGATCAAGATTCTTTATTGTAGACCTTTTATAAAGACCACCTCACAAGAGTTTGGCTGCAGAACACTATGAGAGTAGCAGCAATGAAAACTGTACTAAAATGAAGGTCAGCAAAGTCTGTTCACCCTTGTCTCTTAGAGACCCTTGGGTCATAGAGAGCAACCAGGTTTGCCAGCCAGGATTTGCCCGTGGTGCATCTTTGTGTGGTTTCTGTAGCCACCTTCATGTTCTTGAGAAGGCTTCAAAAGGATTTTCTTCATGATTTCCCCAGGAACTGAAGTGAGATTGACTGGCCTGCAGTTTCTCATATCCTCCTCTTGTTTCTTGGTGGTGGGTACAACTGTGCTAAGTTTTTTGAAGTTTTTTGTTGCAGTGGCATCAGATGGCATTAGTTATTGTGACCAGCATGGCCTTTTCACTTGCAGCTTTCCAGGATAAAGTTATTATTCTTCAAGTATGGTTTTTATTCTTTTTTGCTGGATTTGTGGATTTGATGTGCCGGAGCAGTAGGGTAGAGGTTTGGCCTTTGCTTGGAGAACATCCAGCTCAATTTAAAAACCTGTCTGTTAACTGAACTTTCATATATTAAATGTATTACATTGGGCTTGTAGTGTTCTTATTTCTTAAAATATTGCACAGCATAGAATTGCTTACCTTAAGGAAGTATGTTTTCTCAGCACCTTTATTAGCCCTATAGTGTGTAATGTCATTAGCATATATCTTGATTTAGATTGACAAGATCATGAATGCAGCTGATTGATGCATTCCTTTAATTACTTATTTAAAAAGGATATGTTGCCTGTTCCATAGTATTGCCCGAGATTGATTTGACTTGGCAGGCTTCTGCATTCTTAGGTCATTGAACACTCTTTTTGCTATGATAGCTTGTTTACTTTCTTCCAATCTTTTGGAATTTCCTTAGTGTTCACAGAGTTATTCAGAATTGATGTTGAAGGTAAAACTTGCAGCTCGATAAGGTCTTTGAAGGTGTTGACCTGGAGGTCATGCAGGCCTGCTGCTTTAAAAAGGCCTAACTGTAGAAGCTTCCATTCAACACACCCTCAGCTACTTTTTAGAATGAAAGATAAATGTCAGGATCATTAAATGGTATGACTGTATCTTCTGTCTTATTTTCCAGATACAGTAGAGGGAAATTTATTGAACGCTTGTACCCTTTTACATCGCAGTGTTGACAAAGACATCATTTTCGTTTGCCAATCAACAAGTTAAATTTCTGTGTCTTATTTTGTTCCCAACACGCATTGTTTGGTGTTCAAAAGAAAAAGGGAAAGAGCACAACTAGGCTATGATAATCACCAGTTTCTTCCGTCTCCTCTTACTGTGCCTTTAATTCCTACATGCAGTGCATCATCACCTCTGTTAATTGTCTCACTGACTAATCATGTAACAAAAGCAATAGAATTTATATAAATATTTCTACACCTGTTTACATTGAAAGTCAGTGGACCTGTCTATAGCCAAAGAATGATTGCTTTTCCCACTGCATTTTTAACAGCTATCCCTTTTTCTCCCTTTATTTTAAACCACTCTAGGCATGCAAACCTGTTTATTCACTGATAGCTGTTTTCTCTCTTTTGCCTGTGCAAAACTGTATTTCCTATATGTAGATAGCCTTCTTTCCTGATGGTAAGTTGAGAGGCAGTTGGTGACATATGTTTAGTTCTTGCCATTATGAATTCTCTGGATATCTGAATGGGGATTTGTTTCATTTCCTCAGCCAAGGTAACCAGTAAGCACTTTTAGAGAAGCAAGAATTTTGTCAGATGGATAGAATTATTTTCTTCATTTTTGTCTTTACACTCTAAGTCAAAAGTATAGGAAGACGTGCTTCCGATTAGCTAATAAGCAAAAAAACAGAGAGCTCCAGGCTTCATCTTCTGATATGCTAATTCTTGAAATAAAAGAGCAATGAAACTCTCTGTAAAAGGAAAGCACCAAACGTCTGACAACAATACACTTGCCAGAACTCTGAGAACCATTTCTTATCTCAGCAAATCCTTCCAGCCTTGACTGTCATATTAGCCAGTTTTATTTTTCATTGCTTGTCTTTGATCATCTGCTGCACATTCCCATGGGAGAAAGTTATGCCCATTTGCCTGTGAGCTACTTGCAATGTTTAATGAGTATCTGTACGTTCTATCTAGGTTTTAAAAGCGCTTCTGCTTAGATAAATTGAACAATCCTTTCATTAGCTTTATATGTGCAGACTTTTTGTTGCTCTAAAAGACGATAAGGCATTAGAGTATTTGTTTTGTGGGTGGACTTGCGCATGGCTTCTCTTTAAAAAGATATTTTTACCAACATTTTCATTTAGACTGCACTAGAGGAGCTAGTTTGTACCAGCTTCTGTGTTACTGGGTAATGCTACCTCTGAGTGTTTTTCCAAAGAGAAAGCAGAAGATGACATTTGTAAACACCAGAGTGTAACACGTTAAAATATATCTTATTGATTGTGACATCTGGCAAGTTGCATGTCAGCTGTTTCCCACAAGGAACTAATAGTCAGTATTTTTGTCCTTTCATGAAGTAGTATCCATTTTGTGAAATAGCAAACCCTTTTCTTTTATAAAAATTTCAGCTCATTCCTCATTTTTATTTTGCTTTTTTTTTTTTCCATTATAATAGTGAGTAGCATATAGGTAGAAAATTGAGTTAAAGAGCTTCAAGTGTAGGGTAAATCTTGCATTTGTTGAGTTAAATATTGGGCATTCATTTATTTCCATTTCTATTCTTATTCTTAGACTGTCTGCATTTAGTTTTAAGTTCCTTGGTTACCTGTAAATTGTTCCAAGTTCCAAGTTATTCAAGTTGTCCATCTGTGATAGCATTATTGTTTCATCAACTATTGCTTTGGTATTATGGTAGACTATGATTTTGAGGAGGAAGAAATGCATCCAGTTGAAAGGACTTCTGTTCAGTGCTGGTGTCTTTGTGATAATTAGGGGGAAGATGCCAATGCTACGCGAGGGAGAAGTGTTTTTTAAGATTGCAGAAGGGATCCCTGTGGTTGATTGCTATGGGCCCTGTCAGCCAGCTGGGTTCTAAGAAAAGCAAGAGCACTTGTTGTGCCTTTCTACAACAAGCTGTGATTAGAACTCAGACCAGACAGAGATGCGAACATTTTAAAAGAAAGTTGACTTTTTCTTCACTTTGTCAAGGAAATTTAATTCACAGATGAAAATTATTTCTTGTTGTTATAGTGACATGAAAACAAAACGTCTTGAAAAGACGAATTTCATTCTTCTTTGCAAGACTTGGGGAACAAGAATGCGGACCGTGTTATTTTTATTTAAAATTGAAAGATTAGTGTCTGAACCATGAAGGCATTCTTGAATTGCTCTTACAAGTGGGACCGGGCTGCTTCTAGTGGACCTGGCAATTTATCTAGCATGCCTGCCAGAGATGGATGTTCTCTAGATAGGGCTGTTGCCATGCAGGGTTTCCATAGCTTGCTCTGTGCATGATCCAACCGAACAAACCTCCAGAAATCCCACAGAGCACGTGGCTGTTGAGTTCCCAGCACGTGGGCACTTGACAGCCCACCCTGCTCTTTGCCTCCATCTTCAGGGCAAGGGCAAGGATCTTGCTGTCGGGAAGAGGAGAATGAAGTAAAGTTTTAGGAAAACAGCGTATGTGTTTCCTGGGTTCTGGAAGCGCAGTAGGATGAGTAGGGTTTGGAAGGTTAGAACTCAGGTCTTGAGACAGAGCTCAGGAAAATGAGAAACTATGCATATGTGCAGGCAGCATGCTGGTGGTGATAGCTAAGAGGGAATTATTTAACTTTGGTAACAGATAATGTTGGTTTTGAATCAATTATGTGTCTCCTCTGAGAGTAGTGAACTAGTCTGCAGGAAGTGTCTGAGAAAGGGAGGGAAACTTGGGCAGCAGTGCTGGAGTGGGAGCAAGACAGGGACTGGCAGATGTGTGTCACTGAGCAGATGTGGGAGACTAAATGATGAGAACAAAGGAACAAAAGGGATTTCTGAATAGGCAGACAAGAAAAGATTTAAAGGTGGGAAGGAACTACGGAAAGAAAATGACAAAGGAGAGGAGGTCTCTTTAAAAAGAAGGAAAAAATGGTAAATATTGGAATGATTTGGCATATAATAAGGTAAAGAATGGGAGAAAATAGAGTGAATGGTCTTAAGGAATGTTATCAGAGAGTCTTTAGTGAAAAAATTAGGCGTTATTTTCCTCAGATTAAAAAGAAAAGGAGGGGAAAAGAGCTGTTTCATCATAGCAGGTGAACATATTTTGCAAACTGAACAAAACTGAGAGTCAGTAAGCAGAAATACAACACAAACAATTGAAATAACATACGTTAGGACTGTTGCAGCAGATAACAGCACATGGTACAGAAGAAGAAAGTGGACTAGAAAGAATACATTGCAGAAACCTCTTAAGAGGTGATGTGTAGTTACTCTTCAGAATTCCGCAAGTTAATGTTCTCTATCCATTAAAGACAAGCTCGAATGCATCGATTGGCTAATAGTGGATCAGAGTAGTGTGAAACACTTCTCAAGAATCTCTCAGTTTGTACCTTGAAAACTGAATCAAAGGGAGCTGTCTGACCTGCTATTTCCGTGTAAGATGTAAGACTGTGCAGCAGGCAGTAAGCAATTCCAAAATATTTCAGAGGAAATAATCTGCAATTGTTATCCAGGAAGATAAAGCAGATTAGCTTTCAGATAAGAGTATCTTGTTGCAGAGACTGCATTCTTCAATATAAAGAAAATAGGAGCAGATGTAGCTTTTGTGGCCATGTACGTCTTACCTGGACATGCGGATAGAAGCAACGTGGCATTTTATTTCCAGTTTAATTTCCTTGGATTATGTTTATTCTTATATGCTAAAACACAGAACAGATAGAATGATCAAGTCCAGCAGAAAAGATCTCCTTAGTGCATTGTAGAATGTCACAGATACAAATCACTTGTGAATTAACTGTGAACAAAAGGTGCTGTGATATCCTACCAGACTGGCTGACCAAGTAGGTCATCCCTCTTTTAAACCAAGCACATATCCAGAAGACCCCAGGTTTTCCACAACAAAGCATTCACTATGTGAGTTAGCCTGCAACCATATTGGCAAAGATCCTGGTGGTTGGCTTGTTACTGCTCGGAGTTTAAGTGCGAGGACCGTCGTCTTATACGCCAGCTTCATTTCATGGTTTTGCAACTCAGCTGCAGATAGTAAGTCTGTCTGGTAGGGGAAGGGGAGAACTTGTGCACTGACTAATGCATAATCAAAATTCATTGATGCTCTGGCAAAGAAAAGACTGCAATGTTTAACCATGCGCAGGTTTGACAGCCAGAACTTCTTTGGGCTGTGATTCAAGAGATCTCCAGTGCTGTGTGTCTGCAGACGTATTTCCGTATCGTACAACTCTTTTCTGTTCTGGAGCTGCTGTTCCTCTGTCAGATCTTAATTACTTATATAGGTTTGTGAATTTACCATCGTTTAGCCAGACGTTGATTGAAATCTGACCAAAGAACATTAAATAGAGTGTTGGCAACAGAAGAATTAAGTGAACCAAACTCTTCCACTCAAATACAAAACTTTGTTACTGCTTATGATAGAGAAGGAAAAAAAGAATTAGCTCAGTAATTGGAGGATGAAGCTCATAATTCAGGAAGTCCAGTTGTCAAATCCTCAATGATAAATTTAAAATTCTAGTTCTAGTGTGTATTCTTTAGCTGTCCTTCAGGACTGTGTAATGACTTCACTCAAAGAAGAAAAAGATAATTTTCTAAATGTGTTCTGAATAGTATGGAAACTGTTGTACGTTACAGCTGGAAATGTTTTTCCCTTCAAAACGTTCAGTAACTGTATGTGACAGCTCCTCCATTTTTATACCACAGCAGATCAGATATACCGAATCGCTTCCAAGATAAAAGTACTATGAATTTGTTCATGATCTTTAAAAAGGCACATTCCAGATGTTCCTTAACTCCTTGACTGCCATCAGAAGATTTGTGCAGATACCGATGTTGCACAGCATTCTTAGTGGAATACAACTGGCCTTCAGCTACAAGCACAGCAAGGGTTAACAAAGTCTGTTTTTTCCACACGTGCTCTAAGTCCCATCTCTTAACTCGGTATGACCTAAGCGTCATAAAATAATGACAACATATTGCTCAACAAGCTTTGTTTACAGCTCTCTCATCCTAATATTGCTCTTCAGTTGCAATTAGTAAAAACGGAAAATGATGTGCTGCTAGTCACTTTCACATCGATTTTAAAGAAATAGAAATACATTATGACAATCTGTAGACAGATGCTCTAATAAGACACCCTTAGCACTGGCTCAGTGATGGCATTTCCAACTGTCATCTCAACTATTCTGTAATTATTACCAAAAAGAAAGTTCCTTTGATTTCTAAATGAATGCAATAGCATAAGTAAAACGCAATTTGAGTGGTTTGGAGTGCAAAGATTTCCTGTCTTGATTCCTTTCCTGACTGATGCTAGAGATGAGCATCAGTCTCAGGCCTGAGATCCCCTCCAGCGAGGGAGGAAGGAGCAGTTGAATCAGTTGCCCTTAACTATGCTTGTCTGCATAGGATGGTAGCGTGCAGTGATTTAAGGTGGGATTGAACAGAATATTAGCTGCTCTGCTTTAACTCTCATGTGAACACAATAAACACTAAGAGGGCAATTATGCAATAAGGCTGCTGGAGTTTTGCAAGTGGAAATGCTGAGCTAGTTGGGGAGTTCAGTTTTCTTCCATTAGCCTGATGAGATGGAGGAGTTCCGTTTTTGGTGATCTTTGTGTTCTGGACCGACCCCTTGGTTTCCCCTGTAGTGCCAGGCATACAGTGGGATCGAGATGAAAAATGATAAACAACAGAGATACAAGGACAGTAACAACAGTAGAGATTCCATGGGATCAGGCTTCAGTTCGTTCATTTGCAAGGAGTAATTCCCAAAACTCAGAGGAGCACGTTCAGGTGGGTGGCAGGCACTCGGCAAGGGATGCTGCTGCTAGCACAGACGGCAGCAGTGCTTTCCTAATGAATCCTCAGTTAAAAGTGTAATTTTCAGAAAACTTCTCCTCTATGGGACTGTCTTGCAGAAGAACAACACCAGGGGAGACATATCTAAAAAGGGAACAGCTGAACAAAAACATTCCTCTCCTGAGCTGGGGAGAGGGAAAGGTGCTTAATGTTGTTGCAGGTATGCAGGATTATTAGTAAACTGTGCTGTACAAACATAGTGAAACAGCACTGAGCTGGTGCTACAATTTCACGATGTATAACTTGACTATGGTGGGGATTTTGTAGAGGGAATAAAATTAAACTGAAGAAAGGACACAACTCGGCATTTAGGTACTCATTATCTATCCATGACAGCCCATCATACTTGTGGACATTGTTCCATCATACTGCGGTGGAGGAACCATATGTTTACATCAGTACAGCCAGTAGACTGATGCTTTATTTCTGATAATTTCTCATGCTCAACTACTGAAAGAATGATTATGAGAATCTAAGACAAACATCCCAAAGTTAAGGAAGTGATCGAACTCCTTATCTCATTATACTGCCAGATTGACTCCTCCAGCAGCTAATAACAGCAGTAGCAATTTCTTCCTTGTGGCAGCCTGCTTTGATTTCATTCTTTTGCTGCTAAATGATAAAATAAGCTGAGAACAGCAAAAGATTTAATTGGGTCACTAATTAAATGTCAGGCGTGGGCTGCCTGTGAAAATCGAAGGTTAACTGTAAGAGCGTTGGTGACAGAGGGGACCCAATGTCTGGAGACATGCAAAGCAATCAGATCGATTTTTGTGGAATATGTTCAACTGCCCATAAAATGCATTTTTAGACTTATCAGTATTTTTTTTTAGTTTACTGTGTTGCCAAACACATGCTTTTCTTACTCTGTAAGCGTGCCATTGAAAATCAGCAGATTAGAAGATGCGGTAATTACTGTGCTGGGATTGCAGCCATCTCTGGAGATTATTTTTATTCAGATTCTGCAAAAGAGAGAGTTTTTGTGCTTTAAAAAGAGAGGTTGTAATATTGAACTAAAGCCCAAAACATTTTGTATTGGTATCAGAAGCAAGATTATTTGTGCAGTGGTGCTTAAGAATTTATGGGGTTCATGTGATTGAAGAACCTGACACTCTGTAATATATTACAGAGCTCCTATTTGGCATTGACTAATATCCCCATTTTATAGATGGGGAATAGAGTACAAAGAGATCAAGGTATGTTGACATTCCCAATGGGAGTTCAGGGTAGATAAAAGCTTTAGAGGAGCTATTTAGCCCTGAAAGTGTTTGGAGGCTATGCTTAGATTCCTTTACCCTGGTTTTCTTCAAGGTAAATGAAACTTCGTGCCAGCGTAGCTAGGACTGCTTGCTCATATGCATTGCTGGAAGAAATTTAAAATCTCATTCTCACATAGAAGAACGGCAGATCTTTTCCTCACAAGAACGTTTAGCTTGTGATGGTGCTGATAGAAATATTGGGAATTGTAAACTGGTTTTTTTGAATGTCTGTATATTAATATATCCCTTTACTTCCACATATGTGTGCGTGTGCAAAAAGAACTGATAATTTCCTGAAAAACAAAAGACGTTGAGATTTAATGGCAGGTGAATTTTTAGAAGTTTTAAGTAATGTTTTTAAGAAATGTTGAGCCACTAGATGCTGAAGAAGAATGTATGAACTTTCCAGTACGGGAATGATGAAATTTTACTTGGTTGAATATCTTTGAAGTCCTTGTATGAGCTGAGCAGTGTGTTCATATTAATTGGGTGAGACAGATCAAGAAATGCCCGAAAACACTGAAAGAAGACATTCATGTAGCCTCAAGGTAAGTTTATTGTAGGCTGAAAGCTTTTTGCCTTTATTATGTCAGACTTGTGGCTAGTTTGTCAGTTCATCTATTGTTAGTATAAAATGGAGATCAGATGGTCTGCTTTGCAAGGGTGGGTGACCTGCTTTGATCAGGATCCCCAGAGTTTACAGCTGAGCCTGTGTTTCCACTTAAACAAAAAGTCAGCTGTCCTGAGGAGTTTCCTACTTGTTTATCATGCAGATAGCTCTTGAGGCTGCTGGTCCACCCTCTCCTTCTCCTGTCAAAAAGTCAAGCCGATGACTGAGTGTGAAGCCTTAATGTTTCATACCAAACCAACTTTTTCCAGCCTTCCCACTTTGTTTGAAAACTGTTCTTGAGCAGCAAAGAGAAAATTGTGTGAATTGTGTGTTTTTGTTGGCAAAGTTGACAGTTGTTGCCTTCAGACAAGACACAATGTTGTTTCACTGCTTCTTTCAAGCTGTGAAATGAGCTGAGGGAAAAACTCCCCAAACCTTTGCAAAACAAAACTCCAGTTCATGAAGGCACCTCCTGTGTTTTTGCGTACTCAGAAATATCTGTTTTTCAGTGGTAAAGTGTTAGCTCGGTAAAACAGAATGACTAGGATTACTGCCATAAAGTAAAGCACACATTTAAGGGCTTTCCTGGGTCAGGGTCTGCTCCTTCATGATGTTCAAACTGGATCTCAAAACTTGTGCGACTGTCAAGATGCTTCAACGTAGGCTCCAAATGTGCAAAGTTCTCAAACCTTTTCTGTGCAAAAACAGAGAGGAGGGAACGATGGCTTTTTATATGAGGAAGATTTGTTAAGGCGCATACCTTAAATATGTAGATCACTCTCAAAGTAATGCCTCCTATTTATTTCCATGGAAACTACAACAGATAGAAGAAGCACAGTAATGCTATTTGATGGAGCAAATTCTCAGCTACAGAACACTACTTTTTGACACAGTCTCCACCATTAGTCACTGCACAACAATATAAAAAAGCTTATTTAACTTATCAAAACATATTTATTGCCGAAACCTATGCTTTTTTGTTAATTTTGTTCATATTTATCGGGATGATGAATCCATAGAATATATTCTTTTATGTTTAAATTATGATCTTCCATATTAATCTTAAGATTGTGAAGTGTCTTTTCCTTTTTTTTCCCCACAGTTTAATATATTATACTACAATGACATTTTTTTGTAACTTTACACTTTTTTTTGGTTATTTTATTTTAAAAAATGAAAAATTAATTTAAAAAAAATGCAAAAAACTGTGTTTGGATTATTTATTTTAGAATTTCCCCCCTCCTTTTTTTTTTTTTCTTGTGTTGGACTGCAAATTGAGTTAATGTGCTTCTTTGCTTTTCCTCTCTTCCTCCTCTTCCCTGCCCTGGGTCTTGCCAAGTGGGCTGTAGAATGTACTTATGAGAGCTTTGTGTGAGGCAGTGTGGAAGGAAGACCTTTTTCTTCCTCTTTTTGTATAGTTTCAAGGAGAAAAGCCTTGAGCTCCAAGTGCCTATCTGAAGACATTCCAAATACAGTTTGTCTTTGCGTTTCTGTATCCAAGTTTGGAGTTTTCCTTGCCGAGGTGAACGGGACTGGCACAAAGAGAATAATGAATGTAATTTTTTTTCCCCCTGTTACTGTTCACTACATTGCTTTCTCTTCCTCTTCCTGTTCACCAGCGATGAACAGGAGCCTGTATGCTGCACTCATAGCCATCTGCACCAACAGAGGTGACCCACTGCTGTTGTAACCACTGCTGAAACGCACCACCCACCGCCTCACTGTGCTCACATCCACAGGTTGGTCTCTGTAAGCATTCAGTGAGCATCAGTGAATGCTAATAGGTGCCATTTTTTTTTTTTTCCACATGGAGGAATTCAGTTCCACACCTTTGCTTCACACATACTTCCATGTCAGAATGCCCCTCTGCTGCCATCTTGTTGCATGACAACAAAATGTAGTGGGATATTGGTGGGAAGATTCAGCCTCCTCTACCATACAATCACCATCTGCCTCTGATGTCGTGGGCCAACATAATGACATAGGAGGCATTACTTTTGGAGCAGCCCTTATATGGTTACCATGTTGAAATGGTAGGATGGATATCATCACCTGCCTCAGGCCAAAATGCTTTACTGATGACTCTGCTCCTACCCTGCTTCTTTGCTCTTTTTACCCTCAGAAGAATGGGAAATGGGTCGAGCCTTAATCAGAGTGATGGAGATTTTGTTTTCAAGTGATGAGTTCCGATTTGTCCTCCAAAATAAATGTAAAGGCTTTCTTCAGTTTGGCTTAAGAGAAGCGATAATCCTGTTCAGGCTCTCATGATAGTCTCATCATCTGAAGGATGGGAAGAGGAAAAGAAGCTACGCAAATACATTTAACTAGCCTGTACAGATGGTGGTACCAAATAAAGTTTGCACAGGGGCCATAAGGCCACGTTAATCTCCCTGTATCTCTGGCTAATAAAGTAACTTTAGTAAAAATCTTCTGCAAAGTCTGATAGTTTTTGCACTGCAGATCACTGAGAGTCAGAGCTTTATTCTTGCTCTGTGGTGCGGTACTTGGCAAGCAGTCATTCAGAAATCTCTCTGAGGTTTAAGGTCCTATTAAAATACTGAGGTTGGGTGCATCTTAAAATTTACTGTGTTTGGAAACTAGAATGTTTATGTTAGTCAGCTTTCTTTCAACCTTCAGATTCTCTCTGCAGGTAAATTTCTCTGCAAATTCAGCTTGAAGTTGAACAAAGCTGTTGTGAATAATGGCTGTTGCTAAGAGAGAGTTATGGTGTTTTACTCAAGAGTTGCCCTGTAGTGTGAGCGGTGTATTTTAGAGGATTCCTCATGCCACCTTCTTGGCCATTCTTTGCACCTTTGTTCCAAAGCTCTTGTTGAATTAATGGCTGTTATAACAAAGGGTTCGCGTGGACTTTCAGTACATTCAGGACTGGATAGCTGTTGAATAGTGATAAGTGAAGGGTTTGGGGTTTTGGTGGTTTGTTGTTTGTTTTTTTCATTCTTAATGGAAGTTTATGGTCTTCGAATGCCAAAAGGTAGAAAGCTCTACATGAGTTTTTTTGGCAAGTAATGAACAAGTTGTCTGGATTTCTGTCGGAATACAGAACAACCTGTATTAAGATGCTAAATTTACTTAAATTAATGTGATGTCACATATATAGGAAGCGGTTTAATTAGACCTTGTTCATTTGGCACCTGTAAATTTGAGTTGTTGAGTGGGTCAGCACCCTGCGGATGATACAGGAATCAGATGATGAAGGACAGATGAGTTTGTCATCTCTTCATTAGAAAAACATCACAGGTCTGAGTTCAGAAGGGAATGCAAAGTGAACTTTCCTCCTGATTAGTGAAGTCCAGCTGTTGTGTCCTCACTGTCAAGTAACATATTGTAAGAGATAAATATTAGAATTTGGAAAGGTGATTTCTGCTTGCAAGGAAAGCATGACAAATGAGAATTACAGCATACCACATATTTAATTGCATTTACCATGACATCTAACAGATGCTGGGAGAAAATGGGATCAATAGTTTTGTGTCCCAAGGGAAGGTCAGCTCACACCAGATGTACCAGTTCTCTTCCCCCCCTTTTATATGATAAAAAATGTGCTGTGAATTGATTTAAATCTTACTTGAATCTCCCTAGAGAAGATATATACGTAATAGTATTTTGGTTTTACTGACAGTATAGGTACCGTTCGTTTACTCAAACTTATTCCACCGTGCTAATGAGGTCATCTTATTCTGAAAGAACAAGCCATTAGGAGTAAAGTTGGTATACAGACACATAACACGTCTTAATGGGGTGTGTGCTGTCTTTTGCTAGTAGCCACCAGGGAGTTTAAAATATGAAAGGATGCATTTTTGCCAGTTACGTACTTTTTCTATGATTTACTCCATCAAAAATGCAAAGCTTAAGCTTAAATAAAGACTTAGAAACGTGAATGGGAATTGCTTTTGTAGGAGAAGATAAGGTGTATGGTGATGTGTTCTGCAAAGCATCATTACTGTAGCAGTAGAAGGAAAAATATAAACTTTAGGAGGATACTCGAAGCTGATGGATGATCTGTTATAAAGATGAATTTTGACACATGCCTATCTTTTTATCTCAAAGCATCTACTCTGTTCCTTACTTTATAGGCATATTCAGCGCTAGATAGCTGAAGCTCTGTATGAAAAATTGCAATGGTTTAAGAAAGGAGATAATTAATCAGTATGTTCACCTTCAGAATTCAGATTGTTGAAAACGGGAGGTTGCAATCTCTCTGCTTAGATGTAAGTTAAATCTGCTGGATGCTGTCAAACATTTAATTTGATGAAAGAACGATGTTACAGATGGCCCGTCATTTTTGGATGCCACCTGGGAATTAAGTGTCATGTAAAGGTCAACTGTATTTGTAGAAATCTGTAGTCTCTTGACGCTCAGAAAGAGATTTCCTGGAGAAACTGTTTATTAACTCTATGCTATGGTATGCAGCCTCATACTTCTGATCACAGAGAGCAAGTGGCTATCAAAGAGAGGGCATTGCAAGGTCGTTAAATTCCTTTTCATGCTGGGTAATCATACCCTCTGTGGATAACCAGTTGCCCTGTTCTCTATGTCTCGCAGCAGGGTAAATTACAGAATCCCTACGGGTGCTCTTGCTGATTTTAGTGTTTCCCATCTTCAGGTCAATTATTCACTTACCGCAAATACAGGATATGCAGTTGGTTGATATTGGGCGTATCTTTCCTCTCATCCAGTGTTGCCAAAATGTGAAGATGAGGTTTTTTGTCCCTGTTCTGAAAGAGTAGCTACTTCTGATACGTTTGGTCTTGTTTTCATTTCTATCAATAAAAATGTAAGTGATTCCTGAAGATTCTGTTCAGAAATGTCTGTCCTTTAATGACCATCAACTTTTAATGAGTTTTGATTAGTTATTTTTTTATTTACCTGAGCAATAAGGGTGGTAAGAATTCAGGTACAATTGATTAAATACTAATAAATAATGTTTGCTACTTATTACTTACCCAGATTTGAGCTTGAATAATGTTCATAGCAATCTTGGGAATTTGGTATTTTCTTGTGTGTTTTCATTGTCTTTCCAGCTCCTCACAGAGTAAGTTGTGGTGAGTAAGGACTTCTTGTACCTTCCTTGCAAGAAAAAGTTAGCCATGTTTCCTTAGAACACCCTCTTTCTGATTTTTACCACTAGTGCAGAGGACTTAATGTGCAAGAGGGAAGTCATCTGCAGAAAGAGCACATTAACTTTGGGTGAAGTTGGAAAGAGGAGTTTGAAGGCAGCCAGTTCTAGCCACTGTGCACACGCAACTGATCAGCCATGTCCACCTCTGTTCTGGTGCCAGGTAGTGACTTTGAAAGTCACAACCTACGTTCATTGTGTCCTGTATGGCTTGTATGCATTTTTGTCTTGCAGATTGAAGGTAGAACATAGTAATGAGGAGGCAATGCTTGTAAAGTGATTATTATTATAGGTTCTTTTAATAGTGTTGCAGAATCAGCTCTCAGTTTTAAGCCTTTAGCAAAAGTTTATTGTCTGAATTATAAGTGCTCAACACCTGTCAAGCAGGGCCTTTCCCTATAAGCAAGGAAGAGACAAGCTGCAAAGACTACATGATATGGGGCTTTCTGGAGGGGCTCCATCGTATGAGTTTTGCACTCTTCTTAATGGCTTTATTGTTGCTCCTTTTGGCAGACCTGGGGAGAAAGTTGTAAAGATGTTCACTTAATGTAATGAATAGTCATTAGCTGATGTTGCCATAAACATATCAGAGGGCGTTCTGTGAATGAATGCTTTTTATTGTGAAAACCCACTGGATCTCTCTCCTCCTCACTTCAGTATGTGCAGGAAAAGAAAATTAGTTCCAGTAATCTACTTATCCAGCCAGAAACAAGTATAGCCCCCAAAGCACTCCAGAAATTAATGTTTTGTGTTAAAAACTGTTTTCTAAATTTTTGGTCTATTTTAAGGAAAAATATATTTGAAACATCTTGAATTTCTTGTTTTGATAAGATGTGTGTCTTCTATGCTGCAACAAACACTGAATTGCTTTTGTTGTTTGAAAGCGTTTTCATTTGGTTTGATGGTAGCTTTTGCACATTTTTCCACTATGTTAGGATCAGAATCTTTCAGAGCAATGAATTTCTGAGTGAGGGCTGAAGTGCTTTTAATCTGACCTATAGGTCTGGAGTTCCTGGACTGGACTCATAATCTGAGGCAAACCAATTAACCTAGTTCTACTCTGGGCTCATAAAATATTGAGTATGCTGAAGCATTTTGAATAATTGAGTGATAGGTATGACTTTAACAGTATGAAATTCAGTCGTATACTGTTTATCTTAGGGTGGGGAACTCTAAAACTGCAGAAAGAATTCTGGACCTTTGCTGTCCCATCTGGTTTTTGGTTCACTAATGGCACAAACATTGTCTGAAGAATGTAGTAAAGATGCGACAAAGCTGCCACTGCTGTTGCCTCCTGTTTGTTTCTTCATTTCATGACATGTTGAGTGAGATACGGAATTTTATCCAGAAGTTTTTAAGTGATAAAGCATCCCAGCCATGGGGAAAAAATGTACGGTAAATGGCATCCTTCAGTTGTGTTTTCTGCCTTCTATCAGCAAGAAGTGATTGAATCTACTAAATGAGAAGAATCCGCTGAGGCAGTTAAGGTGTTATTGAAATGGATTTTGACAGAGATGCTGCCTAAACAATCAGAGATTTCAGCAGGGATAGGACACAGCGTGTCTATCCTGTCTATATATCATTGCAAGCACCTTGAGGTTTTATCCTGTGGCTCCTGACTGTGTTTCCCTCTGTTTGTGCTGTCTGGAACTAGCATGACTTGACATTGTTCCACTATAAAAAATAAAAGAAAATCATATGACACTCTAGAATAGAATAAGATGGAATGGGGTAAGAAAACAAGCTGTTATTGTTCTGCCAAGGCTTGCTGAATGTCTCCCATCTTCTTTGCCCCTTGCTCATCGTTTTTACTTTTTGTTGCCATCGCTAATGTGTAACTCAAGGAGTGAGCTGACTCAATCAGCTGAAGCAGTTGCATGAAAGATGCTCACTGGAGGAAATGGTGCAGCAGGGAAGGGGGTCGTGAACGCACCCCGAATAGCGGTGCCACCTACATTTTGTATTGGTGCTCGATTACCTGACAGATCTGGAAAACTTTTTGAAGCTCCTGGTAGGCAAAGCAAATTAGGAATGCTTCAAAATGCTATCAGTGATTTTTAGATTTTTTTTGTGCATGTGTTTGGTATGGTGGATGAAGGTGACAGATTTGTTTTACGTTTCTGTATGCAGTAGTAGCATTTCAGAAAGGATACAGCCAGAAATATCACACAGTGAGATGCTGGCATGAAAAGATAACTTATGTCAGATGGGTTCGTAAAGCATTGTTTTAATTGCTATCAGAGCCATGATATATAAAGCTTCAAAGGCATCTGGAAACATTTGGAGATGTTATCAACAGGAAAACGTTTAAAAGTAACGTAAAATAAACACAGGTTTTTATTCCTCTCTGGTGGATTTTTCAAGGAGGATTAAGGTCTCCATTACATCAGCCAGCGAGCAGCTTGCGAGGTGTATCATTCACAAGTTATTGCTTCTACAGAACCATCTTTTTGGCAGATCTGTTTTTATCGTGATCTCAGTCTGATCCGATTCCACTGATGGGCGGCTCACGTGGAGAGGGGCCTACTTTACCTCTGTGGCAGCTAGGTGTTCTTTCAGCAACCTGGGAATTAAATTGTGCTTTGGAGAATGCTGCTTTCCCTCCCGCCCTGTTTGCCTGTGGTGGGTGGCTGCTGGCGTTGGATTGTGGGGTCCTGCCATGTGCCTGCAGGGAGAGGCACGAGGTCCCCAAAGCACTGTGGAGAGGCCTGAAGTCTGAGTAAGGCCATTAGGCAGGAAAGTTTTCCTGGAGAAGTTCCTAGCAGACTCCCAAGCAGAACTGTAAAAATACATTAATTTCGTTGGAGCTCCCCTTTAGATAATCCCCAGACAAAGAGAATACTGAAATCCTAGAACAGGCAGGTTTGCTTCTTGCTCACTTCTGACCATCATCTCATTGCTCACATGGCAGCCTGGGGCCGGCCAGCAGCGCTTAGGAGAAGGCCACAGCTTCGCCGTGTCCCTGCAGAGTTCTTCAGCCCCATGGCTTCATGGTGAACTCCCTGCTTGTTCTGGGGCCATGAGAGGTTTCAATCCCCTGCTTTCTGCTGTAGCAGGCTGTCAGCTCCCCCAGTGACCCCATTCGTCATTTATACCCACTGAAATATAACACTGCTTTCCTTCCCAAGCCAAGCAAACATATTACTCTATTGTGTGAACGCAGGACCTGACACTGTGTGTTACAATCTGCAGTTGTTTTGTTTTTATAATAATTAGCTATCTAATTGCATGTCCAAGGCTGGTTGATGCATTTACGTTTGTAAGTAATTAGGATTTATTTGAAAGCATGCTGTTTTAATGTTTAGTTTCCACTTTCTATGAATGAAATTACAGATAAATTTAATTTTGAAGTAATAAACTAGAAGGAAAAAAGTGCATAAATAACAGCATTGAACATATCGATCAATCCCAGCTCAGGCAGCACTGACTTTTGTGAGCTGTGACTGTGGAAGAGACTGTCCTAAATTTGGGGGGACTCGCCTGAGTGAGATTTACTCTTTCAAATAATGACTCATTGTGGTCCCATTACAAATGCAATCACGTTGTAATAAACTTTCACACCCAAGTACCGATTACAAGTATGTACCTGTCCTAATAATTTGTTATCCCAAAATTATGTCCCACAGTGTCTGTCTTTTTGTCTAAATGCCAACAATCTCATTTGTCTTTCTACCACTACCCTGTATGTTCAGCAAAGTTTAGACAGAATAATAAATGATATCATTATCCTTCTAAATGAATATAAGAGGGAGAAAATAAAACTAAAAGCGAGGCAGGAAATTGTTAATATGTTTACAGAATTATCGTAATTGCGTTAGTGAAAATAGGTTTTCTTCCACTTCTGGCTTTCCTTTGGATTGCAGCAGTCATTTGAGAAAAGCAGGATCAAGATATAAGGGGCTCTTCCGATAGCTTCTGTGAAATGGCAGGGAGGTAGATAGAACTATAATGAGCAAGAGGATGACGATGAGTATACTGCCATGGAGGCACAGTGTTTTCAAACAGTGTTTTCAAAGTTCAGTTGTGATGTACAATTTCAGACAATCTGGTTAAAGAACTATTTTATTACTTGGTTTTGTGGTTTGTTTTCTTTTTATTGTTGACCTCTTTCCCTGGGGAGAAAGGCAACATCTCGGTGAAGAAGGCTTAGTGTCAGAAGTCCCTGAGCTCTTGGTGACAATAACTTCACCACCCCTGTGATTTTGCTGTTGTGCTGGAAAGAAAGGATGCTCGGAGTGCCTGGCTGCTGTAGTCTGCTGAGTCCTGAGCAAAGGAGGCTGAGCAGATTCTCCTTGGGCAGTTGAGTTGTGGATGCGCTCTTGACTGGTTGGATGGATGCTTTCATTTCTCAGGGGGATCATATTTCTCAGTGCTTGCTTTTGGAGCGGCACTGACTGGATAGACAGATAGCTATGTCTTGCATCCAAGGATGCGTCCAACCTGAAGTCTAGATGCTCCCTCTAGGAATCAGAAGTTCAGAGCCTCTGAGGACTTTAACACAGCTGAGGTGGCATTAGGGTGTCTCACTTGGTTAAGCTATAATTTCAGAAAGGCTGTGGGACAGGAAGGATTTTGGATGTCCCCCACTTTAGGGAGGCTGTATGCCCAGAACAGCATCTGAAAATGACCCTCTGAATCTCTAGCAAGACACCGTAACTATTCTGCCACTGCTCCATTTCTGCTCCATTTCCACTAGCTACTTAATGTGTAGAGTAAAAATACTCCCATTTATTTTTGTGATATTGTACATGTGTTTAGACCTTATGCATGTTTTGAAAGGGCTGCCTTTTGACTTTGTGAAGCTTTTTTCTTTTTTTTTTTCCTTAACTGCGGGCAACATTGGCTGGGAAGTAGACTGTTTATGAAATAATGTTGCCCACTGGCGGTGAAGGAAGAGGCAGATCCAGTAAGTGTTTTATGTCATTGTGACAGCTTTCAAAGCAGCTCATTCCAACAATTTAGTCCAGGAGGAAAAAGCATTAGTGTGTGCCTGGAGGAATTTAATGCTACAAAACCTACATATAAGTTCATATTAGAAAAGATTACATACATTGAACAAAAAGGCTGAAGATCTCAAGAGGCTTCAATTTCAATGCCAAGCCTCACAAAACAGGTACAAAGAATGTGATACTGCACATGCCACACTGTAATTACAGCATTCAGGAGCCCCCTGCATATTGAAAATAAAAGAACCAAGAAATAGCCTTTGATAATGTTTAAAACAAGCAACATTTATTATGGCTGCAAAGCAGTAAAAAATTAAGGAACTCCAATGTTAAGAGTTGAATCTTAGAATCCAGCCTCCTTCTGTTGCTCCATTCTCTGGCTTGCCACAACTTTTGCATAAGCAGAAGGAAACTGAAGGAAGGTAGCATAGGGTTTTAAAAGCAGAAGCTGTGATGAGGCAGCCCTAGATGCCTTTGTGACCCATCAGCTCCCTTGGCACATAGCAAAGAGAGTAGCTGTTGGCTGCAGTTGGGGTTAGCCCTGGCTCCATGCAGCACCAAAGACACGCCGTGCATCTTGGAGATGTTTGCTAGCAGAGAAGAACAGCAAGTTACACTGGCACCCTGCAGAGCAAACTGTCTGCTCCCCCAACCTGGACTTTTTTGGTGTCCCCTAGTTGTGTCTGTCTGTTTGTTTTCCCATTGCCTGCTCAAGCCAAGCCCTCACTCATGAGGCTCTTAGCCTTCATGGTCTTTGTGCCTGTATGTCATTCTACTCTTCTTCTCCAGCCCAGTGCTTTGTAGGCTTATTCCTCGCTTGACTGTAACGTGATTCCCACTTTATCTGTTTGCTTTCTCCCCTCCCAGCCTCCATTTACCCACGGAGGATTTGTGTGTTTACATGGTTACATGGAGTAGGAGCACCAGCATCCTCAGGGCTGCTGCCCTGGCAAAGTTTGCCTTTTCCCCTCTCTTTCATAGACTTATTTCCCATATGCCATTTTACTTTCTTGCAGCATTTTGTAACGCTGTTTAAAATGAGAGGCAAGTAAGGTTATTTTTTAAATGACTTATTTGCCAGTGACTGACACTGGATGAACCTTCTTCAGTAATTGACATTTAGGAGTAACACTGCTGGCCGAGATTTGATAAAACCACTGAGCAAAGCACGAGTGTGAAGCCCGGTGGTGTTTTGATGGTTCAGTGGATTCCCATTGCAGTCCATCCTGTTTGATTTGGATTTATAAATATCAGAGCCGTTAATGCTACCGAGGAGGGTACTGGCTATGTCCAAATGTAAAGCTGTAGAATAAATATGAATGGGGATGTAGTGTATAAAATGAGTAATTTGCTTAGAGTTAAGTGATCCTCTGCTAGTGTATCCAAACTTGGCTTTCAACAGAGAAATGAAAAATGTGATTTTTAAATTTATATTTTATTTAATGAGTGCATTATGCCTTTCCAGTCGCACCTGGCCTATGTTGCTGAGGTTAACAACCGCTCCTGGTTTGTTTGTTTGTTTTGCATTGTAGAATTACGGTTGCCCTCTTCCAAGCAGAGGGTTTGGGGAAACTATTGCAGTGAATGAATAATAGTAGTAAGCTGCTAAGTAAATATAATAGAGGAGGTTTGCATTTCAATGTATTTAATTTTGTGGAATTATGGAGTTTAGCATAACATGAAAATGGGTTCTTAGAATTAAGCAGTCACTCCCAGAAAATGATTACACTTAAAATTATCATTTATTTGATTTTTAATTTGGCTTCAGACAAACTCTGTTACACAAATATTCCTTTAACTATAAAAACTGGGCAGTCAGTGTAAGCCTTCTGCTCCCTAGCACTGAATGGATCCTAGGTGTTTGCTGGCAGCAGGAAAGTGAGCATATTTTGCAGTCACCAGGCAGACAGGAAAGAAAAAGGAATTGTCTTCGGAAGCCTTAACGTTTTCCCATTCCTTCAACAGCTCACATAGGGTAATAATGATATTTTAATTAGAAAAAATTACAGCTCCATGCCGCTGCTCTAAGGGACTACTTCATAATTATGAAAAGCAAGATTGCATTTTCTGTTATCCTTACTTTTAAGAACTGGTTTGAACAAAGAATATCTTTCATTGGCTTTTATAGCTCGACGTTGTGGCTGGAGAGGCTATCGCCCCACAAATCCCCTTTAGTGGGAACCTGCCATAACTACCAGCTCAGGGACTGAAAATATACAGATTTGGGGTGCTTTTGTGAACACACGTTATGACTCTTTTCTTCTTCTGTATCTGAAATAAAAGAAATAGTGTAATTGAAAAATAAATGTATCCATTATCAGTATAAAAAGAGGGAGCGTGCCATGCTGGTTAAGTCTTGTGCCGTCTTGCAGATCCATCACAAGGTTTAATCACGATTTATATCTAGCATTTGCTGTGATACTTGGAAAATGCATACCGTAAATAAGTGCACAGAACATCTGGAAAATGTGGTTTTTCCTTTTCTTTTTCAGTAAGAAGTTAAGCATTCATTGATGTGGTCTGTATTTGGGGGCATATTCATTTTTTATGTAACTTCTCTATGATTTCCGAAAAGGAACTAGACATTTTCCTTTTCAGCTGAAGCAAGGCTCTGCTGTTGCCTCTAGCACAGAATGAAAGCTGTTTAGAGGAGGTACCAAGATGGGACAAAGGCTGATGCGACTGGGGCTCATGTCTGCAATATGTGTGCTAGGGCAGGGCCAGAATCGGGCTGTGCTCAGGAGGGCCCTCAGCTTGGACAGCCGGCTGACATGGCTGCATGACGAGAAAGGCGACGGTTGTTCCGAGGCCGTCTCCAGCCTGCTGGTCTCCAGCTGAGGACCTGGGCCTGCCAGCTGCAAGTCAGCAGCGCTCCTGGGGCTGTGATGCAGAACCAGGATTTGGAAAGGGGCTTGATGAAACAGCCAGGGAGTTACTGCTCCAGCGCCTTGGGTTTGTGCCGCTCATTTGCGAGGCAACAGCATATGGTTGTTCCCAGCTCTGGAATAAATGCTATCTGAAGAGCTAATGAGATGCAGTTGTTGTCTTTGTCCATTACTTCCATAAATATTAAATAGCTCTTCTGTATCCGACTTAATTGTTCTCGAGTTGGCTCTACGATTATCCCTGTAGCCTCAATAATGCCTCAAAGCAAAAGGTGTATCAATTCTGTCCTGTTGGCATGCCGAAAAGCAGGGCGGTCTTCAGCATTGTATCTCTGCTTCTGTACTTCCTTGTCCAAAAGTTCTGTTGTTTTCCCTCGAACAACATCCAACAAGGCCCTCCTGTCCTCTGAAGCAACACTGATTCCTTGGAGAATGTGTGTATGTGCAGAGAGCTGTATCTGAGGAGGGCTGGGGGGAACGTGGCCCAGGATAGGTAGCTTAAACATAATCACATCTCCAGAAAGGATGCTTTTATTTTCAAACATTGTGCAACTGATGGCAGTTTGGCACTCTTTCTGTTTTGGATGAATATGATGAAAAGGGTGCATTCCAGTTATCTGTTGTTAATTTAGTATCCATGGTTAATTCATAACCCACAAATTTCCCATACTATTTGTATTTCTTGTAGACTGATACAATCCCATTTCCCAGCTGTAATACAATCGGGGCAGTAGTTCAGAAGCTGCTGCCATATCCTCTTAATTAATGTACAATTTCTGGGTGAGAACAATGGATTAGATGAACACTCATTCATTCAGGGGAGATGTCAAACATCTATCTAGCAACAAGACCCAGCAGGCAGAAAAGATTTAAGTTCAGCTCCATTCAAGTGTTTTCCTGGCTATTATTTGTGTTGGTGTTTTTTTTAATCTTGTGAAGCAGTATGTAGGCAGAAAACACCTCAGCATTTGCCAGAGCAACATTATCTATACACTTAGCACTCAGCAAAGTCTGCAATATTTCAGAGATGTTTCAAGGGAAAACATTTTATCTTTTTTTCCTGTGCTGCCTCAGCATAATAGCAGTGCTTCCCATGTAGGTCAAGAGACTGTGATTTTGTTGGTCTCTTTACCCTAACATCAAAGTGCATAAATGTTAGCTTATTTGAGTGCCAGGGGGGCTTTCTTTCTGATTTTTATTTTTATTATTTGGGTGCAGAGAGGGTGAATGAAAGATCTTGTTATATATAAATTGAAGCATGCAAAGAAGAAAAGATATGTATTATAAAAAGGCAGGAGTAGTGTGCTGTGTGCTAGCTATGTTAAGCAACAGTAGGTGAGGCAGTGCTTTTCATGGTAGATTGCTCTGATTTTTATTTTTTTAGTATTTTTTATTTCTTGTTTTCTCCCTTTACTCCCTCTCTGGTCTCTTCCGCACCTTTTAGTCCTTCCTCACCTGAGTGACAGTGCAAGCACGCTTAGCATCTGCAATGCCTTCATCTCAAGGATCAGTCACCCTAATACAGAGCACTTTCCTCAGGGTTAGTGCTGGCAGAGCTCACCCTGGTGCTTTTCCCAGGAGCTGCTTTCCTGCTGCCAAACCAGACTTCTTAGGTCTGAGCCGTAGCCCTGAGCAGAGGGAAAAGAGAAATGTCCTGGGTGGCGAGGCTGGTGGTAGGGACAAGCTATAGCAGCTCTTCCAGCTCCCTCTCTGTCCTACTCAGTCTCACTGAAACATTCTTGCTTGTCAACACCTAAATTAATCTTGTGTATGCTTGCATGAACCAGAGGCGTTAAAATTGAACTTAGTTATCATTGGTGAAGGTTCGGTCGATAAGACTGGGAGGAACTGTGGTGGTGGCCCAAAGGGTACTTGGGTTGAGAGCACATTGGCTTTGGTCTTTGGGCAGCACCGGTCAAGTGCATTTATTTCCTGTACTTCAGGGTCAAGCAGGGCTTTTTTTTTTTCTTGAAGCAAGAGTAGTGAGAATAGTTTGCTATTTTGTGAAACGTCAAGGGATTATTTTGTAAACTTCTCAGCAGAAATTGAATAGAGTGGCTTTGCTGAGCTAGGAAATGAGAGATCGTCTTTGTCATGAATGAACGTGTCTTGGTTTTGGCTGGGATGGAGTTAATCTTCTTCCTAGTAGCTGGTATGATGCTGTGTTTTGGGTGTAGGATGGGGATAATGCTGATAACACACAGATGTTTTAGTTGTAGCTGAGCTGTGCTTACATGGAGTCAGGGACTTCTTGGCTCCTTGTGAGCTGGGAGGGGACAGCAAAAGGGCAGCTGACCCAAACTGAGCAAAGGGATCATGTTCTCAGGGTCTGACTGGGCAGCGGTCAGCAGGTGATGAGTAATTGCTTTGTGCATCACTGTCACACGTTTTGTATATTTTTAATTATTATTTTCCCTTCGCTTCCTGTCTCATTGGCAGTCATTATCTCAACCCATGAGTTTTACCATTTTTTTTGATTCTCTCCCCTGTCCTGTGTTGGGGTGGAGGGTGAGTGAGTAGAGATGTGGTGCTGAGCTGCCTGCTGGGCTGTACCACAACAGAGAGAAAAACCCAAATAATTGCCTAGATCCTGATCTGTAATAATCAATAGGACACATCATGGAATTTCTCTAGAACAGTGCTACTTGAAACAGTGAGCTTAAGGGCACCCATGCATCCATCTTTCTCGGTGCTTAAGCCTGAATAAGATAGCCAATAAATAAAATTATTCCATATGTATAATAATATGAAAACCGAGATAACATTAATGCATATTTCAGTGCAGTTGGGAAATTCAGTTCTGTTAGTTAACTCCACGTGTGGGACACAGATACCCATGACAATAGATGAAGAAATGATGCATAAGATGATGGTAGGTTTTAATACAGTATACCCAAGTCAGGTTTTGTTAAAGTAATTACAAGGTTGTCCCAAGCTCACACTGCAGAGCAACAGCTCAGTGCTACCCTGTTCCTCACACCAGCCTCAGGCACTGATGGAGATTAAAATCAACCTTTCCCATTCCCAAGCGAAGTTACTGTGAGGCTGCATCAGAGTAGAAGTGATACAGGAGTAAGGAAGCGTTCAGGATGGGTGGGAGAGGACAGGCTTCCTTGATTTAGCTGTGCAACTCTGTGGTTTTGTCCAGGGACACATACAGTATCAAAAAGTTGCCATCAATCTCTTCTCTAGGCTGGGATAAATAATGGTGGAAGGAGCTACTGCAGTGCAAGTGCTCAGCATAATCAGGGATGAACTGCCTACGTGTCTACAGCTACACCTGCTTGCACACACTGGTTTTCTTCAGTTAGAATACACTGAAACATTAATTCCCAGATAAATAATGAAAGAAGTCAGTTCATTTGGGAAAAAGAAGTCAACTCCCAAAATATGAAAAATGCCCAGTATCTTCAGCATCTGGTTATGCATACTATTGAAAGTAGTGCGTGTGTGCATATAAACAGGTGCATGAAAATATTTTGTTTGTATCTGCCTATTAATTATATTATGTGTGCCTTCATGTAGGCGTTTACCGTAAGTGCTGGCTCAGGTGTAGGGAGGTCAGCCACACTGCAATGATTTGCAAATAATTTCTATTTCCTTATGCTGTATGAGGAAAAATTTCTTCTTTTCCTCACAGTTGCTGCTTGCCGTGCTTTTGTATTGATTTGCCTCTCGTACTTGAGACACTGATGATGGAAACAAATGAGCAAGGAGAAGGCTTGTCTTGCTGTAATGACTTTGTGACCGCTATAGATGCTCTTCGAGGGCCTGTGCTTGACATGCCCATCTTTGTCTGTTAGTGTAAATTTTAATTTAGTGGATTTAATTTGTGTTGTTAAGTGGCAAGAATGTGTGTTATTGGAGTAATTACTGTAAAGCTATTTAATTATTGATTTCCCCAACATAGCGGGCTTGACATTTTACCAGATATAATGAAGGAAAAGATGCACATTAGCAGGATGGATATGGAACAAACAAGCATTTTCAATAGAGACTTAATTCATTTTAATAGATATACAATAATTACCTAGGAAGTAAGACTGTTTTCTTCATTGTGACATTAATGATTCAGTTGGGGTGACAGAGGGGTAATGTATAGGTACATTATGACTGCGCTTAGAACACCAGGGCTGGCTTATGAGAGTCTTGAGGACACCAGCTATGGCTTTAAAGATGCATAAAACCTTCAGACATACCTATCTTTTTTCTTTACTGCTGAACATAGTTCTGTAATAATATGTATTTACTTTACCCCCATTCCTCTCGTCTCTTAATGATTTTTCCATCTGAATCGTATAAGAGAACAAGAATTGACTTTGCTCCTAGCTGGAGAGCATGGGGCTTGGGAATGAGCCTGGTTTGATATAGCTCTGTGGGATTTCAGGGATCCCCAGCCATTTTAAGCTTACACTGTGGGCTAGTGAGCTGCCTTTTCACACAAGCACCTCTATTGTAGCTCAGTGATTCAGCCGCAGCTCTCCTGGACATGATTTAAAAATAATAATAATAAACTGCCTTCTCTCTCAGGAGAACAGTGCTTCAGAACCAGAAGCAAACACGAAATGAAGTCTTTCCTCTCCTGGTGAATCCTCAATCACTGTAAGACCATCCTGGGACTGTTAACTGAAGCCACCATTAAGGAGAACTTGCATTGCTGCCGATGCAACTTTTTCCCTCATTTGTAATATGATCTTGTTACTTTGCATTTCTATACATGCAGCTGTACCAGAGTCGGTCTCCCTAACGCAGAGCCAGCCCATCAGGCTCTGGAAGCACAGCACAGCCTGTGTCAGCTCCAACCTCCAGCACAGGGATGGAGCAGAGCCACAGCCCTGTGGGCTTTGCTGCAGTGCCAGCACCCCCGCTCCCTGGCAGGAAGTCTTGTCACACGGGCTCCAGCATGGTCTCGAGTTCACATAGTCCTCTTTAAAAGCAGCAGGAGCGTGAGGTGGAGAAGCATGCTCACTTTTGGAGCAGGTTGCAGTCATGCCATGGGCCATAGATAAGAGCACAGAAGGATGTTGTAGGGGCTAAGCTTTATCTAGGATTTGGGAATTTGTAGAATATAAGGATGCATTCATGTCCAGGGAGAGTAAAGTCACCTTCAGCTCCTGTGACTTCCTCTACAGCTGATAGCATTGTATAAAAGGCAAACCCAGATGCCTGCAAAATATAAAAGAGCAGTACCATGGAGATGTCACTTCTGATAGCTGTTGATCGTTGTCTGTTTTGAAAACACAAGTTTCTCCAAGCAGCCTTGTGTTTGGGACTTTCCTGCTTGCTAAACAGAACCTACATTCATTTATGTGCACTTTGTCATGGGAATACCAAGTTTTTAAAGAGTTTTAGTGGTGGGAAGTTGTGAGCAGTCTGTTCCGTTTACCTACGGTGCGTAGCTGTAGAAACCAAAGGGACATTTCTGAATTGATGCTACAAGGCTTTAAATGGTTTGCTTGACAAAGCTACTTCAGTCTGACCCCTCTTGAACTTTACCACTATAGAAAGAAAGCAGCTGGCAGTGAGGCGAAGGAAATCTTGGTGAGGAAGTAGTGAAGCAAGGGAGCTGCTGTTGAGACAGTGTTTCTGACCCCTTTCGTTCTCTTTTTCAGGTCAGTACAGGTGCATGCACAGGGCTCCTTGCAGGGCCCAGCCTTGCTGAGTGCAGCCAAACGGAGTTGGCAGTGGGATGCAGCGTGCTTTCAAATATATGCGTGCAATTTTTGCTGGTGTTCGTAACTGCAGAGGTTAACATAAGGAAATGCCTAACAAGCAATGGTAGGATTGCTGGCTTCTGTCATTTGTGTGAAAGTGAAGTGGGAGATTTGCTGGCATCTGCAAAGGTTTAAGTCCTGACTGGGGTAGGCCAGTAGTGAAAACTGCTGGTGCTTTCCAGTACACAGCATAAGGAGGCAAAAGGCCAGATTGTGGCGAGGGAAGTTCTTCTGTATTGCTTCAAAGGCAGCTCCCCATACTGTACGTATTACTGGGGGAAGGAGCAGCCTGTGTGCAGCTGCTGCACTGTTTGCGGCCAGCTCTCTGCAGGGAGCACCCAACAGAAGGTCTCCGCTTTGGATGGAGATCTCACCTTTCAAACCAAAGCAAAAACCTGGAAGAGCCTCTTGGGACAGCCGTTCTGCATCCACAACAGCTGAAAAGCCCAGCTTTTCCCTGCATCTTTCTTCAGTAGGTAAGTTCCCTGGCCTCGCTGCATGGGGTGAGCAGGGCCAGGAGGCTGACAGCGAGAGGGAGAGCTGTGCAGAATGCTTTGTGCTGGTGAGGCCTCATCCTCTCAGTGGCACATGTGGGTGCACCAGTAACTTGATGTGTGGCTCAGAGAATGGCTCAGTGGTAACTCCTGCAGTACAGAAAGTTGAATGGTCTCCTGAAGGAGTGGTGCTGGTGGTATGTAGCTCTGGTGGACAACAAAGAGCTGAAACAGGGAGGACATGGCCTCTGAATAAACACAATGTAAATATTAGTATGTAAACAACGGGAGTCACATCTTTGGCTACTTCAGATCTGCTTAATGCTGCTTTTATGCAGGCCTGCTGAGAAATTCCGAGATGTTTTCTGAAATAGTTTACCAGGAAAACCGCCTTTAACGAAGCAAGTGGATGGGCTCCCTATGCCCATTTAAGACTGCAAACTGCTTTTCCTCAGCTTCACTGTCGAGGAGGGGAGCTCAGAAGTGAGAATGAAATAATTAAAATCCCTGTTTTTCAAATACGTTTCATAGGTCAAAAATCAGAAAAGTTCTCTTTAAATATGCTGAACTAGAGAAAAAGCATCAATTTCCTGCTGAAGAAAAAAGTATATCTTCCTGTAATAAACATAGGTTAATTTTTATATAGCATGCATACACATACGTATGTGTAGCACATACGTATTTTACATCTATAGATGAGAACTTAGCGAACGCAATCCTGTTTGGAGTTTGTAGTACTTGATACCAACCAACCTTTGGAAATGTCTAATGCCCGTTAGGTTGAGATGTCTGTCATGCGCTGTCCTAGTCAATGGAAGCATGAGTTTTCTGACACTGCTCTGCCTTAGAAATTGTTCCACCAGAAGCTAATGGCTTACAGAAATGTAGTCCGTTGGATTTTTATGCTCAGCATGTGGCTGTTGGTCCAAGTGTGCTTTTATAGAAAAGCCAAATGTCTTGTTCTTTGTGGATCCAAGTCCGTGGGATTCAAAGTAATCTAAAAACTATGAATCTAAAAGTAACTCTTGTTTCTTGCCATCTGTGTGGTGCTGTTTTTTGAAAAATGAAACCTTTATTTGAGTAGGAAAGCAGTCTCAGCAGAAAGGCTGAGTTTCACACTGGCACTCAAGGTTCTATGCTTTTGTGGAAAAGTAACTGTATTTTTAGGAGGAAGATATGAAAATATTGTGAAAGTTTCTTCTGTTTTTAAACTTTCTGGTTATTCAAGAGCACTAATCCTTGCGTTTATAATGAACAGCCTTTACTGGATTCACTAATGTTTCCTAGAATGGGGCAGGTTTTATAATGCTGTACACTTGTGCTTAATATTCTGCATACCCAATTTCAACTGTAAATTATTGATGAGAAATCCATGAAAGAAAATAGGTGGAAACCATCTTCTATAAATGAGTATCTTCGGTTTGTTTTGAATTACTCTTTACCTTTTTCTTGACCCACCTCTGTGTCAATGACTTCTTAGGCACAAAGGGCCAGATTTTCACAGTTATGGGTTTCATAGTAAATACATTTTGTTTGTTGTTTTATTTAAAGATTCCTATTTTAGGCAAGCTATAGGAGATAGAATGTTAATTTTCTAGGTCATGTGTATTTCTAGCATTACTGCCATTATTTCTATAGGCTAGCTTCTTGATTATTTTTAAATTAGGATAGAGATTGTATTTTTCACAGGTCATTGTATTTGCGGCATAATGGATATATGTTGGTCACTCTGAAAGTATCGCCTCCTATTTATTTCCTTGGAACTACAAGAGATACAAAGAGCACAATAACACTGTTGAGGTTCAACAAGGCCAAGTGTGCCGGGTCCTGCACTGTGGCCATAATAACCCCATGCAGCGCTACAGGCTTGAGGATGAGTGGCTGGATGACCGTGAAGAGGAAAGGGACCTGGGGGTGTTGGTTGATGCTCGGCTTAACATGAGCCAACAGTGTGCCCAGGTGGCCAAGAGGGCCAATGCCATCCTGGCCTGCATTAGAAATAGTGTGGCCAGCAGAAGGAGGGAGGTAATCATCCTCCTGTACTTAGCACTGCTGAGGCCACACCTCGAGTACTGTGTTCAGTTTTGGGCCCCTCACTACAAGAAAGACATTGAGGCCCTGGAACGAGTCCAGAGAAGGGCAACAAAACTGGTGAGGGGTCTGGAGCACAAGTCTTGTGAGGAGCGACTGAGGGAGCTGGGATTGTTTAGTCTGGAGAAGAGGAGGCTCAGGGGAGACCTTATTGCTCTCTATATCTTCCTGAAGGGAGGTTGTGATGAGGAGTGGTTTGGCCTCTTCTCCCTGGCAACAAACAGGACCTGAGGAAATGGCCACAAGTTGTACCAGAGGAGGTTTAGGTTGGACATAAGGAAAAACTTTTTCTCTCAGAGAGTGGTCAGGCACTGGAATGGCTGCCCAGGGAGGTGGTGGAGTCGCCGTCCCTGGCAGTGTTCAAGAGGTGTCTGGATGAGGAGCTACGAGATCTGGTTTGGTGCTTGTGGTAGCAATGGGCATGGGAGGACGGTTGGACTAGATGATCTTGTAGGTCCTTTCCAACCTTGTGATTCTATGATTCTATGTTTCTATGAGTATTTGATAGAGAAAATACAATGGGTTATTGGTGGGAGGGTTCAGGCTCTACTGGCATTCCACCAACATCAGCCTCTGATCTCATGGGCTAACATCATAAAATAGGAGGCATTACTTTTGGAGCAGCCCTTGTATATGGTGAAGGGAAAAATGCCTATGTTCTCCAAAAATGTTGCATTCTTTTGGATTTCTGGTCATATTTTTTCTGTTGAGTACAAAGTTTTACTCTCTGTCCTGTATATAATATAAACAGGAAACATTTGAGCTCTGAAGGATGAGATTGGGATTACTGCAATTGTGCCATGCGTGTTTTTTGAACTTTTCATTACCAAACTGCACCAGTGTTTTGTTTTTTTTAATAGTAATTTAAACATTGTTTAAACAGAGAGCAAAGACAGTTGAATGGTTTGGATAGAAAATCTGGCAAAGATGCAATGTAATGCACTTAAACAGTCGTTTACTGAGCAATCACAAATGCACTCTTAAAGTCTCAAAGAGTTCAAAAAAGCTCTGCCATTTTGAATGTGACATATCTTCTTTCTGTTTTGACATTCGTCTGTGCTGGTGTACACTTGTTGAATTTGTGTATCTAAATCCCTCTTGTCAGATATTCCAGAATCTATTTACACTTTCACCCCTGGGCTCGAGTTGCACCACTTTTGAAGCACTTAACACATTTCAAGTGCCTAAGTGCTAACCAAGTCCTCTCTCCATCACAGAAAGTGCTGCTATTAGAGCTACCCAAAAGTACTTTCAGACGTTGAATGGACAATTAATAAACTTGAATGCTGATAATAACGAAATAATGTTGCTCAAGGCAAGGTAAGGCTGAAAGGGGCCTTTCATTAGATTTCACTTGAATCACTTAAAATCCACTTCTGCTCACGGAAATCATCCCAGACTAACTATCATGACCACGGAAGACAGTGTTGTCAAAGCTTCTGTACAACCTTTCTTGCCGTCTTCTAAACTTTTCTCTTTCTGGGTTTCTGTCTGAGCTTTTCGTACTTCTTTAGGTTTGCTCAGAAGATCGTTAGTACTAATTATCCTCATGAGGCGAGAGGTGGGCTCTACCACCTTTCAAAGGGCTGGGCTTGTTTTAGGGGAGGAAAACCAGCTGATCTTCAGCCTCAGCACAGCTCTGCCTCTCTTCCCCAGTGCTGGAGATGTGGTTTCTTGGTAGCACAGTCATTTACGCATGAGCATTGAGCATTAACAACTCGCAATACAGTGGCAGCCATGTGTGTTTATCTACTGCAAGATCAAGCTGTTTGGAAGGAATTCTGAAAATATTAAATTCTATAATTAAACTTATGGTCTGGTGGCTTTAAAGGCCATCAGTGCTTAGCTCAGGAATATGCTAAAGTTCTCTCCTGAACTGGAGCCAGGATTGGTACCCAAAGACCCTTGTTCCTCTTGCCCCACAGACAGATGTTGAAATGTTCCTTGATTGACAGCATTTCACTAATGTAATTGTACTGCTCGGCAGGTTGGTTAAACATATGTAGTGGTCAAAAGGTTATGTACACCTGATGGATGCCATCTTCTTTCCTCCAAGAAAAATATTTTTGTCTTACAGAAGTACAGTAACCTGATGCTGATTTGAAGGAGCAGAACTAGACTTTCACTATGCTTTTAAAAGTGACAGATCAGATAACCTTCTCAGGAGGTTGATGATAAGGAGGGATGCTTGTAACACAGTAATGAATGGTTGCCTAAAGTGTTTGTTCAACACCCCAATTCAGCAGCCTTTAGATGTGCCTGCTAAATATTTGATTATTTTTCCTTCCAGTTTGTGCTTGTGGATGGAGTTTTATTATGTGTTTGCTTTTGCATTTGTGATTTATCTTATTTGTACTGCAACAAGTATCCCTTTCAGTGGAATCACCAGGTCAGGAATGGTACAAAGGGACAAGATATAAAATCCTTTCCGTTATTCATTGTGAGGCCCCATCTGCAGTACTGCATCCAGGCCTGGGGCCCCCAATACAAGGAGGACGTGGAGCTCTTGGAGCAGGTCCAGAGGAGGCCACTAAGATGATCAGAGGGCTGGAGCACCTCTCCTATGAGGACAGGTTGAGGGAACTGGGATTGTTTAGCTTGGAGAAGAGAAGGCTCCAGGGAGACCTCAGTGTGGCCTTCCAGTACTTGAAGGAAGCATATAAACAGGAGGGGGAATGGCTGTTTACGAGGATGGATAATGATAGGACAAGAGGGAATTGTTTTAAGCTGAGACGGGGGAGGCCAGAGGGTGGTAACGCACTGGAACAGGTTGCCCAAGGAGGCTGTGGATGCCCCATCCCTGGAAGCATTCAAGACCAGGCTGGATGTGTCTCTGGGCAGTCTGGTCTGGTGGTTGGCAACCCTGCACATAGCAGGGGGGTTGAAACTCAATGATCATTGTGGTCCTTTTCAACCCAGGCCATTCTGTGATTCATAAATGCATTGTACATGGGACCTAAACAGACACTCAACTTAAGAAATGAGAGATTTATACGGATGACCCAATTCATTAATCTTTCAGAACTTCTGAATATATTTATCCCAGAGGGACTCACTCAAGATTTAATGTTTTCTTTATTTTATTTCATGTCCTTATGTTCATTATGTGTTGTGCATCTCCTTTGGAACATAAATTGCTGTCAATAAATTAATAACTCACTGAGACACCCCATAGTAGGAATTGAGTTGGTTTTTTTAGCAGTGTAGCCAGATTATTTTCATTGCTGTTAAAAACTGATATGAAACAGAAATAAAGGTGAGGTGAATCTGACTGAAAAATTATTTATGGAAATCTGTGCTTACGCTACTAAAGCTCACATGCTTGTAAAAAAAAAAAAGTCATAAAAACAGCTTGGAAAATGTATTTTATTAGCACCGCTTGTGTATTTAACTTCAAACACCTGTATTTCTCATATTTATTAATTCTTCAATATATTTTTTTACTTGACTTTAATTCTCATATGAGGAACATAATATTCATTGCATATGTTCTTAAGGTCTCTCTGTAAACCACAGCAAGTGGGGAAATTTCAGAATTAAAATAATTCTCATGCTTTGCTTAAGTGAATCCCCTGTTATTTATGTTGGATACGCACTCAGACATTTTTGTTATTCACCACAGCAAATGAGAAGAGAATTGGGCTTTGATGGTGCTTTTAGCCTCTCTATCAAGTAAACAATGTTCTAGAGGAGTGAGTTACCCCTTGTGTTTCTGGCCAGGTGTACGATGGCAGCTGTATTTTTAAAGTCATTTAGTTCAAGTTTATTGATGTTTGTTGGATCTTTTGGAAGAATGAAACACTGCTCAGTAAAACATACCAGAACAGTTTGTGCAATAGTGTCCTGCTTGCTCCCTTCTAAGGGGCTAATCCAGAGTGTGTTCTGTTCATGAGATTTTTTTTGAAGGTTATTTACTTGCTTGATACCAAAACGTCTTGTGCATGTAGACTGTGGTGGTTGCTTTTGATTTCAGTGAGAGGACGGTATCATCAGTTACTATCTTTAATAGAAACACGGTTTGAAAGTCTTGGTAGGGAAGAATGCAGTCAATGTAGCGTAACCTGCTGCTAACATTCACAAAAGTAATTCAGATGTTGTTATAAAGTAGTCATTGCATTTCTAAGCTATATTTTCATGCAGTGCTAGTCCCAGCAGTGGATCTAAAGACTCATAAAAGTGACCTGAAGGAGCACGTCCAGTGATTGCAACTGTTCTTCTCTCCCTTTTTTAGAGAGAGGATATGGGCTTCAGCCTGACCTTGACCAAAATAGCCTTTGGGTCAGCTCAGCCTTCAGTTCACGAGGTTGCACGTGGAATAGAATTTGGTACTCTTTTTTTGGAACAATCTGATGGTTTTCATTTGGGAAGAGCAATGCTTTGAAAAGACCTCCAAAATGTCAAGACCCATTTCAACTTGTTTTCAAAAGGTAGGACTCTTCAGGTTGGATATTGCTAACAGATGACATGAGTTGAACTGTGGGTCCTTACCTGAACAGCCCATGAGATTAAATTTTTTAACAGTGAAATACCAGTATCACAGAATTACAGGTGTTAGAAGGGACCTCTAGGGATCATTGAATCCAACCATCTTTGTGGTCTTCCACTTGGCTCGTTTTAGGAGATCCCTGTCTTTTTTTGAACTGGGGATCCCAGAACTGGACACAGTGCTCTGGATGTGGCCTCACCAGGGCAGAGGATCACCTCGCCCTGCTAGCTACTCTGTTCTTAATGCACCCCAGGGTACAGTTGGCCTTCTTGGCCACCAGGGCACACTGCTGGCTCATGTCCAAGCTGCTGGCCACCAGGACACCCAGGTCCTTCTCTGCAGAAGTTCCTCTCCAGCAGGTCAGCCCCTGCACTTGCCCTTGTTGAGCCTCATCAGGTTTCTCTCTGCCTAGCTCTCTAGTCTGTTGGGCATCTGCCACTTTCCCAGCCTTGCCCTGCATCAGCGCTGCTTTGCTTTTGCCGGGGATAAGCCGGGAGTTTCGTACTGATGCTTTTTCCTGCCTTAAATTAGTGTTACATTTTGAAATAGCATTATTTTTGCCTGTTAACTTGATACTGAATAGGAGTTAGTTGTATTTTCAGATGACAGTCACAGAAACGTAGTTGATGTTAAATACATATAAAATGCATATGTATATAAAATATATATAGTTCCATTGCTGTTCAGTGCAGTGACCCAGGTGTGGTGGGAACAAAGCTGAGGTATCTGGGACTGCTGTTACATGAAAGCTGAGTGCCAGCCATCCCTGCATTGTCTGTTGTTGCAGAATGAAAGCTGTCTGCTGTAAGCAAGTCGAACAAATGCTGTGTGAACTTAATTCATTCTGAAAAGCATATATAGTAAAACACATTTGTTTACTTCGTGCTGTGGAATGGGGCCTTTAAGTCTGCTTCTAATTTATTCCAACTTAGAAATATGAGGTAAATGCAGAAATCATGCATTAATAAAATCTCTTTATGTTCCCAGCTGGCATGAGAAGTAACAGTTGTGGTTCACTGAAAATGACTTTGGGCCAACACTTTTGATGTGATTTTAGGTTTTATTTTCAGCCATGCAAGAACTCTCCTGTGATGCTTTCTTTTTAGTGTTTTATGAGCAGTTGGTGTTTTTGTGTGTCACTGAAGAATTAGTTAAAAAAAAAAAAAAAAAAGCTCTTTTGCTAATTTTTTTGTCATAAAAGAGCATTAGGAAAGCCAAGTCCATAAAAAAAATTAAAAAAAAAAAGAGTAAAATGTGCATTTGCAAATACTTACGTATAGAGTAAGCAAGTTTAGTAAATTAGAGTGAACTATTTGGTGCTGTCTAGCAGCAAAATGTAGCGGTCAAGAACTATCTTTTATTCTGAGATGTCTGCTTCTGTGCTGAACATCAGCCTTGATTCTGTTGCCATTTCCCTTTCATCTATCCTTAAAACATGCTTCCTTCCACTTCTTTTTTTTTCCTCCATTTTTTACATCTGTTCATTTTAAGCTTTCTCTTGTCTAGCAACTTTATTTCTTCACTGTTTGAGTATTTCCTCTTCTGAAAAGGGCTGTCTGTACCATGAATTCCAGCAATTCTACAACTACCCGCCTGCAAATTAACTTTGCCTACAAGGAAGATCTGCTTTAAACTGTATCTTGGCAGTGGTAACTTTTTTCTGTAAAAAAATACGAACTATTATGCCTTATCAATTTGTACTGCATTTTGCAAATAAACTTGTTCATATTCAGGAATGAAGAAGAGAGGAGGTTTATCATTAGTATGCAAATTGACCTCTGAAGTACAAAAATGTACAAGACTGGAGTATCATTTTCAATAAATTGCCATATTTCCACTGGAAATACAGAACATTAGCCAGGAAAAGAGGCAATTCCATGCTAAAGAGAGAATATTATCTAGTAATTAGAAGATTCAGTACTTCAATGGTTTTGTACTTCAACATGATAGATAGGCTGTTGTTTTATTTATGGTAGACTAAGATATTTGTTAGAAAGTCTATTTTGCCTAAGCTTACTGCTCCTTAAATAAATGACAGAATTTTCTTCTTTATTGTTAGAATACTGACACAGGCACTTGGTATATCCCCATTCAGAAACGCTTAAAAGGCACAAGATTAAGTCTATTGACTTCTAGGTGTGGATTTTTCTTGCTCCTGAACAAGTAAGCTCTCCTAAATCGGCATCTGCATTGCCATCCTAGCCTCAAAGACTGAGCATATATGGCTAATGATAGGGTAGTCCTTCCTGAATTCATTCTCACATGCTGTTTTAGACTCATTTCTAAAGGAAGAGCCATTTGAGAGTCAAGGGTGGTTTGCTCCCCAGGCATTCTGCTGCTTGCAGCCATTAATGCCGCAGGTTGTTATTTGTCTTACTGACTGTCAAGTTAACCATCGTTATTTGAAAACATTGTCTGACTTGAGCTGTAGGATATATAGTATTTTCTTAAATATCTGTCTGCAATTTTTTTTTGCACTATTTAACTTGAAAATGCAATCATTGTATAAAAATTGGATTTCTTGTGGGGCAATCAATGAGTCATGCTTTCCTTGTACTTCAGGATATCATGGCAGAGGGCTGGATTTTAAAAATAGCTCAAGATTGGTCTGCCTTTGCTGTCAGTAAAGTCAATGAAGAAATGGCCATTTTTTTTCAAGCACTTCCAGAAATGCCACACATCTGAGCCGGTGCTGTTAATGAATGCCAGCGAGTTCCACCCAGAACAGTTATTCCTTCTGCTATGTTATTACTGAATGCACTGAGGGAGGCTTTTTCCCCAGCAAAGGAAGTTCCGATATATGTGATTTGAAATCTCATGGGAAAGTGATTTACTTTGGTGGTGGGGGGAGGGGATGACGAACCTTAAACTTAATAAATATGCATTGTTTTTAATTCACATTTGAAAACGTAATAATGATTTTTTATTTCTTGTCGTATTGAATGACACTTATTGACCTAATAACATTTGAAAAGTGTGGCTTGAATTCCTCGAATGTTTCTTGCTGTTTCATAAGGCTGGAACTTTGTATTGATTGCTGTTCTCTCCAGCTTTACTCCGCACTTCTCACACAACCTTGGCAAGTTGTTTTATCTTTCTGCATCATAAATTTCCCATATGTAAAATAAATAGAAAAATTCTTACCCTACAGGGATCCTCGTAGTTTAGTTCGTTAATGTGTGTAAAGCAGTAAATAGAAAAAGGCACTATAAAAATTTAGAATATTGCTGTTGATAAAGCTATGAGTCTACTGGCATCCACTTATTACAGTCCAGGTGATGATAGGATTCGCATCAAAGCTGCAGTGCAAATTTGTACAGATGTGATTTACATCTGGAGTGAGAACCGATGCATGTGTCGTGTTCCCCAAAGAAATATTTACTCAGCTGCGGAATAAGTATTGTTTTAGCAAACATCAAAATGATGGGAGTTTAAGACACTTGACTGGCAGTAACCTAATTAACTCTTGATCAAATATTTCAGATGCCGGAATCAAGCTGATTACATCCGCAGTTGCAGCTGAAGACAGTATGCTGGGAACTAACATAGGGTCAGTTTTTGGACTAGAGTTAAATAGCACAGAGTTGTTGATTTCAGTGGAGCCATGCTGATTAACTGCAGATGAGGCTTTGGCTCATGCTCTTTCAGCTGGAAGCTAAAGAAGAGTCAGACTTTTTTATTGTAACGCTGAGCCCAATCTTTAAAGTCAGAAAGGTTGTACTTTTCACTGGCATTGAGAGAAGAGTTTTGCAGAGTGTACTGTCCTGAAGGATAAAATTAGACTGTGGAGTGTTGGTGAAGTGGTGTGCCTGGGTGCCATTTGTCCTCTAGGTCAAGTACACTTGCACGTATCTAGCAGGGTATACTGTTAATTAGTTTCTGCATTTAATTGCCATCAATGTATACTGAGGGGTTTGCTGCTTTAGTTGCTTTCAATAAATTTAGCACAACATGCTATCAATTATTGAGTGTGCTATGTTTGTCTTGCAAGACACAGTTAATCTAGTGCTAAACTATCCCAGAAGCTGATTTGACTGGGAGGGAAAACCTTCAAAATCAACCAAGGCATCTCAGGCTCTAACATGGGATCCCTGATGCTTCAGGCTCATTGACAGTGAATGTGAGAAAACAAAGCATAGAAGACAAAATCTTGAATATGGGCCAAGAGTACCTAACATTTAAATGTTTTAACAAATTGCTCAGAATGGTTTTATTTATGTTTTTTAAACAGTTTGTTCGAAGTGCTGGTTAGGGAGCGATCACCAGGAATGATTTGAGCAGCAGCTTTGAGTGCTTGACTCAAATGAAATGTAGTCACTGAAAAGCCAAGTCATGGCTTCGTAATTTACTCGCTCACTTGGTATTCAGGGTGAAAGCTGCAGGCTTTGCGACCTCCTGGACCTTTGTTCATCAGAACATAAGAGTTTCAGGAATATCGATACCACATCTTGATGGTTTCATTGTGCTGGACCGCCTTCTCTCATCTTCCTGATTCAGTCTTTGGCTGCTCTTCCATATTCAGATTATTGATTTGTTTGTGCAACCGTAATATTTTATAGTATCGCTTCACACTATTAAAGGACTTTATATCTCTTGAATATTAAGTGATTTACTCCAAACTCCATCAATTTGCAGTTACGAGAGCTTGCAGGTGGAGCTGAGGGCGCAGGGACTGCTTCCCCACCAGCGGTGTAGGGGCAGGATCCAAGATCTCCTGCCTGTGTGCTCGGAATCGCATGCTTCGCTGCCTTTCACCGCTTCAAATGCTCTCCATTCAGCGTTTTGTTTTGTTTTGTTTTCACTTTTCCATTTCACTACGTATTTGCTGACTGGAAGGGAGCACAGAATACACAGCTCAGCGTTTTCTGTCTCCTAGTATTTTATGAGGCTGTAATATTTATCATGTCCCTTCTAGTGACAGCACCTTGCTGTTCTCTTCCTTTCTAAGGAAAAAGGACTAAGGCCTTTCTAACAGCTACAGAAGTGTCCCATAGACGAGGAACAAAGGTGTTAATAGTCCACTTCGTTCCTTAATTCTTGTAAAGCATTCTCCGGAATGCAGACCAGCCAGTAAAATAAACAGCCCCTGCCTACTTTGCCTTAGGATGCGATAACATCAAAGGGTAATTTATGGGTCTGTTTGCCAGGTGTCAGTCTGTTCACAGGGCTAATTGAAGTTGTATGGGAATATATTTTGGTTAAACAGTGGAAGGATCAATGAATTGATTTATTGTAAATTGCTGTCAGCAGTTTAGCCTTTTGCAGCACTTAGGGATGGAGTTTGGTGTAGTGGGGCATCAGTGAAGATGGATCCTGCTTGTGGATGGGTATCATTTGGTATTGACTCTCACAGTTCAGATACAGCACAGAAATGAGTAAGCTGGGGAAGCGATGACTCATACCGTGCTGATATCGTTCTCAGTGGCCCTCTGGGCCTGAGAAGTAGAGGCTGCATGCAGAAATGTTCTCTGGAGCACCTCGCTTCTCGGTTTTCTTGTGGCAGTCGGCATGGGAGCAGCCATACAAATAGGTTTGCTTGTGCCCAAGCCTCCCACTTAACCAGTGGACCGCCGTGTTATCAGTGTTGCTGCAAGGAGCTTCACCAGCAGTGTGTCGTGCCCTGAACACACGTGGGATGGACGAGGAGGTCACGGTGTCCCATCTGCCCTATTCTGCTGTTTGGGAAACTGCAGGCTTGGGTGCGATGACCCATGGAGCAGGGTGTAGGACCAGTGTCCTTATGCCCATCTGCTTTGCTTGTGTTGCATACACAGGCTGGCTGTGACAGTATGTACATCTAAAGCTGTGGGCAAGCGTGAGCATGACAGGCGTTTGCCTATTTTAAGAATTCTTAGATGCATGTAAATTATATATTTCCTTTAACTGATGCATCATTTAATACATCTTTTCAATATTTACTGTGTATTAATCTGTTGGTTTAATGCATTTCCAATCAAAGTATCTTCTACAGTTGGTCTCTGGTGGCTACTTTGTGCAAACACTGTATTTCCTGGAATGGATTAATTATTGAAATCTATTTCTCTTAATGCTTGCCTTTCCCTCCAGCCCTTGTTGCACCAGCAGCAGGATTTGTTATTAGACGAAAACATATCGACCTTCTTGTCATTGTGTTTTTGCATCTCCCTCCCTGATTACACCTCAGCACTACAGCTGGATATCCATATTCATGTTGCTCTACCACAGAAAAAAATAGTCCATTTGCATAGACTCAGCAGAACATTCTCACCTGAAAAATGGAGCTTTGCCCCATCCATCAAATTGGGAATATGCATTCTAACCCAGGATACATCGGTGACGTGCACTGCAGTGATGTTCTGGGTATGTCATTTTAACATCCCGGGGCAAGTGCGGTGTGAAAAGAAAACTTAGAGAACAGAATCTGTGAAAATTAAAGGACACAAGCAGCCTATAATTTGTAGGAAGTGAAGATTCAAAGAGATGAGGTGATATACATGGCCACCCAATGAGTGGAAAAGGCAATTTGAAATGTTAAATTATACCAGCGGAATTGAATTAATGATATGAGGAGTGGATCGTCCTGAAGACCTGTCCACAAAATAAATAATAAAGTGCCAGTAATTAAAAGCACTGTTTAAAATGAGTTGACCTTCATTTCTGGTACATTTCTTACCTTTGCACTAAGCATGAGATGCAACATGCTCTGGATGTCTGGAGGGAAGCCAGAAAAAAACAGAGCCAGGCTGCTAGAGGGAAAGGTGTCCCAACTTTTGGGAAGTGGAGCAGGTTTGCCAGAAGAGCACAGGAGGGGCTGACTGACGCTTCCTATGTTTTTCCTGCCCTAGCAGGGCGACAGCACAGAGGGTTGACAGCTGCTGCACAGCAACTGTAGAAGATTGGTGCGGACCAGAAATGGAAATCAAAGCTACTTCTCAGCCCTCAAAAAGAAAAAAAAAACAAAGCAACCATAGAGCTTGCAGTGCGGAGCCTGGCTACTTCTCTTGGCTTATGCCGAGAGCTTCAGTGTTCTGGTGAAATTTTCAGTAGTTCCTGAGTGATTTAATGTATAACCCCACTGACAGTGAGCAGTACTAGGGGCTACCTTGCTAGCTAGCTGGGGTTGCTTGGGCACTTCTCAAAATGTTATCCTGTAGCATTATCCTCAAAGACCAAAACACCAAATTGGATTTACTAGCTTAAATGAAATTACTGCTGCATGCCAATCTTTTATCAGTCCCTTTGCTCCAGGGCATCATCTGTTGTGGTCAGGAGAAATCTCTCCTGTTTTCTCATGCTGTAAATTGTACCGTAAGGGTCAAAATCTGGTCTAGGGCTTACTACTTTCTTGGCTTCAGTTAAATCAATTGATACTTAAATTAATCTTGCTAGCAGTAAAATTTAATCTGACTTGTTTTGAAGCATCTGGCACTGACAAGGATAGAGGACCTGCAGTCTATTCCGTACAGCAGTTCCTGCACTACACAACTGAAACGAAGTTATCATGCTTTGGGGGGAGTCCATGGTCAAAGACCATCTATTAGTGAGAATGCTGCTAAATGCAAAAATAGAAGATGGCTTGAACTAAGCTCAGGGCAATTAGGAATTGAAAGTTTGGGATTCTGCTGTCAGTAACTGCATACGAAGCCACATTTAGGTGAGTCTCCTGAGGTTTCCTTCTACAAAGCTACACAAACACGATCTGAAATAAATAAACAAAAAGCCTTATTTCTGTATCCATTAGCTTATTTCACCTTGCCATACATCTGCTGACATTGTGCTTTGTTTTCTCTCTCTGCCCCAGACTTGCAGACCATAAGGGAAAGAAAATCCCCAGTCTTCCTTGGGGTTGCAGCAGAGCAAAGCAAGTGATGTTTCTCCCTACCATTGTAGTTTTTTATTCTTTCACTGGCTATTTTTCCTTCTCCTCATCTCGCTTTTGATCTAGATTTGCTTTCCTTTTGGATCCTCTGGCTCCTTTGAAATAGCTAGCAAGCATTTGGTTTCCGTGCACCTTTCTCTGCCCTCCTGCAGGTGGTACTTCAGCTGAGGAAGGGAAGGGAATCCCTCCCACTCACCTTGGTGCAGGAGGCAGGGCAAGTGGGGACCGACTGTGGTGGGCCCTGTGCAGCAGAAGCTGCTGCTGCATTGGGTCAGTGGTGCAGAAGTGCCCTCTTGTTTGCCCTGGCCGAGCTCAGGAGCTGCTTTGGCAGCACTCAGTCCTTCCAGCTTAACTACAGGGGATCCCTTAGTACTAATTACATTCATTTTGGAATGCTAATTGTTCTTCCCTTACGTTGGCTGCTATCCTTGCGCAGCTACTTATCAGGTGTGGATGCACACTTACTATATTAATGCGTTTGTGCTGAAGTTAATTAAGCGTGGCTTTCCTTAGTGTATTTATAGGAAACAAAAAAAATCTGTTGGGTTTTGTTGTGTTTTTTTTTCCCCTTTTTGCATGAGTTTCACACCTGAAAGCAAAGTGCTGAATCAGAATCTGTTGCATTAAAAATAGTTTATAGCAGTACTGCAGAAATGTCCTGCATAAATATAGTTAACACCTGCCTCTTATATCTGTATGATTTTAGAAGAGTTCAGCTGATATTTTATTTAGGAATGGCGTGATGAAAATGTTTACAGGACGTTATTAATGCTTAACAATTAGGCCCTCTAAAATGTCTTGGAATACTTTTCTTGGAAAGCAGATTTCAAACTTGGTTTGAGAACAAGCTGCTTTTTACGCAGTTAAGGGGAACATTTGAGATAACAGCAGTAAGACATAAAAGAGTGTGGCCAGAAGGTCGATGGAGGTGATCCTTTCCTTCTGCTCTGCCCTGGTGAGGCCACATTTAGAATGCTGTGTCCAGTTCTGTGTCCTCAGTTCAAAACACACAGGGATCTCCTAGAAGGAGTGCAGCGGAAGACCACAAAGATGATGGAGGGCCTGGAGCATCTCCCTTGTGAGGAAAGGCTGAGAGACCTGGGGCTGTGCAGCCTGGAGAAGAGAAGACTTAGAGGAGATCTGATGAATGTTTACAAATGTCTAAAGGGAGGTGGGAGGCAAACGGATGAGGCCAGGCTCTTCTCAGTGGTGCATAGTGATATGTCAAGGAGTAAAGGCCTAAAACTTGAATGTAGGAAGTTCCATACAAACATGTGGAAGAACTTCTTTATGGTAAGGGTGACAGAACACTGCAACAGGCTGCCCAGAGAGGTGGTGGAGTCTCCTATGGAGATAATCAAGGCCCATCTTGATCTTGCAACCTTTTGTAGGGAACTGCTTTAGCCAAAGAGTTGGACTCGACGTTCTCTTGAAGTTCCTTCCAACCCTTCTGTGATTCTGTGGTAATACACCCATTGCTGCATACACACCGATGGTCTCACCTGCACCTTCTGAGGTGCCTCATGCATGCGCACAGGAACATGTGGCCATGCACAGCCCTTTGCTGCGCTTTATCATCACTTCTTTGCATGTGGCAGTGTTTGCTGCCTGTGCCTGCCCTGCCTTGCCTGCACCTCAGCTACTGTGGGTGTGTGGGAGCACTTCAGGCCGAGCTGCACAGACCTTCTGTGGGGCGTTGTTCTGAGCACTGTGCGGTGGTTAAATGCTGTGCTTTTCATAAATATGCATTTAGGTAGGTTTGTGCTTCCCAGTTTATAAAGTATGGAATGCCAGCTCTGCATTTTCAAAGCAGTTATCCCTTTCTCTGACTTCATTTGTCTTCATATCCTTAAAATAATAAAAAATAAAAAAAGAAACCCACAGGTTAACTGTGTTGCTTCCTGCATAGTGCCAGGGATGTGTTTTAGTAATAACGTTTGATACGTAATTAAAATAAACACAGAAAGGAAAAGTTGAGTAACGGAGGCGTCTCTGCATTAATTCAGAGCATTAAAGCATTAATGCTTTCAAAGTGCTGTCTTTTTGACCTTCACAGCTTCAGGTAAATTTATAAGCTGCTGTCGATGGCTCTAATTTGTCCATACAAAAGTTGCAGGAATTTCTGTAATGCTCCGCTTTAAATGATTTCTGCTGCCATTTAACAAGTCCGTATGCGATGAAGTCAGGGGGTGAAGTGTTGTGCTTCAGGTTGAAGTGCTTCACGCACGATTGGCCAGCGCTAGGAGAGCAGCGGGTTTCTGTGTGTGGGTGAGGTGCTGTGCAGCACTGAGTTACATCAGCTGTTGGGTTGTTTGCTTGTAGCTGAAGTTCTCAAATGCCAAATAGCAGCCTCAGCAAAAGGCAATACGTTCAATGACTGTATGGAAGTTGGTGGTAAATCAGCTCCTCCTGCCCCCAGAGGATGCTTTCAGCAGGACGCAGCCACGCTCCCCAAGCACTCAGAGGATGCCTCTTTGCTTCCTTTCAGCCCTCTCCCAGCTTTCTGTGCTCTGAACCTCGAGCAATCCTCAGCTGCTGCTGGCCCAGGGAAGATGGCATCGGTGCTCTTTGGGTTTGCCATCCGGAGTTGCTCTCTTCTGGCTCTTCTGGCTCTTGGCTGACCTCTGGGTGCAAAGCCACCCTAGAGCTAATCTATGTGCTTGTCTGCAGAGATACCTAAAAGGGTCTTTATCTGGTCTTTATTTCTACCAGTACCTTATAACTGTCTCTCTGTTAAGGTGTGAGCTACAGACAGTGTTCCTTGATCCGTTTGGGGTAGCATTTTTTTTGTGTTCTTGCTTTAAGATCCTCCATTTGTTTTGGTTCTCCTTTTTGTTCATATGTTTTTCTTTTCTTCCTCCAGACTAATACATGCACATTTAAGTCTTTTTTATGTAGTGAAGTTTTTTTCCCAAATGTGAGAAGTATTTCCCTTGTGAAACAGTAAGAGATTTAAGAGGGAATGATAATATTTCTGCAGATCTTTAAAAAAAAAAACAAAAACTAGGCACAAAATATTATGCCCATGGGATACAAATCATAAGATGGACCAAAAATACATAAAGAGCCTGTCATTCTCTGATAAATTCTGCAGTTTTTCAGGCTGTTTTCCCGTTCAACTCAATTAGTTCTCGCTAAAGGCATCTAGAGGCATTTTCCTCATAGGAATTGATGAGATTATTTATCTGGTAATTCCTATTATTATTCTGTAATTATACGTAATTAATTTTTTATGCAGAAACGCAAACTGTTTTTCCTAAAATGCATCCGATGATTTTTATCATCCAGCACCTCTGGAAAGGCCCACATGAGTGAGTGGCAATGAAATAGATGATTTCTGTGGACTTTTACTAGATCTTTGCAGGTGCTCTCGTGGGAGACAATCATATTTAATGGTGACTAAGGCAGTTCCTGAACGATGCTATAGAATTTTATGGAACAATACTGCATTTCATAGAACTGATGGAGCTCCTCCTGCTTCAGTACTTCAGTGCTCTCCGTTGGTGCCGTGCCTGAGAACTGCCCTGCTCTTTTCTGAACGCGTTTCCACTTCTAAAAGTTGAGAAAACAATTTCTTTTATTTTCACTAGGAGCTCGGAAACAGTGATTCCAATCTTCTCCTAATTCTGAAGCATCGATCCACAAATACAGGTGTTGATAGGTTTTTATTTCAGCTTTGTAAGTTATGCTGCTTCCAGTAATCACAGTCCTTCTGGAGTTTTTAGATGGCTTTTGTTTCATATTGAAAGAAATTAATGATAAATGACCTTTGGAGCCTTTAGCACTAATGTGTTCCAGTTCTCGTGAGCTGCTCAAGGAATAACAAATGCAGTAAACTGTGTTTGTCACCACTAACAAGGAGAGAGAGGGCTGGCTTTTGAGAGAAGCTGAAGTAATTGACTTAAAAATAGTAGAGCGGTCCCTGTGGGTGGCAGGCTACGGGCAATCTCTTTTCTTACTTAAATCAGGACTTTTAATATGTTTGTACTACTGCATGTGCATAATCTGCCCTTTGCATTAATTATTGGTTCTGTCGCGGCTTTGGAAGAGGGCGCTGGAAGGAATGGCAATCTTCCAGTTAGCGCCTCTGAGACACTGCTCGGGTTTTTGATTAAAGAAATCCTGTGCCAGGAGAAATCCTAATAACTGTTAGCGCAGCCAAATATTACTACTTCTGTCTTGAGAACAACTGGATTTACAGCCTTGGTCCCTATGACTTTAATGGAGCTATGCCAATTTAGATCAATTTAAGATCTGTCTCATCCTTTTAGTTTTGCTTTCTTCTTTTGCATTGTGGAAGCAATGCTAATTTACATCAGTTATGCTCTATTAAGTTGAAATACCATATACGTTCTTGTACTTCTGTGTTTATAGCAGAGGACAAAAAGACAAGCAATTTGACTTTTAATTTTATCCACTTCCCTGCTTGCATTTCTGTAGCTCTGTTCTCTTCCTCTGCTTGTGTTTGTTCGTATATAAATAAGATATGTGTCTGTTCAGGCTGATGTGACATCTGAAAATGCACTTTGACATCATTGAAAAGAAGTTGCCAGTGTAGCTCAAAGTATTATCAGTTTCCAGCTCACGGACCCTTGCCAAAATGAGAAATTTGTGCTGAGACTTTCAGAGTTGTGCCAAGCCATTGTACTGAAAGGAGCGCACAAGCTGCACTGGTTAAGCAGCAAAATGTGGTGAGTTTGGGAGCTTATGTTAGTTGGAGTCAGAGCTGGGCTAGAGCTGCTCTGCATTCCCAGCCGTGAGAGGGGCATGAAGCCGTGGGGCAGAGCATGGGTTGTATTCCCCAGCCAGTTGGAACAGTGCGTTTTAGAGTAATGGTTAGCTAGGACAATGACCAGTATGGAAATGCACTGAAATGCTGAATTTTTAGATAGCCATTTGCAGGATGCTTTGTCATGAAGTCTCCAGAAATCTCTGGGCTGCTGTAGTAGCTCACAGTCAAAACTTGCTGCTGATTCCTTCTTGCCAACCTCACACTGCTGCAGGCAACCGTCCTGGCACAGCCCTGGTGCCGGGGCATGGAGAGAGGCTGCTGCCTGCCTGGGTTCTGATAGCTGAGTGTGCCGGCCTTGCATCTGGGCTCACCCAGAGTAACAAGGAGCAGACCTTCTGTATTTATGTATAGGCTCTTTTCATGGCTATGCCAGCAAATGATTTAAAAGTTATGCAGGCTCTTTTAAGCACGTGCGTGAAAGCGTAAAATCATAATACTCACTTCTAGAGGCAGATTTATGAAATTTCCTGAAACGCTGAGTTTGGCCTGTATGGTTCCAATCAGCGCTGTTCTAACAGTTCCCTTTCCTTTGCTCAATGTCAATCAGGGCGATGGGGACACGTTATTGAGGCACTATGCAGGACGAGCACACACAAGCCTGCTTGTCTGTTAACCAAATTTCGGTGCATACCTCCCAAGTACCTCTTTGAAATATTACTCTCAATTTAGCTCTTTGCTGCAGGTGTCAAGCAACAAATTTTAGATCCCGCTTGTGCTGACATTTGCTCTTGGGGAGAAGGAAATTAGATTTCTACTAGTCTGAAACCAGAAACAAATGTTAGAACTGAGAGCAGTTTGTTTGAGCTCTAAGTTATAAGACTGCAAAAATAATGAAGTTGGTAGCTGAAGCCATATTTTGCCCTTCTATGCAGGAAAGCTGAAATGACTCCTTTTTTCTTGGGTTTTCTTTTTTTCTTCAATGTGTAAGATAAAAGAGGGATTTCTTTATCATAATTCCTCGCTTCAGAGCTGCCTGCTGTTTCCACACTCGGGTCTGTTTGGTGCTGGAGCACTCTGTCTTTTCCACGCAGCTCCGCACAGAGGCTGGGAGACAACATCTCCCAGTTGGCCAAAAGGCAGCACAGGGCCAGGGCTTCAGGGCCTGCAGAGAAGCACAGGAGCCACAGCGTGTAGGGGAGCTGCCACAAAGTGGGGAAATGGGAGCCCAGCTCCTTGCTGGGGTGGGCAGGAGCACCTAGCACTGTGTGTTAGCAAGGGTTTGGATGTACTCACCACTTAAAAAACAGCTCTTAGCTTTGTTTACTGATGTTCTTCGTTTATTTATCAAGCCATCTGCCAGATATGGTATATATGTCTTGACTACAATATGTCATCACTTGCAAGCTCTTCCTCCTTCAGTCGTGTCCAAAGCAAAGCCATAGTGGTCTAAAAACACAGGGATAAGGAGAAGTAGGTCCTGCTTTTATTTTAAGGGGGGGAAGAAAAGAAAAAAATTGAGCAAACATTAGAAATATGTCTCGTCTGCACATGGGTCCTTTCAAGCAATGTGAAGTTTCATAATTGCTGTTTGCTCTCTAAGAGTAATTCTCTGGTCCTGCTTGTACTTGTCAGGTTGAAATGAGCCTACAGTTTGCTGAATGCTGAAGGGCAAGTTGAGCCCCAGGAATGGGGTTGTTGTTGTCTGTTGTTTGACCTGCTGGGGTACCTGCATCACATCTCTTGTTAGCATACAGGTAACGATGCTTCCCTCTCATCTCTGCATCCTAGGGGCTGATTTTTGTAAACACATTTCTACCGTGAGATTTAAATGCCTTCTCTTCTTCTCCCACAGAAATTCATTATAGCACGTTTTCAGTAAAATACACAGCATAGCATATGTTTGGGGTTTTTTATCAGTAGATAGTGTAATTAGGCCCCAGCCACAGGATCGGAGCAGATGATTAGAGAGTGCATAGCTAACAAATCTTTAAATATTCTTTGTCTGTTGGAAGAAGGCTTTTCCTTGTTATTCTAACAGACATTTCTGCCGTACCAAATGATGACAGAATTTGGCAGGCTTGGACAGTGAACAAATCTGATGTGCAGAGGGAGACTGCCCTGGGTGTTGGCTCTTTTGTTCCTGTTTGCAAATCTGGCAGCAGTCATGTTTTTAGAGACTGTCAAAAAACGGCTCTTGTGATATTAAAACTTAAGTATACCTTTAGCAAAGACGGTGGTGGTGAGGGGGAAGCAGCCCCGCCGGCACCCTGCAGCGTTTGGGTTTGGTATTATGGCTCATTATCGGCATTATGCCCCAATGTCTGCATCCTCACACTGTGACTGGCTTAGCCTTTATGATCCGTACGATGACCAGGATTTCCTGGAGTATATCACCTTTCCTCACCTATACAGAAAGCCATGGTTCAACAGGGAAACGTGGTACAAATAAGTAGAGTTTTCTCTGCCTAATTTGGTTTTATGGACTAAAATCTGTAGTGGAATCTGGTTCATGGCTGCCATCAAAATCCTCAGCAGCTTAGGAAAACTATTCTGCAGCATAGAGCCCTCAGACCGCTCACACACTGCAGTCTGTGTTTCAGCAGGACAGGTGCCTCTGCAATGCAATTCTTCATTAGAGCCTGCAGAGCTTTTTCCCCTATTATCCTCTAGTTGAGCAACACATCAAAATGTTTTTCCCACTTTCTTTGTTCTTGTGGTGAGTTTTAACAGGACTGTCAGCAATAAATAAAGGTGTGTTTCTTTATTCTCTTCTGAACCTACCAAAGGGAAATTTGCAGGCCCTTTACAGCTGAGTGTTAAAATACTTCTGGCCTCTCAGCCCAATGTGTGCGTGTTAACACCATTACAGGAGTTTATACACAGAAAAATATGTTGGGTTATTTTGACGTGTTTTCAGTACCTTATAGTTATGGACAACTTCATGTCAAACGTCACACGCTTGTTCATGTGCAAAATATCTTCAGCCATGTAAAACACTTCGATGGAGTGCTCTAAGCTGCTTTTTAAGAGATGGCAATGTGATGGTGAGAGGAGGTGATGGGCCCTGCACTGCCACCAGCCGATACGATAGGGAATGAGGTGCAGAAATGTTGAGAGATCTGTATGCATGCTTGTTTCTGGGCTGAACAGCCGGAGGCATCACAACCCCTCTGGTTTCTTCACAGCCCTGGTGCTACTGTAAAAGCACATCAGGGCCTGCAGTTCCTCCAGGAGCAGCTTTGTCTCATCTCTTTTTTATTTTAAATCACTGAGGGCACCTCATAGCCACTGCTGAGCATCCCAGGGAAGAGCAGGAGCAGAAAACATGAAGACGACTTCCTGGGGCAGGCAGCAGAAGTGCTGGGAAAGCTGCTGGTCAGCTGCAGGAGGTTAATGGGGCCGTGGTGGAGAACTCACAGATAAATCCATTTGTACGGCAAGCGAGGCAGAACTGGGCAGCCTCACACACAGCCACAGAAGCGCCCCGCTCTTAGAAAAACTGCCTATGAAAGATGGGTTTTTGAGGTAAAATGAGTTATTACCAGTACTTGAGATGATAAAAACCAGAATGGAATGAAGAAGAAATTGTGCAGTGTGAAGCAGTGTGTGCTGCAGGATGGAGGCTGCATGCGCCATGGAGTATGGGCCCCAGTGGGGCAGGGAAGCTGTTCAGACATGGAGCTTGCCTGGGCTGCACGCAGCAAGGAGCAGAACGTTGCTTCTTATAGTTAGTGTTGTTTGATATGTAAATGTATTCACAGATCCAAAAATATTTTGATTTTATTTTAACTTGATACTTTAAAAATAGGCTGAACGAAAGATGGAAAAGGTAGTGCCAAGATATTTATGCATGCATGCTCATTATAGAAGTGTGTATTTTCACTTCAGCACACATCAGAGGCTCGGGGCCAATGCAGCACCTTGACCAGATGCTCATACCTTCAGCACTGCCGTGGTTTTACTTCCTTTCCCCTCAGCTGCTTAAAGCCCATTAAAAGTCATAGTCATTACAGCGTCACTTGACAACGCATCAAGTGGTTGGCTTCTAACAATGGTGTTTTAGTGAAAGTTGAAGTGTATATATTTAATTTATGTGAATACTGCAAAGTTATTAAGATTATTTTATGAACACTTCTCTGCGAAGTGACGCAGCTGGGAGGAGGAAATCTAACACGTAAGTGTTCGTGTCTGAAAATTAGACAGAATGATTTAGCCCATTAGCTTGTTAACCAGGTGCTCCTTGCACTTAGCCTTATTTTCTAAACTCAGACTACGCCTAATATTTACTCGCAGGTAATGAGGTAATGTTAGATTTAAAGGATACCTAATTCTTTCTTGGACTTCTTCCATTTTCAGGCTTTGGCAGTCTAACAGCTTGTCAAAAAGAGACATCTGGAACGTTTGATTGTTATTGGAGATGGCTGGAAATGTCTGTTACAGCTTCTTGGGAGAGGAAGATAGGGGGATTTCATCTCATCTGAAATCTGTGGAGAGTATCTTACTTTCTTGATTACATCGTGAGGCTTTGGGAAAGGCAGCCTCGCTCCCCTATCCCTGTTATGCTTTTGGAGCAGAAACTGTCAGTGGTTTTTGGTCTGAGAAATTTTAGCTTTGGATTTATGGGGAAAAGTATAAATTTTCATAGACGGAGAAGATACTGTGCAACAAGATATCAGTTCTCATTTGTATTTTTCTCTCTTTTCACATCTGAGCTTCTTGGAAAGATCTGGCCTAAACTCGTCCCTCTTTATTTTGACGCTTATAAAATACAACTTATTTGTTCTTCTTTTCCAGTCCATAATTGTGCTCTTTTTAGACAAGGCTGAAAGAAGTCTCAGCACAACATTGTAGCTGTTCCTTTCATCAGTCCAGCCCCGATTCTGGCACACTGTGCTGCGTTTCCAAAAATACAGCTCAGTTCTTCTCCCCTCGTGTGCGCCGATTAGGCCTTTCCTTTGTGTGTCATCTGAGCCCTGTAAACATGGACACTGCAGGAGCCCCTTTAATAAATTAGCTGTTAGCACGTTCAAAACTTTTAAATGATAGGCTGTTTTTCTGCAGTGAGAGACTGATTTTCATCAGATCAGAAGTTGTTCTCATCGTGCTATGAGTTACAGCTCAGGAAACTGCCACCAGTTTTATTAGCAGCAGCTCTGCAAGTGTGCCCAGGGAGCACTGCGGTGCAGAGATCAATTGTTAACCCTCATGCTGCCCTTGTTTTCCTAATTGGTCACCCAAATGACTGCAAGAGAAATCCATACTTAGGCACGGTACAGAGAGTGAAATGGTTTTCTATACTAACAGAGGTCTCAATCCTAAAACTGCATGCAATCAAGAGGATTATTTTAGGGCGACTGCTCTTGGTACTCAGCACCACATTCAGAGGTAAGAAGTCAGCTGGATAGCCTGCATTGGTTTTTATTTGCTTCCCTAGACTGGAGGCTTTGCAAAGCAGCATGCCTGTTGCATTTGATTTGATGTAGATGTTGGAAATGGATTCCTGTAGGATTAGAGGTGCAATCACAGTGCCTGACTCCTGAGACTCTTCTGAATAACAAGTCCTCGTATTGATTTCCCTTTATAGTGAGAAGTGAGGTGATCAGGGGAGATGGATATAGATAAGCATGCTTCGACTTAGACAAGAGCTGGTTTGGGTCTGCCGAAAATCCCATCACTGGGGAAGAGAAAATCCCCTGTTGCTTTCGAAGCTATTAATCTGTTTGTGATTACTTTAATAAAAATTCCTCCTCTGTTCTTATAAGACTGCCTTCTATAGTGTTAACCATGCAATTACCTCCTGGTCTTTTCTAGCTATTTCTGTTGCCGAGTTCCCTCTTATTTATTTAACCAATCAAAGACTAAGTGATGCATTTAATACCTGCCGCAGGTAATTGCTTTAACAGGAGAGTCACCAGTGAAATTGCTGTTTTAATCCTAGCCTGGGATGACCACTCCCTGGAAGACCGTAAGAAAAGCAGTGTCACGTTGTAGTGAACCTCACCATTTTCAGAGGAAATCACGTGAATTCTAAGCAGACAGGAGTTTAGCAGCAAAAGTCAAGCAAAGACCACAACTATTTCTTTGTAGAGGATCCAGCTGTGTGCTAGGTATAATATGCCTAGGAGTGGTCGCCTCCGTAAATGGGAAACAGAAGGGGAAACGCTGTGTGCCTGCCTAACCTCTAGTCATGCTAATGAGAAAATCCTTGGCCTGCGTTCAGTCGGTGTTGGTGTTTTTCTTGGAAGGCATGCAGGCCATCTTGCATGGTATATAATGTACGGTGTCTGCCCAAATGTGGTTTATGAAGTGTTCCGTGTATATCTGCTCTTGGAGATTTGGCGTTGTCTGTTGGGCTTTTATAGCATGTGCCTTTAGAAACAACTCCCCCCAAAAAACCCCCACCGGAGAGCAGAGACCCAAGCAGCCTCCCAACACATCAGCATTGGTAATTCAATACCACCACACCATTCCATTGCTGCTGAATAGACAAAAGAAGTAGAAAGGACCCCACAGCTTGAAAGCTGATGCTATTTCGGTCTCAAACAAAAGTCTTTGCTTTGGGGAAAAAAAGAGAGATTTGTTAAACTGCTTAAGGAGTTAATTTTCAGACACTGAATGCGAAGCTGACGTTAAAAAGGAAAAATAATAATGTTAAAACACGTGTGGCAAGACATTTTTGTTCTGTCAGGAAATTAAAACAATAGTCTGTGGATGCTGATGCAGATTTGGTGTTTAAGAAGAATGCAGCCCAAGGGGCAGATCCTCCACCCTGCAACTCAGCAGGGATCTTCCAACGTAATGTGAGGTTCTGCCCTTTCCTGTTTGCAGGCTTATGTGGACAGAATCTGGGTTTTTCAGCTATTTTTTATTATTGATTTCTCCAAATTAGAAGTCTCTTTCTAATAGAGAGGGGGCTTAAAAGCAATCAATAGTGTTTATCTTGGAGACAGCAGTTCAAGCTGCAGAGGAGGGTCATGTAAGTCGCCCTTTCTCTTGTTACCAATAGTTTCATTTAGGGTAGCAATGCACAACAGCTCCAGGTTTTAATGTTGGAAATCCCTTGACTATACCCTCACCCAAATGTGTTAAAAATCATTTAAAAGTGTTAATCGGGCATTTCTGATTATATTCAATCCCCCCCCCNCCCCCTCAAACCCCGCTCCTATATTCTGCTTGCAAATCACTACAACTTAACTATGTGATTTGTATTGGAAAGATTGGTTTTTTGGTTCATTTCACTTTATTATCTTTCAGCAGAGCTGTGACATCCACTTAGATGTCTTTACTGCAATTGTTTCTTGATGAGATCAGATTGCCCACTGCAGCTATGTCACAAAAACAGCGAGATGAAATTCGGGCCGCCCTATTTTTGATGAGCTGCTGGAGCCTGGCTTCACAGGGAAAAGAAAAAGGGAAAAAAAACCGACAGCACATAAAAGAATGATTAAAAGCAAAACAAAAGAAAAACATTTGGCGATCAAAATTGCTCTGAATTTAGTCAGATTGAACCTTTTAAATAAACACAATGTGAATAAAAGGGAAGGAAATGGCTCTGAACGTTACAACGGGGTAAAAGAAATGGAAGTTCCTAAAACTCAACCATTTGCGTGCTTGTCTCTTTTGAACAGGGAACACATTTCAGTTCTCCCGATTGAAAATGTTTTTAATAGCTGCTTTCTGTTGCCGGAAAGTGTTTAGTAGCAGGCTTAAAAACCTGTCCATGGCAGTGTTTACTGTAAAGTGAGCATTTCCCTTTCGAGTTGTGCTGATATTAACTGGAGGAATCCCTCCTGCAGCACTTTGCCACTCACCACCTCCCAGTTGTGGACTTTCAAATCAAGCAACACGTAGCTGCAGGAGTTTGCAACAGGCAATATTAGTGAAGCCGTTTGCTTTCCAGGTAAACACATTAGGTCAGGCCAAAACTCCATGTAGAAAGTCTCAAAGCAGGCTTCCCATGCAAAAGGCAAGGTCCTTTTCGTGTTTTTGGACAGTGGCAGATTTTTGAGTGTGAACTGCCTGGCAAGTCCTGCACAGCAGTGGTGTTATCTGCCATACAGGCAGATAAGGTGGTGTTAGCTGCCTTACAGGCTCTGGTGGAGGAGCTCTGCAGGGAAACAGCCTGGAAATACAGGTCTGAGTTGCAGCGTGTCCTGGGGTGCGTGGTAAGGAAAAGTGCAGCAGAAGAAAACTCATTCCCAGAGCTGTTCCATCTGCTGCTTCTTCAAACGCTCAGAGCTTTTCTTGGATGTTTCAGTGGAAAACAACATGCTTCGCAAAAATGCTGTCCTCCCCTTTCAGCACAGCAAAGAGGAAAAAAATATTTATCTGTGCAGAGTCACCACTTACAGATGGATAATGGCAGGGCTGAGCGTGACCCGTTGTGTCCACAGAGGCAGAAGTGTGCAAGGACCATTGCAGAAAGCTGACCCTTGTCCTCTTGTTGTAATCAAAGGAATACAACAGCATCTGGTGTGATCAGACAGGAGCTGGAGTGACCTTACAAATAACACCGTGGTGTTTCAGCTAGGTCGTGTGCCTCTGCTCTGGTAGTTCTCTCATTTTCCCATGCATCTAAAGAATAGCACAGTCTGTATTGTTGCCAACTCTTGTGATATTTGATGTTTTCCTCAAAGCCTGAGTTTTGGAGACACACGAGATATGGGTTTTATTTACTTATTTAAGTTTTGTGTATCTTCGTGTTCTTTTAGTCTTTGTATTTGGAAAGCACATGTGAAAACGTGACCTGAGTTCCTAAAATACTCAGAAATGTTATAAGGCAGAAGAGTTGCTCGCAATTATCAGTTGGTACAATGCTGCAATTTTAAAGATGCCGCCATGATTTTGAGTGGGTAAGGATGTAAATGCAGTGTGTTCAGCAACAGTCTGTTTTCAGTTCTAAGGAGAGAACAAGGCAAGCAATAACTGAAAGTTGCACTAGTCCCATAGGAGCTCTATCATCCATCACTCCAGCAGGATCTTTCATTGTGGGACAAGGAGCTGCCTTCTGAGAAACTGCCGTCTTCTTTCTCTGCCGTAATCTGAAAATAATGGAGGTCTTCCTCCCCCAAGAAAAGATCGTCCTGCCATGGATCAAGAGGCAGTTCAAACTATCATATCGCATCACTCGAAAAGTGGCATTTGTAGGAATGTCACATTTGAAATGTTATACTTACCAGACTTCCATTATATGTGTTATAAATCCACATTTTAGAAGATTGTGATTTAACTGTACGGAGTCATTCTGCTTTGAAGCTTGGCATAAAAACCATAACCCCGCAGCTAATATTTTTATAACCGAAAATACGTGAGAGAATGGATGTGGTTCTTTAGAGATTTTGACATCTTCATGTTGTCGCTCAGCACGTTAGACTTAGAGAAGTGAAATTTGTTGGTGAGTCACCGGGTACCGGAACACGGTGGGTGTTGCACGATCCGCAGCAGGTAATAATTTTGTTCGGATAGCCATGAATAATGCAAATGTGGGAATGTGCCATGCGGATTGTTACAAGGGGAACCACAGAATGTTAAAGTCTGAAGTTAAATCATTCAGAGGAATCACTTTTGTGGAAACTCGGCAAATGCTTGTGGGAGGGGTGAGTGGTGATGGGTCTGAATAGCGCTACTCATGTCTGTAAGTGTTGCATTTGGGCCCTGGTTAGTTTAATGGGGAAGAGCTCCACAAATTAACCTGACAGTGAGATCCAGGGCTCCCCCGTCTCTTGAAACCCACGGATGTAGAGAACTGGTGGCAGTTTCTGTATAAAGGCACCTGGTAGATTCGTGTCTGCAACAGGAGCAGGCAGGGTTAGTTGAAATGGGTTATTTACTGTATCTGCCTGAGGTGTGCTTTTATTCTTCTTGTTGTTCCACCTCCCGCAAAGTAAAAGGCCGTGGATATTACGTAAGTCTGTAGCTTATATCTGGAATCCCGACTGTGCCATACACCACAGCCTGAACATGGAGAGCAAGTGCACAAAAGCAATGTGCAGGGTGAGAGTCTTGCTGTTGTACATTGCTGTAGCCCCATTGCAGCTCTTGAAATGCGCCGACTTACACCCTACACTTTTTCTGTCTGGCTAAGTGGAGATCAAGATGTTGCTCCAGGAGCACACGAGGCTGGGTGCTCCCTGCAGAGCCTGGCAGAATAGGAGCAGGTGCTGTGCAAGCTCCAGGCACGGCGCAGCCCTGGGCTCTGCTTGGAGCCCCAGCAGCACTTGGCAGCCAGCCGGGCTCTGCTCTCCCCAGGGAGCCATGCTGCGAGCAGCCTCACCGTGTTTACCTTATGGGTAGGAGATGCAGCCTAGCTGCCCCTGAGTGGTTTGTAAATTTAAACTGTAAACACTGTAAAACGTTTCATCTGTTCAAAGTCAGTTGGTTCAAATATCCTTTCATTCTTCTCTTTCTTTTTTTTTTTTTTCTTGAATCTAAATTAGTTTCTCTGCATTGTGTGAAGAATACAGGTCCAGGCTTTATAAACTGATGTCAGCCACATCAGGTATTTCCCACTTTTGTTTTTCTTTCTGCGTTAGTTAAAGAATAGAAAATGGTGGGGGATAAATAAACTTCTCATCTGTCAGAGGTATAGCAGGGCAGTTGTTCACAGGAGACGGGTGTGGTGCATTACAGAGCAGGTTCTTTACTTTCAAACTCTTTAAATCTGAACGTCCGGATGGACTTGGAGCAAAAAAAAAAATCTTGGCTAGGTTAATCCCACACAGACTAATTTATATTATGGATAGACATATGTTTAAACAAATACAAGACATGCATAAAATATCTCCTGATTTGGGAGTTACAGCAGTGATGGAGCATATCACCACCAGGTCAGCCAGGAAGCCCAAACCTCTGAAAACCTGGGGCCAATCCAACTGCAGGTGGTAATCAGGCCAGCTGTAAGTCATCATTGTTCTTGCTAACTAATCAGAACAGGAGAATGATGAATTTCTGTTGGTTTCTGGGGTTTTTTGTTTGTTTTTTAACTTAAATTTCCCCCATGAATGTGCAAAGATGGGATAGCCTAGAGTATTTTTTTAAGGCTGTTTTGATAGATGTGCTTATAGGTATGAAATGTGGCCCTGCAAAAGCTGTCTTTTCTCTCTTGTGAGGGAAGAACTCCCATTCATAGGAGTCGCCTCAGTCACAAAAAGAAAAGCCTAGACAAGAGTGGTCGGGGGGGAGGAATCACGTAATGGGGATAGGTGGTGATGGTTTCCTCTAGTTCTTCTGTTAATGCTTTTCACCAGGAGACCACAATATAACCTGTGATGGAGAAAGAGCCATAGCTCCCACAGGTGAAAGGGAATCACAGTCCTGTTTTACATCCATTCAGTTTGATTAACTAGAATTGGTTAAGTCCCGGCTAGTTCTGTCTAGTCACTGTTCTCAAATGTTTCAGACAAATGAGGAGAATACAATAAACTGCTTGCTGCCTTGCTATACGAAGTTAATCACAAATGTGCAGGCTCTTTATACCTAACATATATGGTGAAGAACTCAATGTGTTGCAAAAAAAACTCCAGCAGAAACCCAAACAGGACCACTTACAGATGCTTTGCTGAACAGAAGTGCCAGATCTTAGGTTAGGCTTTGGCTCTGGCCCAAAAATACTTTCCGCAAGAGGTGATTATTATGTATGATTCATACAGTGAGTCCACACAAGTAAAAATAATACTGCTTAGCTCTTAGTATTCAAAGTGCTTTTATATTTTCAAAGTGCTGTGCAAACATTAGTTAATTAATGGCATAAAGTAAGTTACGTTTTTGTGCTTTTAGCATTGACATTTTGACAATAAATGGTTTTGGAGACTTTGTATGCATCAATGCGTTGGAGCAGCTCATATAAATTGTGCTAATGTTCTCAATTGTATTTGAGCAAAGTCTTAGTAATTTAGATGCTTTTTATCTTATGTTGAGGAGATACATGGAGGAAAGGTTATCTGTAGATAGCAATGTACCATCAGTAAGGTATTTTCTTGTCCTTTCTAATAAAATGTAAATATATGCTTACTTGCCTCGGTGGCTTGTATGCTATGATCCGCCACAGAAATTAAACCAGTAAAAGTCAGAAACCACTAAGAGCCATCATTAGCATTCCAGCTGCAGAAACAGAGCTCTGTCTAGAAGATGGATATTGTGGCACTGGTGTACCCAAGGTTAGACGAGACTTGGTAAAGTGTTAGAGCATCTGCTGGCTATTTTCCAAGAACTCTCGTCCCATTAGCATCTATTAAAATCATTTGAAAACTGATCCTTAAGAGATGGATCTCTCTTTTTCCCTTTCCAATTCTTGTGAAAAATGCTGGCATGCAGTTGACATTTATATCCCAGCGCATTTTTTTCTAAACAACTCGTATTAAAGTTGCAATATCCTCTGCGGAAGACATTCATCAACTGTATCAAGCTTGCTTAATGACCCTTCACACGAGGACATCTCAGCTGAATTGCAGACCAAGCTCACATGCCAAATCTATAACCACATCTACTCTCAAGCATATATCTTCTTTACTGGTCCCGGACTCTCACAGGTGCAGATATCCCAAAAACAGTCTCTGAAGCGCAACCATTCCCTGAGCTGACCCAGCCCCCTGCTGAACTTCTTGAGGAAGAAGGATTTCACATCAAATTTTCTTGTGTCATTGCTCATTCTCCTTCCTGATCAGCAAGAAATGCTGCAGAGGTTGTGTGCAGATCAGACTGGCTCCTGCCTTGGTTTCTTTCAGGACGCTGAGATTCAGCGATTGCTCCAGTCACTCTTATTTAACAAAAACACGTCGTTTTGTCACAGGTACCAAAGTGTTTCAGGCATGAATAAGGTATAATTGTAAGAAGCGACTTTCTACAAAAAAAAAAAGAAGAAGAAGAAGAAGAAAACTTCTGTGAAGGAAGGAGCTTTTAAAAAATCAGATTTTCTTTGCCTGGCATCTACCTGACACTGACACTTGCTAAGCAAATGATCCCGAGTTGATCTTCTAGGAGGTGATGCTGTAGTGAGCATCCCGGGAGCAGAAGTGTTTTTTTTCTTGTAGTAGTGGAAATTTAATAGCTTCCTCTTCTGCCTGGCTCTGTCTCTTTGTGATGGCAAAAAAGATTATCTCTAGCATTAGAATGAGAGAGAGACAGTGTTTGAGAAAATCAGCCTTTGTCCTTTCAAAATGGTCTTTAATGGATTGCATTAATGACTTTGATTTGATCTACAAATGACAGATAAATTAATCGTAAAACATTTTCTTCAAGAAGTGAGATAAAGTAATATTTATATAACTGAGATTCAGTCCAGGTTTCAGTATGAGCGATGGTTTCAGCGCTGTTTCAAGTTCTGTTCTGAGGTTCATATTCTTCGGAAAGCAATTTCTTTTTAGAAGGGATCTTTTTTTATCTACAGCAAACCTTCTGAATAGGAGTTTTGCAGACTCTCTGTATACATGTCATTCTTTTGTAGCCTTGATAGCAGGTATGTTATGCCTTCACTTTGCTCCTACAGCTGGAGTTTTAATTGCCTTAATGGGGAATAATTATTAAGTTCTCACACCAGAGTTATCTCTGCCTACATTTTTCATCAAATAAAGCATAGAGGTAGAGAGGAGAGTTCAAAATATGTCAGGGGTTGTTGCGGTGGTAGAGCTGTTAATACAGAATAAGTGAAGATCCTCCATCTCTAGAAGTGCAGCTTTTATGACACTTGCAGCACTTTGGAAAACTTAACTGTAGTTGGACGCGCTCGGTGTGTGTTGTCTTCCCACCAAGGCAGGTAAAGCCTAGTTGCACTGATCTAAAACCCACTTGAAGTCAACGGCTTTTGGTTAAGGAGTAACTGACGTGAGTGTTCATGTAGGATGGAGGTGTGGGAATGATTAAAGAGGCAATGGCAAACAGGGGAGATACCCACTGTGAGCTGCCATTGGGAATTGTTCTCATTTGCATTCGGTGTGAGGACTTCTAAATAAAGCTGTGTATTTTGCAATGGGAAAACCTCCCAGCTTCTCTAGGAGTTTGTGTAATTGTTTACATGAGAGTCATCTGGCCTCTCCCAATGTAAATACTGAAGTAAGTTGCAATTTAAACCAACTTGATAATCCAGATTATTTTTTCTCTCTGTCAGTAGTTTTGAAAGTGACTTGAAGTGCCCGAAGTGACAGCGGTCACCTGTTGTAAAATACCGTACTCTCGAGGCTTGGCAAAACCTTTGCTCAACCTTGCTGAGAAAATTGTTGCTGAGTTTATCATGACTGCAAATTTACCCTGCCTGTAGCCACATGCTTAAAAGTTATTTAAGCCATCAGCTGCTGCTTCTCCTGCTCTTTTTCTGTAGCTCAAACATTTCTTGTGCATCCTTAGGAGGCTGCTGAGGGCTTCTCAGCTGTTTGTATCCCAGCCATGAGATGCCAGCAAGACACCCACGCCTGCTGTGCAGGGACCTGGTGACTTCTCCTGGAGCAATACCTAGAAGTTGCTGCCACCCCTTGCAGCAGCTCTTCTGGCTGGTCTGCAGCCTCAGACAACTTGCCCTCCTCCTGGGGCTGCTTGTAGCATCCAAAACTAAATTACTGGTATCATCTAAAGGATAGGAAGGACCAGCCTGGTCTTCCTGCATAGTGCAGATCATAGAATCCTTAGATCAGAAGCTTTTGAAATAAAATCAGAGACTTGTTTAGATTTCAGGATCTTACAGCAGCCTCAAAGATGATGGTGAGGAAGTTTCATCTCTGTTTTCAAGTATGTATGCTTTCTGGAGTGGTAGGCTCTGAGCAAGTAGTGCCAATTCTCCTCTTCACCCTGGGAAGGAGTAGAGATCGTGTTGGTGGGTGTTACTCAATGCTACAACACAAGAATTTTTCCAAAGTGACACTTCAGTCCTGGGGGTATCCTTGATCCTTGCTGAGCTTTTGATGGTAGTGTAACATAGCATCTTCTGGGAATGGGTCTGCCACAGGTTAGATGCCCAAGCAGGCTTTGGGATGATTATTGGCAACCTGGGAGTATGTAAGCCCAAACTGTACTGAAGAGATTGTGGGGAAAAAAAATATGTTAGAAGGTAAAATATGGTGCAGAAAGTTGGCCTTTGGGATTGCAACACCCTGCTTGATTGTATGCCACAATACCATCATATTCTTTGGAGAGCCACAATGAGGATATAATGATAACTTAATGTAAGCTGATGATTTATCTCCTCAAAAATGCATGGTAGTTGTAAAACTGTCTATCAGATATTTTCGGAGTACTATCCTTCACAAGCCCTTATTTAACACAGTTATATTTGCATGCATACCCTCTCTTCCCATTTGCCATTTGTCACTGAGATAGCAAATTACATTCATCAGAATCCATTCATTCCCCCGGTTTCGCTGAATACAGGATTATCTTGGCTGTGTCAGCTGCCCTATGACTGGTAACTGTGAAAAATGGAGGTCGCCTTCAGATATTCCAAACATGTATCTTCAAAGGACAGTAGGTATTAAGCTAGAAAAGATTAATGGGTTTTATGTCATTGTGTTTGTGTGGCATAAATGTGAATTGTGCAGATTGATGGATACCTTGGTAAAAACAAATGCATTTTTAAAGTACTCTCTTGCCCTTTCCCTGACAAGTTTTAGTGACCATCAAAAGAAACACACTGAGACGTTGCCTTAAATCCTAGACTGATTTTGCAGGTTTTTTCACCCCTAGGAATCTGAAAGACTTTAGTCACTGACCAAAAAATGAACATGCATCCTATTAACTGCTGGTTAGTTTCTTGTCTGCCTGTGTTTACATTAGCGCTAGGGAAGTGTTATGTCTTATTTGTCATGCAGTCGTGTCAGTAACTAAGATGCATACAATTTTGTTGCTGGATACTTCAAAATTCCTCATAAATTGTCATCATAATTTCCTATTTAAATCTGAATTGCTTCTCTAGGACAGCCCTTCTACTTGTCTGGCAGGCGCCTTGCTCACACAGAGAAGTAACAGCCCAGCACAGGGAATGGCCAAGTCCAAAAGGGAAGGCCCTACCTGTCCTTCGATTACACAGTGTGTTAAAAAGATATTGAAAGCAAACCTGGGCTCTCCCAGAGAGAATAAGCAACCTTTAAAAACCAACCAACATATTAGGGAAAATAGTTACCGTCATTGATTCTCACAGTAAATGGGTACATTGAAAGGATGTGCCAGAGGAAAACTGATGGAGTGCAGTGAAGCTTGTAACCTTGGCTTGTGACCACTGATAGGTTTTTCTTATCACATCTTCACTTGAGAAAGAACAGTGGAAAAAAATCCTGGGGTTAAGGTCTAGCTCTGCTGCTTGTTCTTTGTGACCGTGGGCATCTGTAATGTCCACCTGGTGGCAAAACTCTATCAACTGTCACAAGACTTAGCTTTGGTTCAGATCTGTGAGTAAAAGTGCTTTTCCACTAGCAGGTACTGTGGGTTTTAATGCTTTTCAGTTGCAGGGAGATAGGCTTATGTCATAGTGATAACTGCAGCGGTGTCTGACACCCATGAGATACAGGGAGTAATTTACCATCATCTGTTGAATATGAGCGGAGCAGTAGGAACAGCAGACAGGGAGAGATGTTCTGACCATGTTTTAAATTTATCCTGGATTTCATTGCTAATTCTGTTTCTACTGTGTTTTGCTTTAGAGGCAGGGGTTGTTGCAAAGCCTTATCTAAAGTTCCCTTGGGATGTTGTTTGCATTAATATTTTAAACTTGTAATAAATTTCTGATGGTGGTTTCTGTGTTGTTTTGTTTTGTTTTAATTGCCTTTGGACTTTTAATTATCTTTCAGCCCAAGCAAAGTACGCTTTCACTCACGAGTAGGATATTAAAGCACCAATAATATTTTTCTGCTTTTTAACTTCAGTAAGACCACCATAGAAACCATTCAACTCTATTTGTGATAAACATAAATTGTTTTATAATTTATAATGTTTTGTGTTTTTTTTCTTTCAATGACTGCCTAAGTAACACGATGGTTTAAGTAAGACTTTCTTCCTTACAGCTTAGTCCTCAGTGGGTATTTGCTCTTGATGTGAAATCATAGTGTTTCATCAATATCTACTTTCAGGAGACTTGCAGTAATGTGGATATTAATTCAGATTTTTGCTTTGGATTCAAAGAATTTTAAAGCTCAAGTCCATGAAAATCAAAGAGCTTTTTCCTGAGAGGGTGCATTTTTCTCCCCCCCTCCCCCAGTAGGAGTGATCCAGAGGGTGTCTGTCTGCCTGAAGCTGGCCTCGTTTGCCAACTCGAGTTAAGCAGACTGTGTTTTGGCTCAGGTCTGCAGTGGGTTTGAAGCTGGGGCAGGTGTAACGATCTTAAGAGCAGATGAATTTTCTTTGTGAACATCATCGCACAGTTCATTGATTGTCAAATTTGCCATATCACTTGTCTGACACCTCTGCCCTGCTTAAAGCTTCTTATGAGGATGGAAGCAGTGCTGAAGCTTTGTATTTGCCATAAATACTAAACTGAAGTTCTTTTTGAGAGTAATTCTGCAATTATGGACCATGATGTCATGCTGAAAGCAGCAGACAGTCAGCTAGGCTCTACGCTTTAATGGTTTCTGTGAAATTAGTAATAATACTAGGAGGCTAAATTTTAATTTATGGGTCTATGAAATGAGTGGGTTTTATAGGGCTTGAAGCATTCACCTTTGGAAGAGGTGTGTGTAAACTTCTGGCTTCGACTATGGCTCATTTCCAAGCGGGATGAAATCCTCTTTGCGCTTTCTTTCCAGTCAAGCTGCGTGCTCTCTGAACAGCTGGACAGATGTGCGTGGGGTTCAGGAAAGGCAGCGCCTCTGGTGAGGGAGCTCGCTGCTGCTGCGAGGGAGATGGCAGCTGCCCGAGTTACTTACAGAGCTGGCGTTTCCATCTGTTAGTTGGTTGCAATAGGATTACTGGAGGATCAAATCAGGCAGGGGTTAGGCTGAAGGGGAGACAATAGGCATCAAGAGTATCATGTACCAGTGCTCGAAGAGAGCAGAAACAGATGGTGGTCTCTTTGAAGTGTGCACAGAGGGAACGTGACGCATCAGCTTGGTGCTGGGCAGGGAGCAGTCCTGTTGGAAAACAGTGAAATAGAAGTGGAAAACGGGGTCCTTGACAACGAGCAGGAGAGTTGTGGCCTTCAGAATGTCTGTCTGAGCTCCTGCTGTGGAAAAGAGAGAAGTTTTACTCGGTGTGCAATGCAATCAGGTGAGACACTTGTAGCCTCACTCCATGTTACATTAAAAATCTTTTCCTCCTTATTCTTTGTTTCCCAGCTTGAGATTTTGATTCCATGAGAGTATATCTTGAAGAAATGGGCTGATGTGGCCCTATTCTCACTGGTCTCCATATGTGATAGTGAAAGCTAACATGGCTGCCCAAGCAATCATGCTGTGAGCAGAGGGATGTGGGATCTTGGCCCAGTGAGGGTCCAGGGCCTCTTCCTTACAGGCACTGTAGTCAAGGAGACTTAATTGCTTCAGACAGCTCTGAACTGTGACTGTTAGGGAAGTGTCTGAGAAAGTATCTGAAGAGTTAGGATAATGAAATTTGAATATCAGAAGAATTTTAATTCTTAAGGAGGCAAATGTTGTTTCTGGCATTATGGGCTATAGGCGCCGATCCAAGCATGCTGAAGTCAATAAAAAGCCTCCGTTTGACTCCACTGAGTTTTGAATCAAGTCCACAGAATGTTTGATAAACTGAAAACGTTACGGCAAGCTTCTGGTGTTAGCCATGCCCTAATGACAGTCAGTTCTGGGGGGGATCAGATAAGCATGTTTTGTAAAAGATATTTGCTGCAAGGAAGAGACTTGTATTCTCACTTCATTTTCTTTGTTATTTGTTACTATTTTCATTTGGGAAACTTTTTTATTTTACAAATTACAATTGTTTTGTTTTGTTTTGTTTTTTTCCCTGATGTGTGTTTTCTGGTAAGATTTAAATTATGGTGAAGCTTATTACCGCGTATAATAAAAAGCAGTCAGTGCCTGCTGGGTGAATGCCTTGGTACTGAGGACATGCACGGAGTACCTGGAAGTGCTGAAATGTAGTTGGTTTTATTTTCATTGAGAGTTATTTTATCAGGACACGATGTGGCAATGACGTGGAAACACTTATTAGATGAAGTAGTGTAGAACAGCTCTTGATTGGTTTTCTGCTTAAGATCTGTGCCTGATGTATGGCTTGGCACCTGCACATGCATGCAGCTATGCGTATGGCTCTATTTGGCAGGTCCTATAGATCACACTTTGCAGTACCTCTTGGTAGTGATGTGTAAGCACAAAACTGTTGCTGTCCCCTAAACAGATAGAGAAGTTAAGGCAGAGGAATCGGACTCACCTTGGAAGGGGCACATCCTGGGGCTGTTTCTCCAAGTGGTGCACACCTATCTTGTTGCTCTGCTTGCATTCTGCAGGCAGGGCTGTCCGATTGGCAGTATGCAGGAGGAGTGGGGCTGCTGCAGAGGAGTGCATCCCCTACTGTGCTCCAGGGCCCCTGGGACCCCCTGGCAGCTTTGCCCATGCTACAGTGACAACGCAGTCCCTGAGCTGGCTGCATGGCTCTTCCTGACCATGAGTGGTCTGGGAGGGAGCCAACCCAGGTTGCATGAGACCACTCGCGTAGCCCACCAGCACATGTAAAGCTGACTCGATGCTAAGTGCTCTCTAACCCACCAGGGCAGAAAGAACACAACAACAGAACAAAGGAAAAATAACAACCTTTAAACAAAGAGCAGAGGGAAGCGTTATTTTTTCTGAGCTTCTTTGTGTTAAGGTCAACAGTGCTGCTGTCAAGAACAGCACTGCTTCTGTACTTAGCGTGAGGGGTTTTGTGGATGAGATTTGGCTGCATCTGTGCAAAGTGCCAGCATTAATGACTGAGTCAGGGCCCACTCTGCTGCAGAAGCAGCCTGGGCCATGTGGAGCTTTAGTAGTCCACTGATCCCCATTTAGTGCTGCTAGCAAAACCACCAGGAATGGATCCCAGTCAAAAGTAAATGCAGCCTGGCAAGGAGAGCAGGTCCCAAGGATAAAAAACAACTGAAAATCAGTGTACTCACAGCCTTGGGCTGCGAAGCTGCCTATTGAGTGAACAGCTCATGGAATTTAACTCCCTTCTTCCTCTGTTATAGCGCTCTTAATTCTGGGGTTCTTTGATCCCACTATTCATAGCTGTGAAGCGAGCAGAATTTGATCAAGCTCTGACAGGGACCGGTTGATTTTAACACCAGCTTCCCAAAAGGAGCTGTTGATCAGGATGAGCTTTAATAGCTTCAGCTTGCACTCCTTTAGACTTGCACTGCAGCTGAGTGGTGCTTGGTCAACTGTGGAGGAACCGGGCACCTACAAAAGGCCCCAGAGGCTCCTTGGGCACAGAGTCCCTCGGGGTCCCTGCCTGCCCTCTGCAAAGGAGCTGCGTCCAACTGCTCATCTGCTGCCACATCCCAGATGCAACAGGAGAGCTCTCCTCTTTGAACAAGGAGCGCCTTTAATGAGCGTGCATTCCGAGAGGCCTGCTGAGCTTTTGTGAGCCGGCGGGCTACAGAGTTTGGGGTCCACTCGGATTAAACCTTTCCTTATTGCAGCTTATTGTAGCTGGAACGGAAACAGTGAGGACAGGGGTTACTTTCCGTACCTAATTTCCAAGTTATTTTAGCTGGGGATGTTAGATAAAATAGTCAGTGACTGGCAGGATGATAGAATATGGTTTAATTTCAGATTTACTATCTGCCAACACATGCCATTCAATCTGATAAACACAGGATTTCGGCTGTCATCACAATATCTTATGCATACTTAAAAATAGAGCCCTTTTTCTCACACCAAGAAGAAATTGAACAGGTTTACACGCAGGACGTGTATAGTCAGGATGCTAGAAAATGTGAAATAGCGTGCCATTTCTGGAGAGATTCCCTATCTTTAAATTAAGGAATTATATTAGAAGTAGCAGAAATTCTCCTGATTGCAAAAGTTTTATCATTGTCAACTGCGCAAAATAAATACAAGTAAAGGGAACACCTTGAGAAGCTGAAATATAGAAAATGAGGGAAATGTCTGTAGTGTTTACAGCAGAGAATGTGAGATCGTACAGAGGGCCAGACAGCTCAGAACTTCTCTGCGTGGGAGTATGATTCCTCCTCTGGCTTGTAAGTTCCCATCCTTGCTGCTTTGTCTGGTGCACATATTGCACCTATCACTGTAATGCTCGAATATCTGCTCTGCTCAGGAGGCGGGGGTAGAAGACGACAATCTAGGACTGCCCCAGCACGATCCTAAATCAGGTTGTACAAGATAGGCAATTTAAGCTTTCTCTATCGGAAGCTTCCATCCTGAAAATGCAACTTTAGTAAAGTGGAAACAATTAGATAGGTAAAATATGGCTGTAGAAAACACCACTGATGCTTTGTGTCATAAATACATGGGTATGCAAATGAATACGCCCTTTTGGCCCGTGCCCTTCACCAATATTTGTTTGGTTTTTTTTTTAATTATTATTATTATTTTATCTATTTATTTTATCTGTTGTGAGGAGCAGCTGATGACACAGTCCAGCATTTTGTGAAGCTCTAGCCAGGATTGTTTACCAAGGCCACACAAAGCGGTTTGTTTCTCTCAGTGTCATGAGAACAAACACATTTTCCCGCTCACAAGTCTGCTGCAAGCTCCCAGCTCTGTTCTGCTGCTGCTTCTCTCCTGCTCCCCGGCCTCTTTGTTCCTTAGCATCCACGTAACCCAAACCTCCGCTCTCTTATGTCCTGTCTGTTTTGCTCTTTCAGCTTTTGAAGCTGTCTTGGGGAGATGTCCTTGTTACCAACCACCAGGACTTTCCAGAATAACTGATTATTGCCTGCTCTTGTTCCATTCTTTATTCTGCTAGGCTGCTCCAAAATGAGCTCTAAAATGACAGTCTGAGCTGCTCAAGTATAATGATATCTTTGAAGCCAAGACCTGTACTTGCTTCGAAGAGCAGCTCTAGCAAAAGGGCAGCATTTTCTAGTGAAGATAATGGAAAGAAGGCACTTTTTTGTGAGTGTCCGTCCTGCAGGTTTCTCTGCTGGAGGGAGGCTGCTGCCTTTGTAGCATGCAGCTCGCAAGCAGCTCTGCCACAGCACGTCAGCTTGTTGCCCATGGAATCATGAGGGCAGTGAAATGGCAGGCAGGAAGCTGAATTCCCTACTGCTCAGACTTCATCCTTTTCTGATTATGCTCTCGTGGCACTTCAGAGAAAAACTCAATTACTGGATGGGTGGGTCCTGCAGTTCGGCCTTGCATGGGTCTTCTCTTCTTCCACCGCTCCTTCCAGGAGTTGTGCTGGGCTAGGCGAACAGATAAAGCAAAGAAATAGCACAGCTGGAGTGAGTCCACTGTGGGTGTCTTTCAGTCTTAAAGGCTTTGGAATTTGGTTTGGTTTTTATTTTGTTTGCCTTTTTTTTGTCACTTTTAGAAAAGCCTTTCACACAGAACACCATCCTAATTTATTTGGAACCATTAGCGGGTGGGTGGAGCGTGCACTGTGGGCTGTGGTTTCGTTGATACGCTCAGCCTCACTAAGTAGACGACATGTTAAATGTTTTATTTACCCCGTGTGCTACCTGTCATCTAATCAGCTTTTGTTTTTGCTTCATTTTGCTTGTATTATAGCAAGAGTAAGTGATTTCATGTAAATTAAAACCACATGAAACCTTTTAAAGCCATTTTAAAGTACTAAATGGTTTTGCAAATAGGTTTGTCCAACAAAGATTGGAAAAAGAGCTCTTTGCTTACCCGTTTACTCTTTTGTATGCTTATTAGAAACCCCCCGTGTGACACTTTCATCAAACATTGCATCCTGGTACTCATCTAGAATGCCAAAAGTAATTTATACTATGCTCAAGAGTGGTTTGCATAAACAGGAGGCAGTTAACAAAGAATACAGTTTTGAACTGCGATTGCAAATGTTATTTTATAAATTACAACACAGATGCACAATGAAATCAAAACACGTGTCCCTGTGATGTTTCCTCGCTTGCCTGAAGCATAAAACAGTGTTGGTATTAGCTATTATTGCCGATGTTTGTTGTTGCAATCATTTCACTGTGAATAATTCTGTTTCTTACAGGTGGATCGTATCATCTTCTGCGTCTTTTTGGAGGTTGACTACAAAATTTTCAAGAAGAAAATGGGCGAGGTTTTCCCTATAGGTAGGTATGGTAGTTTACTGCCATCTGACTGCAAAAAACGATGCAGGAAAAGGCAACAGTCGGCATCCTTTCTGCTTTCACTGCCTAAGCCAAGTATTAAAATGTGAACTTTCTTTAGAGATCAGCTGCACAAAGAGGCTGCGATGCTGGAGAAACACAGACGTTCAAAATCTGTGAACCGGTAAAACTGTTTGTGATGATGCTTTTGCAAAATCAAGGCCTGCTTTTCTATGCCCAGTACTGCTAGTTTCTTCAATCCTTACTGTAATCCATATCTCCTCCTTAAAGCTGGTGTGTGGCACTGGTTGTCTTGACTGGGAGGAAGATGATTTGCACTGATGCATATAGCTCCTAGTGTATATGGCTTTTCCATGCACACTGTGTACGCTTTACTCTTTCATTAATAGTGCTGGTAGGGTTTCTCTGTGTCTTAAAAGATACCACGGGGGTTAGAGCCCAACTGTGTCTGAATGAGAACTTTAAACCTGAGCTGTCCCTGTGCGAGAATGAATTGGAGAAAGATGGCTCTCACTGGAGCACTTGGGAAATGTTAGCCATTCATCTTAGGTTTCACACAGGAGGTTACTTTCTAGAATGCAAGAAAACCTGGTAGATAGTAAATTTGTTCACACCCCTCCTTATATAACTGTGATTTATTTTTATCGTACATCATTAGAAATCCTTGTTAGGGCAGTGGGTTTTTTTAATCAACCTAACCTTCTCCTGTTTTGTTTTCTCTGACATCAGTTCTGCTATATGTGATAAGATCCAGATTTTAGTCTTTTTTTTTTTAATCACCCATTTCTGAAATGGCAGTCACTTAAATGCTCCCCACACTGACTGCCTGGTGGAGTGGGCCTGTGAGTAATGGGAAGCAGAGCTTGGGTGTGTTGTGAGATTCTCAATTAATTTTACAGGACCATGTAGTCATAGTAGCCACAGTGGATTTTTTTCCTTTGACTTTTACTGGTAGTGTGGATATTGTGATGTTTCTGTCTTATCTCACTAGAACTAACAACTTTGTAATCTCCAGTTTGCAGTGATCTCGAACCTAAAGACATACTGAATAATTCAGGTAGCACAGAATGGTGTCTAACTGTGTAATAATATTTTGTACTGGAGTGCAGTGAACATTCACTTCAGACTGCATTCAGATCTAATCTGGATAGTGTATGATTTTTATCTGTTTTTTGGTCGATGTACGAGTTGGACAAAATGGCAGAGCCCTGTCTTCTGTTTCTGGCTCTGTCTCTGCCTTTCGGATTAAGGGAGAGTAAGCTACCGTGGCAGTTTGTCAACAAATTAGAGTATTAATACCCACCTTCATCACTGAAGTCTTTGAAATTCCAGATGAAAGGCTTGTGTTGTTACTAGAAATGTAAAGCCCACTTGGGTTTGAAAGCCCCAGAGACAATGAGATGCTTCAGGTGCTGAAGCGTGACAAAACTAAAGGGGGAAAGAGGGTTAAAAGGGAGATCCACTTCTTTTCTTGGGTTGTCAAAATATGGCACTGTTGAAGCCTTGAACAAAGAGGGTCTGTTTGGTTAGATGTCGCAGTGTGTAAAGACTTCTTATTGCCTTATGCTACATTGTACAGGTGATTCGTTGTACCACAGTTCTGTAATTTTAAAAGCATGTCTATGTCTATGTAAAGCTTTAACTTTTTTATTCTTTTTTTTTTAAATCAAACTAAAACTGGGAATTTATACATGACCGTAGGAAGGCAGTGCTGATGGGAACCCTCTAATGTCCAGCAGTTGGCAGGTGTGTGACTGTGGAAAAGGACCATCTGATGCTTGTGCAGACAGCTTTCTGGAGAAAGATGCTTTACTTCTCAGCAGCCGTAATTTGGTATAGGTTTCTAAAAAATCTTAGGGCCTATTCTCATAGGCTTTCAGCTGTAATTTTCTCACCATTAGTGATTCTGAATACTAGTTTTGATACACTTTAATAGTACAGGTTTCCAGAAGGACCTGAGCACCTACTGGTTGTTAAGCTGGAGCTTTAAAAGGCACCAAGCTGGCTTCTAAAATTTTATCCTCGAGTCAGTGAAGGATTTCCTGTGTTTAGGTCAGTAGTCAGCATTTTGGGAGATCTGATTTTAATCTCTTGTAACACCACGGATGTGTGGTATGCTCTTACAGGAGTCACTTAGATGCGCAGCTTATGAGGAGAGTGGCATAAAAGATGTGTACAAACGAAATGACTTTGATAGTGTCCCTGGAGAAAAGATCAGTATCTGGGCCTCTGTCTCAGAGGAGTGCCCCAGTGATTGATGTTCAGAGTCAGGCTTCCTTTGCTCTGCTGAAGTGGCACTTTTCTGCTTGGTACCATCACAACAGCGGAGAGGTTGAAGTTGGCCCCATCATAAATTGGCTGTCTCTGGATGATGAGGACATTAGCTGTAGGTCTTAATGGTGATCACCAAAGGACTATCAGGTGTACTGTTTCTTCCTTTTTTCTTTCTCTTGTTAGTTGGTATCTGCATTCAACTCTAATGTAAGCTCCAACGAGTTCTCCACAGTCTCCCCTCCTGTTGGGGAATATTCCATCTCCCTTCAAGACCGGCTTCTTCCACAGAGGATTTGGTGTGGTTCTGTGTCAAGGAGTTAGCAACTGTCCATACCTTTGGCAATAAATTCCTGATATTTAGACCCTGGAAGAAACTGCCAAAACTGCTATGGCATTTTTTGTTTGTTTGTTTTTAAGTGATTCTATTAGTGTAGTAAAACAGAAGTCTCTAAGGAAAGATTTGCCCTAAGTTTGAATTGATAGCAAGCTGTCTGAGCATTCACAGGAAGGAATAGTGCTGAGATATTACTTGAGGCTTAGAGAAAAAAACATTGAGACGTTTTTAAATGTGCATCTCACATTCAGAAACATTACAAAATATTTCTACGTTAATAGATGTGGACAAAAATGCTTAGAAAGAAGAATATATTCATGGAGTTATATACATAAATAGTTATTACTTTAAACCTAGTGCATTAATAAATCCAAAAAGACATCCAAGTGCTTAAGCTAGTCAAGTGATAATGAAATGAAGCTAGAGTTACACCTCAGTGCATTAGAGTAAGTGGAATATAGATACAGGGAAATTGTTCCATTAGTTGAACATATCATTAGACTTATTTTGTGAGAGGGATGCCAAAGAAATTAGTTGAGTAATAGTATTGATATTAAGACAACTGCCAAGAGCTTTGTCATTTGCAAACTTTAAATATATAGGGGAAGAAGCAGACTTCTAAGTAATTTCATATCTTAGAAGTGTCCCATAGCTGTTCAGTAACGGACCAGTTGTCACAGCCTCAGCATTTCAGATCCAATCTTAGTAAGCAGTAGCCTGTACAGAGCCTGAGTCAAAGCCAACATGCTCTGAGGGTAATGCCATATAAGCTTTAACTCAGACTCAGGATCTCATCCCTATGATGGCCCAGGAAAGTATTATTTTAGAAGGATAAGTGTTGTGGTTCACACAGAATTTAGTGTAGAATCTCTGAGGTTTTGCTGAGAAGTTCATGAATGTCTGGTAGGAAAAGAGCAAGGATGGAAGACTTTGTCGGACAACAACCAACCATTGGTGCTTAAAATCAATCACTGTTTTAGCCCATGAGGCGAGACAAATGGTGATTTTTTTTGTCTTTGAATCAGTTGTGTTCTCTCTCTTAGTGGAATGAAATAGCCCAGACATCCTCTCTTCAGCTGCATAGTGACATTCTCTCTGGTTAATCTGAGATGATGTCTCGCTGCATATCCTTCAGGCAAATAAAATGCCCTTGCCTGTAATCCTGGCTCAGATATGTACTTCTTACCTCACTGGTTTCATTGCTACTGGTATTATGTGTGAGCTTTCCAGGAAAGCCGCTGATACGTGTATCATTTCTTCTCTTGAAATTCATTGTCTCTTCTAACACAATTCTGCACAGAGCCTGGAATCTAGGCATTACTTTTATTGCTAAATATATATTTGTAAGACCTACCAGGAAATGGTATGGAAACGTTCCCCTTGAAAAGCTAGACTTGCTAACATTTACCTTACAGTTATACGTGCTCCTCGGTTGCTATTCATGTGAGTAAAATTAAGCATATTTGTACACGGTTGCCAGCTGGAGGCAGAGATACCTTATTTTTCTCCTGTGTCCTGTGTATGGCTAGCTATTTAGTATGTCAGATAGATAATCTTGTAGAGACCTTTGGCAAATGCTTATTTTTCATAGTGACTATTGTATATTACGAGAGGTTTCTCTTAAATTGCAATGTTTAAAGTGCTTCTGAATCTGCCACCTGTTATCTGTGGATTGGAGAGGGAAATCATTTGTTCTGAAAATGTTCTTTAGACAAAAATAATGACGTAAAAGGTACGTACTATGAAGCTGCCCCATTCCAGGTGACATTACTCTTACTAGTTTAAGCACAGTAACAAAATTACTTCACTAAAGCATTGCTAAAATTGCTAGAGAGGAGAGATTTGCACTTTTATTAGACCGATTGATAGATGGAAGATGCAAGCTTTTAGACTCTGTGTCCTTTCAGAGCTAATTGAAAGGATGCTGAGCCCAACAGCTTGTTCTTTTTTTTTCTTGTGAGCCATATCAGTTGGTGCTGAGAGAGAGAGAGAGAGAAAAATTGCTTCTTGAAAAGCTTTCTCTCCCTTCTATTCCAGGTTATGACATTTAATGCATTTTCTGCTTTTACCCTGCATGCCAGAATGCTATCCACCCTGTCCAAAGCAATGCGGATGAGAACTACTGTTCTCTATTAATCTTTCTATTACTTCAGGAGGATGCGATGTGCAAATAGGAAGTTGTGCATAAACGTGCAAATATCTTATAATTGCAGAGGAAATTCGTTGTTAAGAGATCTACCAGGCTTGGAATCAAATTGGAAACTGTCTAAATGCCTGAATGAATGGCTTTGTATTAAAAAGGCAGATCCCTGCACTAATACGTGACTGAACTGTTAAGCAGAGTTTGTAATTGCTGTGCTGGTGTTGAGGAGCATCCCCTCTCCACTTAATATGGCAGAACCCACTGGGACTACGACAGGCCTCAGCGTGAGCAAAGGAATCATAAGTTAGCCTTATGTAAGTAATTCTATATCAAATGGGTAATTCGTTTGATAAATTTTGCCTCTCTATTTGCATTTGCAATGTTCACGAGCAGATTCATTGTGTTAATTTGTCACCTGAATGTATTCCACAAAATATTTTTCCTAGGCTTTACTGCATGGATAGGTGCCAGGTGGCTTACTGGAAGTCCCTGATACCCTTTATTTGAGGTCTGGTTTGGGTAGGAGCTCACATGTTAAGTCACACAGCTGTGGCCTGTGGCTGGTTCAGGCCATCAGGGCTTTGGGGTACTGGGAGACTCGGCTAAGGGAGCCTGCAGGCCTTTGGTCTTCACCTGCCTGCCGAGGGCATCCTGAGTGTGCTGCTGGGCTCAGCTGCTTTCCTTGTCTCTGGGCAGAGCTTTCAGGTCACCACATTCACAGCACATAAACACTGTGCCTGTTCACTGGTTTGAACCAAAGGGCTGTTTGGCCACCTGCCCTGTGCTGGAGCATTCAGTGCTCCCCCCGGCTCGGAAATCTGTGGGGAGTCCTGTGTTCAGGTAGAGATGAGTGAAGCTTTTTCATTGAGTGAGAAAGAATTGTGGTCTTGGCAAAGCTGTGGCAGACTGATGATAATTTTGCATGGATGGGAAGTGCTGACTCAGTGGTAGAGGTTTGAAATCCCCCCCCCAAACTCCTCTGAACTTTGTATTGAGGGTTGTCATCCTCCAATGCCTTGTACAGGACCCCTCCCTGAAGGACTTGATTCCAAACTGCTGGGAGGAGGCACTGCCTTGCTGTTTCCAGTGGTGGTTGCCTGTCCCTCAGTAACACAGGCTCCTAAGGAAGCACAGCTGTCTGGGGGAGCTAGAGGAGCCTGCACACCACAATAAGGTGATAGCTTTGCTTTATTTCTCTCTTAGAGCACCTGCAGATTCTGATAGAGTGCACTCCAACGTAAATAGCTCGCTGTAAAAATTGTTCTCAATCCAAAAGTTTCATATAGCCATAAGGCTTAGAATACCCATCCATTTCAAGATGTGTCTGAAACAACTTACCTCATAAAATCAAGCTAAGTAAAATCTGAAGGTGTTCATAGAACTGTGAAACTAATTTATTCTGTTGCTTTTTGTCTTAATTTGCCATGGCAGTGACTGTGCCAGTCCAGCCACACATTGAGGTTGCTTTCTTTGCCCTTTCTGCCAGTGTTTCCATCCTACAGATGGTCTGTAGGGGCAGGAGGGTGAACAAGAAGCAGCTCAGGGGCAACTTTGGAGACAGAGACCAAGAGAAGGGTCCCAGCTCCTTCCGTCAGCAGGTCGCCAGTGCCTTAGAAATGGTAGTGGAGAGTTCTGCTTTAGTCTGAATCATAATGAAGCTTCCTGGTGTGATCTCTTCTGAATTATTTCCTGGCAGTCTGCTGACAGAGTACTGCTCTAGTGTTTGGTTGTGTTGCAAGTATTGGTCACCTCAGGCGTGGGGCTTAAATCCTCTGATTGTACCCTGTTCGACACAGGCTTGTGGTATTGTCTTCTGCTGTATGTGGGCTATAGAAAGTTGTTTGCTTGCCTCATTCTTGTTAGCTGCAACAGCACTGCTCGGATCAGGGTATGGACAGACAATGGGTCTGTAATGTATTTCAGTGCTCTTGTCAGGAGGTTTTGGTCTGCAAAGTGAAGTGCTCCTTTTTTTTTTTTGCTCTGATAGTGTTTTGTGAATGTTTCCCTTTCCTCGTATTGTGAGACTGATGACAGAGCCTGCAGTTGTTCCAGAAGATAGGGGAAAATGGCTCTTTTGCACTCCAAATCCCTGAGCTCTTCAGCTCCTGGTGGATAAGGATTGCATTGAAACAGTGAAATGGCAGGTGATGAAGGTGCCCTTCAAGGCACAGGGGTTGTGCAAGTATGCAAGGACTGGGCTGCTGTATGTGTTAGCAGTGTGGGAGAGGGCAGGGAAGATGATGAGTGTGGTAATTACAAGGTGAGTCTGGAGCCACTATTTGCTGTCTCTTGCAACACAAGAAATGCCAGGAAATATTCCAGGAAATGATGAATCAGAATTTATATATTAAAAAAAAAAAAGGTAATTTTTTACCTAACACATAGTTAGGGAGGAGGAACACTTGCTGTGAGGTGCTGCAGACCCTGCAGGAATTAAATATGGTTGAAAAGGAGATTAGCTCAACCAACAGAGGACTGGTCCAGCAGTGGCTATTAGTCACCATAGTCTGTAAGCGATATGCTCAGGAAGAAGCTGGTGGTGGGGAGGGAAATGTTTTGCTGTTCTGTTCAGTCCTTTGCACATGGATGCCTGGCAGAAGGAGGTGAACAAGCATAAGCCTTTTCTGTATAATGTCTTCCGGGTATGCAATTTTGATCAGGCACCTTTTCTTCCTGCTGCCTTGCATAGTGTTGTAGATACCATGTAAAACAATGCAAATGCATTTCACATCACGCTCAAAAATATGCCATCTTCTCCGGACACTGATGCTGAGTCACTTCATGTGCTTGAGTGCTTCTAATTGCAAAGGATGCCGTTAAATTTGTGTTTGTCTCATTTGATTGCCTCTGTCTTAGGTTACTGATGAGATTTTGTTAGAAGCTTGTATTTGCATGTGGTGACACATTTCTAAAGCATAACATTTTGTGTGTGAATGCTACACTAGCATATTTATGGGTGAGAAAACCACTTGAACATTTCGGTAAACAAAACTCAGTTGTTTTCAGTATTTTAAGGCGTCGAAGAAATAAGGAAGTTTAGAAATAGGTTCTTTTTTTAAAAACCAGATGCGTATTTTTGCAAAGAGTGTAAGGTAGAAGCATCTGGGAAATAGAAATTCAAATCTGATCCTGGCTGTGAGCACTACTTCCTGCACTGCAGCTCTGCTGTCCAGTTCACCCACGGTGGGATCAGCAGCCGCCGCGCTGCCTTTGTAGGCACCTGAGGCTCATATGGGTATATGCATTTTACTGCAGATTGAGTGATATGATGCATAAAAGCCATCTTTGTGGTGACAAAAAAAAAAGAGTAACTTCTTAGAAGGCTGGTACTATGGATTTCTATTTGATATGGCTTCAAAAGCTACAAACGTTTTACATTCAGTGAGGCTCTGGTGTTGTGGGACTGGTGTAACCAAGCAACATGGGAGGAAAAACGGCACTGGTGCTGCAGTAGGGCCGGGATGTGCGGCGTATCAGTGGAAATTTCTGCGTAATCAAAACAGAGTAAACAAAATTTCATCAAACTTGCTTAGCGTCAGGTGGGAGTTCATATAGTACCTATTGTTCTGTAAGGAGGATTACAGGGTACAAATGCTCAGAAGCTCCACTTCTCCTTCCAAAGCAGAAGGATGTGCTGCTTTTGTTGAGGATTTTCTTTTTCTGAGAATATTTTTTACAAGTAGATGTGATAAGAATCAGGCCTTGTCTTGGCTGATCTCATCAGGCAGAGGTTTCCAAATCTGCTTTTCCTCAAAGAAAACATTCCCCTTTTCTGTGCTATTGGTCAGTCGGTTGTATCAACTCTGTGGAGAGCAGACTTGCAGGGCTCAGAGCAGCCAAAAGAGCTCACGAGCTCCTACATTACTGTGTGCCTTGTGTGTACACACAGGCTTTGTCAAGCTCTGGTGTGTTCATGTGTGCCTTGCTACGCTACCGAACTTCTTTGCTGAGATGGAGTCTGTACGCTATTATGAAGCTCCTGTCAGGTAGCAGCAGTAGTCCCATGCTATCCAAAAAAAAGTGATTTTTTTTTTCACTTAAAATAGATAATAGATACAGTGTTAGAAAGCTCGTCAAGCTGTTAATATAATTGTGCAGATAGGTGGGTGAAGCTTTGGAACAAAGTTTCAGAAAAACAAATGTGGTAAAGAGGAATAGGGACAGTGAGTACTCGGTCTTTTCCACTGCAGGAAATCCAATATTATCATGGTTTAGGCAGTTTGCAGCGGGCTGGTAGCCTGGTTCATGCTGCCACCCACTGCAAGGTTTGACAGAAGAAGCTTTTCATTTGAGCAAGCAGAGACTGCCCTAAAATGGGATGCATTGTCTTGAAACTGTGGTGCCACACATCCTCTGTTCTTCTAGTGGGAGCTGTATGGGCAGATCATCAAGTCCCTGCTAGGCAAATGCTTGAGGGCAAGAGCATTTTCAGCTGGAACCCTGCTTTTAGACAACAAAAAATCTCAATGGGATGGCTGCAGCTCTCACTGCTGAAAGGTTTCATGCATTTTTGATAGATTTTTTTTTTTGAGGCATCAGCATTATAACCTCCATTTTGTCCCTTCAGCCTCTTGTACTGCTCTGCCCATCCCATTTCTCTGCTTGCCATGGTGTATGCAGGCTACAGAAGGGAGAGGTCTGGTCCCGTTGTGCTCTCCTAGCCCTTCTCACAGTTGTGTTCAGTCTGTGAAGCCACACTTGCATGGCAGAGACGGCTGAGACATGTGGGTAGGATGGAAATCAGGGAACAGCAGGAAGTGCTGAGAAGATGAACAAATGCTGAAGGATGAGACGAAGAGGCTGAAGAAAGGGAGAGGAAGGCAGGAAGGAGCCAGCAGCATGCAGCGCTGCTGGGGAGCACCGGGAGCCTGAAATGCAGACCCTGAGTACAGATGAAACAGCTGCCTCGAGCAGCTTGGAGCTGGCTCTGCTGTATGAGCTCCACAAGGCATGCATAGTTAGAAATTAAAGGTGTTTGCATGGCGTTGACTCTCCCTGTGCTAACGTGAAGAACAATGCAAATAGAAGCGTGAGCAACAAGGAGGAGGTGGTTTAATGGCTTTGGGAATTAGCAGCGGTATTTAGAGCCTTTCACCTCTTTGTTCCTAACATAAATCTTAACACAGATTGATGATTTTAGCCATCTGGCTTGCACTTGCTTGTATGCAGTGACTAGTGAGACAGAGAAAGAACCTGACCAGCAAGGCAAAGGAAAAATATGTATATGACAGAAGGCGGCATCTCTTTCTCCTGTGCCAGTAGGAGCTGGCACGATGCAATCATTCTGTTTCACCAAGTTCAGCAGGTAACAAGGGAGAGGGGAATGAAGAGGCAAGTGACATCTCTTGATACATGAATATACCATGAAGCCTGTAATTTATACAAATGTATACGTACCGAGCAAATTGCACTCAAATGCAAAGCTCTCTGATCTTTTGAGATACAGTTAACCCATGTAATGTGAGAGTTAGAAGGCCAGTTTCAATCACAGGTTGATTCTGAATTGTAAATTATTTTATATGTGACTGGAAACTGTTCTCCCATATATCACCTACCTAATATCTTGATTTTATGAACCATAGCTGAACTAGTAGCTGGAAAACTGTGCCTTTAAATGTATGAAACATTTTGGTTTAGATGTCTTCTTTGTCTCCTAGGCCTTCTAAATACTGATATGAATTTTCTTGGTGGTGGGCTGACCCATGCAGAGAGACAATGCCAGTTTTCCTCTTGCTCCAGGCTGCAAGATCTGTCTTTTTTTTTTTTCCCAGAAAAGTCTTCTTGGTAGAGTTCCCCAAAATCTAGGGTTTTAATGGGCGAAGCCATGTGAAAGGCCACTGTTCTGCTCTGTCAAACCTAAGAGTAACCAAGAATGACCACATGCATGCAAGACCAAGTGCAACAATCCCAGGCAATGCTTGGGGCAGAGTGGCTGGAAGACTGTGTAGAGGAAATGGACCTGGGAGTATTGGTCGATGCTCCGAAAGCCAATGGCATCCTGGCTTGTATCAGAAATAGTTGCCAGCACGAGCAGGGAAGTGATCACCCTCCTGTACTCAGCACTGGTGAGGCCGCACCTTGAGTACTGTGTTCAGTTTTGGGCCCTTCACTGCAAGAAAGACACTGAGGCCCTAAAGCGTGTCCAGAGAAGGGCAGCGGAGCCGTGAGGGGTCTGGAGCACAAGTGTGATGGGGAGCGGCTGAGGGAACCAGGGCTCAGGGGAAACCTTATTGTTCTCTACAACTACCTGAAAGGAGTTGTGGTGAGATAGGGGTTGGCATCTTTATCCCAAGTAACTAGCAGTAAGACGAGAGGAAGTGGCCTCGGGTTGCTCCAGAGGAGATTCAGGTTGGACGTTAGGAAATACTTCTCCAAGAGAATGGTCATGTGCTGGAACAGGCAGCTCAGGGAGGTGGGGGAGTCACTGTCCCTTGAGCTGTACAAGAAACGTTTAGATGTTGCAGTGAGGGACATGGTTTAGTGGGAAATATTGGTGATAGGTGGACAGTTGGACTGAATGATCTTAGAGGTCTTTTCCAACCTTGATGATTCTGTGCACACACTACAGTATGTTTTTCTATTCAATTAACTCTTTCAAGAGTAAGAGAAGAGTTACAGCAAGCTCACATCTGGGCTTTCAGATGTGAGCTTGGGCAAGAAATTTGGCCATGTTTCTCCCAGGCAATGATTACTGGCATCAAAGACTGACTCTTGGGCTCTTCCGTGATTTTACTCAGTTTTGATTTGGGACTGACAGACTGGTTTGCTTTGGTTTGAAATATGCATCAGTCTAGAAAGCTTCTTCTACAAGGGGTAGAAACATGCATAGGGAGCAAGAAAAATAAACCTTAGTATTACAGATCTAATTTACAGCAGTCTTGGCACGCATTTAGTCCTATATTCATATGTATAATTGCTTTGGTAAAAAAAAAAAAAGTATTATTAAAAAAAACTTCTGTGTGCTTCTATTTCTTCACAACCAGTAATCCAGAAACTGCCTGTAATAACATACTTTTGGGAGAAAAGTGAAAGATTTTTGGATAAAGATTCCTAAAATAATGTTTTTCATCCAAAATAATTGGTTTTGGCATAGAGTTCTGACAACTAAATGTGGTGTTTATCACTTTAGCTAGCCACACCAAGGTCAGTGAAAGAGATCGCTTTATATACGACAGAGAAGCACTTTCACCAGATGCATTAGTATTTTAAGGATAAGAATTATAGACACATGAAGTGACTGGGGAGTGCTGTGTGCCAAAAGGAAACTCAGATTCAGATACAGGTCGGAGTAGAATTTTCAAAGGCACCACAATAACCTGGAGGTCATGTCACTGCATGAGCAGGAGCCCACCTCCCATTTCTGGAAGTGAGGTAAAGACTGCACTGCCTTTCAGCAAGAATTAGGTTCCTTTTCCCAGAAAAAAAAAGAAAAAAGAAAAAAGAAACAGCACTTAGTTCACAATTAGTTCACAAAAGCAGTCTTTGACTCTTCATAATTATATTGCATAATGACTACTACTTAATAACGCCAAATTTCTTGTCTGTGTCCATTATCACCAACTTAGAAGCTATTTCTGTTGCTCTGGGAATTTCATATTCCAAGTCTCTTAGAGAACTATAATTCAGAACTTCCACAGAAGAACGGGTGATATATGTATGTTAGGATGTTATATTACGCTGCTTTAGTGTCATGTCTTAGATTAATTTTAAATTTTATCTTGCTGGCTTCATTATAAACATTTCCTTGGGAAGAATATGTTATTGGAAATGGATTAATGAATAAGCTTTGTATTAACCAAATACTTTCTGAGTGGTTCGTTGAAAAATGTCAGGACTGTTTCAGAATCCTGGCTCTGTTCAAGTCAATGGCAGGATTCCCATTGGCTTCCTTCAACAAAATTTCTCTCTTCTTGATCTTCTTGAGCTTGTCAGAGCTCCTTAAAGTTTCTGCGTACAAACAGGGGTCAGTGTGCCTTTTTGAACTCCAAAGCTATTGTTTTTAGAATAAGGAGGAAGGAGGTGAAGTATGCAGTGACTTTGTTCATTCCTGATCCTTTGTGCCAGATTGAAGTGTGCTCAAGAAAAATGTAACCTGTTGTCTTTTAGTGTCTTCTGAAAGTCCTGCCCTGCAGAGCAGGTGTAACTGCTATGGAAGATGGTGAAGGATGGATATAGATCCATCTATCTGAGATTTAAAAGCCCCCATGAAAAGCCTCATGCTCATGGTTATTTTTTTTTTAAATGTTTTGATTTAAACAGAACTGCCAGTGCAGGCCTCTATTATTTACTAATTGTTCTGTTCTGCTTGTACTTAAAATGTTTCAAGCTCCAAATTTTGATGAAAGCAGATCTTCAGTCCTCATGGCACGTGTCACAGCATTTGAATCTCAGTGGAGCTTGTGGTGTAACGATCCGATTCTGTAAATTAGGACCTAAATACTACTGCTAGTTTCCATTGCCATTGATCATAGTACTGCAAAACTCCTTGGGGTTCAAGCGGTGTAATAACATGTACGTACAGAACTTTGAAAGATGCTGTGCTTTAGACAGAAATTGTAGGCTTGCAGAATTTGCACTTGCCCAAATCCGTTTCAGAGAGTATAAATACAGTCCCGAGGAACTTAGTTGAGAAACCTCTGTGGTCTTTGAACTCTCCACTAGATGATTAAGGCTCTGGAATGTTGTTTTACTCAGATATTAACTAAGGCAAATCTTTTTTATTCAATCCCACTACTCCTCCCCAAAAAAGTCTCATGGTATGAAACTACTTCGTTACCAAAATGTAACTTTTTGCAAAAGGAGCCTACTTTCTTCATAGCATCAAAAACTTTTTTTTTTCCCCATCTACCTCCAGATCTCCCTACGAAATACTAAATGGAGAAGGCAAACTAAGATATGTACAGTTTGAGTAACGGAATATTTTATTTTGGATGTTTCCTGATTTTTATTTATTTACTTATTTTTTTAACAGATGACAATGAAGAGACTGAAATAAGTGAAGAGACAGGTGAGTAAACAATATTTTATGCTAAAACATGTAACTTTTGAGAAGCATGAACCGAACTGGAAGGGTTCTTAAAACAAATCGCCTTGGTTGTGATATGCAGTGCCAGTCATTTATTGCTAATATTACAACAGTCATCTTTGGTTTTTAACAGCATAGGGAAAATGATCCCTGATAGTGTATGATGCATATTCAGAATGGCTGAAACTAACTTTTGAGTATCATCTTTTATGATCTTTTTTTGTTAGTATCTAGTTTGAACATGAATGGGAACTAATTAGAATGCTACGGTCTGTTCGTAAAAAGGTGTGGATACAGCAATTCTTGAGTCGTTTGCAATTGTGATTAGTAGCTGTGATTTGTTTGCAATGACAACAGTAGCAAAACTCTCCAGCAAACTCTTGAATAAGTGGAATGTGATTGGATGATATTTCAAAGAACTCGTTTCCACAGAGTCCACTAATTGACTATTGGAGTACTCATCTTGCTACCACTTGCCAGTTACACATCAGCCAATTTTCAGCTCATCTAATGGTGCAGTTGTTCAGTCAAAGCTTTTTAGCATCTCGGAATGCTGCAGTATGTGGTATAAAAAGCTGTACGAAAGTGTATTGTATACACTGTCTGGATGAGGAGCTACAAGACATGGTTTAGTAGCTTGTGGTAGCAATGGTAGTGGGAGGATTGTTGGACTAGATGATCTTGTAAGTCCTTTCCAACCTTGTGATTCTATGATTCTATGATTCACTGTTCTCCCCCTGTTCCAACAGGATGTGCTACGTGTTTTTTTCCACTGAAAAATTTTGACTGAAGTCAAAATGACTGCCTGTATTTCCCTTCATCCTTTTCCATGTCTCTCTTGAAGGTTGTTGTAGTGTTAGCCTTTTACCAGCAGTCAGGGACTTTTTTTTCTTAATAGATGATAAAGAGTAGCGCTAAAATCACATCAACCAGCTCTTCCAGCACATTCAGGTGAATCGCATTTCACCTAATTAGCACACCTAGTTCCTCGAAGCTATTGTAGCTACTGCCTTTCTGCTGCTCCTATTCTTCCTAAACTCGACTTGCATGTGTGGGACCTGGGAATGGGCTTTGCTCATAAGCTGAGAACCTCTAACTTTCATTTTGTCTATTACTAGGTTGCCTCCTCCATTCTCCAGCTGAGAAATACTCTGTCTGAACTAGCTTTTGCTCTTGGCATGTTTGTAAGATCCCTTCATGTTATTCCCTATGTTCCTACCTAGTTTTAATTGCTACTGGTATGCAAATTCAGCCTTCCTGATTCCATCCCTGGGTACTTTTCTGCACTCCTTTTGTTGCATGTCATTCGTCATGCCTTTGTGTTGTAGTTCCTTGACCTAAATCATAGAATTCCCCAGGTTGGAAAGAACCCACCAAAGATCACTCAGTCCAACTCCTGGCTCCACACAGAACCACTCAAACTTCAAACTCTATGTCTGAGAGCATTGTCCAAATGATTCTTATGCAAGTGAGCCTTCTGCTGACATTCCATCTTTCAGCACAACAAGACGGGTTGTTCCTCATTCATCAATTCCCGGACATCCCTCTTTGTGCCATCTCCTTCGGCCATTCTGTCTAATGAGCAGGAAGGTCCTTAGTCTGCTCCTTATCTTCCCAGCCTTCCCCTGAAATCAGTCATCTCATGTTTCTCATAGCCGGACTTTTTGTCTCTGGCCATGTTTGCTACTGATTTTCCCATGTTTGAGAGTAGTAAATCAAGCGGCGTATTACTCTACTTTGTCTCTTCTAGAATTTGTGTTATGAAATTGCCACCAGTACAGTCCAGGTGCTTCCAGTGCTGTGTTGTCCTCACAGCAGATTCCTTAAGGGTTAAAATTCCATATGAGTACAAAAGTGTCCAGTCAGAAGACTTCTGCTAGTGTTCAAAGAGAGCTTCATCCACTTAATCTTCTTGATCAAGCTTTCTGTAACAGAATCCCACCACCATACTCTGCATTACTTTCTCTGCTGACCTAGAGGCTTTCAATGGACGTCTTCTGTTTCTTAAGAGATATCTATGCAGTGAAGGACTTTCTTTTAGATGTAGCATAGCCCTCCCTACTCTTCTTCTGTGCCTCTCCTTCCTGATCGCTTATACCCATCTGTGACAGTGCATGGATGTGTACTACCTCTCAGGTCTCTGCCACCCTGATCCCATCATAGCCCGGTGAATATGATGTGTTGGAACTTCCAGTTATTTGCTTTGTGAAAGGATATGAGATCAGGAAGGAGGGCCACTTGGAAAAAGGCAGAGATATGCCAGCCAGAAAACAGAGGTAAAAGCTCTCGAAGCACTGTGTTGGCTGCTTAAACTGGCAAGATTGTCCTGAAGACAAATGAATTATGATGATTTATGCAACAAGTTAATTAGCTTAGAAATTATAAATTCTTTAATAACAGTGGATATGCATAAATGTGCAAACATGGATATACACAGATAGTTATGTGTTACTGTGATGGATTAACACATTCTTTTATGGCTTTCTGGACTGTTGGTTTTATTACATATAATTGTAATTACTTTTTGGTGTCAAGATTACTGGATAGGAACTTTCAGAGATTTTAATACAATTAGTGTGATTAATATAGTTGTACATATATACATAAAAGTAGGAAAATGAAGACTGTCATTATACAACAAACATTTGCCAAAGATTACCCTCAGTTGAATTTTCAGTATTCATCTAACATTTCCAATTTCATTTTTTACAGTAATCATGGCATGTATGTTTTTATAAGTCAATTATTTTGCATTTTTTCTCTTGCTGCTTTCATGGAGATTATGCAAATTACATCTTTTTTAAAGCATTTAAAATTGCAATTAAAAGGAAGTATATTTCCACTCAATAGCCAACCTTTTCTTTTTTTGCAAAGTAAATAAATCTTTTTTTTATCTTTCACGAATTAAGGTGAAGCTGCATAGCTGCACTGAGGAATAATCACTGAATTAAGTCTTTTGAAGAAGATATTTTCCTACATACCTGCTTGTGCATGTAAGACAGATGAGATCATAGTTTATCTCACAGGCTTGTTTGTAGGGTACGATGAGCATCAACAACATGTACTTAGTTATTCTGTTCTGATTTCAAGGTATTTTGGGAATCAGTACACTGACAGTCATGAGTTAGTACCTACAGTGACCAAAGACAAATATATTTTGTACAGCTAATCCAGAAGTGGTTGGGTGTTTTGTCATTTTGGCCTGTTTGTGTACGGTTGTGATTTAACCTGTCAGGCAGCTGAACACCACACAGCCTTTTGCTCACTCGTCCCTCTCAGTGGGATGGAGGAGAGAAGGTAGAACTCATAGATTGAGAGAAAAACAATTTACTAAGACAGGAAAGGAAGAGTGAAATAACAGTAGTGATAATTTTAAATATATGTATATATTTACAAAACAAATGATGCACAAAACAGCCAGTTTCTGAGTAGCAACAGCCTCCCTGGCCAACTTCCCTCAGCTGTATAGTTTTTTCATATGATGCCGTATGGTATGGAATATCCCTTTGGCCTGGTTGGATAAGCTGTCCTGGTTCTGTCCTCTCTCAGTTCCTTGTGCCCCTGCAGCCTCCCTCACTGGCATGACAGCATGAGAAGCTGAGGAAGTGAAATATCCTTGGCTCCGTACAGTACTGCTCAGCAACAACTATACATAGGTGTGTTATCAATGTTGTTTTTCTCCTAAAGCCAAAACATAGCATCATGCCCGACACGATGAAGAAAATCAACTCTGTCCCAGCTGAAACCAAGACAGGGTATGAACTTTTTAATGATTGTAGGATGCATTTGCAGAAGTTATAAATGCATATTTAATTTCTGCACTGAAGGGAGTTTTGATTTTTTTATATTCAGATAGCTTTCAGTTTGAAAGAATTCAACTGTTCACAGTTCTGAGGGAAAAATTGAGTATCAACATCTAGTTGCCACTTCAAGTTATTAATTGAATAATCACTCTTCATTCCACTTGACTTCATGGGCCATGACTGAGCAGATGGAATCAGCAGTTGGCACTAATATTAATGTCCTGTTTTTTGAGCAGTCCATATCCTGTCTGCTTTGGGATTATTTCTCCAGTTCTTGTGCTTAAAAAAGCCACTTTTTTAAGAAGTAGAAGAACTTTTGGGTTCACGGAGAGCGCATGTTGCAAACTACATATGTGTGTAGGACCTGTGGCAGAGATTCAAATATTCTAAATTTCAGGTAAATCTCTGTGCCTACAATTCGTTGTTTGTTAGGTGTTTCTGAAGGGCCAGTATCTAGCCAAAAGAAAATAAGAGAGAAGCACAGGGACTCAAATGAGACGTAGATTCATATCTGCACCAATTTCAGTGTGAAGAACGTAGCAGAATGCTGCAGATTTTACAGGAGGCAAGAGATAGAGGAAAAAAAACTGATTTTGGTTTGGTGTTGGCTGACGTTGGTGAGAATATGTCCATTAGATGCTGGATTAGAACTTGGGTACAGCTAAATAATTATCTGGGAGTAATAAGTAACACATGACTTTATTGAGTGTTTCTTACTGAGTGATGTATGCATTATGAAAGTAATCTCTTTCTTGTGTTTCTACCACCCTAAAGTACAGATATCTCATTATTTGCAGAAAGGCCTTTCTTTCAATGTTTTCTCTTCTAAATAAGTAGTAAAATAATATTAATTGCATGTCTGCCAGGTAATCTCCATTAATATCTATGTTAATACTGTAAAATCAAACAGACATGAATGATCATTTTAGTTAGTTAATCGCATAACATCACTGCATATTTTGGATACACTGGAGTAAGAAAAATATTTAAAAGTAATAATAACCCAGTCTTAGTAAATATACACACTTAAGACTGCTCTTCTAATGGCATTTAACTTGCAAGGTTTTAACCTATGTGTTTGTTATTCTGGATGCTGTTTCTTGTTGCAGCTGCTAGCTTAACTGCACCACTTAATTCAATGAGTTTGGATATTAATATATTTCATACAGCTTGCTGTTAGAATGGCTTGAGCCAAAAGAACAGATTTAGTAATGCCAGGTACAGACTTAGACACTTTAGATCTCAGCTTTATGAGTAACATCCTTCGTAAGCAAAGAGAAGGACCGGATGACCTAATAGCCTTGTCTTCCTTTAACTTCACTGTTTTAACACTGCAGAGTCACGATGCTTAATGCTTTAAGCTCCATTAAGGGAAGATTATTCTAAACTTCAACTTCAGAAGGACTTGGCTTTTATATCCATAACCTCACATACCTACTCGTAGAAGCGTGCAAAATAGGCCCTAATACTGCCATAATTATGTGCGCAATTGCAGTGATTGCATCTGGAAATTACAGAACTGTGTGCTATTATGAGAAGCACAGTCCAGATACACAGTAATGCTGCATTATTATGCACTGACATAAGTTAATTCTCTTACCATAAAACCAAAACAAACAAACAAAAACCACAAAAAAATCTCATGCAAAAGTGTTTCAGTTCTGAAGCTGTTTTCTCCTCTTTGGCTTCACTCCCCATGTTGTACCAATGCCTTTTGACCTCACCTGAGTAAATGTTGTCACCCTCCTGTCATATTTCTCATCTAATAGTTGTTCATATGCATTGCCCGGCTGGTTATGCCGTTTCTGTCCCAAGTGTCCTACTTAGCCCACCAGTTAGTTACTCCAGAAGTGACAGCCTGCTATAGGATGTCACACCAAAGGATCTCATTGGCACTAACAAGAGAAGCCCAACTATAAACAGTGCTGTATAAATACTCTATTTCCTTGTACATTCCACTGTGTACACACTCACACAAACTTGGGTACTTTTTACTTTGGAGGGAGCCTTTCTCTTTTCCTGAGAGGAAAATAGGAAACACTTGTACACAGCAAGACTTTGAAACTGTGAGGGATTTTTGAAATAGCTCACTTTCAGAGAAACTGTCAGGTTTAAGTGGTTTGTTAACCCTCTGAATTAGCCTACAAGTAGGAATGATGTCTCCCAGTGTTAGAGCTGAGAAACCTGATCATGATTAGAAAAGCTTTGAAGATGATTGGTTCAGACACCTATGTAGGTGTTCTGTTTTTAAACAGAAATTGGCAAGCAGGATCCCATAGTATTTGGCTACTTGCTCTGAAAGACATACATACTGTAAAGCACAAAGGGTTAAGAGTTTTATTTTGACCACAACAAAAGTCATTATTTTGAACCTTGAAGGAATCCCTTTCTGTCTCTAAAATGAGGGAAAACTGCTAAAAAAAAAATATTAAAAAAAAATAGCCTCTGTGTCCTTTAATGAACACAAAAAGGTTCTGTATAGAGTGCAGAAAGACCATTTATTTTGAGATGGTAGCAGCCTCCTTCCTTTCTGTCTCTGTGCTGACAATTAAGGTGTTGGTTATGCTATCTAATGTGTTCAGGTACTCCTGAAAGACCTGGCTGGACACTTGCACTTAAGCTTGATTGACATTTGACTTTTGGGCTTGGAGGAAGCCTTGCAGGTTTGCTAGATGATAAAATTTGTCATTGGAGGGGTGAGCGTTGACTGAAACGCTCCTATTGATTTGGTCCCCTGATGTGAATCATTGTTAACCCAAAAAGGGAAAATAGCAGGTAGTGCAGAGTGGCATTAGAACCAAAGAGGCCATCCGTCAATATGGTCAATTATAAATATTCAAGTTATTTTTAAAGAGAATGGGAGAGTGTTGGCAGGAATAAATCTTTAAAAGCCTGTTTATTTTTCAGGATCTCTCTTTTGCATTCAGTTTCTTGCTGAACATCATCTTTGCTCTTGAGTAACCTCTGTAAAAGGTTGACAAAGTCTGTATTTCATGTTTTTTGCCTTTCCTTTTCCCCACAGTATTACTTATGGTTGCTTCTATATTCTCACCAGCCTAGAAATAAATAGATCTTAGCACTTTGATTTCATCTAAATATTGTAATTGAATCTCAAATTCAGATGAACAAATGTGATGACATGAACATGGTCCTCTGTGAAGTGCTGTCAAGAAAGGTCTACTTCCTGATGGCAAGCTAAACATCAAAGTGTGTTCTACACCACTTATTTACTGATCTTTAAAGGCCCTTCATGCTCTGAACTGTATGGAGTTGTATAAACAGAAATTCTGTGCTAGAAGCAATTTTTAAGGACAATATTCAGTTTGGGCTTTTGGACCTAAAAATGTAATGTTCACTCCTTAGAATTAAACAGGTGAAACTAAATTCAATTGCTCACATGCGGATCTCCATTTTAGAGTTTTGTTGACTTTTTGAGCTGTAGCTTCTTGTAAATTCTTCTAAGTTCATAGCTGCTCTTTTAGGACTTCAGAGCAGCAGAGTACCAACGATCCCAGGAGGGTAGGCAGAGAATGTTTCTTAGTAGCTTTCTGGGTTCCGTGTGGAGCCAATGGTTTCTCTCTCAAAAGAACATAGTATTCCCTTTCACACTGCAAGTTCAGTTTTCACATCCTTCTTTATTTTCATACTTGTGTTTGGAAACTTTTAGCACTTGGATTCTCTATATGTGTAGGATATGGAAGCGTAGCATCTATAGCTATCAGCATAGCTGACTCCTTTATGAGTAACTGTGCATCTTGTTGCTGAGGGCTTTTTACATATCCAGCAACATATACAGTAGATGATTGTGTGGGGTATGTACAACAGCAGAAGAGATTGTTCAGAACATTAGGCAATTTATAATACACGTGTAAATTTTTTCCTTCTTTTGTTGTTTGTTTTTTTTTTTCCCAGTTGCTAATTAGCTAATTGATTTGAGGTGATTCTTACTTTCTTTCAGCATGGCAATAGGGCTAAATCAAGAAAGGCCGCGTGCTTTCCTAAGTTATCTGGTTATAAGTATTGAAGATGTCTTTTCAGCGTGCATGTAAAATCTGTTTTCTTTAGGTTTCACCCTCTCCCAAGCCCTCAGCTGGCCATAAGGTACTGGGAGGTCTGGTGGAAAGTCAAGTGACAAAAAGGCATTTTCCCATCGCTGCTAAATAGGTTCAATATATGCAATGAACTGAGTTTTATGCATCTGCTGTTCTCTGCTTTCAACCCAGAATTTGGTTAAGCAGCCATTTGAAGAATATTCCAATTAGTGAGCCTTCTTTCATTAAATGTCTTAATTTACAAATACCTTTTATGATTAATTTCCAGTATGGCCTTCCTTCTGTGCTAATGGGCTTTCTGTGCTACCAGTTTGTACTTACAGGTCTATCTTAGCGAGCAAACAGTAACTTGATGCTTATGTTAAGCTGATAAAAACTCTGATCAAGTTGTATAAAACCTCTTAATTTTTAAAATGTAACTATCTAATTTTAAGTGCTGTGAACTTCAGTCACTACAGGTAGTAGAAACCTTAAACTTCACTGCATGAGTTACTCTTTTACTCAGAAGGATTTCCTTTTCCTTCATCTTCCTGTTGCTTTCTGCCTAATGGGTTGGAAGGCTTTTTTTTTTCCTCCAAATAGAACATTTCTATCTCATAAAACTTTCATTTCCTTAACTTTACTTCGCTATCAAACTTGATTCCCTGCCTCTCATTTCATTACCCATTTCAGTCAATATTCATTTGTTACTGTGTTATTACATTGAATGGAGAATTGAGCTGAGAGGGAATCATTTCACCACAATTCTATAATACAGCTTAATATATATTACATTAAAAACTGCAAATTAAAAATTATAAACTTTTCTTTTCCTGAAGATATTAAGAGCTTGTTAAGAAGTAGGTCGTTTTAACATGATCTTTTCTTCCCTGCTGTCACAGCAAAGTTAGGCAAAGTCAAATGCAAGCTGGAAGATACTTCTTATGATCCTTTTCTAGCACTTGATGCAGTAATTAATTTTCATAAGAGAAAGATAGACATCGGGCACTGAATGGAGCACTGAGATAAAATGTACTCACAGTTGTGATATCACGTGTGGTAAAATTTGATATGATAACACCATTTCAAAATAACATATTTAATATTTTCCTTTTATATTTTAAAGGATTGGACCAAAAAGGCCAGCCTCTGTCTCCCACAAAGTGCAAAGCAGAGCAGGCTGAAGACCTCCAGGACGATGCTGAAGGTAGGTGGTCTGACCGCTTTTCAGAGCTATTACTAAATTTTACATCTTGGAGGAAAGGCTGATGCTGAGTTCTTGAGAAAAAAAATGGAATACTTTTATTTAAGAATGTTATTTGCACACACTTGGAAAGTTCCTTCTGGCCTCGGTCACGAGACTGTAATTCTTCTGAGGTATATTTCATCTCAAGGTAGGTTTAGGTTTACAAATGCAATTTTTACTGATTATTGCTGTTATAAAATGGAAAAATGTTGCTGTTTTATGTCTAACCTGTTCTGACTTTACATAATTAATAATACAAAATGTAATGTTGCACGGTGTTTGCGTCACGGTCATTGCTTAAGCTGCTCAAGTAAATCAACTACCCACAGCAATAGATAGAACAATAAAATTCTTGCTTTCCTCCTCTACAAGACAATTTTACTGTGTCCCTTTCTACTCCACTTATGGTGTTTATGGCTTCAGATCTTATGCATTGTACTACGTATTTCCATGGTCAGAAGTCACAGATGCTTACCATTATGGCTGTGTTGTTCTGAAAAGTGCTTTCCTGCATTTGAGTCTTTCTGAGCGCAGTCCACGTCAATCTAAAATTGGATCAAAGTATCTTTTCCTAATGTGTATCTCATTGGTAGAGTTGCTAAAAGATGTTAACATCAAAGATGTAATTTTCAATGTAGAGTTTGACTTTGCTCTTCAATTTGTGGAAGAACTAAATGCCCAAATGCTAGAGAATTCCCCTTAGGTGAAATAGTTAAAAGGATGAACCATAATCTTTAATCCATGACAGTTCCTTATCATGGATTCTCTTTGACCTAATGTTCCTTAAGTGACATATCTCATTCTGCACCTCAACCGGTGGCTCCATGTTCTTCATCATTTTGACCCTGTGCTGTGCTTTCAGCTCCTAAAATATTCTGACTGGGGTGTAGTGTGAGTCATAAAGAGCAGAAAAATGTTAACATCTATCACTTTAAGTAACTGCTAGTAACATCCTGTCACTAACATTGTGACTGGTTGTTAATGGCAAGTACTTAAAGCAATAGCTGTCATCGCCTGGAAGGTGTGGGGGGACCCAAGAAATCTCATCCTGACTGGTCTTCTTTTCTTTCTTGTTGCATTAAACCCAACTGAAGTTAAAATACCAATGTATATTTGGATTAGAGAATTCTATGATGACAAACCACATGTCGATTTTACAGGGGTGTGGGATCATGGTGTCGTTTTCCATATTCCTAAGTATTCCATAATATATATACTGGAGTGTGACTAAAAGCCTTCATTGTGTCTTAAAAAATAATAATAGGAGAGTTAAAAAAAAAAAAAAAAATGTTGTAAGCTTTTCTTTCCATTGGAAATTGAGCTGATGTTGTTCCACTGCTTCCTTGGTTTACCAAATTCCGTCTCCTCGTTTGCTATTCCTGTCAGTGTTTTCCTGGTGACCTACAGTTCACTTTGTAGAGTACAAACAAATGCATTGGAAGGATGAAGTAAATAGCATGGCAATAGAATGATTGCATTACCCTCGAGCTGTAAAATGTCTGAACTCCTTGAATTTGATGCCGTACAGTAGATTTTTGCTGATGCAGAGTCGAGGCCTGTAACACGTAATCACTGCTGCGGAATGTAATCTGGCTGGTGACAGACTCCTCTTCTCCTTAGGCAGAAATCAGGCCTGCAGTGTTTAGGAGTGAAAGCCTTGATTTAGACTTGAACGCTGTGCTGGGGAAAAAAAAAAGCAATTAAAGTGTTTGTTGAGGGGGGAGAAACCCAGATCAGATCTCAGCAGAATTACCTGTGCCTGTGTTTTGAAGAATAGCTCCAGACACTGAATTCCTCTAGAGCTGCAGAGTGGCCAGAGTCTAATGTAGCACACCTGTGGGTTATTTCCATTTAAGTAAATAGGATTTGCACGCATTTGTCTGAGAATAGAATTTAGTTTCTGTCATTCTAATTATTAGCTGTTGGTTTTGGCTAATTAAATGAATTGCTATTGTGGAGCTTTGAAGATCAAGAAAGCTGTGTATGTGTGACATGAACCAGAACTGCATGACCATGTGTCTGAATGATTTTGTTTAGATAGGTAGGGATTTGGCTTCCCTTCCAAGAGACTGCCTTTATTATTTTATTGTATTTTGAGGGATAAAAAAAAGAAGGATTTTTGGGTAGCTAATATATATAAGCAGTCTCAAAACTCAGTAAAGCTGATCTCTGGCTGGGGCCAACTTTGTTGAAGTTTCCTCATGGTGAAATCGAAGTGCTTTGTGTTCAAAGTGTTTGAACCTTCAGGTAGCTTGCATACTTTATGTACCAGAAATTAAAAATAAAAAAAAAAAAAAGAAAAAGAAAAGCATTTAGCAATAAAAGCTAGTCCAAAGTGACTTACATTTAACACAAGATATTATTTTCTCCTTGGTGCCATGACTAGATATAAAATATTTAACAAATACACACTGAGGCCCAGGAAGAACTAAATGTTTTTTCCTCCTCGTAGCTGCCAGCATCCCTTTACACCAAAGGTGGGAATACACCTTGCTGCTTTTGCAGCCTACTGCCACACATGCCCTCATGGCATCCTGTAGAAACCATTCCATCTAGTTCACTAATATTCCTCCAGTAATATTTTTCTACAGCACGCCAAGCTGTTCATTGACTAGAGGTAACGGAGCAAAACCTTTTCAGTGCACCTTAAAATCTCTGCAGAAGATCACAGAAAGTAGGCTCCTTCATTCCTGCCCTCTCCGCAATCAAGGGAAGTTGAACAAGTGGCTGTATGTAAGGAGCTTGTTTTGCAGTAAGCTAAGATAAACACTTGACATGCTAATGAAAGCAATTTTGTATGGAACCTCTGAAGTATTAGTGGCGTCTGTTATTATGCTATTAGATATATTGTTCCCTGCATTTGGTCTGTTGATAGCGAAAAGCAAGTGTGAACTGCATAGCAGATTCTCCTGTCACTTGTTGTATTCAGTAGTTTTTCATTCTAGTGCAGGTTATTGTCTGGAGAAATGAATGGTCTGGATACATGGGGGATCATTCTTTACTGCCAGGTTACCTGCAGCATTTCAGGTTTTACGTGTGCAAACATGCAGGGTTATTTAGTTATTTCTTCATGTATTTTCCCTGGGTCCTGCTGGCTGGGAAAAATAAGCCAGTGGCAATTTTGCCTTTCCCGTGGTCAGGTGCACTTGGTGAACTCCAAGGTGAGGAAAATGTTTTTGGTACTAAAGCAAATTTAGTGTGTCTTCAGTAACTTCATAACACCGTCATAAAGTAATGGCATAGACAAAATGGCGATACTTGTCACAGCATTGCAGTCATGAGATGGCAGTAATGCCAAAGGTCATGTTTTCATCCTTCCAATCTCTACCAAGTAACATCAGACTCTCTTTAAAGAAGGCTAATGAATTTCAAAATGTTCCTTCTCTTTTTCTTCCCTAATGGCCTCCTATGTGCGCTGAACAGTGAGATGCATGCTGTAGATTTTCTTGATACTGGGAGAAGCAAAACTATTTGCCCTTTTGTTTCTTTCTGGATTTCTCATTGAGATATAAAGTGGAGCCTGTCCAAGAGCTGCCCCGTCTATTCCCTCCATGGTCTGCAGGTGATCAATGTTGTATCAAAGATGACTAACACAGCCAGTAATAGCAGCATAAATGCCTGATCTTTCTCCTCTTCCAGGAGGAAGATAATCAATCCATGCAGCAAAAGCCATTGCTATGCCTTCCCAAGGTCAAGATCCTGCTTGTACTTCTTTGAGGGGTGTGAAGGCAGAGCTGGAGCTCTGCAAGTTATCTCACTTCAGCTTTTCTCCTGAGCTTCTCCCACAATGAAGTGCTAGGTTCTTCCTGATAGATTGATAGGCTGTTGGTCTCTCATGATCCCTTTATCTGAGACCCAATGTATGTGTGAGGAGCTAGTGTGTTGGAATTGCTCATCTGGGATGAACTTTGCCTGCTTTCTGTTCACCTGGTGGGAAGGAGAATGGTTTGATGGATAAGCCAAGCCAGGAGGGTCAAAAGGAACACAAATCACCTTGGTGACAGTTGGTAGAGTTTGTTCCTTTGCCTGATAGGGTCATTGCACTACTGACCCAGAGAGCTTTCAAGGGCAGCATCAGGTTTCTGAAATGCTGTTCATCAGTGTTGGGACTCAGGGCTCATTAGCAAGATCTCGCGTTGCTCTGGATCAGTTGTGCTGTGTCTACTGGAGAAGTCACCCATCTGATTTGAGTATGCAGTAGAAATGAGGCCAAGTAGAGGTGCATCTTACCTCGACAGCGCTATGGTTCAGCAGGTCATGGCCGTTAGGAAGGATGCTCACTCTCCTTCCTTCTTCTTTACAGCACAATTCTTGCAGCTTTGCCGCTCATTGCCTGGCTTCATAGAGAGGAGGATATAATATGTGCAGTGGCAAAAGTCATAGAATCATTAAGGTTGGAAAAAAATACTAAGATCATTTTGTCCAAGCCCAACCCAACCCCACCATACCCACCAACCATGTCCTTCAGTGCCGCATCTCCACGGCTCTGGAACACCTCCAGGGTCAGTGACCCCACCACCCCCCTGGGCAGCTGTGCCACTGCCTCACCACTCTTTGGGAGAAGAAATATTTCTTAATATCCAACCTGAAAAGATCCTGAAGTCAGCAGTGCTGTGGCTTTTGCTCCTTCTCTGGGGGTGCAGTGTGCGTACATCTGCAGTGTGTTACTGCAACATGGCAATGTTCAAAGCATCTTTCCTACGGTCCTTATAACGCCATGCAGACCTGATTGTTGGTCCCTTTAAGTATGGATTAATATTAAGCAGATTTGACTTCTGATTAAGTTTTAAAATTGTCCTTGATTTATAGCAAACAATTCTTTTATCATTTGAGAAATTATAGCTACGTTTCTTCCTTGCATCCCACAGGGCAGTAATATTCTTCGATAAATTTCTGCTCCACTCATACTGAAAATGAACATCTAGACACATAATTATGCTTCAAAAACACATTCTCTTGTTCAGCATTAAAGTGCTACTTCTTATTAAGATAGCTTAGAAGTTACTGCACTCCTTTTACCACCAAACTAAACCCTTAAATAAAATTTCACATTAAGATAAAGTACTTCAGACAAAATTCCCTGTGAAGCGTGTGTATCAAACATGTCTGTAAAATGTTTCGCCTTCATATGAACTGGTTATATTTAAAGTGATGCCATTAACCCTTATCCACTTTGGCTGATAGCTTCTTTTTTTCACTCCAGTTTTGAAGTCTGCCATCTGTCTTGACTGATTACAGCTCTCAGTGTATCAGGTGATCACTTTTCACTTAGCCAGGGGAAAAACAGGACGTTATCTGTGCATTTATTTGTTATTTGCTCTCTGAGCAAACCCTTTTTAGAAGATTCCTTTCATTGCTGGAGAGGCTACTGCCGTTGCATTAGATTGTCATGCAGTGGTCACACACGGCAGCTTTGAAAATGCAGCTCATTTTGGCCTCTGCAGGTGACACACCATTCTGTTGCTTCAGCCATTCACTTGTTGGGGTTTCTTTTAGCAGCTAACTGCATGCGTACGTAAACTGTGGCAGGTAAAAAGTTGCAATTCCTTTCTCATTTCTAACCACTAAATGAATAACAGTGAGGCAGTGTGATTGTTCGGGCCCAGCACAGAAGGCACAGTCAGACCCTTCGTTTTGAATTGCTAATGCAAAATAGTGCCATGCTTGTTTCGGTTCATGTTTTATGCCCTCTTAGCAAGTGTGGTCTCCTGCATGGCTTCCCTGTCCAATTCTTCGCTGCTACATTCCTCCACCACACAATCTCAGGAATGGTATGCACAACATTGAAATAGCTTTTATTTTATATCTTTCCCGTGGCTCAGAGAAGAAGCTGTGCCACAGTCCTTCACGGTGTGCAGTTTCCCATTCTGTTGGGTACACCAAGAAAATGAGAACTAACAGTAAATTGATATAGTAAGGGTAAATGTTACGGTCATATTGTGCACCTTCACATATTTTTGCCTTAGCTAGGGCTGCCTGGAGGGCTGGGAGTCAGCCTCCTCTGCTCTGCTCTGAGCGCTGCCTCTGCTCGCTCCTCAGTGTGCATCAAATCACGTGGGCAGTTTGTCTAACTTCGTACATCAGGATAGCAGTATATGAATGGTTGTACATCACTGCGTGTGTATTTTTTGCATCGAAATGCAAATTGCATCTTTGTGCTTTGTATGGACTTTGTACGGTGTCCATATTCTGGCTCCTCTGGAGAGCTCAGGCTCCTAGGAAGTACCTGCTTTTATTTGATCTGTAGGAACATTGCAGATTGTCAAAAATAGCAATGATCAGCATCTTGGGCAATGAAATTGTAGATAATTTATTGCCTGGTACCTGTACTGCAAAATCTGAGCTATGGTGTGTGTCACACAAAAAATTACATCCAGCAAAAAACCAAACAGCCTTGCACGATGTTCCCAGCAATATTGTGGATTGGGATAAATCTGAGCACAAGTGAAGCACTTCACCTGGCATTGGAAACTGTTGGCCCACACGTTGTCCCCTGGTCCTTCCCTGTGCTGGGAGATGTACCATGGTGCTGAGTTACCTGCCTTATGATCCACAGAGGAGGGAGGTGAGGGAAACACCTCGCAACTGCAGTGGGCTTTAGCTTAGGCTCCCATATTTCTCAGGACGCTAAATAATGAAATACAATAGTGTTATTTTAAACCTCTGAGATAATCCCCACGAGCTGCAGTTCTCATTCTTTTCCCACACTTCCCGACAATACTTGACAAAAATGCTGCATGAAAATAAGAAGCTGTTATTTATTAGGCTGACAACTTGGTGAGGCTCGGTGTGCTGATGGAGAGCGTTGCGGGCTGCGTCTGCAGTCAGGTAATTGTTCAAACAACAAGGGGGGAATAAGTCTCATAACTCCACTAAACAATTACCGATGATAATTCTTTACTAACCCTTCTTTAAATTCACCCTAAAGAGGTTCCATGCAAGTTGCGTATAAAGCTGACTTAAAAATCGTGATTTAATTAAAAGAAATTAAAATGCAAACCAAAAATGTTCAGTAACCTCAGGCCACCACCCTAATGATTCGTTTTCATGCTTTTGGAGTTCTACCACGATGGCTCTTTTTGTTTTATGTCTGATATCACTTTGCCACTGGAGCAGTCTGACAGTGGTTGCCGGCTATATGATCTTGAGCGTATATCTGGATCCGTATGTGTTCTCTTCTCACATCATAGGAGTTTGTTGAAGTCAGCAGATCTGCTCGTGGGTAGAATGCAACAGCTGTAAGATCAAGGCCTATATTTTTAATTTTCTCATTAATTAGAGTCCCTGTTATTGCGGAAGAACCTTCACATCATTAGCGCGATTACCGTGGCAATGTTTTCGTGCTGTAAAAAAGACAATTCAGAACTGTGACATCTTTTATCTGCCAGATCTTGGTTTGCATTTGTCACAGAAGCGTGGCCCAGCTTTGAGAGAAATTTTCAGGCCAGACCATGGGAGATTTGTGTGGCTGCAAAGCAAAAGCCATGTGAGGATGTAACAGGGTGAGGGCTGGAGCTCGGGATTGCGATGCATACAAAGATATGTGGGAAGGACAGGCAAGTTATGACTCTCAGACATTGGCCCTCTGTATCAACTATTTCCACTCCAGATAGGAGGAGGTATTCTGAAAGAGCCTTACTCTGACTGTAGACACACAATGGCACGTACAAGTACTTTCTTCCTAGTGAAAAAATCTTTACTATTAATAACTTGTGTGTTGGAGGGGTAGAAGTAGACTGGCTGGGCAGAATTTCCTCCTTTGACTAAAAATATCTTATCTGCAATTCCGTTTTCTTCTGAAAAGTGTCTTTTTTGTACCAGTTTTTGAGATGCTGACATTACCCTTAGCTCTAAATATGTGTCTGGCTACTTATGAAGAAAGGGACTGCTGAGGAGGAGTAGGTGTATGAGAATCTGGCACTCATTCAGCTCTGAAATGGGAAGGGCCAAGAGGCCGGCAGACTATTAATATTTTTGACTTGCCGTGTTTGCTGCAAGAACAGTGAGGGATGTAAAAAGCCCCGTGCCTCCAGGCTCTGGCAGAGTAAATGGGAAGAATACTAAAACCTGCTCTGTTTGTGCTGCTGAGAGCTTGTCCCCTGGACATTCACAGGGTTCTTGTCTCAGCCTTCTCCCATATGACTGCCGGCTTATTATTTATCATATCATCTGCTTCTTTTTGGGGCAGTTTCTGCGGCTGACACATCACTGTGCATGCTAAGTACCTCTCCTTAACATAAAGCAGGCAGACGTTCACAGAGCATCCAGTTTTCCAGCTTAGTTCAAAATGCTGTGTGCTTTGCCAGCTTGCTGAATGTGCTGATTGGTCGCTGCCTGGCCTGTTTGCTACCAGATATAAATAAGCATATATGCTATGTGGGGGAAATTTCTTTGTCGATCCCAAAGACAAAGGCCAAGAGGGGAGAGCAAGCTCCTACCATGCAGTAGTCAGTTTGGCAGAGGAAAATATACGGCCAGGAGAAGGTATTTTAGTGCCTGATGTGCTTCTGTAATTCTGAAAACTCATGCTTTTTCAACTGACTGCCATGCAGGGGAAAAGAAACAGATGTTCCCATTTGTCTTTTGATGTGGCTCAAAATCATTTACATTTGCTGGCCTAAAATGACACGATATGTCATTCACCGCTTTTTCCATCTCCTTTGGAGTGAGTGACAGATTGCTGTTCAATTACTAGTACAATGGAAAAGCAGATATTGTGGGGACAGTTTTCACCTAAAGGAAATGCAATCGCCAGTTGCTGCAGTAGTGGAAAGAGAAGGATGGCAGACACTATGGAAGCCAACCAGTGGAGAAGATGTCTTTAGTATTAATGTCATGGGGAAGACTCAAGGGAAATGCACTGGGTCTAACTTTTCTGCCTGGAGAAAATGAGAGCAGGGACGAATAAAACTACAGTGGAAAACTGGCTTGCTTCTCTTCTAAAATACGTTTTCAGCTCTTTGGCTTGAGCATGTGCTACTTAAGACCTTCCCATTTCCTGTGCACCCAGTTCCAGTGGAAGGCAGCGATTACATAAAGGCTCTTCATCGGTAGAAGACACTCAGTGAGAGACTCATTAGAAAAGTTTGTGAAAAAGTGGAAAAAACTGTTTGTCAGATGCTTTGGGATTAGCCACTTTTTCACCCAATAGTTTGCTTTCTTACTGGTGTGTTCTTACTCCACTTTCCCCTTTCTCCAGAGGTTCCCTAGGCCACGCAGAGCTTAACCTTTCCCTCTGCAAATCACTCACTTCAGAATCACTCACCCACTCTTAACTGTGGTGTTTCCTTTCCTCTAATTGTAGGAAAGTCGCTTTGCAGGCACAACACGTACTTTCACTGTGCTGATCAAAATTAATTCCCTTGTCACAGTCCAGTCAGTCTGCTGGGCTGGGTCAGAGTACAAGAGGTGAAACTTCTGCTTAAAGTCTTTCACGTTTGGTGGTGGGTTTTTTTTTCCTCAAAAGGAACAAAACGAAATGTTAGATGGAAAACATGTTAAGAATCTAATACACAGTGCTGTAATTATCCTTCCATTATTCTAGTTTTAAACAGTGAATCTCCAGTGAAATAATAGCCTCAGGATTGACAACACGTTCTAATGAATATATGCATTGTCTGTTAATCTGATGAAGCAGGTCTTTTAAACCTTCTTTGGAGGTACAGATTTGGTTGGTGAAAGTAATTTTAAAGTAAGGTGTAGCCCTTTGCAAATAACTATGAGTGAATCCCCCAAATACCTGATTTTAGCCTAATAACTCATGGTTATAGTCACTGTAATGGATGTAGCAACAAGTGTCGCCTAGAAATGTAGTTTTTCATTGTGAATGCAGTAAGGCAATTGCTGAAATGACTTCCAGTGATATATCCATAGCTACTATTTTTGCCTGACTTGCTTTTCCTGAATATGAAGTCCTTCTGTGCAGAGCAAAACATGCTGCACTTGGCCATAATGAAATCCTTCATGTTTTGGCACTGCTTGTTTAGCAGTGATGCAATATTCTCTTTGGATCTGACTTAATGGTAAAGATTTTTCAAGTGTCACTGCGCTGTTGTGTTACAGTATTGTGTTGAACATACTGTTCCTTTCCACAGCTCCCGAGCTAGACAACTTTATCCCTCTGAAACACAGCCTGGTGACATAAAGGATTTTTTCCTTGTTTATTAATTGCATGTTGTAAAGCCTGCAAAGTCCCAAACCCGTGTTGTAAAAGGAGGAGGGGGAGAGAAGAGTTTGTCTTCTGGCACAGCAAACTTTCTGGTCTGCATGCAGTCCCTGCATTGCGTGTGGACAGGGTGATTTAAAGGGAGGGAGAGAAAAACCCCAGCTGGTTTTGTCAAGCCACTTTGGTCATCCATGAAATGCAATTTTTTACAAGTTAGAGCTCACTAACGTCCTAAGAAATCGCTATAGCCAGCCATCCGTTGCAGCTGGTTACAGTCGGTGCGGAGACAGCAGGCAGGCAGGAGACCCAGTGCTGGGGTGCTGCTCCATCTCCTTGCTCCATCCCCACCTCCGAGAGCCGCTTCACACGAGCCGGTGGGGAATGCTTCTCCACGAGTCCCACCTGCTGGATGCCGCATGTATTGCCTGCTGGAGAGGGCGAGCATCGTACCCCGGCCTCTAAGTGTGAGCTGAGTGCAGCGTGATGCCAGGAGATGTGTGTTTGCTGCTGAAACACATCCACTTTCTCAGTTTTTCTCCCATCCACCTAATTGCATTTGGGCTACTGCTGTTCTCTGCAGCAGACCCAGTGCTAAGTAAAAGCAAGGAGGCAGCGCAAAGAGCTTCAACTGCATTGCTTTAGAGAACCTGCAATCAGAAAAACCCAGGAGCCACAGCAAAAAAATATACTTATCATTATCGAGCCATTTACAGGCCTGGGAATGAATTTCCTTTCTCCCAGTGTACATGCTCAGCCGTCATTTTTCCAAATGCCTCATTAAGGCTGGAGCTCAGCTGCCATGCTGGAAGAGAGGGAGCGCAGCCATCGCATCTGAGCCAGCCCGTCTCACAGCAGCCTCTGATGTTGTTAGGAAACTAAAAGAGTGTTCTCCATCGCTGGAAATTCAGATTTCCTGATATAGTTCTAATCGGGCCAAGCAAACGTTAAGGGAGCTTGGTGTGGTGTCCATGGACCAGTTTCCCCAAGACATCACTTCTGGCAGTGGTAACACAGGGTTTGATACCTGCCTTCAATAAGGGAGCGGGAGGGAAGGAAGTGGGTGATGAATGTGAATGCAAAGTAGTGGAGAAAATTGGGAATGAATGTGAATGTAAAAAGGGGGAGAACACATTAAACCCTGGTGATCTGACCGTGGTTTATTTTGCTCTCTCCGTTGCAGCCATTTCTGATGCATTTTTCTACTTTATGTTAAGTGGAGTTGAGCCTTTCGCTTTAAAATAAAATTCAGGCAATTCTGCCTCTCCTCTTCTTACCTTCCATAGCTATGTAAGTGGGCTCTGCAATCTGAAACACGGCCACTTCAAGGCTCTTGTGGAAATGTTACTGGAGGAAAATAATCCTGGGGAGAAAAAAAAATCTTTAGAAAATGAATAGACTCAGATCAAGCAACATTTTTATCTACTGCAGACAGTGTTTAGGGAAAGCTCTATTTATTTGGTATACAGATATTCCTGATGTGCCTACTAAGGTAAGAATCTTTAATCTAACCTCCCTCCCCAGCTGGAAATATGACAGTTTTAAGTTTTGCTGGTTACGTTTGCCATTTGTTCAGTTTACCTTTGCATCTTTCCCCTTCTATTGCGGGGCCTTGTTGTAAATGAGCAGTTTGTGCTGCGTCGGTGACAATGAATAGTGCTGCTGCTGCTACCAGTAGGAAGATACATCGTAAAGAATTGTGTGGTCTCCCAATAGGTGGTAACAGCACAGAGGAGAAGCAAAACGTTGAAGAAACCGAGGGCCCAAGCCAGGAAGCAGGTGAGTGCCTAGGTCCTTGAAGTGCTCTTGGTTTTGTCTACCTTGGTGTACAACAGCCCTACTCAATGCTATTGAGGGAAAATGTTTGTATATTTTCACCAGATTAGCTCAGGGCTTGTGCCGTTCTCTCATTGGAGACCACAGCTCCATTCATTATGAATGAAAATATTGCAATGCAGGAATGCAGGCTTCCCTCCTTAACCTCCCAGCTCCATGTTCCCCCTTTAAGGTGGACTACCTCTAGCTAATCCTCTAACTAGAGAGAAGTAATTTTCCCTTTCCGCTTACACCAGTGTAGCATGGAATAGAAATGGGGGGAAAGGAAATTTGGGGGAGGTCTTTCTTTACTGAACGCTGGGCTTCTTAGGTTTTTCAGGCTATTTTCAGGTTTTAATAAATGGTCTGCACGAGTCTCAGGGGTTATGAAGATTCTAAATCCGTACAGAAAGGCATTACATATACTGTGAATGAATGTCAGAGTTCACGAACGGTGGATTTTGCAGATGGCATGCTTATAAATTATATACTAGAAGTTTGTAAGTTCAATATTGTAAAATACAATGTCACTCCATGGTCACAATAGATTTTCTTCTTTTTTTCCTGTTTATGTTTTTAATCTTACCCAACTCTGTTCATTGCAGAAGACTTAAAAATTAAGCACTTTATCAGAAGAGCTGAAGTGACAAGCAAAATGCCTGTAAATCCCCTTCTTTTTTAGGATTTCTTTTTTCAGTATTACACGTAGCACAATTATTTTTTTTTTTCCCCTCATAGTAGTGCAGGATGTTACCTTAATTCACAGAGCATGAAGCAGTTTTATTCAGAGCTATTTTTTTAAGCTGACTTGGAGATTGTTATCAATATGTGGAAAACTGAGCTGAAGAAGGCCAGCTGGTAAGGGCAGGAGGAAAAATAGAAGTCCTGGATTCTTGACTTATCTGGTTTGCTTACTGTACTGTAGCTCTTTCCAGACGAGGAATTCATTTGATGAGGGTCCTTATATGTTCCAGGCAGTGAACACTGTGCGTGTGTGGAAATGCAGCGTTTCTCCCTGTGCTCCACAGGTCAGTCTCCTGCAGCTGTGTGTTAACAGCTGGTGCTGGCCTCAAGTGCTCGAAGTCCCTCTGTATGCCTTCTTTGTTGCCTCCTCTTTGGCAAGCAGTGGGTAGTGAAGACATGGGCATACAGAATAACACCTTTGGACCAGGGACCTTTATGCTCACCAAGATAAGCATGCTGCATGAGCCAGCAGTGTGCCCTTGTGGCCAAGCAGGCTAGTAGTGCCTTGGGGTGCATTACAAAGAGCATGGGTAGCAGGGTGAGGGAGGTGATCCTCCCCCTCTGCTCTGCCCTGGTGAAGCCAGGTTGTGACCAGTTCTGGGCTCCCCAGTTCAAGAAATACAGGGAACTACTGGGGAGAGTACAATGGAGGGCTGCAGAGATGGTTTGGGGCCTGAAGCATCTCTCATCTGGGGAAAGGCTGAGAGACCTGGGGCTGTTCAGACCATTCAGTCTGCAGAGGAGAAGACTGAGAGGGAATCTTATCAACACTTGTAAATATCTAAAAGGCAGGAATCAAGAGGCTCTTCTCGTTTGTGCCCTGCAATAGAAGAAGAGGCAACAGGCACAAACTGGAACACAGGCAGTTCTGTTTGAGCATGAGGAAAACCTGTGAGTTGATGCAGCACTGGAACAGGCTGCCCAGAGCGGTGGTGGAGTCTCCTTCTCTGGAGATACTCAAAGCCCACCTGGACGCTTTCCCATGCAACCTACCACAGGGAACCTGTGGGTTGGGAGTTGGACTAGATGATCTCCAGAGGTCCCTTTCAACACCTACAGTTATGTGATTCTGTTTTGGTGCTGAAGGATGACCATGTTCGCTTTCCTGGGTTTTTACCATTGTGGTAGTCATGAGTTGTTCTATCTGAATCCAGGCTGCGTTTTTAATCTCTTCCTAGGCAGGGGGATATTTTTGCTCAAGCAGTGTTGAGCTTTTAGCTATATCAAATACTACTTGGTTCCTACATCAGGATTACCCCAGTTGCAGGGATTCACATGAAACCCAGTTGTATTACTGTCTGTAGATGCCAAGTACATCCTATTTTACTTGTCTACTCTATCGACTCTGATGAGATGTATGTTTCCTTGGTATTTTGATTTGCAAAGCTGCTAGATTGAATGAGATACATTTCCTTTTTCCCTAGAGAAGTAAAGGGAACATACCTCTCTTAATTATTACTTTGCTACTGGAGGTGTGCTAAATGCATTGTGTTTTCTTCCAAAGCTGTCATTATGACTTCCTATGTTACAAGCTGTCAGGCCTAGTTTATTGGGAGATATCATGTACGCTCCTGTGCTATCTCATATTGGTAGTCATGTTTTGTTACTCTTATGAAGAGTGTCAAAGAAAAGATCCAGACTTATTTAGGTCCCAGATCCAGAAAACGTTTTATTTTCTGAACTCATTTTAGGTACGCATCTAAAGATAGCACTGTGCCTACACAAACTGCATGAATCACTTCCTCAGTCACAGGCACGCAATGTTACAGAAAGAAATGACTTGGCTTAACATGAAGCCCTACTGGTTCACCTAGTGATAAGAACAGAGAGGCAGACAATTATCTTGAGTAAGTAATGTTCAGCTGATGAGTTGCTCCTGCTTTCCACTTTCAACTGCGGAGACAAAACATCATCAGAAACTTTTGGGGTTGCTGCTTCTGTACCCTTCCTTGTTGGTAGGAAATGAGCTGATTTTTTAAGATACACAGTTGTATGCCTATTTCTAATCATTATAAAGGATAATTGTGAGGAGCAAGCCATTCAAATACTAAAGTTCTAATCTGTATTTTCTAAACCAAAATGCATAAACTTCATCTGAGTGTGACAAGCCACAAATCATTGCTTTAATACTGTAAAAGAAAGCGTATGAGGAACAAAAATAAACTGTGCTCTTACATAGTCATTACTTAAAGATTTATATATTGTTATTACACAGTAGATGAAAAAGCCAATTATAGTGTACAAAGATTGTCCTTGAATAGTTTGGCTATTACAGTGTTGTTGGTTTTTCTAATAATCTGGCCTCTATCCTATCATCGGTGTACCTCACAATTAACACATGGAAAACAAAATGGCAGGTGGTTCAGTGCTCTAGCTTCAAGCTAGTTAAAAATACTCAGTGACTAGACCAGGTGAAAAAAAGTCAGAACCACTAGAGGCAAGTCTTAAGAAAGAAATGAAAGGCTAAAAATGAAAACAGGTTTCTAAAGGTTTTAAATCGCAAAGATTGCTGAGAAGCAGCAGCAGTGAAAGTGAAAAATATATATATTCGGTTACTAATTTTATCTATTAAAGATCATGGTTTTAACACCACATACTCTACCATTAAACAGCTATGCACCACAGATTTTTATGGACTTGCTAAATTTCAGATCTGATTCAAGAAAGGTTCTGTTTTCAGGAAAGCATTTGCATTTAATGATTTTGATTCCAGTGGGACTACTGGACATGATTAAAGAATGGCCTGTATTTTTTCCCCAAATAAATAGATTAAATAAAAAAAAAAAGTATCTAAGCAAAGAGAACACCAGCCTACCCACAAAATTGGCAGCTGTTCCTCTCTCTGTTACTGGAAGTTGAAATACAGATTTGATCTGGCAGTATTGCGGTGTAAGTTTACCTCTGGCTTAGGGAAGACAGTCAAACCAGTAATGGTCAGTGAGTGCAATGAGAATGGATGGAAGCCCAAAAAATCAAATTCAAATGTTGTGTCATGCTTCCGATAAAGTGTAACACTTGTTTTTTTCCCCCAGTAGACCAGTTCAGCAGTTTACTAGCTAATGAACAACTTGTCTTTCATTTCCTTGGTTCTTATAGATGAGACGAAACCTGCCGCTGTAGCCAGCCTATCATCATCAGAAGAAGCAAAGCCTAGCGAGGATAAAGGTACGGACTGTAAATTGCATTGCAAAATATCCAAACCCAAGAGGACATCTCACAGAGCCGTATTTTCCTTTGTGAGGAAATTGCTAAAATCACAGTCAAACCATACAGAAATAGGTACATGCTTGGATTTTGATTGACAAAAGTCTTTGTAATAAAACTACTTGGCACCAGTTGTTGTGCTGATGAGAGATGCCATGAATTCCAACAATTTTCCTTCTTATGGAGGTAATGCTACAGTATCATACATGACATATCAGAAATAAGCCTGGAGCTTGGGCTCGCTGGGATTGTTCACGTGTGTAAAGTTAAATGTGCACATCTACCTCCACAGCGTTAGCTCTCCTATTCACAGCTCTCCTGATGGGGAAAAAGAAAAACAGAATAGCTATAAACACATCAAGGGGAGACAGAAGGAGATGAAGTCATAATTGAGAAGGAGAAAGTAATGTTTATGTTGTGCAGGCTGTGCTGGGCACTCAGATCATTTAGTTTGTGATAAATATTTAAAAGTGTCACGGGGCCAAATGTCGGGGAGTTTAGGAAACAAGAAAGAGGGATGATCTAATTTAAATGTTTCAAGCTGAGATTTTTCTGATGGAATTGTTGGTTTACGGATAGGAGCCAGTGCACAGCCGTGCTGTTTTTGATACTGTTATGATATCACGCTATTAATTGCTTGTGCCGCTCTATGGTTTTTGGCATTTTTGTGTGGGTGCGTCAGGAAAAAGCCTGGGTGATTTATAAAATGCTCGCTACTGGTAATTCAAAACAGGAGTTATGCTATCTGTAATAAATACCGCCTATCAGAAAGATGGGCTAAGGAAGACTAATAGGAAATTTTAATGCGTTTCACTGAGATAACATAATTATTAACATCCATTAACTTATTTATTTTAAAAGATCTAATGTTTAATTCAGCGTCGCTGCTTGACTCTCTTCTCATTTTTCTAGATAAGTGTGACAGGGTGCGAGATCTTGCCATTTTGTTCCAAAGGAACATGCTAGAGAGCCCGCATACTTACCTGATTATGAGTTCAAAGCCTGGCGCAGGTTGATTTAAGTGCTCTCTCAACTGGTTGATTGATACTGCAGGGAAAAAGCCCTCAAACCCTTGCCAGAGCACTGGCTCTTGCTATTGATATCTTCAGATTAAGGTCATAGCAAGGCTAGTTTGAGGCAGGAATAGTAATAGGTTCAGTCCCAGCATAGCTGGTGATTACCCGTCACTCATTTTTCTTTTTTTGCTGACACTTGGCCTTTTTATGTATACTGTATCTATATGATCCCCCCATTGGATGGGGTTTTGATGTTTTGTAGGGTGAGGCCTGCGGTGGGTTTTTGGGTTAGGATGTTGTCTGCAGCTTCACCAAAGATCCAAAAATTTTGCTATTGCTTTAAGTGTTTGTTCATGACTACAAAGTCAATGCCTTCTGATAGCTTTTCGGTGACTAATCTCGATGTTTAACCACTCCAGTTTTTTGGCCCTTTGTACTTAGTTTCCTCTTCTCAGGAAAGCAGCTGTCTTTGTGTTACGCCTCTCGCTTTTCCTTTAATATTCTAAGAGAATCATGTTTTCCCCTCTTCTCTTGAGAGACCGGCAGAAGAAATAGTGCCCTGCGAAATCGAAAGGGTCATTCTTCGATGCCTTTCTCCTCAAGGATCGGACAGAAAGCATCTGATAGGGGAAAAGGAGTGAAACAGATCCTCCTCCATGTATTTTGTTTGAAAACTCATACTAATAGAAAAAAAGAACTGTTGGAGAGAAATCCTATTTTGGGATGTATTTGCTGATTTGCTCAGTAGAGGAAGAATTTCTTCTCTGAAAGAGCGGTGAGGCATTGGCACAGGCTGCCCAGGGAGGTGGTAGGGTCACCGTTCCTGGAGGTGTTTGAACAAAAAAGGGTGGATGTGGCATTGAGGAACATGAGAGTGGGCATGGTGGGGGTGGGTTGATGGTTGACAAGGTGATCTTAATGGTTTTTTCCGGCCTTAATGATTCTACGATTCTAACCAAGATTTGTGAACATTGAGACCACTGCATCTATCAGGCTATGGTTTGCATTGTGTATTTTCAGATTTTCGGATTATGGATTTAGCATGAATACCGTTGTTACAAAAAACTTGCTACTTGCTTAGGAAATGGCACTTTTACAAAATTCTGGTGTTTCTGAAAACACCTGCTGCTCTTGAAATAAATTTCAGCCTTCAAATTGTTTGCCCACTGAGTTAACGCAGCTAAAACCTGCCAGGTTCTGGAGTTTACTCTTTTCTGCCGTTTATCTTCAACTTAATGAACTGGATGTAAAGCATTGAAAGAAATTACACTTTTCCAATTCTTTCACCTAATTACTGGGAAAAGAGATTTATGGCAAAGGACTCCAGGTTATATTCTTCCAAAATGCATGGTTTGAAACAATCAGAACAGGAGGTTTCCAAGCTTGCTGTGGCAGTTCTACAGTCTTTCTAATGTCAGTTCTGGTGGGTGCACTGAAATGGCTATTTCGACTCTAACCATCATCAATTAGTAATTTTTCCACTCCTTTTTTTACACGTATTTCTGGGATCAGAAAATAGTGAACACAGTGAAATACTTCTGTATGGTTCTAAAATGTGCTGATGTTCAAAATGGATTCTGATACCTATCAGTCTGAACGTCGTGGCTCCGCATGCCAGCTACAGTGATAATGTTTCTCTGCCTTCGTTAAAATGATTTCTCTGATGACCTTGACCATAGCTCTGAATGGATATTACCAGAGGCAGACTGTCACTGACAGGGTTCTGCCAGTCCCGCAGTAGCATGGCTCAACACTTCTTAGTAAGGTCCTTTGCACAAAACGGTAGGTGAGGTCTCATGCCAACCTGTACTCCAATTCAGGAACACATTCCCAGTCATGAAGTTCTAGTATTTTATTCATCTAAGCCTTCTTTATCTTTTTTTTTTTTTTTTTCCTTTAAAGGAGAAGAGAAAGGATGGGAACACAGAAATGTGGTACATGATAAAACCTTCTGAACAGTGCAGGAATAATGCCTTCAGGAACTCCGATTAAAAAATAAAAATCTACTGTGGAGTTACATGTCCCACATTCCTGTGAATGCATCTCTCTTCTGTTATCCATAATAGAAGAGACACTGACCAGAAAAAAAGTTTGTGTGGGCCCAGTGTGCGTGCGGCCTTTGAGTAGATGGAGTTTTCTGAGTGCTCTGTCCTCAGGAAAAAAGCAGAATAGTCACATTATAAGAAGATCAAGATGTTTGAAGTTATGCTGCAGAGGTATCTTCTTCTTGTCTGTGCCAAGTTTCTATCTCCACTGTCTGGAAATACAGCAAAGAAATGTTGTGATTTTACCCTTGAAAACTCACATGCATATCTATTAGCTGTTGAGGGGAGAGCTGACACCTCTCGGCAGCACCTTCATAGTGCTTCATTACTGTGCATGAGGAAGTAGGTCCTTTATACACAGCGTATTTCAATGCCGAGATGCTCCTCTTTATGTAGTGGAAGTCAGAACAGAGTGATTAAAGTCATTAATGTTTATGCAGCAGATAAAACACATATCAGACAGGCTGCACTCAGCCTAATATGCCTCTCCACACAAGATTGTGCTGGGACTTCCAACTCATTTTAGGTGGACCGGGTGCATGCGAGTGCGTATCTCCTCAGATACCCATCCTATAGCCTGCTGCTTACTGTGACTGAGTGGTGGGGCTTTTTGGCAGAAAAATGAGAGAGAGAGAAATGGTTTGAGCGTAGATAAAGGGTGAACTCCCATTATGTAATCATGGGAAACTTTCTGTGCACAATGCCCTGATTTTAATTCATTAGCACTCAATAAGCACTGAATTTTCGTATGAAGGTCAACTAAATTAAATCATATGCTAATCAATTTTAAAAATAAAGTAGCGATTAATTATTTCCAGGTGTTCACTGAATTCCGTGCTCCTGTAGGAGTGCTGTTAAAGCAAGTCACTGTATTTCTGTGTTCTCTGAAATGGAGTCAGATTCAGACAGCTGGAGGGTTTATGTTGTCAGAAGCAGTATTAGGTATATGCCTGGGCTAGAGATTAGCCCTAAAAACTCAGTTTGTGCAACCCAGAAGCCCATAAAATGTAATGGCTATGTAATTTGTGTTTGGCCAGCTGTAGTTCTCACCTTGGAAAAATCTTGACGTCAAAAAGATGTAAATGATGGAGAAGGGATAAACTACAAGATATAGCATTTCCAATTCGGGGGAGCTGTGTAAATCATCATAAATTAGGCATTGATAAGTGGGTGAAACAGATCGACTGTAGGGCCAGTGTGTTCAAAAAAAGGTGTTTAAAATCAGCTCTTAAGTATATATTAAGACATCTAAATGAATGACCTGATTTTCAGAAGTGCTGAGCGCTCAGCAGCTACCAATGAAATGTTTTTACTTCACCCTTGGGCTATGATTAGGCCTGGAAAGTTTCAGCCTGAAAAATTTCAATTATGGGTAAGTGAAAAAGAACCTTTTTAAATAGAAGAGTTTCAACACCCCCAACTGTAGCTGTGCCTCTGCATGCCAGCTATCGAGATAACATTTTTCTCTCCCTTGATTAGAATGATATCTATGGAAACAAATAACACAAGCTAAATGGTGTGGTTTGGTTTTTGTTTTCAACCACAGACACAACCACCAGCGGCCAACCAAACGCCTCTTCTCTTAACGCCCTCCAGAATGGAGGGTTTGAATTGAACATAATGAATTTTTTTCTCTTTTAATTTCACCTATCCGTAGCATTGCGTCTTCAGACCATAAACTACTGAGGAGATATTTCTGCTCTACCATTCCCTGTACAGGCAGCCGCAACAGCTGACACTAATCTCCTTAGCTGGTTTATTTAAATCCTACTTATTTTTAAATATTAGCTGACCTGAAGCCATCCAGCTGCGCTCCCATCAGCCCGATGGGAGCACCTATTTCTCCCATCCTCTCCCTTCTACCTTTATCTGTGCGGCGTCTTCTCCTGGGAAGGGTCTAATCAAAGCAGCCAGGTTTTTCTCAGCTCTTTCCTTTCCTTTCCTTGCTCTGTGCAACAGGCCCTGCCATGCAGCAGGATGCCCACGGTTATCAGACCAGCTGAGCCTGGTATTTCTCTTGTGGACAGAAGGTGAGGTCAGAGGAGATGCCCTTCCTGCAGCTCGAAGCAGGAGCGGGTAAGAGCGACATATGTGTGACCCCACCTGTGGAGATGAACTGCTCTATCACCTCAACACTTGGGAAAATTTCTCTACAGGTTGTTGCACCTAAAAAGGTCTGTTTTACCAAGGCCGTATAAACCTGGGCTCAAATAAATCTAATCTGTCATAAAGATAGATTAAAATGAAATCTTAGTGGATATAAAAATAACATTTTAAAGTCAAAGCTCAAGAATATCTCCCTCACTTCTTATAAATCACCGTTTTATAGTACTTCATTTTAACACATTTTCTTCGGTTTATGAGGCAAAAGAATACCCTAATCATGTGGCAGCCTCTGTGCACACCATTACCTGTAATTTTAGACGCCTGCTTGATTTCTTTCACTCTGGAAATATTCCAGTCATTTTTCACAGTATCATGCTTAAAAAATAAAACGCACTGAACCCGTTTCTTTCATAATGGCCAGCTTTCTCCCTCTTTAATCTTCTTACCGCTCCCTAAAATGTGGTGATTTATCTATGCTGTGTGCAGGACCCAGGTGTGTTGCACATTAGAAACGACTCAGTAAATAAGCCGTACAGAGAGAGTAGCTGGGGAAGTGAATTTTAAGAGATCATTAAAACTGTTTAACATTCAGATCTTACCGTTTTTCCTCTTCTGAGCATTTGCAAAATTTTCTTTGAGCAGTGCTGCTTTGTACAGTAAAAAATGAATGACAAGGAAAAGCATTGGGTTTTATGCAGTATTTAGGCAAAATAGCATCTGATTATTGGCAGGAAGGGTAGGATTGCTAGTTTATTGCAAGCTACACCATTTTCTTGGAGTTGAATTCAACATACAGTTGGTATCTTGGACGGTGAGCAACAGATGTGATGAGAATCTGGCCCACTTCACGTCTAGATATGTTCTCCATTGGTTTTTAAAGGTCAGGGTTAATTTCCAGGTCCGTTTAGCCACACAACCCCACAGTACAACTCTTTGTATACAAGGGAGGGGTGCAGAGCAGGCTGGGGCAGTGTGTGCACTCCTTATGTGGACACTACCACTGCAGCCACTGTATAAACACAGCTTTGGTGAAGTCAGAGGGTCACGTGCTCACTCTTAAAACAAGCACTCCGGTACTTTATGTGCAGTCGATGAAGGTGGCTAATCTTTGATTCATTTATGTCACTAAATGTCGTGTTCGTTCTGTTCATGTGTGAGCAACGATGACATTAGGAACCATGCTACAGTGTCGTATGAGGAACACCGATTGCTTTCAGTCCTGGCTGGCAGAATACTAACCCTTACAGCTCCGACATGTCATTACCCAAAGCAAATGGTGCCCAGCATCTGTTATCAAAAGATCTATAAGCATACCTTGTTGTGAAATCATATCCTGACTTGGATTCCCTACTACGACTTGACAGATGAGTAGCTGTGTTAGGAGACAACTGACATTACCTTATGCTATTTAAAAATCAGAGTTAGTTCCCCAGGCATTTAGTGATGGATGGAGGCTGTGGGGATGTCCAGAGCATATGCAGACCTGGAATCATTTAGGACTATCATCCTTATGCCCAGTTCTGTATGGCTCTGAAGGGCTAAGTCAGCACAGAGGACCAGCTGTTCCAGAGGAATACCTCTACCCTACTGAAGTCCTGGAGACAGGCAGTTGTATATGATCAGCATTAGTGGGATTCCCACCGCTGCTTGCCAACCGAAATGGATGCTGCGCTCCTGTTTCATATTCAATGTGGGAGCAGCTTTTATTTACCTGCGCATTTAGTTTTATGTTTTTACTCGTGCCTGCCTGAGTTTTTCATCATAAATCTGGGTTTCTTCCTTCACGTTGTTTTATTCTTGTAAATCCTAAAAGTAAATCCATCTTTGGGCCTTCGGGCTTGAATGTTTGATCTAGTATTAGCATTTGAAAAGAAGAAATCTTTGATGCGATCTTGACCTTAAAGATTTTGAAGCTGGGAATCTACATGCTAATGCAAGGGCCGATCTCTGCTGCTGAGCTAGGAGCAGGAGGCTCCATTTCAGTGAGGCAGCAACTCCTGCTCGTGTTCTGCTCTTTTCAGAAGCGCACTTGACAAAAATATAACGTGGGCAAAATGAACGTTTCATATTGCCTGGAATAATTTTGAATCCTGTGCAACTAAATTGCTTTCTCAAGCCCTGGAACAATTAGAAAACTGTTTAAATCCAAAATGAAAGTTTAACACAAACTTACAAGCTCCTAAGAATAAAATGCATGCAGCCAGTTGTGGGAACGCCTGAACATGTGTCCAGTGGCATAGGTGGTCTCTGGCTGAGGCCACAGGGTGGAAATGCAGGGAGCTCCCCATGCTGCCCAGTGAATATGGTTTGCCATAAGCTACATGGCGCTTCACAAGAAACAACAGTGTGTTGGGGAGCATATATCAGTGAAGCACAGGGCTCCTTAAGCTCCATTTGTTATTATTGACCAAGGCATGTAATTGTTCCTCTGATGCTGCGGATTGATTTTTGCATGAAATTGGAGCCATTCCTCATTCTGGGAGAAAAGGTGGCACCTGTGGACTGAGGTTAAAGGCACAGGTCTGGCAGTATGAAGTACTGTGCAATCAATGTAAGATGAGATAGTATTAAGGACCTTGTGGGACAGACGGCTGTGCATCCCTCCCACCCAAAGCAGGTAATATCACACTTGGTTATCACTTCTGGCTATTGGGAGGGCCCTGATTGGGGTGCTTAAGACAGAAGACTTCTGATTCCAGCTTTGTCAGCACGCTGCCATTTACAAACATTCAAATAAACGATACACAAAGATTATAGCATCTACAGTCCCATATTCAGAATTGCTACAGACCTTGACTTGGTAGTTACCCTGAAGACTTTGTCAAAGGCATCAGTGAAGCCAGAATGTCAATGGGTTTAAAGTTTGTTTTAGACGTTGGCAAATTCCCTACAGATTTTTAGTGCCATTTCCATTGAAAACCGAGAGGTCCTTCAACTCATTTTTTCATTGAACTTGCAATTTGATGAGATTCTAATTTATTTTTGCTCTGATTCAGGCTGGTAGGGTAATCCCTTGCAACTCACAGCACAGTGGGACATCCTAGTATGAAAGTCCAGCACAGTTGATAGCAGTAAGGAGCATTTTAAGTCCACAGTAGGGTGAAAAAAAGGTGCAGCAAGGGCAAATTTTAGCAAATTGTACATCAGTGAGATATTCTGCTTTCAAACTTGGATTTATAAACTTATTGTCATGCCATGAAAGAAGTAAGAAGCTGTGCAGGTAATTAAATATTTGCCTTGGGGGATTATTTGCAGTTAATTAAAGGCACACACTTTCAGTGCATACCTTTTCTACAGATTATTAAATTTGGATCAGATGTTAACAACCCAGCTTTCCCTCTTACCCATCAGAGATTTTTCTTGGCAAGTTTCAGGAACAGAGTTTTACCAGAGCATCCTTTGGTGTGTGCATATTGTAAGATTCTTTCTGCTGCATTACAGAAGGAGGCCATCTAGAAATAGAGCCATAACAAGGCTGTCATCATGTAATTTATTGTCATACGCTATAGATCTTTGCACTTCGTAGATCACTAAGGAGTGGCTGTTTTGTCATAAAATGCTGTTTGACACAACAGAAATAATGTGCTGTGTTTATGAAGACTACAGATAGCATAGGGATTGGATTTATAATGTCTAGTTTTATAATGTCACTGTGCCACTGGTTCAGGGTTTGGCTTTAGGCAGTTCATTTTGTTGGGCTCCCCAGAAGCAAAAGGAGTTTTGGCCACAACAATGACCTTGGGAGTTCTGTCATCTGGTGCAATGAGGCTGGGATTTGCACTGGGATTTAAGACTTAATGTTTGTCAAGCTTGTGGAAATCCAACCTTGAAAAGTACTGGCATTGTTCTGAAAAGAAAAGAAGTCTATTTATCAAGTAGGTGGTTCATTTTGTTTCTCATAGTGTCTTCGTGACGCTCAGTTCATAGAAGTCTTGGTTGCACTTCTCATTTTCAACAACTCTTTTTTTAAAGTTGTTTTTTTTTCTGCAGGCCAGAAGCTACTCAGTAAGTGGACAGATTCAGAAATCAATTTGAATAATTGAGACCCATGAGAACGTGTTTGCAGTGTACAAGGCTGTGGTTAAACAGCTAGAAATGCTGCCTGAGTATCAGAATGCCAAGTACAAATCTCGCACCTAAGGGCTGCCAGTGTCTGGGGAAAGAAATAGACTTTTCCAGCCTGAAACCACTGCAGTACATGTGTTTGTGTGTTTGCTGTTTCCTCAGACTCCCTGAAAGACTCCAAAGGCACGAGGGAGAGTGACCCAGCGCATCCTATGGGGTGTGAGCAAGATCAAGCCCAAGGTAAAGCTGTCTCTCAAAATTCTTGACGATACAGATAATAAACCAATTGGGAACCTTGGTTCTTCCACTTCCAGCCTCCACTGCGTTTCAGCCTGACCTCTGTTGCCTTAGAAAAACGCTGCCAGCTAGCAGTGTTTCTATGCCAGACCGGACTCGTGCAGCAATGTCTGCCATTGCTGGCAAAGACGCGCATCTCCAAATGCATGGGTTTATAACCACATTGATCCAGAGTGCATAGCATCATTGTTATTGTCTCATTTTTTTCTTTATTTTTTTTTTTCCCCTGTCATTGTTGTTCTAAAAGCCTGTGGGATTATTCTGTTCCTTCTGATAAGCCGACTGTCAAGCACGGGTGCTTTGCAACAGCTCCTGTGAGAAACAGTTTGCTGAGGCTGAGCTATGAAAGAAGAAAAAAAAAAATTGATTCAGGATCAGTTTTGACCAGGCATTTAACATACTTAATGCTTGAAGCTTAGTAAGTGGTCTTTTCACGTATAAAATAATTCTAATGTTGTTCATTTAATAGAAGAAAGCAGTATGTGGCTGAAGAGTACCATGCTGCCTGTTAGATTCGTGCTGTGCCTGCTGAACCTGCATTGCATGTGCACAGCCCTCGTGCTGATGTCATTTTCAATTTGTCACGTTAACAGGACAACAGGAGGAGGCTGTAGAGGAGGAGATGAAAACCGGGGCAGATTCCCAGAGCTCCTGCATGGAAATAGAAGGTACTGCATATGCATAATGCTAGTTAATGCACAGATATTATCAATAGCGTTTAAATTCCCTTTCTTTCTCCATACCTACTAAAGTGAAACTGTGGAGCTAAATAGTCTTATACAATCATTAAGATTGGAAAAGACCACTGAGACCATCTATTGTATACCCACCTCCAGAACCCCACCGTGCCCGCTGCCCACGTCCCTCAGTGCCACATCCACACGGCCCTGGGACACCTCCAGGTGGCCCCACCATTCCCTGGGCAGCTGTGCCACTGCTTCACCATTCTCTGGGAGAAGGAATTGTTCCTAACAGCCGATCTGAACCTCCCCTGGCACAATGTGAGCCCATCCCCTCTTGTCTTATGGTGTTCCCTGGGAGCAGAGGCCAACCCCACCTCACACAGCCTCCTTTCAGGTAGTTGCAGAGAGCCATGAGGTCTCCCCTGAGCCTCCTCTTCTCCAGACTAGACACTTTTAGAAAAAGAAATGAAAACAGTGTTTCCTGTTCCTCGTGACAAGCACTTGAGTCCCGTGCATTTGGAGCCCTGCGCGCTCTGTCCCCAGTCCAACAAAACGCTTGGGTACGTGTGTCTCTGGGTTAGTAATGAGTCCTGGTAAAGGCCCATAACTGAAGTTAGGCACATGGGGCTTTTTGTGCTAAATCCCAGAAAGCTCAGCATGTTGGAGGATCAAGGCCTTGCTCTCAACTACAGCCCCCTGCATTTCTCCGAGACGGTTATTGTGTCTGTACTCCTGGGGGGAAGGATCCTTTTCCAGTTTTTTAATGATAATCTCTCTAGTGTCTGTTAATCCTTTTATACAGTGTCAGTTCTGAAAAGCCTTAGTGTTCATCTTTTTATCAAATTTATTCAGAGCCATTGTTGAACCAAGAAGACACAACAGAAGACGAGAAACCTTTGATTCCCAGCGCGGAGGAAAAAGAAAAAGAAGGAGGAGGAGGAGGAGTACAAGAAGAAGAAGGAGGTAAGTCTACTAATAAAATAGAATGGGATAGAGAATTCTGCTGGGCTCACGTTCTCCTTTCTGTTGTGAGAAAATATGGAAATAGCACATAAAGGAGATTTCTTAAAAAAAATAGACATTTCTTCCTTCTCTTTGAGTGTTGTGTTGGTGTGTTGGATTTGCACTCACATAGGAAAGTAAGTGCAAGAAAGTGCATACTCAGATTCCAAAGTGACTTTAAGCACGCTTCATGTTGTTAGCTTTCTGTATTAATGTGCCCAAGGCTGATTAAACAACCAGTTTATGTCCATTTAAGTACTCTCTTGATCATGTTCACTAGAAGCATCGAGAGTATTTACAATAAATGGGCACAAAATGATTTGTGAGACCATTAATAGAGATGTAGCTAGTAATTAACTAAAACTAGTAATTCTAATAAGGAAACCAATATTTGGAGCAGGAGTACAAGGTCTTGCTGAAGCAGTCATTTTTTTTTCTGAGGGTAAAGTATTTAAATCCTTACTAATGCTTTTGTAAAGAAACTTGGAAGTTCAATTTTCTGTGTTGGATACTCTTCTGGGAGCCCATTTATAACACACACGTGGTTATATAAAAAAGAACACATTATGGAAGTAATTCTAATTGTAAAGTAACTGCAAGTTGATAATTATACGGTCGCCTTCTGTAAAGCATGGAGATGAATTTTACAGTTCCAAATTAAAACCCAGGCATGATTTTTAGTGAAAATTCAAGTCAATACTAACACTGTTGTCCTAATTACAAACTTCTTTTCCCAGCCACATTGACACCAACTTAATTGCAAACCCGTGTTAGTTTTATTGACACTTTTCTTCACTGCAAACTCAGGTTAATAGAAGCTCTTTGTTCATGTACAGCTGAGGAACATTTCTGCTGCTTTTTTTTATTGCCAATCCAAGTTGAAACTAATCACATTTCTTTATTATCAGTCATGCTAATAGTATTGGTTTTGTGTTGTATTACTGATGGTGAAAACAGAATTCATATAATTCTTACTTCAGATCCAGGTAGATGGTGTTGCTCTACTTCAATTACAAATCCAGGTTATATAATACAAGCTCACTCTGATTGCAAATACCAAAGTCATTATGTTAATTTCCTCCTAATAGAAATTATTTACATTTTATTTTATGTCTCATCAAAAGCAAGTTGGACAAAATGTACTTTCATTATTTGTGCATTTCCTTCTCTTTAATACTTTACTGTCCCCTACAGCTAGATACTGTCATTTAGTTCTCAGTGGAGAGCTTGTATTTCACCATCTGTTCTACCTAGTATTAAAATATGCAACATTAAAGAAAAGAAGGTAATGTCAGAAAGGGGTTGTTCTTGGCACTTTTCCTTTTCCTGCCCCTGATTTAAAAGGCTCAAGTGCTTAGTAAGTAAAAGGTTCTTTCCAGACACTGTGGAACATGTTCCTATGAGCAGACTCAGATATTGCTCCTGAACAAAATTTGTCTGATCCTCAGCTTACTGAATTTCATAGAAAGACTCATTGATTTAAACTCCATAGTAAGAGGAGATGCTGTGCTGTGTCTGTGTGCAGAGTAACACCACTTTTAGGTAACTGCATAGATATTCTCTTTAGCTTTTTCTGAGCTTACTGTCTTGGGATCAGGGAAAATAAATTGATGCTTTTTCCTTTTTTGGGAGGGAAAGGAAATTAAGACTTTCCCTTGCAAGTCCTTTTCTCTTGTGGGTGTAAGAATGTGTAGGGTACCTTCAGAGCTGGTGGTGTTAGATGCTTCCCATGCCAGCGGGCACGCACTCAGCCATGGGAGATTTGGAAGTCCACCATGATGCAAAATGGAGCTGGACAAAGAGTTGAAAAAACAGAAAATCAGCTGAAATTCAAACTAGTAAAATAATACGTATTCCCCAAGGAGAGTCTCCTCTTAATGGGAAGAGATTATGGGGCATAAACCAGAGTTGTAATATGTAACACTGTTTCATGTAACCCAAGTTCTTCTGCATGAATTCAGTTAAATTTTTTTCCAGCAGCATCCACATTGCATTTGATGTACAATAAAACAGTATTTTTTTTTGTCTGAGAACACTTGGAAAAGAGCTAAAGTGGGACTGCAGTTCCCATTAAATAGAAATCCAGTCATAAAACTGGATCGTAAGTGTCACAACAGTGGCTTTGATCCATATTAGACCTGTGTGCCTCCCTGCATGTAGCAGCTACTGGACTATCAGCTACCTGATCTCTCTGTTCTACATCTGATATTTGCTTTTTGTGTTACAAAGCTAATCCTAGTGGGAGGCACAGAACTGCCTCTCCCCTCTCTCTGTCTCACTGGTAGCCACTGGATAGATGGGAGCCATCTGTGACCTGTGCTGTCTCCAGCACTGGAGCTGTGGAAGCCACTAAATGACCAGCAAAGTGCAAGGTCCCTTTTCCATCCTGAAGCTAGATTTCTGCTTAGTTACTGCTAGGGGCTTTGAAACTAGCTAGAATTTTTTGTCAGTTATCCTTGGAAAGTTTGCCTTGAAAAAATGTCTGTTTCTTGATGGTTTAGAGGTGTGTGTCATTTTTCACAAGCTGTAGATACGCCTCCGACCTAATTGTGCTCATTTTAATACCAGCTGATGTGTATTGTCGGGGATTTTAGCGCTTGCAGTGTCCCTTCTCTATAGCTGGTGTGGCCTCACAGCTCTATAGCGTGTATTACCAAGGAGGCACGAATCCTGTCCTGGGGCGCCGGGAGCCCAGAAGACTGGAGAATCAAAGTCTTTGCAATTTCACCACTCTTTCCTATTGCCAGAAGTATGAAACAAGCCAGATTACCCTGAAGAATGTAACAATGTGAAGCACTGTGTGTTTCATAAAAACCTGGTGTGGCTTTTTCCAAGATCAGTAATAAAATACAGCGTGTGCCAATTATTCCCTTTTTCCTACTGTAACTAGGAGTTATATATTATTAGGGAGCACCTGAAAAAGAAAGACAAGCTAAGATGCCAGGTTTTTTTTATGTTATTTTCCAACTACTTTAATGCACCCATTCTAGTTCACAAAAGAATAATGAAAATCTGTGTTTGTTATAAGATTAGGGAATATTCTCAAATCCCTTTATTAAAAAGCAGGGTAAGTGGTGATCACTGACCTATTCTCTGACTAGGGAGGTGTACCTGTTTTTAATATGCCATTTGGCTGCCCCTTTATACGTATGCATAGAAATAGTCTTGTTATGTTGTAATGACCGTGCATTCAGTCTCAAACAGATCAGTTTTTCTACAGGACAGTGTACAGCATGAGTGAATATGTAGGCATTTCCTACTCTAAGCCTGCTGCCCCCTCCATCATTTTCATTTCTGACCTCTTTCTATCTCCCTACATAAAGTCATTGGATGTGATGGTTTTTCTCACTCGTTGTCTGCTGAAATTGCTTAACTCTTTGGAGGACAAGTTTTCCATAAGAGAGTATTAACAGAAACAGCTATTAATTTTCTGTTTACTCTTCTTCTGTGATTAGGCTAAACTGTTTTGTCTTATTATGCTGTTTCTAACATTATTTGAACTTGACTTGGGATTTTTCTCCACCGATTTCACCTGTCACTGTGTTCTGAGCACGAAGCACAGTTCCTGGTTTCAAGAAATAGTCTTGACAGCTTCGTTCTGATCACTGGAGCTGTGTAGGAGATGGTGGGCAAAAGGAAAGGGATGGAGTTACCCTGCCACTCCTGCAGGGCTGTTGTGGCACAGTTGTACCTCTGCTGAACCTGTGGCTGGGTGGCAGTCTCTATGGGAAAGGAGTATGTTTATTTTCCTATGCACAAGTCCAGAAGTGCAGAAACGGGTTCTTGCTCAAGTACTATCAAGGAGCAAACTACTGTAATGAGCACCTACAGAAAGGGTATTGAAGCATCCAGGGATTTAGCTTACAAGCAAGACCCAGCCGGTTCAACTGGTATTTCTCTGTAGTTGCATCCTGGCCTGTTTGAATGCCATGTTTAAAGAACTATAATAACCATCATCTTTATATACCGTGTGCTGTTAAAGTAGGCTTGTGAATTCTGCCTGATTTCCATCATAGCTGAGCCCAGTTTTACTCAAGAATCTTCATTATGAGAGCAGATGTTAATTTGTAGTTGTCATGTCATCCATTCTTTACTTAACCGGGTTTTAAGGGCATTTATCCATCTCCACCATAGCAAAATAGATGATTTTAAAGCATAATCTTGGAGAGATTTAAATATTCCAAAGCTTTGAAAAGAGCTCTTCATTTTTTTGCGGTTTCATTCTCAGGCATTTATGATTTGTACATGTGTTGGTACAGTTGTAAATACTGTCAAAAGAATGACTTTCTCTGGTATGACATTGTAGTTGCAGAGAAACAAGGCACTTCTGGAGAAAGATCTTTCCCGACAAATCTGACGTCTTTATTCTCGAGTCGTGGCAATTGTAACCACATTCATTTTTTAACTGAAGTTCGTCTCAGTTTCAAGTGGAGCTGGATCGGACATCTTAGGGAAAAAAGAGATTTAACAAATCTTCTGTATACATCTTTAAAAGAGATGTTTTCTTTTTGTTTGGGAAGAAAGGCAAACAAATCCGTGTGGGAGCATTGTGGCTTCTGAAGAGCTAGTTCAGAGGCTCCAACTCCTCTTCTTCAATTCCTCCCCCCCAGAATAGGAGTAAAGTATCCTGATTCAGATACAGCCTGTTTGGTCTTTGATAACAACCCATGCTGAATGGATCAGATGACACTTTATGGGCTGTTGCAGAGTAGTCTTGCCATAAATTTGGAATGTATTTTAAAAATATGCTTCCAACATGTATTGATATTTGGCAGAGAAAAATAAAGGTGCACCTCTGGGCCTTTTGCAGAGAAATGCTGGCTGTTCTGTGGAAACAGAAACTTGGAAATTGGTATTTAAACTCAGATGTCCAATGCTGAGCTAAAGAGACAGACTGTTGCAGAGTGGTGCTGGAATTAGCTGGAAGCACTCAGTAACTAGATTATGTCTAGAAAGCCAAAAAAGTGCCTTCATCCAAGTGCTTTTGGGTTTAAGAAGTCTCCCTTTAAAGGCCTTTATTTTCTGGAGAATTTCACAGAACTCAGGTGAGCTTTGCAATTGAAATGTCAGCCAAACAAGGAGCTTTGGCACCCACATTCTGCTTGTCGGCCTCCTGTGGTCCATCTGTTTTGGTCCAAGTGCAGTTCCATCCGTAGCTCCAGTGAAAAGCACTTTGCCATTCTGAAAGCATTGTAGTTGTGGCAGAAAAGTATATTCAGGTTGTTTTTATGCCAAGTAGATGTTGCAAAGGACAGGGAAATAAACCTTTTAGGCTGGCAAAAGCTTACTGTTGATAAGGGAGGAATGCCATGTGTTTTTTCAAGTTCAGTACAGTATGTTGATTTTATTGAATGCACATAAAATATTTTACATAGTTATGGGATTGGGGTAGTTTTGTTTGAAAGCCTCTGAGCAGAGGTGAGGCTGATGTGCCAGTGAGTGGCTGTGTGTGAGCATTTTCTGTGCTCCGTTGGAAGATGCAGCTTGTAGAAGAGGAGTGGTTTTTTGGTCCCAGGGCCTGTGGTTATATTTGTGGTGGCTTTGTCAGTGCCAGACTGGGAGGTTTCCAGGCTCTCATATTGGCAAAGGTTAGGTGCTCTCAGCAGGTGCTTCACTGATGCAGCCCAGAAGGCCAACTGCATCTTGGTTGGCATCAACAGAGGGGTGGCAGCAGGGAGAAGGAGGGGACTGTCCCCTCTACTCTGCCCTCATGAGGCCCCGCTGGATTGCTGTGTCCAGGCCTGGGGCCCCTAGAAGAAGAGGGATGTGGAGCTGTTGGAGCAGGTCCAGAGATGGACACAAAGATGATCAGAGGGCTGGAGCACCTCTCCTGTGAAAAAAAAAAGGCTGAGGGAGCTGGGCTTGTTCAGCATGGAAAGGAGAAGGCTGCTGGGAGACCTCATTGCAGCCTTCCAGGACTTGAGAGGATCGGGCCCTGGGCAGCCTGAGCTGGTGGGGGGCAGCCAGCCCATGGCAGGGGTTGGTGCTGGGGGGGCTTTAAGGACCCTTCCAACTCAAGCCATTCTGTGACGATGGAGGACCAGCAAGCTTATCAGGAGGAAGTCTCACGTACAGGCTATCATGACCAGTGGTGTGCACCAACAGGAGTGTGGAGGTGCTGGGATTTTTGTTTTCTGTAGACCACCTGGTGCAGCAGAAGAGTCGTACCACATCAGGCAGTGCACGGTGCCCAAAACGATGTTCCTTCCCTCCTCGTGGAGGGTGCAGGCCCCGCAAACCTTCCCTAAGGGTGCCGTGTGGGTTGTGCTGAGCAACGCCGTGCACGAGCAGGATGGGGTGGTTATTATACTGTCAGCAGTCTGCTCCAGATATTGATTTCAATCTCCTAGGGGGGAAAGAAGTCATTTTTTTTTTCCTGCCACAGAAGGAATCTGTTTCTTTTCATTACTCTCCATATATCAGATTCTAGCCTGAGTGTATGTAAAGAACAGGTGGTGCAAGATCAATTCTAAGTTTTAATTATTTTTCATCTCTTTCAGTGACAAACGATATATTTTTTTCTGCATTCTTTTTTAAGAGAAAGTGGAAAATGTAAGGAATTCTCAGGTTAAGCATTTCACCTGCCGTCACAGTCGGTTTATGTTAGCAGGCTTGATGGTGGAATATAAGACAAAAAGGCAAAAGAAAAGAAAATAGATACAAGAAAATGGACCGCTTGAACAGTGATAGTGTTTAAGGTTTATTGTGTGTATCTGATTGCTTTCTTCGTGTCATTTTCAGCAATCAGAATAGAGATATTATTATGAATTGTCGATTTTTATTTCATTTAAAAATATCATCTCTGTGTTCCCTTTGAAAGTGTTGACAATGCGGCCTTTGTTTAGTTTAATTAACTCACGTTACAGTACTGCATTGAAACGCATTGAGCATTAAATCTAATAATACTTTTTAGAACTCTTTTCTACGTACAGAAAATAAAAAACAACAACAACAAAAAAGATTAAATCCTCTGAGAAGCTGGAGGAGAAAAGGGATATTTTTAATGACGTATTTTAAAGTGCCATTTACATTTTTATTTTCCAGTGGTAGGAACGCCAAAATAATATGAAGCCATAAAATCCCACCGAAAAGCAGATGCTATGAAGTCATTCAAAGTCCTCATATGTTTACAATATTATTACATGATGTTACGTGTTTTGTACTTCTGAGCTACAAGGCTTAAAGAGCTTTAAGATGCTGATAATGCCCTTTTAGCATATGAAAACTGGAAAGATAATGGAATTCATATTTCATGCGGTGTTCAAGTCTACCAGTCTTTGGTTCTAATTCAAATCTCCTGAGAAGCAGAGGTACCTTATGCAAATGAAACACATATCTTTCAAATCATATCAAATAGCAAGGAAAGGAATCGAGGGAGAGATTCTGACATCCTAGAAACTTCTTCCTGTAGCATAATTGAAAAAAGAGAGCTCGCTGACCAAAGGCTGCAGTTTTACAGATGGCATCGTAGTTAATAATGTATCTGGAAATCAGGTTTAGCACCTTCAGGGAAACGGCACCATTGTTTTCAGCATACTGCGCAGCTCCCGAGGTTTCTGTTTGAGCAGTGGGCTTCGTTCCCATTTGCAACGGTAAGACTTTGAGTTTTAAATTACAGAATCACAGAAACACAGAATCACTAAGGTTGGAAAGGACCTATAAGATCATCTAGTCCAACCATCCACCTATCACCAATGGTTCTCGCTAAACCATATCCCTCATCACATCATCCAAACGTTCCTTGAACACCTCCAGGGTCGGTGACTCCACCACCTCCCTGGGCAGCCCATTCCAGTGCCTGACCACTCTTTCAGAGAAGTAGTATTTCCTAATATGATTAGATTATGATTATGATTATTAGATTATGATTAGATATGATTAGAATAGATCCATCAAACCTTCTCAGTCTGATTCATTTTGGACTCTCCCCTCCTTTAATAAAGCTTGTCTAGGGTGGGGTGTGCCCAGATCCCACTGAGCTGGCTCTGGAAGTTCTGTGCTCCCCCATGCTTTACGTTATGTGTAATGTACAGCATGCACAACATGCCACTCTGCCCAGGTTGTTGCACTGTGTTGTAGCTCTTTCATACGTGCAAGTGGCACGCACACTTCAGACAGCAGAGAAAGAAACTGCGTTTACCAATGATTCTCATGAAACACAATGAGCAGAGTGGGACTGTAGCAGTGTGAGCTAAAAACAAGCAGTGGGGTAGGGGAGGTGATTTGGGAGGAGTTTTTCTTATTTTGGGATCAGAACAGGAATGAACTCAAAGGAAGCAGCGTATGTCGTGGGATTTACTTTGTGGGTGTGGATGTATTTTTCCCTTCTCTGTTAGGAGCTTTGTTGCTGCAGTTGTGCCCAGCAGTGTGGGTGAGTAGTTTACCATGTTCTCCTATCAGAATGGTGGCATTTAGCTATCGTTTGCACTAACAGGTCTGTCACAGTGCCATCTTTCTGGTTCAGCTCTGCTCTGGTTTGTCTGCTGCTCAGCCCCATGGTGTTGGCCCTGCCAGGAGCTGTTATGCTGTGGCATCTCAGGTGCCCTTGCTCGTGGTGCTTGGAGAGGAAGTCTGGTGTGCACAAGGAGGGTCTGACACTCAAGCAGAGGGGAGAAACATCTACAGGTTGTTCAGTGGAGAATGCAGAGATGGGGCATAACCCCAGCTGAGAGTAAATCTGCCTCTCACCATTACAGATCCTGAGCAGGAAAAATCCCACCTGATCTCATTCAGATCTTCAAAGCATTGTCATTTCCTCATACCTACAGATATTCTCTTCCTTTTATCTGCTTATGAGCCATAACTTCCTGGCAGCGGGTTTTCTGTGCCCTCACCTTTTCCTAATGCAGATGGCAGGTGAGTGTTCTCAAGCATATTTTGCCATCTGGAATAGTTTTCCTGCACTCAGTTGGCTTTCATCACATTTTACTGCCAGACAAGTGTGTGAGGTCACTGCTAGTGTACCCAGCCCACAGTGTTAGCACCAAGCTGGGCCTGTTTCTGGTCACTGTGAGTTGTCTGCCAGGGAGGAAGCTAGCATTCAATCTCACCTCCTCCATCTCTGTGGCTGCACCTATGTATTAATCATGCTGTAGTGATATCTTAACACTGGTGCAGGACTGCAGCTCTTTGGGACTTCCTGTTGCTTAACAGAAAGATCAGCTTGTCCTTTTTGGGCTCTTCCATGAGCTCTGAAAGTCCTTTCTCTTGTGCTGTGTGTAGAACTGTGTCTTAGTCTGCAATTAAACTGGTACAGCAGAGGTGTTCTTGATGATGCATTTTGGGTTGTAGCCGTAGCCAGTCTATGGGCAATGGCAAAAGCATCTGTTTTCTGCTTGAGAGATCCAGGAGAAATACAGAGCATGCAATGGCATGGTCTTTTACTTTCCCTTGCATTTACTGGGATGCTTAAATCATTCCATAATTGAGTAACACTGTTATTTCCTCAAGCATTTTATTTTTCTCCCGGATTCAGGCTTTCCTTGTGATTTCTATCCTGAGTTCTAAAATCCATAGCATTCCCCAGCTGGCAAATTTCTACCACAAAACACTCCTTGTTATTGTTTCACTGGTGAGGGATCCTTAGCCTGAGACGTTGGGACATGCAATCCTTTTGCCTCGTTATTCCTTTTGTGGTTCTGCAGCCTTATTTGTTTGTTTTTTCTCCATCACCAGTGTGAAGGGCATAGCTCTGCCTGTAATCATCGGTACCACAGAGGCCAAAAACTCCTTTCTTCATTTACAGCATCCTGTCAGAAAACACTCAATACCTGCATTTACTTGACAGCCCTTGAAAGATGGCGTATTCACACGTTCAGCATCTTCTCCACGGAGGAAATCAGCAGTCGCTTACAGGCTATACTGTTCTCACCTGGACTGAAAATCAGTTAAACCGCGTTCTGGATTCCGAGGAGGAAAAAGTCAATAATCTTTTCTCAGTGCCCCCTGGTTACAGCTAACAGTGGTATATAGTTAGAGGGTCAGCCTAGCGAAGTCACTGTCTCAGTGGCTGGAGAAAATTGAGCGCCCCGCTTTGTGGCTAAATCCTGTCGTGGTTACAAGGTATTTCATCAGTTAAAACACACTCTCTGGGTGTGTTTGTGTGATCTGTCAGCCTGAAGTGTAGCACGAAAACATCAAATGTGCACAAATGGAGATACCTCAGGTGCTTCAAAGTAAGATGTCACTGTGCTGAAAAATCGGTACCTAACTCCAGCAGCTCAATTCAAGGAAATTAAATTGGCTGATTCTTCCAGCTGTCCAGGCAGCAGGGAAGATTAGCAGGAAAGCTTGCAGACTAAGCAGGGAGGCAATCGGTAAGGCATGTTTTAGCATCTCTCCCTCCCTGGGGTGCAGGTACCCAAGTGTGGCACCTCCATCAGCCTAAGATCCAGCCAGTCCAGAGAGGGCAGAGAACGGAGCAGGACTTGCTCTTTTGGGTGTACACCAGCCACATCGCTCCTTCCTGGACTTTGAAAGGGCTCTGTAAGTTGTGTGTTTTTGCTGGCAGTGGGCCCTGGTGCATGAGAAAGGTGAAAGGGACTTTCCCCCACGGCTGCCCATGCAGGGATCTCTAGGACATGAGGGCCAGCGGTTGGTTCCTTCCAGCATGGGGTGGGACTCAGACAAGGGTTTATTTCCAGGTCTGTAGCTTATCTCTCTGATGGTTGTGTTGTTCTATAAAGCTAGATGTTTGAAAGAGATCAGAGGTGTGCTCTCATGTTCTGGGGCCTCCTCCTTGGGACAGTACATTTTTACAGTTCCTCTTGTGTGAGCAAATGTAGTAAGTCCATCTCTGCTCCTGAAGTACCAGCATCCTCAAAACTGGCTTTGTTTGTCTCATTTCCCCTTCTTCCAAAGCAATAACTGCACAATGCGTAGCAAGTACAGCTGTTGTGGTCATTTTTATGCAACTGTTTGTTTTGTTAATGCTCATCTCATCACAAATCCATTTACACATCCAAACCTGAGCCCACACTGGATGGGTGGCTCGGTGACCGTGCGGCGGTACTGCAGTGCTTGGCAGCATCGCAGCCAACTGGAGCAGAGCCGCTCCTCCGGTAAGCGTCCAAACATTCAGGGTGTTTTGAGCTTGGTTTTGGATCTCTTGGCCCTGCAACTCTGGCAAAGCTTGCTGAAAACCAAAAGGAATGAAAAAGGAAAAAGACCTTAAAGGATATTCGTAATCGTGCCTGCTTCCAGTGTTACATATGATGTAGAGGGAAATAGATTTTCTGGATGCAGTTCTGTTTGCAGATCCAGCTGGCTCTTGAAGTAAGTGAGCATGAAAAGCAGACGATAAGTACGTATATATCCAGTACCTATCTGAAGGAACTGAAGTTATCTTAGAAACTGATATATACAGAGATCACAGCATCTGAAACTCTTCCCTCTGGCATTAAATGCAGCCAATGTTTAACAGTACTGAATAAAAATGTGACAGTTTAAGACACAGCAGCTCTTTCCAAGTGAACCTTCAGGGAGAACCTAGAGGAGAAAAATGTACATTGAGATTTGGCCGAAGAATAGGTTTAATGCCATTAGTCCTCATCAAAACTGCTGCAGGATATTGGATGGCCGCAGGTAGTCAGGGCCTGGGTTTTGTATCTGATCCTGCAGACAGCAGTGCAGCGTGATGCATCAGATCCCCAGTTCCACTTCCTTCTTTTTAATGAGGTCTGCCATCCAAGGATGGATATAGCTTGCTCTTGTGCAGCTTGTGCATCTGACTGGTTCACAGCACACGGCCAAAATAATTGAAGGAGAATCTGCGTGTGGGAGGAAAGGAAATGAGCCGCACATAGGCACATCCCAAAGCAGGAGTTAGCGAAGTGCTGCTTTTTGGCATGAGTTTGGCCGTGGCTTCTGGTGTCACGAGCAGCTTGCTTTTTGCTGGCCTGCACCTGTAGTCAACTGCAGCTGCATCCAGCCCATCTGAGCAGAGAAGGCAGAGGAGGGCTCCTCGTTTGGATCACACCAGCACTTTCACTGCTCACGGCTGACAAAGCCATTTAGCACAAAGATGGCTCAGATATTGCTCCGGTGTGTGAAGTTTGCCCTCTGATGAACACTGCGATTTTCTCTAGCCAGTCTCGGAGATGGGAAAACACAGATGAGCTTTATCCAGGCCTGAAGAGGCTGGAGCGCATAAGCTGCTTGCCATATTGATGAAACACCTGGGGCATTCATTCTGAAGCCTAAACGCAGGCTGTTCACCTGGACTGCCAAGTACAACAGAAGCTTCCTTCTGGCTGGCAGGGTGGTATTAATTTAAACAGAGCACCATCTGCAGGGCCTTGGAGAACAGCAGATCGGAGTGGAGAGGCAGGGAGGTTACTGGAAACAGTCTTGTTCTGATCCGGGGGCCTCGCCACCCCCGTCCATTACCTATCATTTCTAATTAGCGGGCATATCTTGGGGAAAGCTGCTCCGATTCACTTTCTTGCAGATGCTTTTCTTGCTAAGAGCTTGTTTTTGCTGAGCCTCCCAAGCTTATTTTGCAGGCATTTGGAGCAGTAATGGTCTCAATGACCCAGTAATTAAAGGAGTCCTGTACCTCCTTGCCCAGAGAGCTGCCCCTTTGTCCTTCCTCTTTCTTCTCCCTGCAATGCCACTACCAGATGGTCGGAGGTTTTTCACCCCTTCAAAAGCCTCGTGTTTTTCCCATCTCATCAAGCATGTCTCAGCCATGCTTAATTAGCTTACGGCTTTTCAACCACCCACCCTGCTCCCCCCGACTCACCCCCCAGGAGATCAGTTAAGGACCTGAACAATTTCAATAAAGAGCTTGGAAAGCAAATCCTCAGAGGGGAGGCATAGCTGCAGGAGGATGTAATATTAGTGGTAGAGATCAGTCGTTTGTTCTTTTTTCTCCCACTTCCGTCTGTCTGTCCATCCTCCCTTCCACTTATCTTCCCTTTCAGAATATCTGGGGATGCCCTTTGGTCCTTGGCAGTGCTTGGGAACGTTTGGTGGCTGGTGGTGCTCACCCTGAGGCCGCCAGCAGAGCACTGTTGCTTTTAACCCGTTTCAATTAGGAAGTTCTGCTGAAGTCCTCCTTGAATAGGAAATGGCAAACATAATTAGCTAACCCATGTTAGGAGGCTCTTGGGTTGGAGTATTTTGGTTGAGTTTGTTTTGCTTTATTGCCTAATTCCTTGGCTGGTTTGAAAGTAGCTTTATTTACAGATCAGAGCAGTTGAGATGAAAGCCTGGTTAATTAACAGAAAAAATAAATTTGCTTCTTGCTTTGTATTTAACGTGGAACGGCATTTATTTCTGCATTGTCACATATGCACTTTTATTATTAATCTGTATTAAGCTGTACAACTGTAAATGAGATTTAGAAAGAAAACAAAACCTCTTTTCCTTCTTCCCTCCCTTCCTATAAAGCAATAAAGAGAGCTGTTTAAGCACGTGAAACACAGGCTTTGTGTGGCATGTAGGATATCTCAGAGGTAGCTGTGGACATTTGCCATGTAATCGAATACGGCATCTTTTGCTCTGTGCATACAGGCAAATGAGAGCACCCAGCCACCACGTGTTTGCACCACTACAATTAAATACCAACTAATTTAGCCACCTTGGAGATAAACATTTAGATAGATATAATTAAAATGGCTAGCTGTAAATGCAAGAAGCTAGCTGTGGATGATAGAGAAATGTGGGAGGGGGGTTCTTCGCTACTATACAGCGATTTTCTTCCAACACTCCCCGTCGGCTAGATTGAAATGCTGTATATGAGGCTAGATTGAAATGCTGTGTATGAGGCTAGATTGAAAGGCTGTTCTTACGCTACTGCAAATCTTGGTATTTTTAAGGCATCAAGGGAAATAAAATGCAAAGAGCACACTCTGAATGAATGCATGGTGCAGCACAGGAAAGGCCTGTAACATCGCTGCCTCCGTGGGAGTAAGTGGGGCTGTCGCTAAAGAGGAGCGCAGCTCCCCAGTGCACTGGCACCGCTGTTTACAGACCAGTAATCTTTGAAGTGCTAACTGGCCTTTTTGGTGTGTGTGTAAGAGAGATGCTGCGTTTTTCTTTTATATTTGTTTTCCACAAAAACAAGTGTTGGTATTTTTATGATGGCTGCTGCTTAGTTGAGATCCTCTGTGTAAAGATAACAGATGAGTTATGTGACCTGACATTCTCCCTGGGAATGTGCTTAGAACGAAGCAAGCCAGTGGCATTTCAAAGTCTGCTTTTAAAGTAGTTGGCTATATACTTTGTTTATCATAATTGCTAGGATGTGCCATTTCTCTGGTATTTTGCACCTTCTCTTAATTGGCTGGGAGGCAGAAAGCCTTTGGGCAGAGACCCTGGGACGCAAAGGATGCGTAGTGAGAACAAAACGCGCCACTTGACGCTGCCCCATGATCCCCATCCTGCGAGAAGAGCTTGAAGCAGTCAGGCTTACTGCAGGCTGTGGAAATGAAGTGAGCTCTAACCCTTCAAGAGCACCTGTAACAAATACATGTTGCTGGGCACACTTCTCAGTTACTGTGCTGTTCATCCTCTCACTGCACTGTGCCAGGTGGTGGTTTGAGCCTTGCGGAGGAAACCAGCACCGTATGTGATTGGCTTTGATGGAGGTTTCTCATCCTGCTAATTGAAATCTCTGCTCCTCCCAATCGCGTATAACCTTGTAGCCTCCTAGCTCCTCCGTGTCTTCCTGTGCCATGTCTGTTAGCGTGGTTCCATGCAAGCTGGCAGTGACCAATGTGAAAGGCTATCCTGGAGATGAGGCACTAACTGGAGCACTGGGAGCTTCCCAGTTGCTCACTGAGCAGCCCCACTGCTTACACCCTGTGTCTCCATGTGTGGAGCAGGTCAGAGCTGGGCGTCTGTCCTGGCTGGGAGCTGGAGGAAGGGCCAGCAGGGCGATGCTGCCTTGGCTCTGCTTAGCTGAGGACAACAGAGGGGCTGCCACCCAGCAGCACCCAGCCCCTTCATGGCAGGGTTAGCACGAGTTCTGTTTTTCTGCAAAAATAGTTCGTCTTTGATCCAACTCACTGTATCAGCAGGAATTTTGTTTTGGCAAGAAAGCAACTTTTTTGCTTTTTCTACATGTCACTGGTTTCTTGTTTCTGGAGACTTCACAGTTTTGTGGCTACAAACCTCATGTGCTTAAAGTGATTGGCCCGCCTGTGAGAGACTGCTTGAAATAAAAACAGCTAAGGAGGAAAAGGAAAAAAAAACCCACTGCCGCCTTTCCCAAGGCCTGACATTCAGATTGCTTTTGCAGTGCCCCCTGGAGGGATGGCCTTTGGTTATAAGCTCCACTACATCACTGGAGAGCTGGCTGCACATGACCACGATGGCAGCCCTCCAAAGACTGAACTTTAATGATGAATGCCACGAAATACTGCTACACAGGCTCACTCTGGGGAAAGTAATACTGTGTACAGTGTGTGATCTATGTCACCTGGAGTCCTTATCATTTCTTTCAGCTATTTGCAGAACTCTTCCGTGTTTGGGCTGCGGAAGGAAAGCATTAATTCAGGGTTAGTAAACATGAAGATAGATAGGCAGAAATAAAATGAATCTGCACTGTTAAGCTTGCTATAGCAAACATACCTTGAGAGAGCAAAAAGATGCTGAGCTGAACTTAGCAAGCTTTAATTTGGGTCCATTTTCATTATACTTTCTTTTCTACCATAATTGGTATTATTAAGCAGTCTCCTGGGCTATGAATTACTACTATAGTAAGGAAATGAAACAACTGAAGAATTTTGCTGACTGGGACCATGCAGAAGGAGAAGCAGGACCTATTTAACCATTATTATTATTAATGTCATCTCCAAGCGTTGTTAATATCATCATTACTGCCATACAGCCATGCAACAGAGCTCCCTAAACTTCAACTGGTGATACTGTGCAAGGTGCTGTATGCTTAGGTCTCTATCCAAAGAGCATACAGCCTAAATCGTACATCATGGCACGCTTATCATATCAGCACAACCACAGCATCCATTTGATGGATTTCCAACACAGTTGTGTTGCTTTTTTACATGTATTGTCTGTGACCACCAAGATTCCTCCAGCTCCTGCTGGTTAAAGAATTAGCTTTGCTCTGCCAGAGAAACTGTTGCATGAATGACCAATACTCACCCATCGGTGCTTCCTGCTAGCCAGGCAGAAGCACTTCTTCTCTTGTCCTTCCCTCCATGAAACATTCTTACAAAACAGAAAAAAAAAGACTTGCTGTCTTTTCAATTAGGAAGATATTTTTTAGCAGAAATCTGACTCATATTTCTATCAGTCAAGGGCTCTCTGCTGCCAAGCTTTCCCCAGAGCGTTGGGGCTACCCAGGAAATACAGCGTTCTGTTTCACTAGAAAGTCTTTACTCCTAATTCACCCAGTTTTTCTGGCAATTCCAATTCCACTGCCGTTTTATCTACAGATGATGGTTAGACTTGATGATTATAAATAATTCTGGCAAGAGCCAGCAACACTTCTCTGGCAACCTTGGGCTTTTCAGGCTACTTTTGTATGACTCCCTGAAAACAGAACAGTTCCCATAAAACTGTCTGTTCTTTGAAAAGAAAAGAAAGAAAGAAAGAAAGAAAGAAAGAAAGTAACTTGATAGGGGAAGAGATTTTGTTAGAAATATTTTGATCAATTCCACATGTGCCTTTGCAGCCAGCTCCTTTTGCAGCAGGACCACCCGCTGCATGTGGGATGCAGCAGCTCCAGCGGCCTTGGTGCAGCCTCAGGGCTGCTGCAGGTATCCCAGCCAACCTCCAGCTTCTTTCCAAGACAGGCACTCTCATATGCTGTGGCAGCAGTAGGCAAAACAGCCAGCACCTCTGCAAAGTGCCTCCTGATGCAGTATGATGAGGAGGCTCACCCTCTCCTCCTCCATCCCCGTGTTTGAGGTACATTTGAGGCTTGGGTAAGGTTTTGGTTTTGTTCTGTTTTCTCATTTTTGCAAGACCTTATTTCTTGAACAAACCTGATGTGTTTAAACACTGGCTGGCCTCCACTGTGCAAATTCCTCTTCAACTGTAGTGCACAGTGCTTAAGTCAAGGTCAGCCTCATCCAACGTTCCAGCAAATTACAGTGTGTATTACCAGGATGGGAATCAGTGGTACTCGGTGCTTTCAGCCATCATAATGTCAGCTCCAGGCATTGTTGTGGATATTCTGTGGGAATCAAAGCAACTCATTAAGACACACGGGTTTTTTGTCCCCCTCACCACCAAATATTCGCAACATCTGTTTACTGAAAGGCCACAGACTTCTAACTCAAAGCACAACTCATTCAGAGACCCATTTTAGGTGCTTAAACCAGATTAGTAACTAAGTAGGCAAAATATTTGATCTAGATTTGCTGTGAACTAAAAACTGTCTTGGCAAAGACTACCTGTTTTCTATGTAGCAGGTCCTCCCTTTAGTGAGTTTGTAGTGTTTAAAATAGATTCGATGTGAAAAGACCAATCCAAGATGTTTATTTTGTTGCCCAGCTTTCATTGTATACATAGAGACATCTTGTGAATGGTTGTGAAAAGAAGTTGTTTGAGACTACTCAGACTGTTTGTCAGGCTGAAGGTTTTTAGTGCACTGAAGTGTAGTAAAAAATGAGAACTATAAAGCAATATAACGCGAATTGTCTAGACCTTTAAACCTACTCAGGAAATCAAGATATATATGTATTTTTAAAGAAACTCAATAAACCTTGTTTTTAGGATTGTGAAATCTGCTATTGACAGGGCTGAACATAAACACGGTTCAAGGCCAGTGACTTAATTCTAGGTGACACCACTCCTAATCCTTTATAGCCGAATCCTTCAGTTTTATCTGCGGCTCTGGGAAAAGGTCTGTCAAGGCTGAAGTCACTTGCACGAGGGGATTAGCAGTTTTTGCATTCTTTTGAAAGCTTCAGTAATTCTCTTGAAAGTAACAGATGCCGAGGCATTTGTGGAAACTGTGGGCAGTGCAAGCCTTACACTGGCCTGCAAATTCTTTCGGACCTGGACCATGAGAAATAGCACACATCTGAAGCCTCTAATTCCAACCTTTGTGCCATGCGTGCTGTCAAAAGCTCTGTGTTGTCCTCTGTCTGTGAGTAATCAAGGGGAGGAGAAGAGGGGAGATGTTCCTTCTGATTGACCCAGGGGTGGAATCACTATATCGATTTCTTTTTTTTTTTAAGCCTGGAAGAGTTGAAAGCTGTATTATAAAAAGGCTTTGGGAATCTGTGAGTTCATGAGCTAAGAAGGTCTTCATTAGAAATAAATCATAAAACATGATCCAAATCCAGCCATCTGAAGGAGTTTAGCTGGAGGAAATGCTTTTAATATGTGCAAGTCATCTTCCTTCAGCAAGACAAATGCCTGCCACTGTCAACTGCTAATGCAATTATTCTCTTCTGGCTTAATTGGTAGAGGTGTTGACTTTGGTGCTAAGATCGTAGGTATAAGCCTTTAAGTTTTCTGGCACCCTGTAATGGGAAGATGGCATTACAGGAGGACTAAGCACTATAATGTGCCAGCCTGGGTTTCAGTACTTTTATATGGCATTTGACATTTCTGAGCATCCCGGGGCGCTAGCTGCTGTATGCTGGCTGACCTTCAGGACATCTCACTGCAAGGAACCCTTGTTAGCCATCAGTTATTAGGAGGATGTGGGGAGATGTTACAGACTTGCTCAATAGCTTGGAGGAAAAGTATATTATCTTATTAGACTTGAGAGTCTGCCAATTTTCATGATAGACACCAGTTTTATTAGCAGTTCTGTAAACTGTTGAGGGAAAAAGAAGGCAGAAGCCAGTTTGTTGGCTCTAATGTCGCTGAGCTCTCTAAGCACAGGTCATAGAGGTGGTGTCGTCTCCTGTGCGGTGAGAATTGGCACTGAATTCATGAATCCAAGCTTAGGACCCCAGATAGGTGGCTTGGTTTTTCAAAAACGCTGTGCACATGGCCAACCTTGCTGTGAAATGACACCCTTTGAAGCCAGTTGGAGCTGCTGGGTGCTTGGAGCTTTTGGAAATCAGGATCTAAACTCCATTTTAAAGTGTTCCTAGTCACCTGATTCTGAAAATACTGACCTACGTCTGCTGCTATCTAGAGCAATCCGCATGGTAAAAGTGTGTTTGATGGAAAGAAGAGATATTCTCTCCAGTGATAAAGGGAAAAATCCTGGTCTATTTGAAAGCATATTCTCTCTCAATTGAAGGCATTGAGACGAAAATGAAAGGTTTTTCCCCCCTTTTTTTCTTAAAGACTTTTGTTCACGCTGTGTATTATGTGGTTTGTATCTTTGGCCTGCAGTTTCTATTTTGTGCCTGAAGATATAGTATGACTTGGAGGAATCTTTAATATCTCAGAGTGCAGTCAAGATTGCTGAGGAAAAAAAGAAGTGCCAAAGCTTTCCAAATGAGTTGCTGCAGGTCTTACCCAAACTAATTAAGAAAAGTCAGTAATGCTCTGGTCCTAACCCAGCATTGGTCTGGCTTTCCATTTGAAATTGCTTCCTTTTGATACAAGTACATCTCTGATATGTGTGAAACCCAGAGTAGATTTCTGACCCTTTTCTCTCCTGCTGGTCAAGTTGCCACAACAACCAATAACAGCAGAATGGGCCTCTTGCAATAGTGAGAGTAAACTCATATGAGAGGAAGTTTCATTAGGAATAAAGCTATTTGGGAGACAGTAAGTCCTCCAGTACTTCTCCTACTCTGCACTGGTGAGCTGTAGATCTGGTAGATCATTATGTGCCAACGTTAGTAGATGTCAGGGTTTATGAACCTGACTGAGGACCTCTCTAGAATGATTTCCTGTGGCTGTAATGCATGCTGCTGGCTTTTTCTTACTCACCACTAGTGAGTCCTTCTGGACTGTTCTGAAGAAGAAAAGCCGTATCTCATGATCAGCAAGCTCTTCCTTAGGGCTATCTGCTTCCCATTTTTTTTCAGGGAGCTTAGAAGAAGCAAATTCACCTTCCTCTTCTAGGTGTCACACTCCCTACCGTCCTCAGGATCTTCTTTCAGCCTTCCCTATAGCTAGAGATGAAGGCAGGAGCAGCATGGGGAGTAAGTCTTCCAGAAATCAAGAAAAAGGCAAAAATAAAGGACAACCTCAGAATGCTGACTTACTGGAGAAAGAAATGTTCAACTGAAAGCAAATAATCCAGACCCCTGTTTTGCAAAGCTGAGGTCAGCTGAGAAGTACTTTGGAGCTGTTTGGAAGTGGGAGGATTATAGCTGTTAGTATTCTTTGTGTTACGTTATCTAAATGTAAATGTCTGTCTCTGATGCAGCATCCTAGTTAGACCCCAGAATTTATGAACTAAGGGAAGGATGAAATGTGAAAAAGTTGAGAAGAAAAATCTGCAGCTCTTTTTGTAATTCTTGCTGAGAGCTGATATAAATGGAAGACAAATCAAAGGCAACAATAGCACCATGCATTTTATCTCGCACACTGTGATGCATATTAGTGTTGTTTCCCATTGTGAGCCCAAAAGAACATTTACAATTTTAGAAAATACTGCATAATGACTCTCCGCAAGGAAGAGAAGCCAGCATATGACTGCCAATACTGACACTTGCTTTTTTCTGGCCTGCAAAATTATTTTCCTAGGACCTCTGAATGGAAAAAAAATTCCAACCCTGCACTGTGAATTTTGAATTCTGCCCTAAATTTTCTCCATGAAGCAGAGTAGATAGATGTGGTGATATTCTATATCCAGTCTTTGGTCTTGCCAGGAAATATTGGTCAAACCCATCATCATGTGGCATTGCTCTTCCAAGGTGTGGGTAATACCGCCCAGGCTGGAGGATGACTCTTTTCCATGGCAACCTACAGAAGATTTCTGTTCAGTTTTGCTTTTTAGTGTTTTGGAAACATTCCTTGCTTTGTGGGAGGAGGGTGAATGTCAGGAGGACTGGAGCAAGTATTTTAGGTATTAAACACCAGCAATGCTATTGTGGTCTGGTTCCGTACCTCCCTCGCACTCCAGAATGTCAGTATTAAAAGCTGAGTTGTAAAACGCCATTGAAATATGTGGAAACGCATGATTGCCACCACCAAGCTGAAACACCCACAGTGGTAGCTAGGCTGTTCTTTTAGACTTGTCTCAGTTTGGGCATACGTAGCATGCAGTTCCCTCTAGCAGCATTGTGACTTAGGGATTTTGATCCATTCATGGCTTGCTTCTATGCAGTCTGAGTTGAAAGGAGGATGAGGTCATTCCCTGCTGGCATGGGACAGTCAGATACGAGCCAGCTCTTGTTCTGATGTAACAGTGCTGAGCTGAGTGCTGAAACCCTTAGGGCCAGTGCCAGGTGACACAGGGAGAGCTTGAACTCTTCTTCAACTCCTCGTAGCCAAATGGAATCAGGAGGTGCCAGTGAGTGGGGGATACATCCCTCCTTTCTCTCCAGGGTTAAATCTAAGATGTTTCATCTTTGTTCCTTCCTTCCCACTGAAGCGGCCTGCTGGGCTTTATCTTATAACAAAATAAGTTCTAGATATTGCTTATGAATCTGAAACAGTCCTCTGCTGAAAGCCAGGCACCAACAAATTCAGCATTTATTACAGTAAGTTCCTTTGGAATGTGAAATACTGTGATGGGAATGTAAGCACCCCCATAATAACAGGTGAAGAGGCAAGTGTTGAACATTGCTTTCAGTATTAAACTGTGGCTGAGTTGACCTGGAGCTCTCAATTAGAGCAGGACAAGAACATCAGGCATTTCATCATTAGAAATTAGAAAAAATAAATTAGAAAGGCAAAAGCCCAACAAGGAATTACTCTGGCCAGTATTGCTAAAGATAATAAAAAATGTTCTTACAAATATATTAACAGCAGGAGGAGGGCCAAGGAGAATCTCTTGCTTTTTTTGGGCATGGCGCGGAACATTATCACACAGGATAAGGATGAGGTTCTCAGTGTCTTTTGTCTTTAATCGTCAGCACCTCAGGGTGCTCAGCCCCTTGAGCTGGAATACAGGCATGGGGAGCAGAATAAACCCTCCATGATTCAAGAGGAAACGGTGACCCACTACACCACCACTATCAGAAGTCCATGGGGTTGGATGGGATCCACCTGGGTGTGCTGAGTGAGCTGGCAGACATGATTGCCAAGCTGCTTTCCACTATCTATCAGTGGTCCTGGTCAACCGGAGAGGTGCCAGACAACTGGAGACTTGCTAATATGATGCATGTCTACAAAAGGACTGGAAGGAGGATCTGGGGAATTACAGGCCTGTCAGCCTGACCTTGGTATCAGGGAACAGAACGAAGCAGATGCTCGTGAGTGCAATCACACAATGTGTGCCTGACAACCAGGGGATCAAACCCAGCCAGCATGGGTTCATGAAAAGTAGGTACTCCTTGACCAACCTCATCTCCTTCTATGACCAGCTGACCTGCCTGGTGAATGAGGGACAGGCCATACATGTGATCTACTTAGACTCTGGCACTCTCCCACAGAATTCTCTTGGAGAAGCTGGCAGCCCATGGCTTGGATGGGTGAAATCTTTGCTGGGTAAAGAACTGGCTGGAGGGATATTAGGAAAAATTCCTTCTCTGAAAGAGCGGTGAGGCAGTGGCACAGCTGCCCAGGGAGGTGGTGGAGTCACCGTCCCTCGAGGTGTTCCAGAGCCATGGAGATGTGCACTGAGAGACGTGGTCAGTGGACACCGTGGGGGTGGACTGGGGTTGGACTCGGTGATCTTAGTGTTTTTTTCCAACCTTGACAATTCTATGATTCCATGATTATATTGCAGTGCTTTGACACTGATTCTAGGAAAACATCTTCCTCTACATAATCATCATTTTTCTCTTACATTCATCAAGTTATCAGTAGAAATTAAAAATGACATCCGTGCATACAAGGTAAGTAATACCGGCCTTGCAATATGTTTGGTTTTCCTCTAAGCCCTTTGAGGCCTGGCTAGTATTAACTCACACAGTGTTGTAGAGGAGAAAGCCATGCTTTCACTGGAGAAATGGGAATTACAATCAGCATTAATGACACACTGCAAAAGCAGCACAGATCTCCAGAAGCCAGATTTCAGTGATGTCTTCTCTTCCACAGAGCACATGATGCTTCCCCAGCAGAATGAGAAGCATCACCTTCAATAACACAGCCAGCACAGCACTGTCATCTGCCACTGGGCTGTCCCCTTCTTTACCGAGGGAAAACAACCCCAAGCCATTTATGTAAAATTTTTTACTGCCCTTCATTGAGTGTGTATATGTGGTGTTTAAATGTCTGTTATGTTTTGGTGAGTCACCACCCAGGTACAAAGCAACACATCTGACAAACATAAACAGGTGAGGATTTCAGTAGCGAAATGATTTCTTTAAAGCAGATTCGTGTTAATCACCATATAGTCAAAGCTGACTGTAAAGCTTTAAGAGACTCAGAGTAGAACTCTTTTAAAAAACAGACAACAACAAAAAACCCACAACCTGGATACAGTTCTTCAATTGTTTTTGAAAAATGATCATCACTGAGTGCGTCTCTTGGTAGGGAAAAAAGATATGATAAGTATCACCTGTGAAGTCTTTGTGATTGAGTGCTGCCGATTACCACTTTTCTTTCCAGCAAATGAGTTTCATATTCTGTTCGGCTTAATTCTAGGAAGCTAGCAGGCTTATAAAATTGAAACAGAGTGCTTGGCTGGGTCTTGATAAGCTTTTGGAAATGGAAGTGCTCTTTCCAAATAGCAAGAAGTTTCAGCCAGGTGTGAGGTGAACAATACCTCTGGTTTTCCAAGTTTTTAGGAAGTGGGATTTTTGTTCTTTTTTGTACGAGCGTGTGTTTTTCACTTTTTCATGCTGACTCCTGCATCTTTGCATCACAAAATGTTTGAAAATTACAGTGTGCCTGCAAGGTACCATCCATTAACAGAACTTTGCTGAACTTCCTTGTGCTCTCGTCATTGAGAACATTCTGTTCTATTTTAAGCCACCAAATTTAGGTTGGGGTCTGTGGATAAATAAAAGGAAAGCGTCTCTTTCTCTCCCACACAGTATTTTGTTACTGCTTTTCAGGTAAAACCATACACTCTTTATTTACCCTCCTGCTGCCACTTCGAAGCTCATTCTTCACACACTTGGCAATAGTCTCCTTGAAAAGGAATTGAACGGAGTATTTTCCAGGGCTCCTCTTTGACTTAGCAGTTATCTCTTTCAGAAGCAGTGACCCCAGAAGTAAATGTTTGCAGTTGTAAGGGTGAGCAGCCCTGGCTGCACTTTATCAGAAACTTGGGCAAAGCCTCCTTTTGTCCTGTGCTCACGGTATGCTTTTTCACCACGTTGTCCTCTTCGTTGTAGCCAGGGTTGGAGACCTAAAATATATGGGTGCTTGCTTGAGAGTCTGGTTATGTTTGGAGGGGTTTTTCTCTCTTCCAGCTCTTGAGCAATTTGCTGTTTTTGTCTTTTCACATTCTTACTCCCTCCATCTCTCCCCTTAATATGATTCAGGTTTCCAATAGTTATCATTGCTGTTTGCTTGCAGTGCCTGCCTGGTGCTGGTCCAGCTGCTTAGAGCCGAGGGCTGACGTGTTTTCTTGTGTTTGGGGTGGCTCCTGTAGAGGGGAACCAAAAATTTCTTTACCGTTTCTGAAATAAATAGCGTGCTGCTCTGATAAATCCGACCTGCTTATGAGATCCAGGACCTCTTTGCTTTCACAGTCTATTGCTTTGCTGCAGTTGCATCAGGATTATTTGAAATGCTCAGAAAGTACGGTGAATGCAAAATGGAAATGGAATAGGGGCACAGTATGTGCTGATGGAAAATCCAGCAGCAGGGCGAGCCATTCAGTTGTTCGTGATGGAGGGGAAAGCAAGGCCTGTGAAAGCTATTGGGCACCTGGGTCAGCTCTTCAAAATGAAGGATTGCATCCTCACTCTGGATTAGTGGTGCAGAGAGACATTAAACCTGCTCTACAAGGATAGCTGGAGACAGACAAGAAGTGTGGCAGTGTGGTTGGTGGATGTGCAGGAAAAATGCATCGCCGTGAGGGTGGATGTGCAGGCATCATTCGGGCAGCCGGTGGTTGTTCCAGTGCTTGATGAATAAGAGGCATTCTGTGTGCACAAACATCAGTTCTCCCTGAGGGAAGCCAAAGCTCAGAACACCTGAAGAGTTTCTCTGGTTTATGTGAAAGGATCCTCTGGTGCAGCCATTCCTTGCACCCATGAGTTTTTCAGCACCAGGAAGCTGAGCCATGTAACTTGTGAATTTGGTAAGCAGTTAGAAGTGAAGGGAAAATAACAGAATAGGAAAGGAAGGTAAATAATGCTGTTTCTAGAGAACTCTGTATTCAGAACACCTACGCTTTTCATGAGACCACTGAGCGTGCTGTCTGCCTCGTTTACAGACAGGGAGATGGAGCGCAAGAGCTCTGAAAGCAGTTCGGGTCAGGTAATCTGCTAGTTTGAATACTACCCGGCAACATTTTAGTTATGTTAACAGTCAGCAGTCAAAGAATTCAATTGAAAGCCTCTGGGTGCTCCATTTCAGATATTCCCTGCTGTAGGGTTCTTCTTTGATGAGAGGTTTCACAGAAAGAGCATCTGGAAAACAGCAGCGTGGCCTCTTTGTCAGAAGAGAAATTCAGAAAGGCCTTTTCTGCGAAAGATATGCCCTTGTATTCATCAAGAGCCTGCTGTGTGCAGGTCTATCCTGTTGTTACAGAGAGACAAAAGAGACAAAGAGCTCCTGTTGGGCATTAGCGACTTTAGAGACGCCCAATTTGTATGGGTCTTATGGACCAGATTGCTGGGAGACAATCCTCCCCGCACTCCCATTCCCACCTTTAGGGAAAAAGAGGCATAATGAGATTTACTAAGAGTATATTTAATAAAGAACTGAAAAAGGATAGGGATAAGCACTTCTAAGACACTTTTAAATCACGTTTTAAAAGAATTGCCGTTCAGCTTGAGCCTGGAAATAACAGTGCCTTTAGGTACAGACGCGTGCACAAACACAGAGCTGATGCGATGCACGCTGCGCTGCGGGGACGGGGAGCCTCATCGCTCTGCTGCTCTTGGAGACAGAGCCAAAATGCCACAAGGGAGGGTAAACACACGATTTAATGATGAAGGGGCTGCAAATCCTAACAGTGGCATTAAGAAATGATGCTCAGCTCTTTCCAGTGCCTGGCAAAGCTGGCGTCCCAGCCAGCGCTCCTTCCTCTGACATCTCGAGCTTTCTTTTCATCTCTGCGGTGCCTAATTGCCAGGGAGTTTTTTGATCAAGGTAAAAGATTCCTGATTGAACAGATGGAGACGTTTGTTAATGAAGCTGCATTGAATAGAGCCTCAGACTCGTACTCGACCCGGACGTCACGGAAGGATGGCGAGGGGGTAACTGCCCCCAGCCTTCAGCATAACAAAATTAAGTAGGGCTGTGGCTGCTGTGGCTTAGAGCCCTGAGAGCAGGAGGTAGGGTACTTCTGCATATAGAACCATGCAAAAATGCAGCGTAAATCTTATTTGTGGGGGTATTTGGTGTGGTCAAAAGGGATCAGTCATGCCTGATGGAGGTGGTGAATAGAGCAAAACCAGGTTCTCCAGTTCCTAAGTGAAGCAGCATTTATGCTGCCAAAACGCAGCGGTAAACAAAGTACACAAAGGTTTGACAGTAACATTAGCAAACAGCTACAGTGAAATGGCTGGGAAGAAGGAAAAAGCAGCCCCGGCTATTTGCAGAGCAGGAGAAGTGGAACTGGTTTTGACAGATAAGACAATGCAGCTCTGGGTCACAAGAGCTTTGTCTTTCGTTTTTGTTGCTGCAGAAGGAAAATGGTGCCTTCAAATTTTAACTGGAGAAATTCAGATCTTAACGAGCCCCCGTTTCTCACTGTCTCCCAATTAGGAGAAGCATATTTACAGTTAAATGCAGAATAATAAATTTAATTTAGTGGCTGCGTGTTGCAGAAATCTGCATCATTCAGAATAGCTACAGTGTAATTTTCATATTACATAATCACAGAGGTGTTTTTTTTCAAGGTATATAAGCAGAGTAGCAGTGGCTGCTAGACAAATAGCTTACATCTAGTGAATTTCCCTCGGCTGCAAATTGTCAATGGGCAGAAGAGCATTTTATTGGAAATCCTGTGGCATTACCCAACAAATCTGTTGTGTAGGTATTTTTCAGGAGAAACAACCTTGCCATTTTACCTGCAAAAAACAGTAGTAGCAGCCTTGGACTGTTGTGTTATGGCTAACTGCTTTTCTTCAAGAATTCAGAATGATCCTAAGGCAAGGATTTTGCTCTTAGTTGCAAGGCTTCTAACAAACATGGGGGATTTTTTTAAGATCCGCGTTATCTTGGTGTTGCCCGATTGTACTGGAGGGACTCATTTATGCATGAAATCTCATTTTTCTGTTTGTCTTAAAGCTAGTCCTTGGTACTATAGTTGGAAATTCGTTGCAGAAATCCAGGTTCCTGCTCAGAGCCCAGAGGCACCAGGAGGGCTCTGTTGAGGCTGGGCTCTGCCATGAGCACTCCATCTTCCCGACTGCCTCCATCTCCACAGTCAACAGCAAATCAACCCCCTAGAGTCAGGCAGCTGAGCGCAGAAGCCCAGTGACTCACTGGTTCTGGAGAGATTTGAGGTAGGATTGTGCTTTGAGTTACCTGGGAGAGGAGCCTGCCTCTTTCTCCTGTTGACAGAGGCACTCTTCAGCACACAGCAAAGCCTTGCTGATGATCAGGTAAAAATAAGTTGTATGGATTGCTCTGCTTTACAGCTCCTAAGCCTGCATCATTGCCTGCATATATACATAAATCTTGTGCAAGGGGAGGAGCTACACTTCTCACTTGCTAATTTATCAGGAGTGTGGACAATGGATAGGTATCTGACCTCTCTGTTCATCTTCATTTTAATTTCATGAATTGCATGCAAATTTGGAGTTGTGTTTCTCCTGAGGAAGAGCAGCGCATTAGCTCTAACCGTGTGGAACTACCAATAGATTGTGACTGTAGAGGAGAAAAAAAAAAAGATAAAATAACAGGACAGAGATTTCTATCTGCCTGGTAAATATTTGTCTGGCGTGCTTAAGAAGGCTAGGAGCACCCTTGCCTGCCCTGGCATCCTGCTGTCACTGCTAGCTGTGTAAGCAGCCCGCAAAGGGCCAGGGCAGTGAGCTCTGCCAGGAGCACAACTGGCTTTAGTAATTGGAACTGAAAGCAGTACCTCCCAGGCTCCCTCCGGTTCTGTGGTGCCCCAGGACCCGAAATAACTCGCTTGTTTGTGCTCTAACCTGTAGCAATCCACAGCGGGGATGGGGAAGGCCTCTGGAATGAATGGACTGTCGCTGCCATGCTGGTTTTGTTCAGGTCCTGCTGTTAATGGGAAATGGGCTCGTTTCTGTGAGGCGCTCAGTTTTATTGCACGGCAGGGAAGAAGCTTTGCAGATCATGCCCCTCCCGCGTGCACGGCAGTGTGGTGAAGTGCTGCTGTCCCCATCCTGTAACAAGAGCAAGGGAAGAAATGAAGATTTATGTTAACACGCGTTAAAAGTCTTTCCCAAAATCAGCTGGTAGAGCGCACAAACGCCCTCCCAAGGTTTGCAGTGGTACTCAGCTTTGTGAAGGTCTGAAATATCTCTTGCCTCCTTCGTCCCTGAACAATGTGTCTCGCTATCCTTTTCTTGCTGACAATCTGCAGCAATCAACATATGCCATAAAAAGCACAATGTGGCCATAATCCAGTCCCTGAAGGGATGGCGAATCAGCTAAGCAGACTCAGAAGGAAGGGGACGTGTAGGACACATGCTAGTGTTCTTCTGACAATGTTCATAGCCCTCAACCTTATGAAAAGCAATTTTACAGATTTGCTGCAGCTGTTGTTGCCCTTTGGGTCTCCCTTGAGGGCTGCCCACCCTGAGGCTTTTTGTGTTGGGGGCCCTCGACACCTTCTGCTTTCAGCAGCCCCAATTAGTACAAGCGTGCACACACCAACACATGCATGTGCACAAAGTGCTGTGGCTTTAATTAGGCTCTGTCTTCAGCTCACACCGTGCCAATAATGCTTTGCACCTGTCAGCTGCATGAGGGATTTCTGAAGTGGAAAGAGAGAAGCCTTTCGGCAGCGCGGTGAAGCCAGGCATGCTGGCTAGTTAATGGGAGATCTTGGGGTAGGGCCGGGAACTCCAGGCAGGCAGGCATTGAGGAGCTGCCAGCCATGGAGGCAGCTCAAGCTGCTAGAGGAGCTGGGAGCCCAGACGTAACCTGTCACATCGCATCCGCTTCGTTTGGCTCATAGACGGTGCTGGATAGTGGGCAAAGCCTGGTCCACTGGCATCAGTTGCCAGCAGGAGAGCACCCATATTTAGCAGGGGTCCTGAATGCCTGCAGCAAGCACATGGGCATCTCACAGGAAGATGCTGTGTTCATGGTGCGGTGGTGATTTTCCAGTGTTGTTTCTCATATAGCCGTTCACCCAAGCTCATGGAAGAGCAGCACACATGGGACCTTTCTGTTAAAAGGGCAGGAGACATCTCTCACTGTAACATTGTCCATCGTGCTTCCCTCCATGCTCAGTGAAACAGCGAATCGGGCTGATTTGTGTTGGTTTCTGCATTTGCTGAGCCCTCGTTTTAGCATTTTAACACTTGGTAGAAGTACAGGCAGCGTGATGGAAGTTGCCTGTGAGAGCAGCATCACTGTCATAGGGTGCACAGAGAGGGCTGACATTTCTGTCACAGCACCTGGGCTAGCAGATACAATCAGAGGGAAAGCTTCAGAAGGAAATACATGCTTATGGACAAACTGAATGGAGCACACTGAGGTGCATTTTATAACAACACCCTCAACCCGTACAGAAAGGTGTCTGTGTTACTTAGAATGTTTTACGTCTGTTGCGGTGGCAGTAAATCACTTCCACTCACGAGTAAACCCCTTACGAAATGTTTCAGTCCTTGCTACGCTTTGCTGTCTCCTCACAACTCCCCCAGTGTCTCGACTGCTTAGCAACCAATAGCTTGGCATCCTGGAGCTGGACCGCAGGGCAGGGCAGCAGCTCATGGTGGCCACAGTAGCGGAGCAGCGCTCTGATGGAAATGAACTAAAAACTGGCTTCTCGGCACTCCAAATGGCTGAGTATCAGGAGCACTGCATATGAAACAGCAAAAGCAGTTTTTCTTCCCCATTTCAAATACTGCTAAGAGATTGAATCTAAGTTTGCAGACAAGCCTGAGGCAGAAGAGATAAAAATGTTGAGTTTCAGCAATAAAGTGCATTTTCCTAAATTCAAATTCTAGTTTGTGTCTGACTACGGGTATGTTTGAACTCTCACTGTATCTATTTTTATTCTGCTAGCTGGAGAATCTCGTAAGTGTGATTAGGTCCCCATCGCATACTGCAGTTTATGAGCAGAAAGGCTTCTACAAAAATGCTGAGGAGCAGAACAGCAGGGAGACAGAAGCACACACTGCGATGGGGTTTTAACAATCCTAGTTAGAAAGGAGTGCAGATAAGTGCAAATATTTAAGCAATTATTTTCAATCCATGTTCCTCCCCTCATATCCCCTGCCCTTTTCTCAGATAACTGCCTTTTTACAGCAGCACAGTCCATAAAGGTAAAAGCATGCCATAAGAAAAAAAAATACAGAAAAGAACAGGCATACAGAGTTTGAGCATTATGCGTTAATCGGGTATTTAAGTTTCAGTTTTTCTCCTTTCACTTTCAGGCATGCAAGAGCAAGAGGAAACTTCTGCAGAGCCTATGAAGGTTGAACTTGCATGTGAAGCAGCAGAAGCTTCAAGTAATGACGGTTTGTTGTTCTAACATTTTCGTTGTCATAGTGCACAAATAACACACCTTCCTAAGGTTTGTCTGTATGTTTATCCCCAGAATAAGAATTCTGTTTATTATCTCTTCAACTGAGACTTCTGAGAGCCAGCAGTGTGCCCTGGTGGCCAAGAAGGCCAATGATATCCTGGGGTGCATTACAAAGAGTGTGGCCAGCAGGGCAAAGGATGTGATCTGATCCTCCCCCTCTACTCTGCCGCTGTGAGGCCACGTTTAGAATACTGTGTTCAGTTCTGGGCTCCCCAGTTCAAAACGGACAGGGATCTCCTAGAAGGAGTGCAGCGGAGGGCCACAAAGATGATGGAGGGCCTGGGACATCTCCCTTGCGAGGAAAGGCTGAGAGACCCGGGGCTGTGCAGCCTGGGGAAAAGATGACTTGAGGGGGGATCTGATTAATGTTTATAAATATCTAAAGGGAGGTGGGAGGCAAGTGGATGAGGCCAGGCTCTTATTAGCGGTGCATAGCAATAGGACAAGGAGCAATGCCTTAAAACTTGAACATAGGAAGTTCCATTCCTTTACGGTAAGGGTGACGGAGCACTGCAACAGGCTGCCCAGAGAGCTGGTGGAGTCTCCTTCTGTGGAGATATTCAAGACCATCTGGATGCCTGTTGGTGTGACCTATTGTAGGGAACTGCTTTAGTAGAGGATTGGACTCGATGATCTCTTGAGGTCCCTTGCAGCCCCCACAGTTCTGTGATTCTGTGAATTTCTACTGTCACCTGTTATAGACTTATGAGGTTGGTTTTGGTTGGGTTTTTTTTTTTTGGTTTTTTTTTTTTTACAGTTATTCCTGGGTCTTTTTAGGTCTGGATGCACATTCCCAGTGGTCCATCAAGATTCGGTGGAGTGTGTTTCTCATAAAATTGAGTCCACAGCACTTCCTTGAAAGCCCCTTTCATACCTCTGCTTTTCTAATTGGCTCAGTTTATATGTTCAGTTGATACATTCAATCTGCTTGCCTTTTAACTACACAGTATTTTAGGCCTGCTGTAATTTTGGTCTGGAAATTGATTTGGCCAAGATGTATCTCATCTCACAGAGGAGTCAGAAAATAATAATTGTGAAAGCTTCTGAGACAGTGCCTGACTCCATCCTGAGGCAAGCATTGGTTCTGTAGCCACTCTGAACTTAATGTCAATTAGAGGTCAACACAGAAGCTTGTTCTGGCTCAGAGCTGATTTCCCTTCAGAGGAAAGGAAGTCCTAGCATAGCTCAGTCTGGTTGAAAAGAGAAATTATCTCCCTAGAACATTTACTGCTAATAAAACTATCATGATGTTGTGACCTAGCAGCAGTTCCAGTTGGGTTTGTGAACATTAGCAACCCAATTGTCCCAACCTGCAACTTGATGAAATCATTTTTGGTCAGTTCCTTTGGTAAGCAGATGACCTGGCTGTCTGGCTGGCACGGGCTGTGTACTAAGTTCCTGCTCCAGCTCATCATGCATAACCTGTTCTTAAACAAAAAAAATTGCCAGCTGGACTCTTCCTGTGTGTAAAGAAATGCTGGATGGGATCAGGGCCCTGGTGCTTAGATTTTGGTAAGGCAAATCCTTTGTCATTCTTCTGGATGGCCTCCTGTAGCTTAACAAAACTGCATGAGGGACTCTTTTGGATTTTGATTGAAATGTCCTTTTGACTGCTTCAAAAGGCAGCGCTCTCAGATTTGGGCTTCCAGTCCCCATTTTGTTTGTCATCGTCAACTAGACCCCTGTCTGTAGTGCAGACCGATTTCTGATTCATCCCTTAAATGTCTTCAGCATTTACACAATATAAATTCAAGGCAGAAATGCTTATGTCTCCAAGATAAAACTATTGCGTTCCTTTTGACATTAATTACGCCAGTTTCTGTTCTCCGACATTGGATCATAGTGCAGCATTTGGACTGGTGACTGATTTAGATACTGGACTGTAGAGAAGCTTTGGTAAGAACAGGGAAAGGAAGCATGCTTAATGGGTTTGGTTGCTGGTTGGTTTGCCTTTTTTAGTACTGGAGATTATGCTATTACTAGAAATTGCACAGAATGGAGCCAGAACAGCCTTCTCTCTTCATCTCCTGAAGAAATCAACCAAAAAATCCATAGTCATTTTAAATGACTTTAATTTTGGATCTCTGGAATGGCCTGGGCTACTTACAGAAAACAAATTTACTGAAGGAATATCTGTAGGGATTTCTTTCTGGAAAGAGGAGCATCCACATGGCTACTGTGGATGTGTGCTGCAGCACAGCACAGCTGATTCAGCTGACAGCTTCTGCAATGGTGGTCTTCACAGGTTTCTTTCCTTCCATTCTTTGCTTATGGTCTTTTACATACAGCTCATCTTGTGACTTCTTTTTTCTGCAAAATTCCTGTTATGCAGGAGAAATGGAAAAGGGTGTTCACTAATGCAGCGTACTCTGCCATCACAGGAAGTCTTTGTTTCTCCGCAACTTAACTTGCTATTGGAATCGTAGTACAGGGTTGTTTTTATGCCGTCATACATTACATGTTAAAAATTAATAAATAATCCTATGTCTAAAAAGAAAAAGAAAAAAGATGATTGAATTCCTCATGCTCCGTTTTATTGATGAGTTCGTTTCACTGAAAAAAAGCCTCCCAGATTTCTAAGTGTACCAGGTAGTAGTTGAGATTTAAAGCAAACCAAAACATAAAAAAGGTTCCCTCTGATGGTAATTTTAATACAAATTGCCTATTTTTCCTCTGGTCCCCTTCCTTCTGCCCCAGGAGAGCACTTCCCAGCTGAAAGCACAACGATGTCTCACCAGGTTCCCATCAGCAGCCCGGTTCCCATTTTTAATTTCATGTGCGATGTCACAGTGAAAAGTGCTCCATAAACACAGAGTGTAGAGAGTTGAGGCAGTTCTCAACATGTGTCCATCTAGTAGGCAGGGCCTCCATAGTGATTTCAGAAATGACTAGGATTTGAAAACTGGGCTTGATGGTCCATCAGGAACACTGTTGGGGTGTTTGTGTGTGTGTGTGTAAGCATAAATAGGTGTGTATATACAGTAATATAGATTGCTGCTTGTGATCTCCACTGGAAACCAGCGCAAAGATCTCTGATATTAAATTTCTTGTACCCAGGACAGATTTTCTGGTTAGTTGTTTAGCGATGACAAAGCAACCTTTGGTAACTGGTTTCCTAGGTGGTGTTTCTCTGCCCACAGACAAATTTTTTTCTCCTCTGCCAAAGCTTTAGAGATTACAAAGATAGATGTTAGTTTGCAGCTGGTATTAGGCGGATCAAGCTCTTCACTCCTTCAATAATGGAGTTACTCACTGGCCTTTCTTATTTCAAGCCTGTGGAAAGCTGCATCTTGACTTGCTGGCAGAATAGGAGAAAAGAAAAAGATGCAGCGAGCACAAAAGAAGTGTCAAAAGTGAAACTTCGGTTTGTTTCATAAGCCACTGCAAGCTGATGAGTGTGGCACTGGTGCCCTGACCTTCACGTGAGTCACAGAAGCGACACAAAAGCAAGATCTCAGCAGTTAACACCATCACACATTGTTTACGTAATATCCAAGAAGCGAGTAACTACCAAGTAAACAGGTGCACATTTATCACTGCAGCACAGTTGGTTTGATTCAAAATAGGTAATTTTCTTTCCTGAGCAGTCTGGAGTTACAGCTGAGTGTGCAATAGCCAAGTGATATGGACGCGAAGGGAGACATTGTTTAGGAAGCAGCTGAAGAAACAGATGACATTCGCAAGTAGCAGTCTGACCGAGCTCCTATTTAAATCAATACAATAATACTTTTCTTTCATCTGCCATCCAGATCTACAGCACATTATCCTCTGGGGGGAAAACGCATCGTCTCTTTCAGACAACTCTGAACTTAGTTTTCCAGCCTCCCATTTACCTGTCTTCTCTGCTTAGATGTCGCGCCGTGACTGCTGGCTCCATGACCTTTTAAGCACGCTGCTGGCTCGCGGGGGAGAGGAGGGATGCTGCCGAAGCACGGCCACCACTTTGCATGTGTGAACTCTGCACCCCTTGTTTTTTCTCCCCTTGCAGGGATCTTGCTTGCTTTTGAGGGGAAACTCTTTTGCAGTCTTAATTTGAGGGCTGCTCAGCAGCTCACGGATGGAGAGAGGAGATGCACACAGGCCCTCCCCAGCAGGGCAGAATTTAAGTAGAAAATAGACAGGAAGACTCCATTTCTATTGCACAGAAATGTCTGTTTCTGTCTTAAAAAGCCCCCACACGAAGCTCCAGAACTGGTAAAGCTGCATGTAGATGATGGGCAGCCACCTTGAACTTTGCTGAGCTGGCTGCTCTAGACGTGTGTAATGTGATTTAGCAGTTTAACACATGTAAAAACTTCTAGTGGCGAGAAGCCTGTTTCTGGCTTGCATTGTGATTAGATGTAGCACGCTTGGGGCCAACCACATTGTTCCAGCACCGACTCGTGCCGTGAGGCTGGTGAGTCACGCCCCCCCCGTTCCCTGCAGCAGCCCTTCCATCTGCTCCTCGGTAGGTGCTCCGTGGCTTTTCAGGCTAAGCGTCAAGGATTACATAGGTGGCCTCGTAACATCTGTTGTTGGGGTTCACCCAGTGGTCTGCAGAAGCTTATCCTTCAGTGAGATCTTCCTGTCCCTGTCAGCTTTAATGCAAAGAGCTGAGCTTATTCACCCATATGTGGAAAAAAGCTGATGGGGAAACCCTTGGGCACCTCAGTTCCTCCCAGTTCCCCTCTGGCTCCATGTTTCAAGACTCCCTGTGCTTTTGCATTGCCCTTAAAGAGGTGCTGGGTGGTTTGCATCTCACCCACCCCGCTGTGACACGCTGTCAGCAAGAGCGGGGATGGCTGTTGGTAGCTTTTAAAAATGCAGGGGGGGGAAGAGGCGTGCTTGTTTGGGATGCTGACAGAGCTTGACCTCAGGTTTCAAATGAAGCTTTAGTTTTGAAAGAAATCTCTTTGAAATGTGAGCAAAGCCTTCTGGTACTTTCAGAAAACCAAGCTGGTGAAACCGGCTGGCATAATGAGGCTGAGAAAGGCTGCTGTCATCAGTGCGCAGCAGCCTTCCCTTAATGATTTTTTATTAAGCATCCTGTCTTTGCTATGCAAATGCGTATGAAGAACACAACATCGCTAAATGCGATGTGCATCAGAGCTCCATAATCAGGAGCGGATACTTTTCTTGTTATTCATTGCATACATCCAGGAAGCCATTATGGGATCTGTTCTGCATATGGATGATGAATAATTTACAAATAATTCATCACAATCCTAACAGGTGTATTGACACGATATTGACTCAGAGATCGTACTGCCTGGCTGGAAGTAGCTATTGATTTTTGGCCTTTTGTTTCCCTTGTCTTCCCTTAGTTTCCAAATCTCTCATTCAGGTTTGAGGGTTTTCCTATCACACACGTCAAATGACTGCAGCTGAGACCTCAAAGTAAGGCAAGGTTAAAAGCAGAAAAATGTATAAATGGCCTCAATCAAATTAATTCCAGAGCAGATACTAAATACTACTCATCCTACAAATGCATGTGCTGAAGGAACCCTTTTGTGTTTAGCCAATCACATGTGCCAGTGTTGATTTGTCATGACATCTAAACTACAGTAATATTGAAATGCACTTAAGCCTTCTATGTAAATCATCTCTTTTTTTTCTTTTTGGTAGTAATTTTATATGGAAAAATAAGATTGTTAGGGTAAATTGATAGTACACTAGTAAACTAGTACGTGTGGGAATGTAGTGCCTTTGCCCCTCCAGCAGTTTGCAGTTCAAGGACAGCCAAAGGCAGAGGCAGCGTCACTGCAATTAGAGGTGGATCAGCATCCAGCCCCCGGCGCAGCCCATGTCCTGCTGGGGATGTTCACATCAAAGGTTTTGCTCTCAGCCAAAGGCTCCATGTGGGAAATCCTTCCTCTTTCGTTCTCGCATGGGGAAGCAAAGAGATTCGCAGCCCTCGTTAGCATGGCCAACATGAAAAATCTCTGTGTCAGGTGCCAAATAAATGATTGCGTGTCCACGTAACCCCCTCACCGCAACACAGCAACATGCCAGCAGTAGCGGGTAGGGGTCAAGTCCGCTTTGCCTGGTGAAGCTCTAAATCACCCCTTGGAAGTACCTATACATCTGCTGGTTGCCTACAGAGACAGAGGAGGGTCATTTAGCTCATCAGCTGGTCATTTTTCGTAGGTGCCAGGATGAAATTCAGTGCATTCGAACTAAACTGAAAATCTGCATCCAGAGGCTCGGCATTTCTAGCAATGCTGAAGCATATGCCCATGCAGAAACACTCATCGGGGATTCCGTGTAGTTGCAGATTAAGACAACTGGTGTAAGACATACTTTTGTAGATAAAACACACCTAATTTTTAGTGTGATAATTGAACTCTGTGCTTTTTGGCAGAGTGGTTCTTACTCAAGGTGATAAACTTAAGGTGTATTGTGAGCAGCATTTGACCACTGTCTTGTTTTGTTTTCAGCTGAAATGGATAGTCAAGTTGAAAGTATAAAAGATCCAATGGAAACTGTGCCAGAAGCTTAACTAATAGGTAAGATATTTATGGCTATTTTCCTTTCCATCTTCCATTTTGGTTCTATTTGAAAACTCAATTTAAAAATGACTGCAATGAAAGTGTGTGATCTTAGATCATCAGAAGGCAGGACAGCAGTGAGATAAGCAGTGGAAGAGTAACAGAGTGAGTGAGTTTTGGCATCACTTTGGAAAATGACAGGCAATCTATACTGGTCAGAACAGGGTTCAGTTCCATGCAATCCGCACGCAGGGAGCAACAGCCTCACATCACGAGGGCTTTACTGCCCTTGGTTCTGCAATGCCCCGCGTCACTTGTGACTGCACTGCTGTAAAGCAAGGCAAAGGCAGCAAGCTGCTTTCTGGAGCTGTGCCGCTTTTCAGAGCTTTACTGTTTTATGTGCTAAATGACGGTGCTATTGCAAGAGCGCTCGATGGTAGCTGTTGCTGTGGAAGTCTTCATGGATGTAAGCAGCCTTAAATAAAAATGAGAGTAATTTGCTAGGAAGACAGCGGTCCAGGCCCACTCCAGCTACAAGAAGGAGTTCTGTGTCTATCTCAGAGCAGAATTTTTAAGCATTAATACACAACGCTGCCTCGGCATTGCCAATATCATACACGGCAAGGTGTGCTATTTATGTAATAGGATTTCATGTAGCTCAAGACCAAATATAGAAGCTTTACAACAGTGGCAGCTGTATCGGAGAGATTTAAAATACAAGGTCTTATTACTGAGCACGCCCCTTTGCCCTTGTCAGCATATTGACAATATGCTGCTGTACTGCTGGAGCGAGAAATACAGCCAATGGTGTCCCTGCTAAAAAGTACCAACACACAACGAGAAAGCGCCTTTGCAATTAAAATTCGGCTTCAACAGCTCTTCCTTCCCCCTTCCCGAGCCTCCTGTCATATGTTCTCTTAGAGAAAAAAAGGAAAAGAAACTAATAAAATCCTCAGAGTTAAAAATACATTGAAAGGTTAATACCCTTCACTGGTTTAAAAAATGGATGTGACAATTATCGCGGCTTTCACGTGTTCTGTAGGAGGGTCTGCATTTCAGCCACGTTTTCCTATGGAAATTAATATCTCCGAATGTTTTGGGCTGCAGTCATTTTTGCTGTATGAAGGTGAAGTTCACCAGAGTAACACCGCAATTAGCAATTAATTAATAAATGTCCTCAATTCTACTGCAAGGTCTCATTCTCCTGGCACCTTTCTGAAGCAAAGGGGCCTGAGATGAGCTACAGAAAGACTTTCCCAGCATTTTAATGGCAAGTGCGGGATTAGAAGTAGAAATTGAACTCTTTGCAGCTCTCCATTTGGGTCCTCCTGACCTTTCTGCCTTGTTTTAATTGCAAGGAGCAGGTCTGTGGGGGAGGACCAATCAGCACATTAAACCTCCAAGGTCTTTGCTCACCACGTTTACTATTTAAATGCGGTGCTTTTGAAAAACGTTGCGTGGTCTGGCACCAAAGCACCACCATTGCCAGGGACCTTTGATAGCTGAACGAGGGGCTTGCTAGGTACCTTGTTGCTGTGGGAAAACACAAAACCCTAATTAGTGCTGCCAGTTTGCATCACCGATTTCCAGAGCTGTGCTTCCTCATGAAACCATGGGTCTGAGGCCAGCAGCCTGTAAGGTCAGGGGTCATGTCAGAGCTCTTCAGGCCCTGTGTGTTGTAGGGCTGGTGAGTGTCTGCCTGAGCAAGCATCTCCACAGCACCATGCATGGGACGAGTGCTGCGCTCCTGATTGCTGCTTGGTCCCTGGTGCAAAAAGCTGAGGTGTTTAAAATGTGCCTGAAAGATGAGTTCTGTTTGAGATCCAGCGATGAGGAGGCAGGAGAGAAGAAATAACTGAATGACAGTTTAGGGCAGGAAAGGTCACTCTGCAAACGTTTAGCTCAAGAAGCATGGGCAGGTTCATAGCATGAAACAGGGAGGGAACAACAGACAGGTTATGGGTTTATGAACTAAGGAAGGCCTAGCTGGTTTGTTGTGTCTTATCCCTTATATTATTGCCTTGGATTTTCTAATAAAATAAATGTGGATAGCTGGAGGAGGTCCCAGTTCCCAGATTATCACCAGGGCCAGTCTCTAGTTCAAACTGATGTGCCATGCTGTGAGCGAGATAATTTATTCCAGTGATTCGCAGAATAAAAGCATGCTTGAAGCTACAGACCGGTGGCCACGGCACTCCGTTAAGGCAGAAATAGTTTACCAAGTCCTCATCAGCAAAAGAGAGAGGTGCTGCACTGATATGAGACACCGTTGAGATAACTGTAGATGTAACATATGTATATACACCACATGACGCACACATTTTGTGCTTGTGATGGATAGGGAAACCTTTGGCTTCTTCATTAGGAAGATGAGACTTGAAGTCTGTGCAAGCATTATTCTTAACTTCTGCCTTTTTTCTTTCTTTCTCTCTTCCCCTCTAGGATGAAAGAAGGATGCAGGAGACAAGAGACCCGACAAAACCCAAAGGGCAGGCGCTGACATCCTATGGCATCATTCTTGGCAGAAAAGAGCACACAGAGGTGCTCAGCGGGTTGGGAGGGAGGGAGCTTTGGGGAAATGACTCTCTGCTTTAATTTCTCTTTGTTCTTCATTGCGTTTTGTTCTGTAAACCTGTTGGAAAGAAACACAATTTCCCAGTTCTGATGATGGTTTGCAATTATTCCTGCAATTACAACAGTTACTTCTGAATGACGAGTCCCTGTGTTATATCGGGTCTCTTTTTCTCCTCCATCGTATTGTCAGCCTGTCTTCAGGTCCACCCCTTTTCTAGCATCTTTATCTTCCTCCCCAGTTCTGATACTGTCTGCAGGCAACCTGTGGGAGCATGTTTATTCCCTGCCCCCCCGCCCTTTTTTTTAAACTGTTCCCTAGGATACCAATGGAGATTTGCTTTGAGAACATGAACTGCCACAAAGGATTATAATCCACACGCACCAATAAACAACATCCCTCCTCGTGCTAGGGATTTGAAAGACGAGATGCTCCAAAATCTCAGATATATTGATAGAGACAGCCCTGCACGTCGCCCACCTCCAGGCTTGTCCATCAGCAGCTCCTGGCAACTTGTCCTAATGCAGAGCAGTCAGCAGCTCCCAACCCAGTTGCTTGAAGAGTCAATGGCTGGACTCTGAGTGCACGCCGTAGGCAAAGCCTGCACATTAACACTATTGTCTTCTCACTTACCTGCTGCCTCATTATTTCCCCTGCCTCTACTCTTTGCAAGCCCAAAGGAGATCTCTGGGGTGCAATAAAGCTAAACCGTGACAAGCATGCGCCATTCCGTGCCCCTCCACGGGTCTTGGGTGCAAACAACACATGGCCTCAAACTGTCAGTACCCCAGATCAATCTGCCTCTTTCCCAGAGAGGTCCGTGCACGTCAAAATCCATGTGCCGTAAGTACAACCTTCACATAGGAGCAGGCAACACGTTTCCTGGAATCCTTGAGCAAAGGAGGATAGCGGGCATTCTACATCTAAAACATCTTTAAATATGGCTTCTGGCTTTAACAGCTTCACACTGTATCTCTTGTGTGCCCTCATTATATTTTCTACTGCATATACATGATTTTTTTAAATTAAAAAAAAAAGCAATTAACAGCTATTTGGATAAGAATGTCTCACCATATGTCAGCTGGTCTGCCAGCAAATGCCGCACAGAAATGTTTAGAAGAGGAACAAAAGGATTTTACGTACAGTTCTCTGCTACACTGTAAATGAAACCAGTAGCAGATATGCACGACGGAAGAGCGCACAACCTGTCCCCAGGCTACAAACCATATTTCAAAATGCCATTGATAATAAGTGGATCCTTTTAACCAAAGTAGTAGTGGTGGTCTCTCTTTCCCCCTCCTGAATAGGCACCAATCCCAAATCAATTATTTATTACTAAAAAAACAAGGCAAGATCCTTTCCGAGATGTGGAAGGATACCCATCCTCCTGCGATCCACGTTTATCCCAGGTATAGGAGCTTTGGCGATGAATTCTCCACCAGCATAACAGCAAGTAAACTGTGTCCCTATGGAATATAGCATGAGCTATGGCATTTGATGGCTGCTGTCCGCTGCAGGTTGATTTGGAAGAGTGTCAAGACAAGCAAGGATTAGAAAAGAAAACAACGAAGGCTCCGGATTTCCCCATGAGAGCACGCATGGCCCCTAGGAACACTGCCTTCTTTCACCATGTGTATGGCTCCAGCACATTTGCTTTTTGTGGTATCTTTGGTGGATGAATGTTTCTGCGTGCCAGCTTTTGTGGCATTTTGCACCATATGGAGGTCATGCCAGAGAAGATCTCAAGGAGATTCTTCATCATACAGTTCTCCTGGAGATTGCTGAATACTTAGAATTGGATCAGCTTTAGAAGAAACATCATAAGCCTTTTAATCTGTCTTATACTCTTGCTAGTTTTCCTAAAGAGATAACTACCCTCTTGCTCTACATTTTGGACTTTTTATTCCCTTTGAAGCCACTCTTCTGTTTCTCTTTCTCATTCCTGTTAGCTTGCCAGATGCATTCCTGATGTTCCTTCACCTCTTTTCCAGCAGATTCCAGTTTTGTAGACAGTGGGTTTGCAAATAGTGCATCTCTGCGATGTACATCCCTTTCTATGTGTCTTCTGTACTTGCTGATTTTGATTTAAGCAGTCTATCATAACAGAAGGTGGAAGAGTGGGAGGAAGAGGAACGAATGCATCAGGTATCTCTCGCTGCAGTTCCGCCGTTAGTGCTGTCTCTGTGAAAAGACAAAGATCAAAGGGATCTATTTCTCTAGGAATGTGAGGGAACTGCCTCCATACGGCATGGGATATATTGGGAAAGCTCATCTTTGAATTGCTCAAAAACACTGAGGACAACCTAGATTGTCAGGTCCTCAGCTGGGGTAAACTGGCCTCAACAGAGCTGTCACGTGTCCCTCAAGCTTTTGCTAGCCTTGGTTTTGGCAAAGAGGCTGGCCACAGAAGCACAACTGTTTGGAGACAAGGGCTCATCTAAGTCCTTGCAAAGACCAACTGATGTAAAGAACAGTAATTAACTGCAAAAATGCCTCATGTTAGACACAATATTTATAACCTCTGACAGTAATTTCATTGCACTTTTCATTCAGCCTTGGTCTTTGAATGGCAGCAAGCCTCTGAAGCTGGGAAAGGTTTTCCTGAAGACACAGCAGCAAGTGTGAAGTCAAGAAGTGTAGGAAGTGTTGAATAAATAAATGTATGAGTTGATTAAATCCTTACAGGACAATCTTCAGATAGGCCTCTATCTTTCTTCCAGTGGATTTTCATTTTCTTATGGCTTCTTTCATTTTTCACTAGTCATAGAGTGGGCAGAGTTGGGTGGTGTGAGTTCCTCAGTTGGGTTTGCTGGTTGCAGCTGGGCCCATGCTCCTCCACACAGTCTCTGCCGATGTGACAGGAAGTGCAGAAATGTGGGAGCTGGTACCTGGCATAGTGGGGAAGCCCCTGCCTGTTGCTGTCTGCACGCAAGGTATCAGACTCTGCTTTAACACTGCAGCTCCTATTTCTGAAAGTGCTGGTCCCTGCTGTGAGGTTCGCTAATCCTCCAGCCAGTGACTGCTCCAGTGATGGGCGGGTTTCCTTCCACGCCGACCTCCAAAGAAGATGTCTGAGATGTCATCTGTAACGCTGGGTCACACATTCACCGCAGCTAATTGCAAATCTTTCTATAAAGCACTGAAAAAGCCTCTTTGTGAATTAACACTGTTCTGCTTTATGCACTTGATCAAAAGGAAAAAAAAAAAGACATTTCTCTATATGCAGTGCATGCCTGCTTTGCTTTCAAACCGACAGACTTAGCAGAGTATGTCGGATCTATTTTCTCGGGGAATAGGGGTTTTTATCATACAATTCATCTGGGATTTGCCTTACCCTGACATTTGTGATATAAAGGAAAAAGTTTTAAAAAAAAGAAAAAGTAATTTTCTTGATCAAAAATATGTTTTTACTTAAATGCAAAGAAATGTAGACTGTTGCTTGCAAAATGTCTTCTAATAGATGGTATAAAAGCTATATAGGCTAATCCACGCCTCTTTTGTTACTCTGTTGTTTATGTGCCGAATTCGCTTCCCAGTCTGTTGTTTTTCCTTTTGTCCATGCCATACGACAGAAAACTTAAGGAATCGATGCCTTCACACATTTGTTTGTTAAAGCAAAACCTTAATAAAACTTGTTCTGAAGACAAGCCCGCATCGCTCATCTGTTTCTTTCCTCCTGACTTTGCCAATCATATGGCAAGAGCCTTGGTTGTTACAAAGGCACCCTTCAGGCTGGATATGCAAGTACGTTGTAGATTGAATATTGTGTTGCCATGATAGTTGAGTCTTGTCGTTGTCAACTGAATGTTGTGTTGGCATGATAGCTGTAGTTTGGAAGAAATGGATCCATCAGAGGGATTTTTGGAAGGCAACAAAGTGAGGTAAGAATGGGGACTTCTCAGCCTGAAGGGGAAGTGGTTGTTGGGTTGACTCTTTATATTTTGTCTTAGTAGCAGCTAGTTAACCTCAGAGAGAAAAATACCAGCAGAAAAATACCTTATTGGATGTAGTTGATGAACATTGCTCTTTTTTATTGCTTTAGTTTCCAATTATCTGAGAAGAGTTGCAGTCTAGAAGGAGATGCCTGGTTTCCTAGATCTGCTGCAAAGAAGTGGTTTTTTTTCCTCTGTAGCAGGCCTACATTTTTGAAAGGAAATAAATAATAAGGAATAATTCATGTCTCACATGAGAAGCAAGTAAATTCCATCCCTCTCTTTATTGTATAGCACAGGGCTGAGAGGAAAAACCTTATTTTTGGAGGCCGAAGAAGGCTACTCAGAGCTTCACTCCGGTATGTTTGTCTGGAAAAGGAGAATTAGGCAAGGAGAAGGTCAGCCTACTGGGAAAATACGATGAACAGTAAAGTGTACTTTTTATTTTATTCCTGTATTCTGTGGCCAGATTGACATCTTCCTCCAAGTCATGTTTGGAAAAGGAGTAGATCTGTGTCTGGGGAAATAAGTTTTTCTTAGCTGATACAGTTGAGGGTCAACCTTGGCGAGCTTTTCTCAGAGCAGCTAGGTTGTCTGTTGTGATTTCTGTGAGAAGGCTTGCTTATCCACACAAATGCTGTGTTCCTGAAAGGAACAGCTTGTGCTTGGAGTTGGTTTGGCTTGTTTTTCCCCCCTCATAGCAGAACTCCTCTTCCTCAGATGCACGGGATGAGGGCTTTGAAGCCTCTGTCCATGTCTTAAGGTGAAAATTGTGATACAGGGCTCTCATTAGGCTGGTGTTTGTAGATTTTGGGGTTTTTTTTGTTGATGGTGGGTTTTTTCCCCCTTAAATAAAAGTGTTGAGAGATGTTTAACTACCCTCATTCCGTTATAATCATCAGTAACTCCTTCAAGTATGTGGCAATTGACTGTTAATTCCTTTGGAATTCACTGATAAAATATTTATTATAATGAAATCCTTTAGCGAAGGGGGGAAGTCCTGATTGAAACACAGCAGTGGATTAGGCCAGTTCTCAGGCTCCTGCTGTACTCAGGATGGGGATGCAGTTGGTAGCAGATCCCTCGTTTGGCATCTGGAGAGCAATTTGGATTGGATGGCTTATGCACGTCCCAGTCAAGACTCTTTCGTTGATAAGAGAGCCTAACTGTGTATGCTCTGGTGGAACTGTCAAGCAGGGTAAGCCTTTTTGTTTGCTCAGTGTATATTCACATAACCTGTTACTCCTGGTTCAAGGATGCGCATTGCCCCTAGCCAGCTCAAATCCAGCCTGTCACATGGGCAGGACATCTGCAGCACCCAGGCTTGTATTTATGCTCTGGGGAGGAAGAGGAGGTTTTTCAATAAACTCAACAGTTAGTTAATTATTTGTGAACAAAAAAGAAGTTTTGTCCAGGTATTTTGTAAGTTCTCATCTGTCAAGTTAGTACTATTACTATTTAGCAATACAGAGTGTTACAAATGAAAGCAAGAGGAACTGTAATGTAATCATAAAAACATACAGCACTACATATTTGCTATCTGCACCACCACCACTTCACAGTTTATCTTTTAATTCCTGGAATGATGCTCTACTCGCATTATTGAACCTATTTATTATTTCAAAGCTTTAACATTTTGGAAAGTCTGATCTGTGGCAGAATAGCTGTGGCAGCTGTTGAAAGCCTTACTGCTGCTCAGTCAGGCTCAGTCTTCTCACTTCCACAGCACTGCCACAAGCTGCATGCTATACCCCATTTCTTTGAGCTGAGAAGATGTTACTAGCAAAATCTTGACTCTCATATAACCAAGTATTTCAGAACAACCTATTAGGAAATCCCTGCTCCTGCTCTGCCCCTTATGTCATAGCCCTATCTGTGTTACTCTTGCAGGAGGGAGGACCCCAGATTCCACCAGGTCCCTCCTGCACCAGCAGCAGCCCTGGCAGAAAGCCCCACACCATCAGGTGCAGATCTGTTCTCTTTTAGGTTTCACTGCACAGCTTGGTAGGGATGCAGAGAAATGCCCTACAGCAGGCAAACTGTTAGCAGCTGAAACCATCTGACTTTAGCACTGGGCCAGCATCTTGCTCAAGCCATAACAAGACTGCCCAGGATGAGTTTGTGCCTAAGATGATTTAATTGAAAATATAACTACAGCAACATACTCTAACAATTCAATATAAGACTGATGTGTCTCTTGCATGCTGGCCAGTCTGCTTCCTGAGTGCACCAATCCTTTGGTTTTTCTGATGCTCCTGCAAAACTAGTGCAGAAGGCTGCTCTGGTTGTTTCAGGGCCCACAGAGTAACTCAAATTTGACAGCAAATCCTTGCCATACGTCTGTGAGGAAGCAAGGCACAGCTGCTCCTCAAAAAACACTAACATCAGCATACACAGCTGGTTTGTGCAGCTGAAATTGGAACTCACCCCCCAGGCACTAGAGGCTCCAGTGTACTCACATTCTCTGGATAGTGTGTGCACCTACACAAAATCACCTTTGCAACAAGTTATTCTACTGCTTGGCCCTGAAGCCTTGGCTTTATTCCTCCTCGTAGCCCAGAGGAAGCCAGCCCCACAGCTCCCAGTGCTGGAGCTCTGCACATCACCTGCAGCCATGCAAGAGAAATAGTTGAGGCTTTAAATCTCTCCAGCCAGACTGTCCTGCAGCAATGCAAGCCATCTGCTCGTCACCAAGAACTGCTCCCTGCTGCAGCCCCATCCCTCACCAAGACCTTAATCGGTCCCTATGTTCCCTCCAACCCCTTTACCCGGTGAAAGGAGAACTGCAGGATGACCTGTAATCACCAGCAGATAGTGTTTACATCAAGGTCCTACATTACAATGCTGGAGTAAAAAAAAACCAACAAAACAAGAGTTCAGTTGTTGCATCTAGATGATGGGATAGAGCAGCCTAAGTATGTTCTATCATGTTAACAATGTGAGGCATTTGGTTTAATTTTTTTGTGTTTTCAGTGAGTTGTGGGGTTATTTATGTTGTTGGAGAGAGCTGCTAGTCACACCACATACCCCAGGGCAGTAAGACCCAAAATTCAGCACAGGAGCCCATCAGGAGGCCAGAGGATTTGGGTGGAAGGGAGATACAGTCACAACTGGGAAGTGGAGGGGATGGTGGGAACACGGAGCAGGTTTTACTGCAGCATCACACCTACTGTCTTTCTGTCCTAGCTGCCTGCAGACTTTTCACTCCCAAAGGATCTCCAGCACCTTGATATAAGACAAGAATCAGCCCTACATTTTGATTTACCTGATCCTGCCTTTTTTGGAAGACAGGGCATTTCAGGGGCACCATCCATACAGTAAATATGAAGGGAACGAGGAGTACCTCCTTGTCCTGGAAAGTCATAAACAAAGGAGCCAGTCACAGTCATTAAACAAAACCATCCAGGGATACCCTTCTAACAGTCAGGTTAGGCATGAGCAGGAGGTACCCATGACAGCTGTGAAATGCAACATATTCATGCAAGACCTCGGAAAGCAAAGGCCTGCAGTGATTTACAGCCCCATAGCCAGAACAACGAGGGCTTTCCATGGGACAGGTTTACTGGATGCCATTGCTGGAGACCAGGATCAAGAGCAGTCAAAGCAAGGGGAAGTGAATTCAGCCTCAATCTAAGTGCTGAGGCAGCATAATGAGGAAGGGAGTTATGAACAGCAGCCCCAGGGTTGTTTGGAGTGACCCCAATGCACGCACTGAGGGGGAGGGCCCCTCACTAGGGGATGGGGCTGAGCTGCCTCCCATCCACGAGGGCACGAGTGCAGCAGAAAGCACTGGAGCAGGATCATAGCACATCCACAATCTCTTCAGACCAACTTTTAGCTGGTTTTCAAAGTGAAGCCTCTACTCACAGCTATGGGGGTCAAGCAACTGAACACTACATGGCCTCAGAACTGCAGTGGGCTCCTGGGGCACCCCAAGCCACCAGTCCTAGGGGGATACAGGCTTATCTGGCCAGGAGGTCCACCAGCCCCAGCTCACCTGGGAAAGTGTGAGTCCCACCACAATAACTGCAAGAAACGCCTTTTCTCAGATCATACCTTACATGTAGCAAGCATTTTACAAGACAACAAGTAAAAAAGATATGAAAAAAAAGATGAAAGAACAGAAATAAACCCTTTGGCTGAGAAGTACAACATAGGTGTGAACCTTGGGAGCCAGCACAGATCAACAGTGTTGTGGGAGAAGAGAGCTGCTGTCCATCAGGAGGGTGGCCACACTCCCCTGGATTTACAAAATAAGTGACAGGAATGGATGGAAAAAATAAAGGTTGATGTAAACAAACAGCAAAAGAGTCTGAAATAGACAAACTGGAGAAGGGTTTGTTTCTGGGCCAAGTTTTCCTGCAGAACACAATATATTACCCTCCCTGAGTGACAAAGCTGTAACCTGGTCTTTGTAGGGGTTACCTGCTCCATAGCAGTCTATGAGCTGGACTCCTTCAGCCAGGTGGCTTTAATTAAATTATCAGGTTTAGGACCTGTGTATTAGATGTTTCAAGTATGGCAACAGTTTCTGGCTGCATTCATTGCTGCTATTGTTGATACAGCATCAACACTGCAGGAAAGAGCGCTTGTGCACTGACTTGATCATATTCTAAGAGCTGGAGGTCACGCCCTGAAAACAGTTCTCTCCAGTAAACTGGATGCAGTAAATGTTTGATGAGTGCTTTTGTGAGAATGCAGAATGAGAGCTGCTAACAAGCAGGAGACAGGACAGGGCAGAACAGACAGCCTATAATTGTGCTGGGATTGCTTCAGACGTCCAGAAGGATGAGGTTGCACAGCACCGCGCTCCCAGAGCAGACTGCAGAGGTTATCACATCCATACCCACTTTCTCTCAGGGCTCTCACAAGCTCCCCTCTGCCATGCCAGCCAGCATGGATGTAGACAACCAGGTTTATCCCATAGCTGCTCCTCAGATCCTTCCCCCAGGCCCTACTTTGCAGTTGGCCAAGGAGCTCTGCCTCCAATTCCAAACGGGCAAAGAGCTGTGCAACACAGGTGTACTCAATTACTACACTCTCAACTCAGCTCTGGTTGTCTCCCCTTCCCCATCTTTGGGAGAGGAGAGGGATTCAGAATGTGTTCCCAGAGAAGTCAAGTCAGAGGACAGGGTTTCGGAACCCCTGTTTTACTACAAGTCCAACAAACACCACCTCCACATACACAAAGATATGGAGATTCTCAGTGCACATAGATGCTTTCTATTCTTAATCAAAACCAAGATATTCTTAACAAGCACTTCCAAAGCAGATGCTTGCCACTCACCTGTGCTACCAGGCAGTTTCTGACCACAGATCCCATCTGAATGGCAACTTTGCACCCGATCAAGTGCCAAGAGCAAATCCCCAGCCCCCAGCAGAGGTGCTGAGGGCAGGAAAGGAACGAGGTGGCCGTGTGCCATGTCTCACCGATCCACAATGGTCCGTGGTGGCTTTTGGGAACGGTTGATTCATTCTTTAGTGAGTAAAAATATAACAAATAGTAATAATAATTAAAAAAATCCTCTGTTCCTTGGCTAGTACATCATTAGAAATGTATCTATCTGAAATAATTAAAATTTAAAAAAAAAAAAATTGGCATGTTTTTCCTCCATAAAATTGCCTCTGAGGCCTTGCAAAGCCAAGTGCATTTGCAGAGTAGGAAGGGGAAAAAAGAGATTAAAATAATTACAGCTTTCCTTGAGTGGGTCTGCTTAAGAGGAGATTAAAAAAAGGCACGTCGAAAAATCCCCTTGACTCCAACCTCTGCTGGCGCCCATCTGCCATGTACTTAAGCCACCTCGGCTGCGCTCCCAGGCCGGCCCTTGGAGGCTCTGTGCATCAGGATGTGATGCTTCCCCTAGAAAATGAGCTCTCGACAAAAACTGAGTGGAGACAAAAATGCCTGTAGGCTGTAACACCTGGACCCAAGCAACCCAAGGGGATGCAGTGAGGCCTGCTGACCATCCCCACAGCATCACCCCAGCTTTGCTTGGGCCCCCCCCAGGATTTGCACCAGCCTTTGCTCATCCCTCCCAGGACAGGGCACACAGGAGAGGTGCGAGGACATCCCCCTTCCTCCAGACTGCCATGAAAAAGCTCACGCTGAGGGGAGCATGGCCACTGGCAAAGCCCATGGCCATGGCATGCAGGTGCCATACATGCCTCTTTGCTGGCTCTCAGGAGTACCACTGGATCCGGTGCTCTATTTACTGCCAAGCTCTTGACTACCTTTGAAGTCATTTATCCATATTCAACCCACTCCTCTCACAGGAGCACTGTGAACGAAGGTGCGGGAGAGGAACCACATCTTGCACCAGTTCAGCATCTGCAATAATCTGCAGTGGCACAAAGCCACCGGTGTCAGAGCCACATGGCTTTGCAAGACATCCCCAGTGCGTCAGACCTGCCTGCTTTGTTCCCAGTTATCCCAAATTCCCGGCAGACACAGAGGATGTGCTCCTTTGTGTTGCATTGGGGTGAGCTGGGTGGCACTGTGACACAAAACTTTTTATCAAAAAAAAGAAAGAAAGAAAGCAAAGATCCTACCCTGAGCACCAAGGAGGCAGTCGGCACCACGACACTGAGCTGAGCCTGAACTTAGCGTGACCCTGTGTCACTCCTTGTGCCTTCCCACAGCTTTTCCTCCAGAATGGAGATGTAAAAACAAAAGATTAAAAAATCGAGTGCCTGATTTCGTTAGCATCAAACTTCATTACTGCAAGCAGCTAATAGGAAATGTGGCTTGTTTTAATTTGCCTGTTAATTTATTAAACAACTGTTTCCTCAGAGTGCATGGACACCTCATCTCCTACTTCTGTCCCTTTGCTGCATCACTGGAGCCTGGAGCGCCAGAGCTCTTCTGGCAAAAGCGCTGCCGTGAGGTGCCAGGGTTTGGAGGCCAAGTGCCCCAAAGCAGTGCCCAGTGGGAGCTAACACAGAAACACTGGAGCTGCTCTGCTCCAGTGTGTGCATCCTGTTACCTGCAGCATGGTTGAACTTTTTGTTTGCAGAGGGGGAACAAATGACTGAGGACATACATAGTTTCTGACAAGTTTTTAGTCACCCATTCGCATGGCACATGCTTCAGCAGGCAGGAGAGGATCCCCTAGGTCACCACAGGTAACATTAGCACATGGGGGAGAAAGAAACGCATAAATATCAATAAATACCTCCTTGGCAAAGGGACAGAGAACATTTTTTTGGAAACAGTTAACAGGAATTTGGAGAAAACCTGTAGCGATTTGCACTGAACTCATGAGACAGATATACCTCAGAAAGCACGCTGGTGATGCAATGGCATGATTTTACTCAACTCTGCCATGCTCCTGAGCTGTACTGAGGAGCTCCGTGCTGCGGGCTGCCTTGGTGAGTCCTTCCTTGGCTCATGTTGGGTGCCCTTCCTCTGTGCTGGGTGATGTATCACTCTCCCTCAGGGTAAGAAAAACCCATTTGTGCTCTTTGGAGTTCCTGGAGGGGAGAGGAAACACATTCAAACTACAGAAACCCCAACATTACAGGCATTAAAGGCATTTTCTGAATCTGCCAAGCTTGCGCTCCAATGTGCTATGCCAGTGCTTATGTAAGCAATTAATTTACATAATAAAATTTTAATAAAGATGCCTGATGAGTGCTCAGCTGTGTTTTTCCCTACACGCGATGGAGGAATCTGTGACTAAGCCCAGCGCTGCAGAGCACAGGCATTGAACCCACTCGTGCAGCGTGCCAAAGAGCTGTGTGGGACACCTGTCCTGGCACAAAGAGCCCCACAAAGCCGTCAAACTGTCCTTAATTAAGTGTAAGATGACTGTATTCATTCAGAGGTGCCGTATCGATCGGAGCTAGTGCTGCGCCCGTCACTCACGCCGGTTTAAAGTTCCCGACTCTACGGCAATCGATACATGCAAATGCAGCTGCCAGAGAATTGAGATGATTTCATTCTTACCAAAAGTGCCGGGATCAGAAAGATCACAAGATGGAAATGCAGCTCGGGCCCACCCGACACGCTCCTGAGGGACATCTCCTACCACTTGGCTGCCTTCAGTTTGTAAACAGCAGTTTAGATCTTCATCAGGAGAGACTGGGGAAAGGGAGCAGGCCAGATGTTAGCATATGTGAAATCTACTGTCGTTTGACTTTGTGTGATCTCCTATAGCCCTGACATAGAATCATAGAATTATAAAACCATGCGTGTTGGAAGGGACCCATTAAAGGCCATCCAGTCCTACCCCCATGCACTAAACAGGGAAACCTACAGCTCCATCAGTGCTCACAGACCTGTCCAGCTTGACCTCGGCTGTCTGCAGGTACGGGGCACAACCACCTCTCTGGGCAACCTGTGCCACTGCCTCACAGCCCTTATGGAAAAAAACTTCTTCCTTATATCCCATCTAAATCTCCCCTCTTTTAGTTTGAAACTATTATTTCCTATTGTCCTATCACACAGACCTTATAAAGAGCCTGTCCCTGCTTTCTTACAGCCCCCCCATTAGAAACCGAAAGGGCATCCGTGGACTTGGGAATTTGCTTGTGGCAGTCTCAGGAGGGCCAGTGGGAGACATCTGGACCTGCTTGAGTGTACAGCCAGTGCTCTCCACCTGTGAAAAGAGCCCTGCTCTCTGCTCCCTGTTCCCTATTCTCTGACATGTGGAAGAGCATGTTGGTGAATAACATCAGCAGAGGAGGCAGGTTATAGAGAGGAGCAGAGAGGCAGAAAAAGAAGGGCTGAAAAAGAGGACAATTCTACAAAATAAACTATTAGACAAAGCTGGTTTGAAGTCCAAATCGGTCAGAAAAAAAAAAAAAAGGAAAAAAAAAAGCTTTCACAGCTTCATAGGATTTTCAAGCTATTATGATGAAAGAAAGGTTTGGAAGTTGCCATCGTCTCATCATCGCCCATCTCCACTGCTCATCACTTTCAGGTTCGATCCTAATAACCTGTGGGTGAAGGAATCCCATTTTGAAATGATCCACTTTCATCTCTTTCTTCTCAGGAGATGATGGCACCGAGCGTCTGTCTGCTGTTCTCAGACTCTTCTGCTACCCCAGAGACCACAGCTCCTTGGGACAACACTGCTGCAATCAGCCACCCCCTAATGAGATCCCCCACCACCATAATGCACATTTAAATACCAACAGGAGCCACTCAAAACCTCCAGCATGCCATTGAGAAGTAATTGGAGTGTTTCTCATCTTGAAATGTCAGCAATTAAAAAAAGACCAAAATGGGAAAAAATAGATCTTTTTCTTTTGTACTCTCCCTTTTCCCCCTTCCCTTTCCATTCCTTCTCTCAGACACAGGCACAATCTGGGGAATGATGGAATTTCCAGCTGTGAAACAAGGGCAGGAGCAGTCAGCTAGCAGCTGGGCTGCTATCTTGGGTGTTTGGCCAATTAGCTGATTGGCCAATAAAGATTTCTGTATATGCAGAGACGCATGCACATCTATCTCTATCTATCTACTTTTAGAAGTACATATATATAAAAGACTCCTATACCCATAAAATCATAGAATCATTAAGGTTGAAAAAGACCTCTAAGATCACCCAGTCCAACCCCAACCCATCCCACCACGCTCAGTGACCACATCCCTCAGTGCCACATCTCCATGGTTCTTGAGCACCTCTAGGGGCAGTGACTCCATCACCTCCCTGGGCAGCCCATTCCAGTGTCTCACTGCTCTTCTGGAGAAGGAATTGTTCCTAACAGCCAACCTGAATCTCCCCTGGCACAACGGGAGGCCATCCCCTCTTGTCCTATGGCTGCCACCTGAGAGCAGAGGCCGACCCCACCTCACACAGCCTCCTTTCAGGTCATTGCAGAGAGTGAAGAGGTCTCCCCTGAGCCTCCTCTTCTCCAGGCTGAACACCCCAGGTTCCCTCAGCTGCTCCCCATCACACTTGTGCTCCAAATATTAACACAGTGCTCGAGGCATGGCCTCATCAGTGTTGATGACAGCGGGAGAATGTCTTCTTTCAACCAGTCCTCCAGGCAGCACTCCACTGGCAGCTAAATGCCAGGCATCAGTGCTTAAGTAGCCTCATGACAGATTAAAAATAAAAAAAGAGGTGTGCAAGAAGCACATATACAAGGTGCCTCACCATGCTCAGCTTACTGTGCAGCTGCTCAATGCAGATTCACCTCACCTGCAGTGTTATTAGAGATGAGTGGACAAAACCAAGGGTTATAGAGCTCATTTATCTTTGTATGTCTCCTTGGGTCCATTAATCAGCTGCTCTCTTCGCAGATAGTGCCTCTGACAACACTCCAAACTCCAGCAGGGCCAAGCCACATCCACTTCAGCACCTGGGTGCCATTAAATGCCAGGGTACAAGCAAAACCCAGAGTAAGGGCTGTGCAGCAGGAGGCTTTAGGTCTGTTTTCTCCATAACACTGTAATGGCAGCAGCCAGTAGGAGTGCTGGAGGCTGGTGGAAGCTTGCAAGGTGCTGGCTCACAGCTCCATGAACTGACCGCTGGTACTTGAGTGCCTGAGTATGATTGCAGTGCTCTGTGCAATTACTTTGCTCTCATTCTGTGACCCTGTGAGAAAATACAGGGTTTCATCTGCAGGTTAAGCTTTTATTTCAAGCTTTGCTCAGCAACAAATCCTGCTCAGTCTTAGCCTGCAAAAAAACCAAAGATTACTCTCTAAATCAAACAGTATAAGCAAATGCAAGAATAAGGGTGTAGATGCATAAAACAAAGTAAGGCCCAGAAAATCAGGTTGTATTTCCATTCTTAGGGAATTACAGCGTTGATATGATCATTTTACTGATCTGAAATACTAAACACCCAAGTCACCTCTAGTTAAGTGGAAAGCCGCAATATTCTTTCAAATGCGCTGTATCGATCGCAGCGTGCTCCGAAACCAATCAATCTTTCCATTTCAAGTACTGGGCTGTGAGCAAAGCAGCAAACACAGACAATGCTTGCTGACAGCTATGGACAACTTCACCTTTCAAGAACCTCCCTGCTGCCCAGCTCCTTGGTACAATCCCCTCGCCCCAAGCCTTGGCCACCACATGCTCCTTCTAGAATCCAGAACCTCCCCATCTCGTCCACCTCACTCCCACTTCTTATGTTAGGGTTTTGCAATGCTAAATCAGCTTGATGAAGCACGGTAGAAGAATTCAAGTATGATTGCTGGGCTGAGCGCAGATAAAAGAATGGCATGAATGTGTTTTTCGATCTTGGAGAAAAGCTACGCTGTAAGCAGTGGATCAGCTCTCAAAAGGGGATTTATTTTGCTGTTAATCTGCTGCACACAGTTCCTCACCTCATGTCCAGCAGAGCAGGGGCACAGTGCGTCTCTCGAGGACACCCCACTTATGGGCATGTGGTGGCCCAGAAAAAAGGGACCCTCTGGGTTGACCTTGGTCACTTTGGCTACTTTGAGCAGATGATTGTTTTCTTCTGGAGCGAGGGAAAGAATCGTAGAATCACAGAATCATCAAGGTTGGAAAAGACCTCCAAGATCATCTAGTCCATGCCTCCACCTACCACCAATATTTCCCCACTAAACCATGTCCCTAAGTGTTTCTTGATCACCTCCAGGGATGGTGACTCAATCACCTCCCTGGGCAGCCCATTCCAGCACCTGAATACTCTTTCAAAGAAGAAATTTTTCCTAATATCGAACATGAACCTGCCCTGGTGCAACTTGATTCCATTTCCTCTCATTCTATTGCATTTACCTGGGAGAAGACCCCTCACAGCTCTGCCGCCCTTCTTTGGACACGCACCAGAGCCTTGATGTCTTTCTCGTACTGAGGAGCCCAACACTGAATACAGCACTCAAGGTATGGTTTCACCAGTGCCAGTACAGAGGGACAATCACTTCCCTGCTCCTGCTGCCAGCACTATTGCTGATACAAGCCAGGATGCCATTGGCCTTCTTGGCCACCTGGGCACATTGCTGGCTCATGTTTTGCCGAGCACTGTCCAACACCCCCAGGTCCACTACACAGGCTTCCAGCCACTCTGCCCCTAGCCTGTAGTGTTGCCTGGGGTTGCTGTGTCCAAAGTGCAGGACCCGGCACTTGGTCTTGCTGAACTTCATCCCATTGGTCTCAGCCCTGCTTTCCAGCCTGCCCAGATCCCTCTGTAGTGCCTTCCTACCCCCAGGCAGATCAGTGCTTCCTGCCAACTTGGTGTCATCTGCAAACTTACTGAGGGTGCACTCAATCCCCTCATCCAGGTCATCAATAAAGATATTAAGCAGGATGGGCTCCAATTCTGACCCCTGGGAACACCACTCACAACTGGTTACCTGCTGGATGTAACTCCATTCACCACCACTCTCTGGGCCCAGCCATCCAGCCAGTTCTTCACCCAGCAAAGAGTGTACCTGCCCAAGCCACAGAAGAGCAGCTCCCTTGCTTGTGGTAGCTTTCTCCTTTTGTTTGTCTTGTGACAAGTAAGATGCCTTCTGGCACTAAGTAAACTCTCACCACTCAAAACTTTTCTCTCACTTATTTCCCAAAAATCTGCAATCTTATTATCCTTAATTACAGAGCACATTATAATGCCCTAGTATTACACAAGATTTGAACTCTAGAAAAATACTCAGCATGTTATGATTTAAATTAGTAAATATAATTTCATCTCAATAAACCTTTTTCTCAGTTTCAGATCTTGGTGGGAAAGTTGTGGCAATTGTTCAGGAGTGTCAGTCAATTAAGTCACACCAAGATAACAGCAATTAGCCATACAGAGGAGCAGTGCACGTTTTGCTCAGAGTGAGTAGAGCATGTATTTCCCATTCATGAAAAGCAGCAAAATGAAAAGAGGATTTTTTTTAAGAGTCATGTGTGCTGTCAGAAACGAAATATTAAAAAAAATCAATATTAATGAGAAGTAGATAGTGAAAATGCTATAAATCTGATCATGCTGTCTGCACAATTTTGCTGAAATGCTGTTACTTTCTTATAAAAAAGGACACTGAGGGGAAATAAATAATTAAGTGAACAAATCGAAGCAAAACAAAACAAAAGAGAGAACAAAAGAAAGGGAAGGGGAGAACAAACCCCAGCCCAAGGACTTTGCTCACAGATGGGCTGGTCTCAGCCTTTCACTTGGATGTGAATGGCGTGGCTCTGCTTGCCAGGCTATGAACTTTTCAAACGCTTGCACCATATGTGTGCTGCTGACTGGATGCTGTTTTCCAGCAAAACGAATTACAGAGGCTCCCTCTGGTGCAAATTGGATGAGTTCTCAATTTTCTTAACTTTGAAGCATCGTGTTTTCAGCCAAAGCTAATCCTTAAACACTTGGCTCGGGAGCCTGTAGCAGAATGAGGAAGTGAGGAGGCCAAATGGTGAAATGGCACCTCCCCAGAGGGGCTCCTCTTTAAGAGCCCTTCTGGTCACATTAGTGAGCAGCTTCAGGGAGCAAAGCTGATGGCTGGAGAAGTGGGGATCAAAGAGACCAGATGCCTTTGATGCTACCTGGGCGCAAGATCCAAGCAATGTACATTTAAGAAACCTATAGGAAATAGGAATTGGATAAACTTGCTTAGTTTGGAAGAAAGCTCTTGCGTACGCTGCCTATGGGGACCAGAAATTATCACTTGACATGCGCTGGAAGGTATTCTATGAGACCTCACAGGACTAATTGAGAGTATCTTAAAAGCAACTTAAAAGATGAATTCTTCTGGACTTCAGTGGTTCTGGTTAAGGTCCCTGAGAAAACATCTCAAACACGTTGCTCTGTTCTAGAAGTGTTTTGAGTTCTCCAAAAACCATTCTGTGTGTTTTATTGAGGAAATGGAGCAGCTATACATGTGCTGAAATGTGAAACACTGCAAAGATTTAGTGAACTCCTGTTGGAAAACCCAATCTTAAAAAATACGAAACAGTAAGGAAAAAGTTTTTTGCTGAAAATATTGAGAAGTAGGCTTTAGATTTGATGGCCTTTAAAAAAAGATTTCCATTTTATTTCTGATCCTTCCATTAACTGCCTGGTTTGGGACAAGCTGTAATAACCTGCCACAGAAGGAAATATACTTAATTGATAATGTCAGTGAAAGCCTTGTGGAGCCCTCCCTCACAGGGGCTTTGAGTAGGCAGGCTCCTGTGAACCCTGAAGTCATCACTGCATTCCTTATTACAATGGCATCAATCCTCAGACCAGAAACCATCTCCACTGCTTCCAGAGAAAGCTGATAATTACAGTAATTATCTGGTGATCCAGCATGGCTCTATTCTATTAATTGAATCCTATCTCTGTTGTTAGTAGTGCTGTCTTCACTCTGAAGGACATCAGATCCAGCGTCACAGACCCTTGGGCTAATCTGTGTTGATACAGGTCCTTTGGAGACAAAAAGGATACAAGCCAGTGCACACCAACCAAAGACAATGTCATGAGGTTCTCCTCCAGACTGCTTACTGAGTCAAGACATAAATGTTTGGTCAAGAAAGTACCTGCCTCAGGCACACACCAACCAAAGTCCGAAGGAGAAATCCTGGTTCTATTGAAACTGAAGGTAAAGTATGCCTTGACATCAGTGAGGCCAGATGTCCTTCGGCAAGCCTCCGTGTTTTTGGAGTCTTGTGGGATGTACAAGTGCTTCACAGATCCCTCCTATATGAAGCAGCTGCTCATTTGCCCAGGGCCCATTTGTCACCAGCTTCCTCTTCTCTGCTCTCTGAGAGCCCAAAAGACAACCTGCCTGGGTTCCTGATTTGAGAGTGTTTTAAGACCTCAGATCTTCTTTTATGTTTATTTATTCCTCTATCTTTTCCCATTGCCTACTTCAGTAATCCTCATCAAATATTTATGCTTCTTTATTTCCCTGCTGCAGACCATTTAATCATTTCTGCTCTGCTATGGGGTTCTGTATCTCTGGTCCACTTCTTTCTTCTTAATTGCTATGTGAAAACAAGCAATCTCTGATTTCATTCTCACAGATACATCTTTTTATTCTCGCTTTGTTCCTTTCCTACCCATCCAATCTGCTTACAGTGCAATGTTTAAGGAGGCAGCCTTCACTCCTACTCTCCCTTCCTTTCCTCATGCCTTTCTTTTGATGATCAGAGTACCTCCGCTTCTCTCCCCTGTGACACTGAGATCTAGATCATAATGGTCTGGACTTTCCTTCATTCAAGTTGATGTTATTGATGGCTGTGCAACCAACCTGACTAATCACACGGGAAGCATGTGTGAGGGCTGGGTTCCATCTGGTTGATTCTGGGGAGCTCAATGGGCAAATAAGATGATCCATAAAATGTTAATTGTGGCCCAAACACTGTCCCTAGCTTGAGCTGTCACTGCTCATAAAAGCTAAGCCAATTCGCACAGACCCACCTCTGGCTGAGGTGCCACCTTGTCAGTAAAACAAGTCAGTGCACTCTTTGAAATGTGTCATGATAAATTACTTCAGGGTTATACATAAAGTTTTCCAGAAAAGCAATGATACTTCATTTAATGTCCTAAAATAAAATTTCACTAAAATACAGCAGTTTCTAGTGGGCTTACGAAGGTAATTCTGATTTTTGGAAAACACAGGACTTTACAAGAAATAATACAGGCAGCTTCTTCAGCATGAAAAATTGCACGTGGGATACCACCGTGGGACACTACACGGTGATTCTGGCTGGGGGCAGTGGGAAATGAACTCACATCAGAAAAGTGGGAGGGGGGGTTAGAGCTGAGCTCTTGGCCAGGAAAGAGTACAAATCAAATAAAACAGCCCTGCTACTGTGAAAGGAGGCAAGCGGAGCTGCTCGGCTGTATAGAATACCTGTCACTGCACTTACTCCCCCAGAAAAGAGAAAGCACTGTCCTTTGAGGATAGAGCAGAGATGAAATATCACAGCGTATCTCAAGCTCAGAGCTTATCCAGAAGAACCGGGCAAACTGAGTTGCTCCATGTTCCCAGCAAGGAAGGTCTAGGCTTGGTAATGTATGATAGTATCATCTTTCTTCCCTGTTTTCTTTATTTAAAAGTTCATCTTGGTCTTATTAAGTCAATTTTAACAGTGGTATATTTACACCAGCCTACCAACGCACTTTTAAGAGACAACTGAAGTGCCACAGAGACATACACATGCAAGAAGCCCTGCAGGGATGCAATGCCAGATCGATACCCCAGGAAGTTAGCAGGTTATTAAGATAAATGATTATCATGAGATTGGTTTTAAAGTTTGTAATACGTACAGAAATTTAAAGGCCTGTTTAAATTATGGCATCAAGACACTACCTTGCAAGAAAAATTCCACTAAGGTCAAGGAACACGAGATGGAGGATATGTAGAAAAAAGTCAATAAATGTCCATGACCTTAATCTGGGTTTTAAAATTAGTTTTAAGGTTTTATAAGATATTTGAATCCTCAGCTTCTGTTGAATCACAGTGTTTAAAGCATTATCATAGTGATATCCTGGTTGTATAAGGAACAGGAACATGGTAAATCCAAGGTGTACTTGATCGGAAATGAAAAGGGTAAAGAAACAGTATTGTTTTAAAAAAAATTTAAGCAGTGAACAAGCTCTTTGGTAAAAGGAGGGGGAGACCTTTTCTGTCCTTGTGGTGCTTTGTGCTGCCATTACAATATCATAGGCAATTAAATATTTTAAGTCCCAACTGTTCTGAATTATTTTTTGATGGTCTTGGGAGCCTGGAGAGTTCCCAGTTTTCTGGAAGCTGGCAAACATCATCCTAATTTTCAAGAAGGGTGAGAAAGAAGTCCCTGGTACTTACAGGTTTGTCAGTGTCAGTTTGGTGCCTGGCGAAAGTATGAAGATTATTCTGGGGGTTATTGGCAAACACCTGAAAGACAAAGCACCATTAGTCACTGCCAATATGTGTTCACGAGTGTAAAGTCCTATTTAACCAACTTAATCTCCTTGTATGACAACCTTAGCCACCTAGTTGACCAAGAGAAGAGAGTTGATGTAATCTTTTTGGATTTCAGTAGAGCTTTCAGTGCTGTTTCTCAGAGTATCCTTCGGGACAAAACGTCCAGCACAGAGCTAGACAAAAACTTAAACATAATGCAATGGGTGAGCAATTGGCTGATGGGTCAAACTCATCAATACATAAATGGGGTTACATTAGGCTGGGGGCCAGTCACTACCAAGGTTCCAGAGGGCTTCATTTTGGAGACACTTCTCTTTAATGTTTTCTTAAATTACCCAGATACAGGACTCAAAGGTATGCTAGGTAAGTTTGTGGATAGCATTAAATCTGGAGGAGCTGTTGACTCCCCTGGGGTTTGAAAGGCCTCGCACAGATCTAGACAAATTAGAGAGCTGGGCAATCACCAACCACATGAAATTTAACGACCACAAGTGCTGGATTCTGAACCTGGCACAGGGCAATCCTGGCTATATGTGCAGACTGGGGGATGAGGGGCTGTAGAGCAGCCTTGCTGAAAGGGATCTATTTGCTCATGACAAGTTGAACATGAGCCAGCAGTGTGCCCAGGCAGCCGAAAGGGAACAGCGGAACTGGAACCGTGATAACAATTAATTAAATAAATAAATAACAAGATGGACATTCAGGCTTATCAAAGCAGAGTCAGTGGGCAGGCTGCTCTGGATAAAATCCTGCTGCCACCAAAGTCAGAGGGAGAGTTGTCACTGCGTATTCTAGAGGCTGAGGTGATACCACGTGTTAGGAAGCTGCCTTGCCCTAGCCATGAAGTAGGGATGGTGGCTCTGCTTTTCTTCCTTGCTGCAGCTCTGCTGTCTATTTACATGGTTCCAGAACATCCTTAGTAGAGCAGGACCTCTTGTTCTTTCACATTCATTTCTTATGCGGGATGTGATGTTTGAGGTCAGTCCAAAAGCCACTGAGTAAACTGGCTTTGCACTGTTTTCTTCATAAAAAATGATCTTTTAAGACAAACCACTTTATCTCCTCTGTTCTTGCTGGCTCTGTACCTCCCAGCAGTGCAAACCCCTTCAGATAATTCATTTTCTTGTAGCTCACCCACGGAAGCGGCCTCTACCATTTAGGGTGTCTGTATTTGGAGCAGGTTGTTTGTGACAGTGGTTTGCTACCAGCACCTTCAACACCTTTGCAAAGGTGGGCACTGAAGGACATCTCTAGAGATCAGCTATAAGGCATGCACAGTAGTGTGTCCTACAAGCCTGGGGGCATCTCAGGAAATGTTCATCTGTTGGGGAATCATAGAATGGGCTGGGTTGAAAAGGACTACAATGACCATCGAGTTTCAACCCCCCTGCTATGTGCAGGGTCGCCAACCAGCAGACCAGGCTGCCCAGAGCCACATCCAGCCTGGCCTTGAATGCCTCCAGGGATGGGGCATCCACAACATCCTCTTTTTTCTCTACAAAGAGGAGAGACAGAAGAGAATTTGATTAAACTTATGGAGCTCAAGTCCTGTCCTGTGTTTTCAGTTGAAAAGAACAGCTTGAAACAGTATCAGATGTGACTGTGATGAATGTTGGAGAGGGCATTTAGGAATAAGAGAGCATCCAAAGGCATCCCCATTGCGTAACTGAACAGTTCATGGGCTGTACCTTGCAGAAGAAAGACTGTTTATAAGAAAATGTTTCATGGTACACAGAGTTGGTGTTTGCACTGCAATGCTGCCAAAGAAGAAACTGAAATTTAAGTGAGGTTGCAGGAAGAAACAGCAGGCTTTTTATGGTGTAAGAGCTGTTGTTCAAGGTCGGTGATAAATAATTCTTGTGTTTAAGATAACACAAGACATGCAGAACTAGAGATAAAACGAAATTCTGCACAGAAAGTGGACAGCCTTGTACATCAAGCTATCCTACGTGTATTACAAACTGATGGTAACAAGGACTACATCTTTGGTCATCTTCCAGGGGAGAAGAATTGGAGAGAAAAGAAAAAAAAGCCTCAAGACATCCCTTTGTAGTGGAAGAAGCTCTGTTTCAGATCCTCTGCCATTAAGAAGATGCTCTTCTTCTTGCTCGAAGAAGACTAAGACTCGGCAAGGAAACATCATTCACATCATTCCCACCTGATTCATCTGCCCAGTGGGTCACTTGCTCTGCTATCTGGCGTGTAAGAGACCATCAGGAGGTTCTTCAGGACTTCAGATGAGAGAAAGATTATCTGAAAACAAGGAGAGGACTGCCAAGGTGAGCATCACCTCGAAGACAGTGTAAGGATGTGAGACATTAGCACATGAAAACAAATGGAGAAAGTTGAAATAACTTTGAAAACAAATGTTTGAAAAAGATTGGGAAGATCAAGCAGAGAAGACAGCATGAAAAATGAAACCGTCAAGGAGATAATGAGGCATAAATGGCTGTCAGAGAATAGGAAGCTCCAGTGGGTGGATCAGATGCATGTGACAGAAAAGTGAAAACAGCCAAAACAAGTGATGAAGTGGCAGCTTAGATCTTCAAAGAATGCCAGGCTATTCACTAGAGGACTAATATGCTTTGAAGCAAAGGATACAGTCAGGAAGGTAATTGAAAGGAGGTAGGGAATGGCTGGGAAGAAGACAGCTATTAAGTCAAGGGTCAAAGAGAAGTGGTACAAAGCAACGTGCTGACAGAGACCAAAGGGAGACGGCTTTTCATGTACTATGGGAAGTGCCATAAGAGCAAGGGGCACAGACTGGGCTTGTCCAAGTCCATGGGGAAACAGCAGCTATTTTGGGCTGATCTTTGACAAAAGGCAGGCATGGGCAGAGGGAATGTGGGCTTCAGAAGAGCAACAAAATAGACCAACTGGTGGTAAATTAATGGTGTCGGCGTATAGCTGGGAGGGGTAAGGAGCGACACCAGAGGCCTTGAATTTAGTATTGACATGCTTGCTGTTCACCTGCTTTCCAAAGTGGTCACGGTGGGGTACCAGGAAAAGCCTGGAGTCATCGCAGGCTTTATGGCCGGTGAAGAAGAAACCGCTGGAGCTTTCGGGAAACTGTCCTACCATCATTCTGTAATGAGACATTTTTACAAGTGTTGATTTTCTGTCCGCCAATTTTATCCAAGTTTAATTAAAAGCAACCAGAGAGAGTAAGAGAGAGAGAGGAGGGAGGAGATAAAGTTATTGAACTTCACATTCCATGGACACAAGCACGATTTGGCAACAAAGTGAAGCTCTTGAGGTTTTTATCCTATTTTTTTCCCTGTTTTTAATGATATGTGCTAAGTTTATATTTATGGAGCTGCAGCTCCCTTGCGCTGTCACTTCTGGCTGGCCTCATTACAGCTCTCGCAGTACATGGCCGTTAATACTAATTCCATAATGACAGTGGAGCACTGAAGTAAAATTTAACAGTTCCTCAGTTAATCATTAAAATTAGCCTATCTCGGTGGATGCTGGATCTTCTAATGTTTCAGAGCAATGCAATTTCAGGTAATAAATGAGATGGTGAAAGAGGGTTTTTAATGTGTTATCACCCCGTGGAGGGCAATATGAGTGCCTCCATCTTGGCTCAGGAAAGTTGGAAGGATCTGCACAAGCCAAAGCCTTTCTGTAATGGTTCACCAGGCAAAACTTATTTGGACATAGCCATGAGGCATCAAGAGGTCAAAGAGGCTTAAGCAAATCAAAGATAACCGGAGCACAGCATGTGAATGACCACGTCGTATTTTCTGATGTACTTTTAGAGTTGTTGCTGGGTAGAGGGAAATGAAAAGGGAGGCACAGCTTTGGTAAGGATGATATGCACTGCAATTAACCCTGCCAGGCACAGATGCCTGGGGCTTTTTCAGGGCTTCAGTCAGATTTCTTTTATTATTATTATTCACTATTTTCTATGTTATTATTCCCAAATTGGATGGTGTTGCCTACAAGATGAAATGCTGTGGCATGACCTTGAGATTGATGCGGCCTCAGAAGCTGGGGGGACATTAGAGATGGCTCAAGAAAGGGACAGCTGTCCTGTCAGGTTAATGAGGAATTCCTGCCGATGAAGGCTTTTCACCAGACAAAAAAAAAGGTATTTTATCACTGGAAAGACAAGAGTTGCAACAACAAAAGATAAAAATTTTGTTCTTCCTTACAAGCAGATGACTGGTGGGAAATCATTATTACAGACACTTCAGAAATAATCACTGTTGTCTCTTCTCAAACGTTTCTGCTTAAAAGTTGCAGACAAGTTTTCTTAAATAATGGTCTCGAAATCTTTGCCTCGTTCCAAGAAGAAAACCACTGAGCTAAATAACTGCTAAGCTAATAAACACTTTAACTTGTGGTCTAGTTGCTCTTTTATGAACTACTGTCTTTAACATTATTGCCTTGAGCGTTGTGGCCACACAAATCTGTCTGTGCTCTGTAGGCAGAGGATTTAGGATGTAAGTTGGTGCAAGCAGCACCACTGAATCCATTTCAATGGGTGAAGTCCATCAGTGTGGTACAGCCAGGCTCTGGGCAGGGGCAAGGAGCAAAAAGTGCCCCGAATGGTGTGAATGTGGGGTAGTCTGGGGAAGGGCACCTGTGCTCATGTCATTCAGTTGCTCTAGGGGAGGCATGTCCAACCCATCCTGTGGCTGCCCCCTGCCCCACACCATCATAGCAGCAGCTCTGCCCCACTGAAAGGCCTAGCTTTATAGCAGTATGCACATCTATGAACAACTGATCTCAAGGATGAAGCACACAAAGAGTAAAATGCCATCAAAAATTTCTGCTGAACATCTGAGAGCTCACTGAGAACTGCAACCGCTGCCATCGAACCAGACTGCTGTGTTAGTGTCACAAAAACAAGGTCACACACTCCTCTACCTTTATGGTTTTGTTGTTCTCTTTTATGTTTTAATAATAAAAATATATTAAAAAAGAAATTTTGTTACTTACATAAACTATATTCTGTATTTTATAGGCAGCTCGAAACAATTCCTCTTCACTCAGTGCAGCCCAGTCAAGCCAAAAGGCTGGACACCCATGCTCTAGGGACCTCTCCAGCCCCCAGAACCCATGGGAGCCTGCAGAGGTCTACAGTGACAGGTCCCTAAGCCAATCCAGGGATGCAATGGTTAGGGCCATCCCACCATAACATATCTTTTTCTCAGCATAATCCTGACCCCAAGGGAGAAAGGCAGCAGTGCTGCCAGCCAGCTCTGCTGAATTGCCCCAGCACCTGGGACACGCACATGCTTGCTGATGCCTCACATGTTGCTTTCTTTCTCCTCCTTCCTCCTCCCTCTTTGCCTCCTGCCCAACAACATCCACCAAGCCGAGGTTATTTCTCTGAGCACTGCTGTGAGTCCGTGACCAAAAGCAAAGCCTGAAATATTTTGAACAGGCAGACACTGGTACAAGTTGGTAGAGGCTTAGACCGACTGATGATACCACATACCGTGCTTATCTTCCTTCAGCAATGAAGCTGCAAGGAAAATACATCAGCAGAGAGGAATGCTGCATTTTCAGGACTCAGCATTCTCATCTTTCCTTTTCAGTGCCCACACGTACTGTTTTCAGGAAAATAGGAGCTGCTCTTCGTAACAGAAGCACCTGCAAGAGCTCACATAACTTTCTCTCTTCTCCCTCTGCCCTCCCAGGAGATACTGAGGCCCTCCCTTCATCTCAAAAGACTGCTGAACCCAGGGTTCATTTTTAACGTCATTGACTGTCTATGAGAGGTCAAGGCCAACCAAGACTCTTGTTCAGCTACCTGGCTTTCCTCACTGTCAAAGCCAAGCTACCTGCTATTGCCGTTCATCCCATATTACCAACAGAGTGGCCAAGGAGCAGACAAAGCAGGCAGTGATTTGCATTGCAGCATTTTAAGAACACTGTGGGCAGAGATCACTTGTATCAGCTCCACAGCAGGGCTGTGACTGGGGTCAGCCCTGACAGTGCTCTCAGTGCAGCCAGCGCTCAGCCCACCGTGTGGTGCAGCAAATCCCCAGCCCAGAGCAGGGACGTTTCCCCTCGGCTGGCCTGCATCTGCTCCATGTTTTACGCAAGGTCACTGATCCAGGCAAGTGAGCCTGTGGCTATGGGGCAGGTCCACGGCAGAGGTAGAGAAGAGGAACTTTGTGGCTGAGCTGCAGAGCTGCCTGCAGCCAGGATCAGTTGTTTGGTGGCTGGTATGGCGGCTGCAGGAAACAAAGCAGGTTTCCTTGGACACCCAAAATAGTTTCTTCAAAGCAAACCAATGCTAACTTATCAGGCATGGCATTAAAATGAAAATTGAACAACGTGTTTAACGAGCAGAGAACAAGATCAGAGGGGACTGTTGAGCTGCAAGGCCTTCTTTACATGGCAAGAACAAAACAAAAATATATGGAATAAGGTTAGCTAACTTTGTCCGTCCAAATGAACGTTATAAGGACAGATATTCTGTTCACATGTACCCTTTCAGCAGCATGTTTAATTCGTTAAGCCCAAGTGGATTCATAAAGTGAGGCCCTTTATCTTCATTAAAACTGATGAGAATGAATTGCAAGACGTGCCATTATTATTCTGGCTTGATTCATTCTGTGTGTGAGCCTCCAAAGCATTCAAGAGCACAAATAGGCTGCGGCATGGCCAGATTAGGCTTTGCCACTGCTGCACTGACAAACCTGAGCCATCCTTTCCTTCACCCCAGGATATGTAAAAGTAACAGCAGTCCAGCAGCAGCAGCAAAAAATAAATAAAAAAATAGCTAGAAGCTTCCTCATTTAAGGAGGAATTAGAGGAATTGGTTTTCTGTTGTCAAAAAGAGACTGTCACAGAAGCAGCAAGCAGACTCTGAAACAGCTCTAGAGCCTTTGCAATATATTGCTTCCTGTTCCTCATTATATGATAAAATAGGTACTTAATTTTGGAAACATCTCTTTCTGGGCTTACAGGGATTTTAATTAACATTTTGCTCATTATAAAGAGGCAGAGCTGTGTCTCTTCTTGCTCTCAGATTTCCTGTGGTATGTACCTTCCTTTTGCTGTCTCCCCCTTGCACTGACATATCTTCCAGAGCTTTTCAGAGCTTTCTGAGAAAGCCTATTACTTGGGCCACTCGTCAAAATTAGGCCAAGAAGGAGATTCAAGAGTAAGAAAAGTATGTAGCCCAACTGCTCCAGCTAGTGTCTGCGGGCTATGCAGAGCAGCCCTGGGCTGGGCTTCTGCTAAATGGTAAAGGTTGCATAGGAAATGGTAATGGCCCATAAGCAGGGATGGTACGTATCATAGCTTCAGGAAAAGGCATGTATTGGACCATCCAGAAAGTTGCATTATCGGATGCGAAGGCAAAATGCTACAGCTGAAGGACAAGCTCCTTGCTGTCCTGGGGTTACCCTACATGAACATAGAAGTCCTTAAACTAAAGTCATTTTTTCAGATCCCCTTAGGTAACTAAACACGTAGGACACAAACTGTCAGCCGTCAAACAGAGTTGCCATATCCACAGCTCTGATTTGCACCAGCAGTGATGTCCCAGCACATATCCAGGCACTTTATGAGCCATACAGTGCATGGTTTTAGTCAGAGCTCACCAGCAGTGGGACTGTCTTCCCATGCCAAGGATGCAACCCCAGCAGTAAGTCATTTTTGCCTTCTAGAGCATGGCTATGGTCTGGTCACCTGAAGCAGTTTGGAAGAATTTGATCTCCTGTCTCCTCAGGACAACAGCCCTGTTGCTGTTAGTTCACCAATGATATTCCCATCCCTGGCTTTCTTGAGGCAAGCAGATGTCCCAGAAATGGTAAGCACTGATTGAAATGCACCTACAGGGTAGATGAGACCTTGTCCATGGTAGCTTCACTATGCCAAATTCATAGCCTCACACAGGTGTGAGCAGGAGAATTGCCATTAAAAACAAACAAACAAACAGCAAACCAACAACAAAAGCCCTCTTCTCCTGGCAAAAAAAAATACATCTCATCCCCAAACCCTCAATCAGATCACAGTATGATACATCAGGAGTCAAACCATGAACCTAGAAACAGCAGCCCCACACACTTCATGGGGAAGAGTGCAACCTGACCATACAGTTCATTCATTCATCAATCACCTCCTTTTGTTACAGTTGGTGCTTTGAGATCCTCTGGCCAAAAGCGAGAGGAGGCCTGTGTTGAGTTTTGAGCATGGTGTGTGCACTCAGAATGCATTCACCAGCAGCACTGTTACTGGGTACTCCTTGATGCAGTTTAATGGGCTGGGGTCATCACTCCCACCATGGGTTTGGGTCTAGGTGCTGACCCAAATCCTTGGATATTGGGTAAGCCAATGGGGCTTGCTTCATGTATTAAATTTAAGAGCCTGCACTTGGAGGAGCAGTTATTGATTGTAAAGCCCTTACCTGATGCGTGTTCAGACCAGCTCTGCTCCTCAGGCTTCTCACAGACACAGCACAAATGGAAATCACAGTGGGCTTTGAGGCAGCAGGCTGAGGGAAGTGCAGCTGTAAGGAAACGGCAGCGGTGGAGGGCGTGGGGACACGTCCATGCTCACGTTTCCACAAGGGACACATAGATCTGATGGTGGCTGCTCCTGAGGGCACAGAGATCTCCATGAGCAGAAATGAGCCCAGTGCCTCTGGGGCTTCAGCTCATTTTGCTGTTTAAGGACGGGCATCCTCACCAGGTCCCAGCAATCAGATTTGGCCTAGCTTCGTGGTGTTTCTTTTTCCTCCTCTCTCGGCTTTGTTCAACTCCAGACAGTTGCTGCTGATCTGCATCGTCTCGCCGGCGCATGCTGCGACATCTGTTTAATGTGCTGTTGAGGAAGGATGGGGAGTGAAATGATACCGGCATATCGGTTATTAGTTTTTGAGGAGTTAACGGCTCTTTCTGGCATTTTGATGACAGCGCTGCTCTTCAGAGGGTCTTAAAATACAAATATGGATGTGAGCAGAGGTCCAGGCAGAAGAGGCAGGGCGAGGCGCTTGGGCTGGCTCAGATCTCAGGACAGGCCCGTGCTCGCTTTGCTGGCTGACTTAAGTCACAGGAGGGATGCACGTAACCAGGGCGAGGCTTTTTGTTGGTGTGTTTGTTCTTTAACACAGCTGCCAGACGCCCAAATTGGTGCTTGGATACCTTCAGCAGGAAGCCAGTTCTCTCTGGGAAAACTTGCTTGTGGCTTCTCCACTGGCACCTCTGGACAAAGCTGTGTGCACCAAATGGTGGGCCTGAGGGTGCCACGGTTGTCTGCAGAGAGCACAAAGACAGCACGGAGGGCAGACACCCACCATTCCCCGAGGTAAAAGAGGCTCACGGATTAACTTACAGCAATGGGTAGTTAGCTTGCTGAAAGACCTAAACACGGCAGCGGGAAGCCCGTGCTGGGGAGCTTTAACTAAACTAACCAGCTTGCAGAGTAACACACAGGAGATCTCAAGCTGACAGAGGGGAAAGCTGCTCGCCAGAAGGGATCCCAGCTCGGGGCTGGAAGTGTGCAGCACGGCCGTGCCGTGGGGCTGCCAGCCACCGCTAGGCTCGGCACAGCCGGCTTTGCTCTAATTACACAGCCTCCGGCTGCTGGCCAGGCTCCTGGTGTTTCCTTGCCCCTGGCTGCGAGAAAGAAGCCAGAATCGTTCTGTCTGGGATTCTGTGCTTGCGTTTGGATCTTGCAGAAATTGATGGGTTTTTTTGACCCTCTCCTTTCCAGCGGCACAGCTCGCTCGGCTCAGCTCTCTCAAAATCGAAAGTTTTTGTCCCCAGGCTTTTTCAGGCAAGGTTTTGGCATTTGCTTGGCACCAGTATTTTTGCTGCCCTTCATTTGCCTGTTCACTGAATAGGGATGCTCTCAATTTCGTCTGGTTTGGAGCCCCAGGTTGAAAAAATCATGCTCAGGCTTCACTGTCATTTCATTAAGTTTTACTGTCACTGCTGAGAAAGGGACATTAATTTGGAAGCTGCCTCCTCTGGTTATATAGAGGGATAGAACAACAAATCTTACAAATAAAAACTCATGGTATAAAATAAACACACTCATTCACACGTAATTCCCCTTCGGTATATGATTACTACGGTTTAGCAGTAAACCCTGTGCTTTGCACTACAGCACTCTGCAGCTCCTGAGTGAGCCTGGATTCCATGATTCTTCACGCATGGGATTGCACACAGACAAGATGATTTTGAGAAAAGCCTAAAAAAACAATAAGTGAAGTAGTGCAAGTGGATTTGACCTCTGCCACGGGCAAAAGCCCCACCCAGCCCTGACTGCTGCCAGGGAGATCCAGGATTCTGGTAGAGGTAACTGCAGTGAGCATTTGAGCAGGGAGTGAGTGCAAAATTCACTTCTCAATTGTTTTTGCCAGTCTTGATCATCACAGAAGGTCAAGTTCATACACAGCTGGGTCAATGCCAGCATGTAAATAATGCCACTTTCCTCTCTCCTGCCCCGCAGCAGGCAGTTGGGTTAACACATCACCATTTTGGGGTTGAATATCTCTACTATGATGTCCAGTGGGTGGTCAGCAGAACTCTGGTGATGGCATTTCCTGGCCCAGGAAGGGACACATACAAGTGCCAAGCATCAAAACCATCTCCTCCATTAGGCACCGCCACACTAGGTCCAAAGGCAGAGAGCCTGAGTGATGTCAGTCACACTGCCACAACCCTTTGGTGCTAGGTGCTGTAACACGAGGGGTGAGGATTCTTCCACCTGCATGCAGACACATGACGTGAGGGATGTCAGAGGTCCTTTGTCCACAATGGGGCACATAGGATGCACAGGAGCCATGCTAGATGCCTGCTCCTCCGTTTTCTGCACAGTCTGTGCTCTCGGCAGTACCAGTCCACGGCAACTTTTAAATGATGTTTTTGAGGGAGGGATAATTACCAGCTTTTAGCTTGCCTACCAACTTCAACACTATCAAACCTAAACGCACCCTCTCCTTTCTGAGGAATTATCACCCTGTAATGCAATACCTTTGGCTCACATTGATCCACCCGTGGCGGATTATGCACAGCTGTTGACAGATAAGATGGAAAATATGAACCAGCCCCCTCTAAGCGCTCGTACCGTACAAAGCATTTATTGAATAGCAATCTAAACATTCAGGCTGGTCCTTTCAGATAACCTAATCTATTCCTACGTTAACACCTCCACGCTGAAAGGAATCAGTTATGTCTATCAGTCCATATAGATTGGGTGCTGCGTTTCTGGAAGCTTAGTCTTGTCCCTTCATTATTGGGCGATCAATAAATCCTTTCAGTAGGAGCATTTTGCTGTTACATAATGAAAAAAAAATCATATAAGTTTAGCTTCAGCTGATCCTCTCTGTTGTCCTTTTGGGGCTTGGATTCCTTTTTAATGGGGGGAGGGAGGGTAGGTTACAATTATGAATTAAGTCCACAAAGCAGACTTGAAACAGAAACCCAACCTGCGCTTTCACAAACAGAGCGTTCTTTATGCTGCTTATAAGAAAAGATTAGAATAAAACTAGCAATAACCTTGAATTTTCCTTGAATTAATTACCACTCCTCCTTTATTAATAAGCTGCAGAAGAACTGCCATAGCAACAGTGGCAGCTCATTGAGGAAACTGTGTGAAACATAGCCCTGAACGCGTGGAAGTGGCTGTGCAGAGGGGACTGGAGCAATGGTCCAGCATGGTTCCAAGGGCACCCCACGACAAAAAAATGGGTCAAAAAGATCAGCAAGTTCTTTACACCACTGTTGAAGGCACTGGACATTGCTCCTTTTTCCCCTGTTCTTCAGAGAGAGATCCGCCTTTGTCACTGCCTTCTCTTCCATGCTCCTGTGAACCTTCTCTAGCACTAAGCTGAAAAAAGGGTGCTATGGAGAATGAATTTTACAGAAATCCTTGAAAAACACGTGCCCCCATTTAAAAAAAAAATCATTTGAGGGGAAGTTTCTGGATTCCCCAGAGAATTTTCCTTATTTCCCCAAGGTTCAGCCAGATAACACTGGAGCACGGTACAGGTTTGCCTGGTTTTCAGAAGGATGTTCTCAGTTTATGAAAAAGCTCTGTGTGTCAGGTAAAATTGCACCTCAAGACTGAATAAAAACTTAGTATTCCCCACAGGAAGTTTTCTTAAAACAAGTAACTGAGCGGATTTATGGCCTGACTTTTCATAAATGTTTTCTGCAGAAGAAAGTTCTGACCAGCTTTTACGTTACACCCAACAAGGGGACTAGGATTTCACGTGGCTTCTGACTCTTAGGATATAGTTGTGTGATATTTCCAAGCTTTTCTCAGCAAGCATGAAGGGTACAAACTTGAAAATTGCAGGAGGTGTGGGTGCTCCTTGTTTGGTGGCCAGAATTGGTTACTAGCCAGGCTTTTGTGGTTGGAACTAGCCACTGTTTCCTAGGGGACTGAAGACATTTCTGTGCCACACTTCCTCCTTCTTCAGCCCATTGCCTCTCTCGGAAGAACAGATGCAAAATCTGGGATGTTTTCCAGCCTGGTTTTTCACATAAGTGAGATGCTCAGGGATGGCACCATCGGATCCGTGCCCTCAGCCGGCACCGAGTCCATTAGCAGCGCTGAAGCAGCTCTGAGTGCCGGCTGGAGAGAGGCCAACTCAGAGGCTGTGAAGAGGAGCCACTGCTATTTCTAAAGCTTTCCTCCATTTCTGATAAGCCAAGGGAAATTTGCACACCTGCCAAAAGTAGTCTGCAGGAAGCATCCTATCTAGCGTGAGCTTTACTCCAGTGATCTGTATTCCTTGTTCCCACAACTCAGTATTGAGAATGCGGATAGACCAGAGCCAGTGGAGGCAGAATACTGTCAGCTTCCATTTCACCTGGTTTGGCTGCTTTGGGTTTCCATTTGGTGGCAGGTAGAGTGTGCAATTTGTAAACCTGATGCGTGCCAGCATCTTGCTCATTGTTTTTTTGCTCCCAGCTTCTTCATAAAGATTTAAAACAGCATTCAAGTGCATCTGAAAGTGCTTTCAGGCTTCACCTTCCAAGAAAAGCCAGTGAACGACTGGATGCACAAAGCCATTGTTCCCAGGCCCTTTCCCAGTCATCAGATCACGCTGAGTGGGTGCAGATGAACATCAAGATGTATGGCAGCTATGGGAAAGGATGGTCTTCAGATGAATACATGCAGCCATATAATTACTTGGTACTAAAGTAAATGTCAGAGAGACTCCGAGAAGTGTTAAAGAAAATAGTCTTTCAGGCTCTACTACGCTAGAGCAAAAAAAAAACCTGCGTATGAGGCCTAGGAGTCAGCAGTGAAGTGATAATTTGTAATTCTCCTGGAAGGTCTAAGAGCAACTCTGGAAAAGACTCCCTGTCCCAGAGCTTTTCAATGGACAGTGGCAGAATGCCCTAAATCCTGCAAACAGGGAACCTCAGGCACTTGTCAGACAAGTCAGTAACTGATATTAATAATATATTATATATGCATGCCACTTGGAAACACCACAACGTAGCTTGAATTGGGAGACTGGGAAAATGCTGGGCATACAGTGCTTTTTCATAACACCTTCCACTGCAGGGTGTGTGCAGTGGCAAACAGTGCTTGGAACAACAAGCCTGCTGCTGCTCCTGCTTCCCAGGGAGGGTACAACTGCCAGGTGATGCTCTTTAGGCATCTACTTCGCAGCATGCTACACTATACTTTTATGCCTTCAGCCTCTCTGCCCTCAGGATCCCCCTCTGCAGGTGAAGGGAGCGCTCACATACAGCCCATGTACACCCAGTGCTGTCTCCTCAAAACCTTGCAGATGCCAACACGCAGAAGAGAAGCTCTGACAGAAAGATACAACTGAAACGTGGCTACAAATAACTGAACTCCAAATATAAATGGAAATATAGAGCACACAGAGTTTGTATCTTCAACATATCACATGGCTGTAGAAATTGGTACTGTGGATACTTCAGTGCCCCTAGATAACAGAAGACACGGGAGAAACCTCAAGTTACTGCTAGTGTGAGTTCAATTACTGTTGTTTTTCTGGTTTTCTTCTCTATGGGTTTTCCTGTTTTATAATATAACGTCCAATGCTTCACATCAACAAAATAATGAATATTCTATAATTAGAAGGACTGCTTGCAGAGAGTTCTGACAGACCTTTACCTCTGTGGGAGCAGCTTATCTACCCCTGACACGACGCCTCTGAAGCACCACCAACCAGAGGTTTCAGCAAGCCCTGACTGGTCACATACCAAGGCACCATAGAACCATGGAATGTTTTGGGTTGGAAAGGACCTTAAAGCACACCCAGTTCTACTCTCTTGGGCTGGCTGCCCCCCACCAGCTCAGGCTGCCCAGGGCCCCATCCCACCTGGCCTTGGGCACCTACAGGGATGGGGCACCCACAGCACTCTGGGCAGCAGTGCTGGGGCTTCACCTCCCTCTGAGTAAAACATCTCCCAACATCTAACCTAAATCTCTTCTCCTTTAGCTTAAAGACATTCTCCCTTGTCCTACCACAATCAGACCATGTAAGAAGTTGTTCCCCCTCCTGCTTGTAATCTCCCTTCAAGTATTGCAAGGCCACAATGAGGTCTTCCCAGAGCTTTCTCTTCTCCAAGCTGAACAAGCTCACTTCCCTCAGCCTTTCTTCATGGGAGAGGTGCTCCACCCATTTGAAAGGTATAGCAGCAAGACAGGGCCAGTAATGAGAGGTGCAGCATCAGCAGAGAAAAATCTCCCTTGGCATAAAGAAGCAATGCCTTGGTTTTTAGGCAATCACTGGAGAGAAACACTGACCTCAGAGAGACTTCTTTAGATTGAACACCTAAATTAGGTTCTCTCTCTACAAACCTTCAAAGCACCAAGGTGTCTCTCCAGGATGTACTTCTCCTCACAATTTAGATGTCTAAATTAGATCCAGCTTATAATATTCTACCATGCCAATTCCACTGCATCTATCAACCTACATTTTTTTCAACTATTCATGACATAATCACTGCTAAATAGTGAAATAAGTAGCTACACAATAGGCTAAACAGATAAGTGTGGTGTTACAAACAAACATTATTCAGGAACTAACACCCTGGGCAGAAGGTGATATGACACTTGGGAGCATCTGTGTACTACAGAGGACGTATTGAATCCCACAGTGATTCATTGAACAGTGTCCTTCAATCCACAGCAGTTTGGTGTTTGTTGCCTGTGCTGGGTTATCCTTTGCCCAGTTTGCTTGTGATAGCTGATTAACGGTGGCATAAAACACCTACAAACCATCAGCTTATTGTAAAGAGGTTCCAAATGCATACACAGTAATTTTTGGCCACATCTTTGGGAAGAAGAAATTCTACTAGGAGCACAACCACCTGCAGATTTAAAATTCATAAATCTTTGAGTGTTTACATTTTCTCAAACTCCATCACTCTAATATTCATGGTAAGTTTGCTCCCAAAGACTGGAAACATGTTGGTTGTTCCTGTAAGGTAAAGAGACACTTTCCATCTGTATTCACCTAATACAGTCCCTGAGAAGAGGCCCCTTGCCCCCATGCCTTGCCTGCAGTTACACGCACTCCCCTGGGTCTCACCTCTGCGACTCACTCTAAGGCTGTGCATATGCATGAAAACCCAGCGAGGAAAATGAAATAATTAATATGTACCTAATGCATGCAATTGTTTCTTCCAAGCAGCTTACAAGGCGAGTCTTGAACTTATTACAAAAAATTAAGTTGAGGAACTGGCTGCACTGCTGCAACATTTGTTCGTTCAGGAAGTCTCAGTCACAAACAAGCCTGACCCCAGTGTAGCCTGAAGAATTTCTCAGTGCATGGGAAACTCGAGTATCAACTGAGTAACTGTTATAGCTCCAAATGTCAGTGGTGTAAACTTGTCAAAGAGGAAAGACTAAATCAAATTATTAAACCAGTCAACAAGCTGAAAATTTACCTTTTCCTCTAGTGCTTCTGGCAATGGCTAAATGAACTACTAAATCAAACACATCATAGCAAATTAGCAAAGTGTGTTACAGCAAAAATGAAGTTTAATGGCACACAGCAATTGCCAAGATTTTTAATCAATTCTTTGCAGCCTGGGTCCTTAAATGTTTAACAATGGAGGCATACTGTAAAGAAGATTAGCTCAGAACACAAAGGGAAATTCCCTGGTGAAGTTAGCAACATGGAAGGGATTTTTTTTCTTCCCCTTCAGGACTGTCTCTACAATGCTACTATATTTTCACACTAATTTCAATTTGAGTTTCAGTACTGCTTAAATTAAATTACCAGAACAAAACATAACTGCAAACACAGACATTTACCCACATCCCCCTGCATCTTTGGAGGTATGAAATGGAAGACAGGAAAATTACTCAGAGATAATCAAATTATGAGCTCCCCTTTCACACCAGCACAGGCTCCTGCTTGGGAGAAAAGCAACATATTGTGAGGTTCTTAAAATTGCTACAGCTGTTTGCAGATTTTTTATGCTTTTTTAATGTCTCCATCGAATATGTAATTTGTTTAAGATGTGTTAAGTTTTCTCAGACAAATGTTGACTTTTCCAAACCGTTTTGCTACTCCATTAAAACAAAATCATTCTTGAGTGCCAGAATGGCGCATCCAGAACTGCTTCTGCCTATAGGCCACGCTTCTTGTAAGGCCCAAGACTTTCTACCCCAAAAACTGCCCCAGATTGTGCTTCAATGCTGAGCTGTTCATTTGGGCAGAAAGAAACGAACGTGGATGTCAAAGCAAGAAACCACCAAACACCAAGGCTGACCACTTTTCAAGCATGTCAGGTCCCTTTAGATGGCATCCCTCCCTTCAAACTATGCCAACTGCTCCACTCAGATTAGTGCCATCAGCAAACTTGCTGAGGGTAAACTCAATCCCACTGTCTGTCATTGATAAAGATGTTGAAGAGCGCCAGCCCCAAGATGGAGCCTTGGGGGACACCACTCATGACCAGCCACCACCTGCACGTAGAGCTGGTGACCACAACCCTCTGAGTGCAACCATCCAACCAATTCTTTATCCACCACATAGTCAGCCTTCAAATCCATCTCTCCCCAATTCGGAGATAAGGATGTAGTGTGGGACCATGTCAAAGGCCTTGTACAAGACCAAGCAGATGACATCAGTTGCTCTTCCTTTGTCCATCGATACAGTCACTCCATTTTAGAAGGCTACTGCATTGGTTGGGCACTATCTGCCCTTGGTGAAGCCGTGCTGGCTCCTTCAGATCACTTCCTCTTATCGCATGTACCTTAACATCTCTTCCAGGAGGATCTGCTCTATGATCATCTTAGGCACAGAGGTGAGGCTCACCAGCCTGTAGTTTCCAAGGTATTCCTTTCTCTCTTTGTTGAATATGGGAGTGATGTTTCCCTTTTTTCCAGTCACCTTTAATTTCACCTTACAGCCAAAATTTTCCAAATATGATGGAGAGTGGCTTAGCAACCACATCAGCCATTTCGTTTAGAACCCTGAGATGCATGTCATTGACCACAAGGTACTAGGGAAATGCACATATTAGGAAACCAAGAATGTGAAATAAGCACTGGTTGTTCACTTACATAAGGGTAGCTCCATTAAGGTCAGGATAATATCAGCAATGTTTGTCACTAACAGTTGGCACATGCCTATTCCCCTCAGGATCAATTCTGGCAGGTTTATGCTCGTTTCCACACTGATGTGGCTCTGTGCTTTTAACAGAGGCAAGTCAAAGACCTGTGCGGTGCCCAGGGAGCAGAGAGTGGGATGTGGCGGGGGGCTGCTGCTCCTGTGCCTCTGATCAGTGCCAGCTGCACTGGCTCCCCTGCAGCCCAGCTTTGCTCATGCAGTGAGTTGTGCATCTCAGCCAACATCCCAGGCCACAGCACTTCTTCAGACAAGACTGCACCAGCTGGGGCATGAATATTGCATTGGGTTCACTGAAGAGTGCTTAAAAACAGCCAGCAACCCTGCATGTTCCTGCAGGCAGACCAGAGGGAATGAGGCGGCCTGACTTCACCCACAGGAGACAGGAGATGAGGGACCTGCATCAAGTGCAGGAGTTCCAACTCAGGGGTGAGCCCTGACATCGCATACACAGCGTGGGACATGCCAGGCTGTGGAAGAGCCACAGGCTGCCTGGCACAGACTGCAAATCATAGCACCCCCCTGTCAATGATTTATTTCTCATTGCTTTTCCTGATGGAACCATAAAATGGCAGCAGCGTTTCTCACAGGGATTGCTAATTACTCATTATTTGCTTTATTTGTATTATCTCAGATTTTCTAACCCCTGAGGAGCCGGACTTCGTTATGCAACACTTCCATGAATACAAACTGAAGTATTACCCCAGCTCCAAGTAGATGCTATTCAATGGGGTGAGATGCTGCCAAAAGCTTCAGCACGTTGTATCAGAGTGAGTTTTGATACCAGCTGCCCTTCTGTAGCACGACCCAATGCTTTAACCAGCAAATGCATAACTGAAATGCAAAGAGAGTATAAAATAAAAGAGGGGAGATTTAGCTTAGATGTTAAGCAGAAATTGCTTACTTGGAGGAAATTCTTTACTCATTGGAACAGGTTGCCCAGAGAAGCTGTGGATGCCCCATCCTGGGGGGCCAGGTCAGATGGGGCCTTGGGCTGACTGATCTGGTGTCAGGCAGCCAACTCATGGCAGGGGGTTGCAGCTGTTTGGTCTTCAATTTCCCTTTCCACATAAGCCATTCTATGATTCATTCAGTGATTCTATAAAGCTCAGCATGCTCCAAGAGGTCCCAAAGGAAAGCTCTGTGCAGTGCTAGCTCCAGATCTCCTTGATGTGGGATCATGAAAAGCCCAGAGAAGAAAACATCATACTTCCTTCTGGGGACATCAGCCAGGCAGCGTGGCTCTGAGGATCCAGGTAAGTTTGCAGCATAAGAAGACATGACTTCTGCATATCTTGCTGGTCAAGGGTCTCAAAGTCTTTTTCTCACAAGATAAACATTTTTAATAAAAAGTGATCACGAGATGCTAGATTTTGTTATCCTTGTTGAACCATGGAGAGGAGTCAGCAGAACTGCTACCTTGGACTTCCGGAGGGCAGACTTTGGCCTCTTTCAGACCATGGTTGAGAGGGTCCCTTGGGAGGCAGTTCTGGAGGGCATGAGAGTCCAGGAAGGCTGGGAATACTTTAAGGAAGTTATTTTAAAGGTGCAGGAGCTGACCATCCCCAAGTCACGGAAGATGAGCCGACAGGCAAGGAGGCCAGACTGGCTAAACAGAGACTTTTGACTCAAGAGCAAAAGGAAAGTTTATGGCCTTTGAAAGAGTGGGCAAGCAACTTATGACAATTACAAGTACGTAGTGAAGCTGCGTGGGGAGAAAATTAGAAAAGCCAAAGCCCAGCTAGAACTGAACTTGGCCACTAAGGTGAAGGACAACAGTAAATATTTCTATAAATACATAAATAGCAAGAGGAGGGCTAGGGAGAATCTCCATCCCTTGTTGGACACCGAGGGCAACACAGTGACCAAGGATCAGGATAAGGCTGAGGTGCTTAATGCCTTCTTTGCCTCAGTCTTTAATAGTAAGACTTGTTACTCCCTGGGAACACAGCCCCCTGAGCTGATAGATAGGGATGGGGAACAGAATAGGCCCTGCATAATTCATGATGAGATGGTTTTGGACCTGCTCTGAAGGCCGGACACTCAGAAGTCCGTGGGACCAGATGGCTTGCACCCAAAAGTGCTGAGGGAGTTGGCGGATGTTGTTGCCAAGCCACTCTCCATCATTCTTCTGCAGTCGTGGCTAACTGGAGATGTCCTGGCAAACTGGAGACTGGCAAATGTGACGCCCATCTTCAAAAAGGGCTGGAAAGATGATCCTGGTAGCTACAGACCTATCAGTCTTACCTCGGTGCCGGGGAAGGTTATGGAATCTTGGGAGCCATCAGGAATCAATTAAAGGTAAACCAGGGGATCAGGCCCAGTCAACATGGATTTATGAATGGTAGATTTCATTCTGTGACAAGGTGACCCGCTTAGTGGATGAAGGTAAGGCTGTTGATGTGGTCTACCGGGACTTCAGTGAAGCCTTTGACACTACCCCCCACAACATCCTCGTGAGAAGCTGGCTGCCCATGGTTTGGATGGGCCTATGCTCTGCTGGGTGAAACACTGGCTGGATGGCCGGGCCCAAAGAGTTGTGGTCAATGGAGTTAAATCCATTTGGCAGCCGGTCACGAGTGGTGTCCCCCAGGGCTCGGTACTGGGGCTGCTTCTATTTAACATCTTTATTAATGACCTTGACAAGGGGATTGAGTGCACCCTCAGAAAGTTTGCAGATGACATCAAGTTGGGAGGGTGTGTTGATCTGCCAGAGGGTAGAAAAGCACTACAGAGGGATCTGGACAGACTGCATCGATGGGCCAAGGTTAACTGTATGAGTTTCAACAGGGCCAAGTGTCAGGTCCTACATTTTGGTCACAACAACCCCAGGCAACCCTACAGGACTGGGGAGGAGTGGCTGGAAAGCTGCCTGAAGGACCTCAGTGTACTGATGGACAGTCGGCTGAATATGATTAACAGTTTGCCCAGGTGGCCAAGAAGGCCAATGGCATCCTGGCTTGTATCAGGAATGGTGTGGTAAGCAGGACTAGGCAAGTCATCCTGCCCCTGTACTCAGCACTGGTGAGGCCTCACCTCAAGTACTGTGTTCAGTTTTGGGCACCTCAGTACAGAAGGGACATTTTGGTGCTGGAGCGGGTCCATGGAAGGGCAACAAGGCTTGTGAAGGGCTTGGAGAATATGCCCTATGAATAGAGACTGAAGGAACTGGGGCTGTTTAGTCTGGGGAAATGGAGGCTGAGGGGAGACCTTATGGCTCTCTTCAAATACCTGAAAGCTGATTGCAGCGAGAGCGGGGCTGGTCTCTTCTCACTGGTGACAGGACAAGGGGAAACAGCCTCAAGTTGCGCCAGGAGAGGTTTAGGTTGGATATAAGGAAAAGTTTCTTTACAGAAAGGGTTGTTAAGCACTGGAATGGGCTCCCCAGGGAGGTGGTTGAGTCACCATCCCTGGATGTGTTTAAAAACCATTTGGATGTGGTGCTCTTTGGACATGATTTAGCAGAGGATTGTTAGAGTTAGGGTAGTATGGTTAGTTGTGGTTGGACTTGATGATCTTTAAGGTCTTTTCCAACCTGAGCAATTCTATGATTCTGTGATTTAAAAACAGAAGATTTTTGTTCTGCTCCTCACAAGTCAGATTCTTCTGCATAATGCTGGCCTTACTTCTCTGCCACTCCCTGGGTGAGTGGTCCCTGGCCGAGACTGTTGCCGCACAGTGACCTTGGAGCCATCAGTGCTCAGTGGAATGGCTCCAGTCCAAGACTCCAAGCTCATTTTTACAACCGCATCATTTACCTCAATAGCACACACACACACAGAAAACCATTTCAGTGTTTTCCACTACATCGAGATGCAGAAGCGGTAAGCAAAGCTTAAATGGTGAAGATGTGGCTCATAAAAACAGCCACAAATCAAGACAAGGCATCCTCAAAGTCAATCTTTAGCTGCTTTCATCTGCCTCGCTTTTACCTTGCATTGATATGGAGTGAAATGGTCTAAAACAAATTATTCACAGTATAAAGCATCCATATCACAACACGTGCAAACATAATTCAAACTGCAGCACAAGTCCCTTCTGTTCTCATCCCTTCTGCAAGCCTGTGACTATCACCTATCACAGGTTTCCTCCTGCTGTGTCCTCCATTCAATCCTCCCTGCCTCTAACTCCCTCACAACGCACCATGAGCAGTTTTAGTGCAGGCAGTAACCTCCTTTTGTGGAGGAGTACAGGAGTGCTTGAAGCACACACAGTGCTTGTGCATCTAATCTTAGACAAGCTGGCCTCGTAAATCTCCAATCTATGCAATGTTATACAGTGGTTTGACGGGATAAACAAAGTTAAGGGCACATACCATATTTTGAAGGTATTTGGCCTTACGAACTTAACCAAGCCACCACGTTGGATGTGTCATGCTTTGATATTGGAGGCAGCCTTCCTAGTCATGCAGGAAGCCTCCCCAGCAGCGGGGTGCGGGCCCCGTCATTTCCCTGCTTATTTACCTTACTCTGCCTCCTAGGGAGCAGCACTGGGACATGCTTTGTCCATCTCTGCTCTTCACCATACATGAGACACGTGCTTACGCACGAATTACTGACCAAGGCACTGAAAGGGGGGGGTGGGAGGAAGAACACTTAGTGCTGCAAGAAATATTAGAACTAACATCTAGGCGAAGCCCTTCTGATAACACCTTGCCACCCCAATCAACCCAAGCCCCAGCAATGGCAGCCTCGCCTCCCCCACCCCACTCAATCATTTGTCTCCTTGCCCCAGAGACATCCCAGCCATGAGCCTCTACAGTCCTCCGGAGTAGACACAGCCTAAGAAGCCATGCAGGCCCAAAGCAGCTAACAAGCAGAGAGAAGAACCGCAATCCAGCTGTATCTCCCTAGATGCATGTATTTTTTTCCACGCCTGCCTCCTCCTGAGATATTTGCACGTGCCTCAGACCCCGGGGTAGGCTTTCACAGATGCTCAGGGCCTGTTGCAGCATGTGGGCCATCCTTCCTCCCAGCAGAGCAGAAACCTTCCCTTTCTGTTCATACAGCCCACCGCTAATAGCTTCTTTTTTATTTAAACAAATCCTCAGCTACGCATTCTAGCTACGTGCGTTGATTCATGAGCAACAGATGTTGGCGCCAGCGCTAGCAGAGTGGCATTACTCGCTGTGTAGTTTCAGGTGCCAAAATACCAACGTTTATTAACCATCTCCACAGAGGCCTCGGGAGCTTAGATGTAGAACTAACCAGAAGGGGAAAGGTGAAAAAAGCCAGCGAAGGTAATATCAGCGAGGCATTCACAAAGTACGTGTCAAAGCTTAACGTCCCCCCAGTGCAGAAAATAAGAGAGGAAGGTGGTTTTCTCCATTTTTGCTTTGTTTGGATTGAAAGATGGGTGTTGGGAGACTCGGGATACTTTTGAATCGATAACAAATGCTTAGGAGCTTCTTATTTATTTTAAGGCAATTCTCGAGGTATAATGAAAGGTTTTAATCTTATTTCAAAGGTGTAATTAAAAAAATCTCAGCTCCTAAGAAGGTCAATATGGCTTGCTAAACAACATTGATTTTCGGAATATTACTGATGCGCACAGTGATTTTTTTTTTTAAAGATAACTTCCATCCCTTCAAGAACTGTGTCAGATATAATTTGATTGGTAAATACCTGCTCTAAATTAAACTGGCACAGTAATTACAGGTGCCTCATCAGAAGTTATTGGAAAATTATTCAAGAAGCTGAAGCAAGTCTGAGGGCAACACAGCACATCTCAAAGCAGAAGTTTGTTTGCAGGTGCTACCGGGGATGCTGATCCCCAAAAAGTCCCTGAAGTAAACACGTCATCCAGCTGAGCACAGACAAAATTTTACTGTCAGTGTGCTCAGGAGATGGATCTGAGCTCTGGTTATTTGTTTCTTTTAATTCCTTGCTGAATTGTGGTTTTCTTGCCTGCAATTTGGGGTTTTCTCCTCCACCTGAACCAGCCCCGCATTACAGCCAGGAGCAGCCATTTTCCAGTGGAAAGGCAACCCTGCCAACACAGGAGCCTGCAAGCTGCCTCTTGCTCTCAGACCTTTCATTTTATAGCTCATTCAAATTATTCCGCGTAATTAGGCCACAGGAAATGCAGTTGGGGCCATGGCCTCGAGAGGTGGGAGAGTTTAATGCATCCCTGCAGCTGCAGAGAGGGGTTTCTGACGCCAGAGAAGCCTTCTCACAGCAGGGACACCTTGTTAGCAGCTGCCATTGAAGACTGAAAATCAGACTTCCCTTCCATGATCCCTGATGGAAGTGGACTGGAAATGGGTTTTGGAAGCAGACTGAAAACAGGTGAATGTGTGGCTGTAACTCGTCAAACAGTTAATGAGCACTGAATAAGGCTAAAAAGCTCTTCTTCTAGCTAGGTATAACAACTGAGGTGCCAGTTGGTGCTCCAGCCCAACACAGCAATACTGTTGGCTTTCAGTGATGCTATGCTGACTTTCAGTTATATATATATATTTTTTATCTTCACTATGCAAGAAAAAAGGTCGCAAAGACAACTCCCAACATATCTGCACAACACATCCAGGCTTTGTCTTGCAAATCTTCCCCCATAGCCTGTGTTTGGTGCAGAGAACAATTATTTGCCCGAAAAAGGTCTCACAGGTGAGAGGGGAGCTCGGGTGCACGTGGGTCTCTGCTAGGCTCCCCTGGGACGTCCCCATGATGGGGATACCTGGAGGCAGAGATTTGACTGGGGCTTCCCTACACAAAAGCACCTTACAGTGGAGTTACTCCCAGGCAGATAGGGGAGTACTTATCTTCTCACTCACCCAAACAGATTTGCTTTGGGAACCCCTGCATGCCCAAAGGCTGCAGAGTACCCCGGGTATCACCCACAGCTCCCGAGGGACCCCAGGTCACATCACCAGCCACCATCAACGGACCCAGCTGCACACCCAGGGAGCACTCACATGGGATGGGTTTGCTGTTCCTGCAAGGAAGCAGTGACAGCTTTTTCTGGCAGGAGCAAACTGAAATCATTGCTGAAGGCATGCAGGAGATCAGACTGCGGCAACCACCCCATCAGGCTCCAGGGATGGGCGGCTGCCTGCGTCCCTCTGCCACGGCCAGCCCCTAGGCACGGCCAGGGGTGGAGCACGAGCATCAGCCAAGCGTGGCCTTTCAGAGGCAAAAAGCACTTCCTCTCTGCAGCCTGATGCCAGCAAATATTAAAGAGGTGACAGAGGTGCTGCTTTGCTGCAGATGAAAACCCCTAATAGCCAGGCACATACTGAGGTTTGTGCAGTGCATCAGCAAAATGAGAAAATCCTAGTCCATGTTGTCTAACTCCCTGCCATTCCTGCAGTAAATTTAAAATAATTCATATTCTATTCCACTCATACATGCATAAACATGCAAAATGTAGCTTGTTATTTGGCATTTCAACCTCCTGTACAAGCACCTGTCCATTTGAATTAGTGAACCTCCACAAAGCGCCAGGCAGGCATGTAGGACAAAAACCACCAATATGTGGTTTTAGCTCATAGAGAAGAAAAATTATTGTTGCGGTATTCGAGATGCTCCTTTGTGCTTATAAAAGATAAACATTTTAACCAGCCTATCTACTGAGTCACAACAGAAGGGATGGCTGCGGGAGCATGGGTGCGTGCATGCATCTGCTCCTCGTGCTCATCCCAGGAAATAAAGGTTATTCTACCTCTCACTTATCAAACTGCATTCATCCACGTCAATGGAGAGGAGATGAATTAATTTCTCATTGACTTAAAGACTTGAGGTGTAACTTGGGATGTGGTTGCGAGAAGCAGCGCTGCATCAGACGCAAGGTTTAACACTGCCCTGAGATACCGCTTGAGCACCAACCATCCCTCACTGCTGCGTATGCTCAGCAGTAGCCTTCAGCTCCAGTTTCTCCCCAAGGCAGCTGAATGCTGTGAAATTATAACACACATCACCCTGGCTAACAGGAATTAGATAATAGAGATGCCGCGGGGAGGGAAGCACTGTGTGATGGGGTCAGAATCAGTGCCTGCAGCATTTGGCCTGCCTGCACATGGTCCCCTTTCCCAGGGGCTGGTGAGGAGTAGTTCTGGGAAGGGAGGAGAAGAGAATAGGAGCAGTACATGAAACTGCTACCTCTGAAAGCAGTACTTCTACAGGGCAGGCCTAGTCCTAGGTTTATCTGGTAATTACGTCAGTCTTTTATTCTTGCTGTTCATCCATTCATTCATACAGAGAAAAAAGATTTCCATCGCGCAGTTTGCAGCACTTATTTTTTCTTCTTTTGATAAATGAGTTCAAAGAAAACTTAATCTTTTAAAAGACAGTTAATTCCCTAATTAGGCATTCGCCTCCCTCTCTCATCAGTAACACAGAAAACATATCAAGACAAATTACCTATATGCAGATGCTTGGCAATAGCATCTTTTCTTCCTAAATCCCCTGGACAAATCCAGTTAGCTTCAGCACAAAGTCTGAGAGATAACACCTGAGCCCCCTCCCGACTTGCAGCAGGGAACAGACATGCCTCTTTTCTTTGCTAAGTTTCCATCTGCTCTCTTTGATCACGGAGAGAAGGCAGACAGAGAAGTACATGGTGGAGATGAGTGGTAACTTACATCCTTGCAGAAGGCTCCACTGGCAATTTAGGAGGAGAAAAGGGGAAGGAAAAGACCGCACAGCAGCAGTACGGTGAGCAGATGCCCTGGTGAGATGCAAGGATGTGGCCAGCACAGGTGCAGGGAGGTATGGAGTTGGTGCAAAGAGCTTGGGTGTTTTGGGCTTCCCAGGGTCTCAGTTCTGGTTCACAGTGGGTAAGGGTTCCTATTGTCATGTGTGCAGGTCTGGGAGAATAAATCAGAGATGAGTACTGGCATTTTTATAAATCACAGGCTGAGAAACTCCATGCCTGTTTCATTGCGTTGCATGTTATTTCAAGTAAACCTTTCACATGCACAGAAACAAGCACTAGGTTTTGACCTTTGACTTGGCACTGGTGCGGCCGCACCTCAAGTGCTACATTCAGTGTTGGCCCCCCACTGCAAGAAAGACACTGAGGGCCTGGAGTGTGTCCAGAGAAGGGCAGCAGAGCTGTGAGGGCTCTGGAGCACAAGTGTGATGGGGAGCAGCTGAGGGAAGTGGGGGTTGTCAGTCTGGAGAAGAGGCGGCTCAGGGGAAATTTAATTGCTCTTTACAATGACCTGAAAGGAGGTTGTGGCAAGTTGGGGGTTGGCCTCCGCTCTCAGGTAACAACGATAGGAGGAGAGGGGATGGCCTCACAGTGCACTAGGGGCGGTTCAGGTTGGGTATTAGGCTGCCCAGGGAGGTGATGGGGTCACTGTCCCTGAAGGTGTTCAAGAAACATGAAGATGTGGCACTTACTGGTGTGACTTAGTGGGCATGGCAGGATGGATGGCTGGTTGGAAGAGAGGACCTTAGAGGTCTTTTCCTTGCACCTCCTAACCCTCCAGGGGTCTGCAACACCCACAATTGCCAATAGCATACCCAAAATCTCACACCATAGCAGTGTGCACGTCTCACCATGATCATGCTGAGACCAATGGGGAATGGATCCCGGACTGCTGTGGAAACAAGCCGCCATCAGCCTGCAAATCCTCCCAGGCAAAGCTGTTACATCCCAAGCCACGTTTCTACTTAGCACCAAGAAGATACTGTGCTCCTGTCTATCTCTCCCCACTGCAGAAGCCCAGGCTCAGTCAAAGGGCCATGAAATGCAGCTAGACACCAGTGGAAAGAACACAAAGGAGTGTTTGAGCAACATGCTAGTCGACGAGTACTCTCTAATTATGCCGGCAAGAGAGACAAAAAGCACACACCAGCTGACACTTCGCTGGATCTCCACTGTGCTAACTGGCTGCAATTAATGAGACAGCGGCACTGAAGCTAGAAGGAACCCAAGCCAGAATGAAATCTCACTGATTAATTAAAAATTAAGAGAGACCCAGAAGAAAATCTTCCCCGCCTCCTTCCAGTCAGCTGCCAGCCTTTGGAAAAGCTTGCCAGGGGAGGTGCAGGGCAATTCTGAAAGGAAAGCAAGCCCTGAAATTCAGCGATGCTTCAAAACCGGCCAGAGAACATTCAAGTTGTCCATCAACTCCATGCAAATCATAAAATCCAATGGCAGGTGGCCAGTGATGGCCAGAAAATGAATAGCCGATCATGCTGTTAACACGGTAGGAGACAATTTGCATAGATTTATGTTCTGCTAATGCTCGTAAGGTGCTGTAAAGCAGAGGGGGCAGAAAGCAGTTCTGATCAACCAAGAGCTGGAGTAGGACCTGTGCTGAGAGCAGGAAGAATACACAGGGGAGAAGCAGCCCACAGACAGCACAGCTTCCCAGTGTCAGTACAACGCTTGCCTGCTAGAAGCAAACCCTTGGCCAGGAGCTGGGAGATGAGCAGGCTCAGCTCAGCTCTGGTCCTTTCCTGAATCAAACCCAGACAGGACCATAAACCAGAAAGGATTGTAACATAAATGGGATTGAACTGCTGCACAAATGGTCTCCAAGAAAATATCAGGGTCCGATCCAAGGCTCAGCAGACAGTGGTCACCTTTTCTCCGTTTTCAAATGGCCCCTGGATCTGATCACTGCATAATATTTCTTGCTAGCATAGAGAGCTATAAAAAAGCCAAGAGAAATCCTTTCATTTTTAACAACAGCAGGACAGTAACACTCACTGACTTCACAGCTGTTGTGGAGACCAGCAGTATTTTCAGTGCATTAAAAGACACAAACAATGCTTTAACCACAAAACATTACCAGTAAAAACACTCAGGCACCAGAAAGCCTTTCCACTCGCATTACGCTAACCTCTTTTAGCTCAAACTTATTATACCCCAAATTGCTTTGTATGTCAGATTCAGACCAGAGTCACAAATACGTTTATGTGAATATATATATATATGCGTAAAGGTATATATTTTTTAAAAATCTGTACATTTTCACCAAGTAGACAAAACTCTGTTCTATTAAAAGACAAGGGCTTGATTTCTAAAAGCAAACACAGTTCAATTTGCACTACTACAAATACAGTCAGTATTCACCCACCCGAGTGAGCCCTGGCTGTGTGCTGAGCGTTCCTCCTGGCCCGCCCTGGGATGCTCCCATCGCAAAGCCAGCTCCGAGGTCAGGAAGGTGTCCAGAAGGGGGCAAAAACTGAACAATAGCTTCCTTCTCCTGCCTCTTTTTCCTCTTTTTTACTGGCAGAGAGGCAGCCGACAGCTCCATCCCATATCAAACTTAGCTTTTGCCACGCACAAGAGTCTATGCTGGGGAGGATATGTGCTGTATGCACTGGCTGGCGTGCACCTCAGGCAAAACTAAAGGGCCACAGGGGGAAGCACCGACACACCCAGCAGGACACCCTGCAAACCTCTGATGGTGGGAGAATGCCAGCCCTGTGAGGTAGCACATCTGAACACAGCACTGGTTGCCACCAAAATGACAGCCACACACATACACCTGGACTAGAAAAAACCAAAAAGTTCTGATGTTGATATCCATTTTTCCGTAAGTGAGCCAAAACTCCTCCCCTGGACAGTTTGACTACGCAGTCAGCTTTCACCTGGTACCACTTTAGCTCATCCCATCTGTTTTATTAGCAGAATTACTATCAAGATATTCACAATCTTTAGGGGGACTTTCTGCTATAAACGTAATTTGCCTTCCATGTCACTCATGGGAAATCAAGGACTGAGACAATCAATGAAGTTCACAGGACTTTTTGTGCCTCTGTGAATCTGAAAAAGTCCAGAGAGAACAGAGTTTCTGTGCCAGGATGAACTTAGGTGTTAATTCAGGCAAATACATTATTTTCTTCAACAGTGCTAACCCACGCAGTCGGCGATAATAACCTTCATGTTAGATTGCTTTGACCCATCACCACTGCTCAGTATTTGGAGAACGATAGATCCCAGCTCTGGCTTTTTGCCACATCAAATAAAGTGGAAAAGCAATTTATACAGCCTCTTGGAGGAAAATGACAGCGCTCAAAGGAAAGGTGCTTGAGATATAATTTAATTTAGGTGTGATGAGCTTCACACATCTCTCCTGGGTAAGCCAGTCAATGAAGTCTCCATCTCATCCATTAGAAGGGTTAGATTTTTATTTTTTTTAACCCTCCCAGAGCAGGCTAGGAGATAAGGTCATAGATATTAATAAAGGTGGTTAAAATAACGTAACACCTAAAACACTGTGAGATACCATCAGCCTGGAGTACATCTCTGGGGAATCTGTACCAGAGCTGCGCGGTGCAGCTGAAGCGAGGGAGCTGGACTCCTTTACAGCCCCCGGGACCCATTTCCCTTCTGCTGACTCAGAGGGTGGTGATGCACTGGAACAGGTTCCCAGAGAGGTTGTGGATGCCCCATCCCTGGAGGCATTCAAGGCAAGGCTGGATGTGGCTCTGGGCAGCCTGGTCTAGCGGTTGGCAGCCACTAACTCCAGAGTTCCCTCCCTCCTCTTACAATTCTGTGATTTCTGCTTTCTCCTGCTGGCCTCCATAGCATGAGTAGGGCCTTTCCTTGGAGCAAAGTTAAGCATATTCTTGCATCCTCACATTAACCATCAAGGAGAAAAAAATGACCCCAGAAAAGCCCACTTGTGACTACTGCTGCCAGAGGAGGTGCACATGAAATGTTTACCCCCAGCTAATAAATCTTCCCCTGCAACAGAATGGCTCAAAAGCACAGAAGCGAAACGGCAACTTGACCCTGTCAAGATCCTCCACAGAGGCAGGAGAGCATAAAACATGAGGTGCTACCTCTTCCATCACCTCTCTCCTCTGCCCACAGGAGACTGCAGCCTCCCTGCAACCTTAGGGTGTTGAGCCGAAGATAAGCCCTAGTGGGGCAGGATGAATAATTAATGGGAAGTGCTTAGTGCAGACATTCTGCGCAGCTCTTGCACTGCGCATTAATCAATCAGCTGTCTGACTCTCTAATAGCCACTTTAGCTGGGGTTTTCCCTCTCTGTATAAATGCAAGGCTGACATCACTGTGGGCCCTGCTTACTCACTGTGGTTGTACAACTGGAATGAAACGAAAACAAAACACCACGCACAGTACAGACACTTTTAAGATACAAAGAGGCAGTGAGGCTAGCTAATGCCAGCCAATGCACAGAGGAGGGAAATGAGAAAGTTTGGAAGAAAAAGAAAAGTGGATGTTATCAGAATGAGAGGCAGGAGGGGCAGACAAACTGAGGAAGGCCTTGTAAAAGTGGGGGAAAAGCAGTAACACCAGGTGCCAGGGATGCCTAGGAAAGCAGCCTCCCCTAGCTAAAAACACAACTGTGAGAAAGAGCCTGGGAGAATTAGAAAAACAGATAGGGATTGTAAAGTCTCTGCTGCAAACGAATATTTGGGAAATTTGAACATATGCTACCCAGTGATAAACATCCCTCAGCATGCAGCGAATTAACTGAGGAGCTCGCTGCACCCAGACGCTTAATTAACTAAACTATGAGCAACCTACTTTGGGTGGAATGCAGAGGAGAGCAGCCTAAATGCGGCAGTAATCAGCAAAGCACCTTGCTATGGAAGGGGTCCTTGGCTGTCTCAGGTCACTGCTGGGCAGTGGGACCCCCACGTACAAGTGTTGGTGTGCTTTCTGCCCAGGGTGCTGGACTGCCAGAGACTTGGAGGAGAAGAGCTTACACCTGGTTTCAGAAGTGAGCAAGTGAAAAGGGCTTAGGGTGCCCTGCGTGATCAGAGCATGAATGAGGGCTTGGTAAGTCTGCAGGTGGCAGGCCAAAGCCACTATGGGATGACAGGCAAAGGCATGAAAGCTCCTTCCCCACCCTCTGCAGGCACAAGTTGGCTCCTCAGCTCACACAGTACCCGATATCTTCCAGGTCTTCCCACTGTGTCTTCCAGTTGACTATCTACGATGGCCTTTGCTCTGTCAGCCTGTAGCTGCTGCACTGAGCCCCCAGGCCAGGTGCTGAAGGCCAAGCAGTTCCTCAGGTTGGTCCATGCCTCGCTGAGAGGCAAAGACAAAGAAATGGGACACAAACTCCTAGAGCAAGCAAAAAATTGTGGCCCCTGTTTGAATTCCAGGGCCATTATCTGGAAAAATCAAACGGCAGCGTAGTTCAACTAAATGGTTTCTTCATATACGAAATAAGGGAAGAAAAATGCTGTTAGTACCCCTGGGCTTCACAAGGCTTGAAGTATCAGCCTGTTCTCCAGCCCACAGGCTGGCACTCAGTGCCCCTCAGGCTCTGCTGTCCTTGTGCTCTAGGGAAGTGCTATGTTCTCACAAACACGATTTTCTCTTATTTGGATTCTTAGGCACAACATAAAATTATAAAAAGCTGATTTGCCATGTGTCCAGAGAGACAGCAAGCTCCTGCCTAGAGGTTTACAGCATTCCTCAAAGACTCTGCTAATTTCCCAGGAGACAGCGACTAAACAAATTCGGCCTTTCATCTGCAGCCTCCAGTTAAATCCCCTTCAACATGTTAATTTGGGAAATCAGCTTTTAGTCTTATTTTCTGGGATTTTCCATACCAGACTCAGCTATGCAGTGGAGCATAGCCCTACTTCAGAGGTACCTGTCCTAATCCAAACGCTTGGATTCAGATCCTCCATTTTTCTGCACTGGAGGGGATTCTGAGCAGTGTTTTTTGGAGCTGGGTCTTCATCTTGTGAGATGGCATCTTCAGCTTCCAGGCTTTCCTGCACTTAACACTGCAACCTCTTTAAGGTGCACCAGCGATAAAATTTGGGTCAAACCCTTAAGCTCTTGAATGACTTTGCAGCTCATGACAAACTCCTGGAGCAGATCTCTAATGCTGTAAGAATTATAAAGAGAAACCTCACAAGCTAATTAAGCCTCCCTTTCTGAGCAATCCCACTTCTGATTTTTATCAGCCCCCACGCCGGATTCCTTGCTGTGCGTGTTAATGGCCTGCTCGTCAATGTGCAGTTAATCCTCTAGATGCTAATTCCAAAGCATTATTTCCCAGTTAAACGTACAGACAGTAACAATGAGACGATCCAAGAAATTAAAAAACAAAAATCCGAGGAAAGTCTAGCTGATGAAAGAGGATAGGGAAAAACATAAGCATCTCCTTGGTTTCAGACCTAGGTAGTGTGAATGCTGCTGCAGTGATTTACAGTCTCGTTACACGGATCCAGGACACAGTTACATCCCTGGAGGTTAGCAATACCAACAGCAGAACCATGAAAAATCTTGGCTTCTGTTCGCAGGGTAAAGAACAGACTCAGAAGGTCTCAATAAACCTAAGTCAGGCTTCTGTACCAGCCATTAGGAAATATTAAATGGCATGTGTTTGCCTTTCTCTACACGCCTCTAGGTTTCAGGGGTGGTACAACAAGCTGGCTGCTGACTGCAGAGGTTTGCAAGACAGCAAAGCCTTTTACCACCCTCACAGTTAATAGCACTGATTTGGTGTTCACACTGCCTCCAAATACAGATCCCTTTCCCCTTGCTTGCCTCAAAGTAATTTGCATGGGCTTCCCGAGCATCAGCATGGCTTATTTTCCATGCCCTTCTAACGTTGCTGTTAGGTGAAAGGCTTGGCTGCTCTGTCAGTCACACTTTCGTTCACAGGGTCCCACTGAGGAAAACCTGCTGCACTGTAAGAGGCTTGGGTAAACCTTCCAAATTCTGAGGATTTCATCAACTTCTGTGCTTCATCTGCTCACTGATCTCATCCTTTCATCTCATCCCATTCACTCTCTAGGAGAATAACACCAGCCTTCAAAACTATCCTGCTCCTGTCTTTTCTGCAGCTGCGCTGCTCCCTGTGCTGCTTTCTTTAATCTGATCCAGTCAGTGATATTGCTCATGTCTGATGTGTGGTCAAATCATGGCTTAATCTCAGCAGATAAAGGGAGGGCTGCCCAGCTCCCCCCAGCTCTGCCTCACACTTTTATCCAGGAGGAGCTTCACAGAGCAGTGCAGAGGCAGTCAGCAGAACACTCTCCTGAGTTGATTTTGCAGACAATCTGCTTTAATTACACTCAAATAAGAATTAAATATCACCCCCCTCCCCCCCCCAAACACATTCTGGATGGTTTGCCAGGTGGACATGGGATGCAGCCAATTAAAGATAGGACTCATATTTGCTTGTAAAGTGGACTGCTTTGCAGTCCTGGAAAACCTCTGGACACAACTTTTTTGCATGCATGATTATTAACAGTCATGCTTGCATACAGGCACAGATGTAAATCAAGTGCTGGCAAGGTAAGTACTGTACTTAAATACATGCCCGCTATGTTTTGTGTTTTATTTCTTTTTTTAAATGCAAGTTCTCAATATTCAGTTATTTTTTTATGAGCTCTGAGTTGAGTTCATTCTAAGCATAGTCCAAAACCCGACAAATGTACTTCATGCTTCTCAAATATGTGCTTGGAGCATCACTGTATGAATCCCCAGCATTTGGGTCACCCGAGGGACAGCTGGAGGCAACAAGGTTTGCTGAGCAGAGATGGTATCTGAAGAGAAGCAAGATAGATATTGCAAATCAGAGACTTCATGAATAAAGTGGAGGATCATTGCACTGAATGGAAAAGCTAGAAAAACTTGAGGAGCTGGGAAAAATTGAATTGAAGCTCATTATTACAAGCAAGTTGTGCATTTCGGGTTTAGTGAAACATTCACCTCGTGTGGGGTTGGTGACACAATGCTGGAAAGCAAGATTTGGTCAGTGCCCAACTGGAACTTAGCAAGGGGTGCAAAGAAGTATAAGAAAAGCTTCTGCACACACATGGATCAGAAAAGTTAATTCCAAGGAGGCATTTTCCCCCTCAGAGAGCAATAGAGGCAGGCTGGTAACAACAGACAAGGAGAAGGTTGAGGTACTCAGCTCTCACTCAATGACATTTGAAAAGTCATGGCAGTCAGGTGAAGTCCCTGGTGGCTGGAAAAAATGCAGACATTCAAGGTCAGGCTGGACGGGGCTCTGAGCACTGATGGAGCTGTAGGTGTCCCTGCTCATTGCAGGGAAGTTGGAGTAGATGGTCTTTAAGGGTCCCTTCCACCTGAAATGATTTGATGATTCTGTAATTCTATGAAAAGATTTTGGCGAGGGATTTTACACAGTGTGAGTGACTTAACCATCACCACACCACGCCTGTGCAGGAGGGACATTTCCTCTCAAATGGCAGTAGGAAAAATATTTACAGCAGAGCCAGAGATGCACAGATTGCTGCATGAGCAATTGGTGCTGCAGTTACCATAGGGCAGAGGTATTTCGAGGGTGTACTGCTTAGCTCTTACTGCTGCTGTGAGTCTGCCTGCCCTATAAGTTGTCTCTAGGTGGAAAACTATGCATGCTATAATGCATAATTTTCTGAGCAAGTGGGGAAAGGAGGGCTATGTGATGAAACACTACAAGAGCCTGGCTGTAGGATTAACTGCAAGGTTGGGTTTGCTCACTTGTGAGCCCTCCTGGGCCAGCTAGCATGTGCTTACCACCCCAGCCTTGAGTAGAGGTGTTATTAAAGCACAAAGGCACATATGAAGGCCTCTCCAGAGCTTACATAGAAACACAAGATTGTGTGTACAATTTCATTAAGTCCCTACTATGGGACAGCTTAGCTCTGAGTGTTTTCACTAATGCTGAGGCACAAGAAAGAAGCTGCCAGCTGTTGTTAACAAATCAGCTCAATAAATGCAAAGGCTTTCATCAAAACCAGTTGGTTTTGCAGGCACTGGTCCTTTGAGAGTCCTCCAATTGTGGAGCTCACTGCTCACCTCCATGCACAAAGAAAGCTCACAACCAACACAAGGATGTTCCTGTGTCCTATGTCACCCTCTGCTACCTACCACCAGAATTTTGCTTCAATGCAGGAGGCGTCGTGCCCTCGGGCTCTTGTCCTGATGGGGGGTTTCAACCACCGAGATATCTGCTGGGATAGCAGCATGGCGGGTGGCAGGCAATCCAGGAGATTCCTGGAGTCTGTAGAGGACAACTTCCTGGTCCAGGTAATAGATGGACCAACACGAGGTGAAGCCTTACTGGACCTGGTGCTCACTAATGCAGAGGAGAACATTAGAGAGGTTAAGATTGGAGGCAGCCTGGGCTGTAGTGGCCGTGCCTTGGTGGAGTTTGTGATCTTGAAGAATGCGGGCCTGGCAAAAAGCAGAGCTAGGACCCTGTGCTTTAGGAGAGCAAACTTGTGGCTGCTCAAAGAACTGCTGAGTGGGATCCCCTGGGAAACTGTCCTTAAGGGCATGGGCACAAAACAAAGCTGGCAGCTCTTTAAGGACACCCTTCTGAGAGCACAACGGCTCTCCGTCCCCAGCAGAAGTTGAGCAGAGAAGGCAGGTGACCATTGTGGCTGTGCAAGGACCTGCAGCTTAAACTGAGGGAAAAGAGGGAAATGTACAGGAAGTGGAAGCAGGGTTGCGTAGCCTGGAAGGAATACAGGGCTGTTGTCTGTGTGTGTAGAGATAGGATTAGGAAAGCCAAGGCGCAAATGGGACTGAACTTGGCGAGAGATGTGAAAGATAAGAAGAAGGGGTTCTACAGGTACATAGGCAGGAGGAGACAGGCCAAGGAGACCGTTCCCCCTCTGATGAAAGGTAACGGGGAGCTGGCTTCCTCAGACATAGAAAAAGCTGAGGTACTCAATGAGTGCTTTGTCTCAGTTTTCACGGGTGGTCAGGCTTCCTTTGTCTGCCAGGACCACGAGCCTCTAGGTGAGGGTGTGGGGAGCAGTTTCTGTCCCACTGTAACAGTGGAACAAGTCCAAGTCCTCCTCATGGAATTGAATGTGTATAAGTCCATGGGCCAGATGATATCCATCCTAGGGTTCTGAGAGAGATGGCTGATGTGGTTGCCAAGCCACTCTCCATCATATTTGAAAAATCATGGCTGTCTGGTGAAGTCCCCTGTGACTGGAAAAAGGGAAATGTTACTCCCATTTTTAAGAAACAGAGAAAGGAAGACCCAGGGAACTACAGGCCAGTGAGCCTCACCTCTGTGCCTGGGAAGATCATGGGACAGATCCTCCTAGAAGCTACGTTAAGGCACATACAAGACAAAGAGGTGATTCGAGACAGCCAGCGTGGCTTCACCAAGGGCAGATCATGCCTGACCAATCTGGTGGCCTTCTATGATGGAGTGACAGCTTCGGCGGACGGGGGAAGGGAGATGGATGTCATCTATCTGGACTTCTGCAAGGCCTCTGACATGGTCCCTCACCGCATCCTTCTCTCTAAATTGGAGAGGTGTGGATTTGAAGGATGGACTGTTTTTTGGATTAGGAATTGGCTGGCTGGACGCAGCCAAAGGGTTGCGATCAATGGTTCTGTGTCAGGGTGGAGGCCGGTCACAAGCGGTGTCCCTCAGGGGTCAGTCTTGGGACCGGTGCTCTTCAACATCTTCATCAATGACAGACGATGGCATCAAGTGCACCCTCAGCAAGTCTGCAGATGACACCAAGCTGAGCGATGCAGTCGATATACTGGAAAGAAGGGAAGCCATCCAGAGGGACCTGGACAGGCTGGAGAAGTGGGCCCATGAAAACCTAATGAGGTTCAACAAGGCCAAGAGTAAGGTGCTGCACTTGGGTCGGGGCAATCCCAGGTATTTATACAAAGTGGGGAAAGATCTCTTTGAGAGCAGCCCTGTGGAGTAGGACTTGGGGGTCCTGGTGGACGAGAAGCTGGACATGAGCCAGCAGTGTGTGCTTGCAGCCCAGAAGGCCAACTGTGTTCTGGGCTGCATTAAAAAAGGGGTGGCCAGCAGGGAGAGGGAGGTGATTGTCCTCCTCTACTCAGCTCTTGTGAGGCCCCATCTGCAGTACTGCGTTCAGGCCTGGGGCCCCCAGTACAGGAAGGATGTGGAGCTCTTGGAGCGGGTCCAAGGAGGGCCACTAAGATGATCAGAGGGCTGGAGCACCTCTCCTACGAGGAAAGGTTGAGGGAACTGGGATTGTTCAGCTTGGAGAAGAGAAGGCTCCAGAGAGACCTCATTGCAGCCTTCCAGTACTTGAAGGGAGCATATAAACTGGAGGGGGAACAGCTGTTTACGAGGATAGTGATAGGACAAGGAGGAACAGCCCTAAACTGAGACAGGAGAGGTTTAGGTTAGATATTAGTAGGAAGTTTTTCACTCAGAGGGTGGTGACGCACTGGAACAGGTTGCCCAAGGAGGCTGTGGATGCCCCATCCCTGGAGGCATTCAAGGCCAGGCTGGATGTGACTCTGGGCAGCCTGGTCTGGTGGCTGGTGAACCTGCACATAGCAGGGGGGTTGAAACTTGATGATCATTGTGGTCCTTTTCAACCCAGGCCATTCTATGATTTCCCAAAATTTGTCTTACAAATAATGTATTCCTACACACGTTCACCTCTGAGCAGCTTGAAATTAGTCAAGAAGAAATTTTTCTCAGGAACTAGCAGAGGAAAGGTGGGTGTTTTGCTTGTAAACTGGGTATGTTCTCCAAGACCTGTGAGCTAATTCATCCAGGGAATATGTGGAGCTGCTCTGCTTTTCTGCAGCAACACCACTGCCTATGGGGATTTCCTTGCTCGCTTATCTTAATATCACCTCTCAGTTGTCAGTTCTTCTCTGTACACACACCCTGCCCCAGATTAACTTCCAGGCAGGTGAATTCCCCAGCCAGATAATTTTGTGGTGAAATCACTGGATTTTGCAGGCTTCTACAGATTCCAGAGAGAGCAACACATATGTACAGCCAATCACTCACAGAACAGTCAGGCAGAATTAAGAAAAATCACCATAGAAAAATGAGACCGAATTAGCTGAAATTCACAGTAACAATCTATCACAGGTATATCGCAAGGGACAGAGTTCCACATCTGAAAGGGCTTTTCAATCCACATCTGAAGGGTAGTATATAAATGCTACAGGTTATTTAAGTTGGCCTTTCAAGTAGTATAAATTGGCAAGTCAGCTCCAATATTAATCACGAGACAAATTTCCAGTCAACTTGAGTTCTTTCGGTTGGGTTTCTGAGCCTGCAGGGTCACATTTGTGACCATTTTTCTACAGTCACGAGGACTAAAGAAAAGAAAATGCTTTTCTGATGAAAGCTGATATTCCCACGAAACTGGAGAATCCCCAGAGCTGAGGGGTTTTGTAACCCCCCCCAAACCACAAGACACACAGCAGGGGCTCACACCACTAAAAACCTACATGGCTGCATCACCATTTACTCGCAAAGCCTCTCGCTTTGAACTGCTTCTTCCCCAGAAGCTCTTCTGAAAGACGTCGCATCTTGTTCTTTGAATGTTCTCTAGTCAATCTTAGGCTTGTGTGGCACACCATGATAACCAAATATATCAGTCTTCTTTTCCCTCCCCAGTGGGATGAAACTACTTTATTAACTAGAACACAGTGAATTATTTACAAGATATAACAAACCAAACTCATTCTCAGAGCTTTATTCAAACATACAGAAAAGGAATCCTTTGAGCTCTGTGAGGGTTGGTATGAATCACCCTTCTTTCCAGTCATTTAATTAGTCCAGGATTAGGAGTGCATAAGCTATGGTCTGCACTTCTATTAATGAAAACAGCCATTATTATTCCTTTACTTGGAGCACCTGGAGGCCTTCTGCAGCTGAGCCCCTCTTGCCTGGCTTAGGAAAAACACTCCCTTCAACACCTTTGGGTCATGACAGCTTCAAATTCTTGTGATCCCAGTCTAATCATAAAGCAATTTTGAAATACTACACGTTTAAGGAAAAAATAATAATAATAAAAGGCAAGTCCTGCAGGAAACCGGCCTTGGGCACATTTCAGAGAGAAGGGGTGAACGTGGCTTGCTGAGAAGCAGCACTTCAAGGTTGCTCCCAATTGGATTACAAAGGATTAAGAGAACAAATGAGTCGAGCCAAGTCAAATGCACAGGTGTGCCCACAGCACTCATCATCTCTGGAGCACACTGGCTACATAAGTCTATCTGAAAAGAGAGGAAGCACTTCCATCCAAAGAATTGCTATATGCACCAGATCTGCACTGCAACCAGCTGCAGAAAGCACCTAAAAAGCTCACGTAGGCTTTCTTTGGGTCAGGAGATGCACCAGGTCTGGGCAAGAAGGCTGCACATGAAAACTCAAGGCAGCCTTATAGGTGCTATGGGGAAGTATCAGGACATCTATCCCCAAGCACTTGCCTAAAGGAAGGCAGGAAGGTTTAACACACGCCCTTTCCCTCTCCCTCAACACCAAAATGTGCTTTCCAGACTGCCCTCCCTAGCCATAGTATCCAAATTCCACCTAGACTTTACAGCACATAAAAGCAATTTTTTTCCATTAGGGAAGTCAGTACTACAGCAAACAGAGCTCTTCTAGTACCAGTCATTGCTCACCTTTCCTATCCCCACACCTCCTCTGCACAGCAGGACTTGCATCCATCTGGTTGACCTGCAGAAGACACGAAGCCTGGATGGGAAACCATCTCAGATGAGCTCCCAAACTCACTCGAGGTCTACAGAAACTATGGGTGCAAGCTGGTAGGTCCCTCATTTAACTGCTCTGTTAATTATCTCCTCCCCTAACACAGCTGTCATCAATGTGATCATCACAAGTGCCTCCCCTTTCCAGGTGGTTCATTACACACAGCTGCCTTAGGACCTGCACAATGATGGTGCAAGGCTAGGAGTGCTTCTTGGCTTCTCCTTCCACCCTGCATGCAAAGGGCAAAGCCATGGCAGATTCTCTTCAGGTTAACCAGGGGAGGGATTTCTGCTTGGGAAAGCCTTTCTGAGTTACACAGCCCCTGATGAGGCAATTTATGCAGCACCCTAGATAGGTAATTGATTACCCAGACACACTGCTCAGACATGTGGGCTTTTCCTTTTTAAAATCAAGGGAACTGCAGTGAAAGGTGAACAGATCAGAACCGTGGAGAGAAACAGAAAACTTTGCCTGTATACCCCTTCTGAGCTGCATGGATGACTGCCAGGAGCTAAGAGATCCCCAGGTCACCTGTGAGGAAAGCAGACAGGAACCAAAAGCAAAGATATTTGAGTCCAAGTGGAATTAGATGTAAACGACAGGCACTCCAATCTGCAAAACATCCCTTAAGAAGGGACACCAGTGGCTAACTCCTCTATTTACAATTTGACATCCAAACTTCCAGGGGACAACATGTCCAGTAAAACATAACCCTGAGCTTACAGCGACCAAGAGGCGGCAGCCACAGAAGCCCACAGCATCCATTTGTCAGCTCTGGACATTACTGTGAGACTGCGAGCAGCAGCAGGGGAGGTATAAGGAGCTGGCATTATGCTTGTTTGCAGAACTTTTATTGCTAATTGACATTTTTGCAGAGCTCCCCAGGCAGCTGCGGGCAGCGCTGGTTGGCCGGGCCATGGAAAGCAGCCCAGCACTGCATCCTGCACGGTGCCCAAGTGGGGACTGTATTTCTGACAGACTCTGGAAAAGAAGTCAGGGATATAAACTTGCCTGAATGTGGTAAATCTGAGCAGAAGCACTTGTAGCCAGTCTTTGTTCAAACAATACGATTGTCTTACAAATTGCACACTGCCCTTAATTTCCACGTTGATTTTGAGATGAGCTAAACCCCTCAGGGGCCATCAAAGCACCTCACTGAAGAAATACCAACGTGTACAAAGGAAAGCTTTCCTTTCAACCAGCAAGAACAGCTCTGGCTGCTCACGAAGGGCTTTTTTAGTTGTGTTATTTTTTCCCCTCTGCGTTTAGCTCATCCATCTATGGAAGTAACAAGGTGTGAAGACAAACTTTGCCATCACAGAGGAATATTGCTAATGATTTCCCTTTCAACTGCTTGCTCAGCTTTACCTTTGCTAGAACGGATTACCCGGCGCTGACAAAAGGTGTCATCTCTGCTCAGATTAATTGCGCTCACATTAATTACTAGTGCAGACCAAGGCTGACTGTGTGTGACATTATTTCAGCACATTAACACAAGCTGCAAATAGTTTGCTGTAATGGGACAGCACAAGGTTCTTCCAGTCAGATACAGAATGGCTGACCCTGTTGCTCACAACAAAATAAACCTTTTAGGGTGTCTCAAACCATGATGGTGCGGTTTTCAAGCCTCTTCTCTCTCATTACTTCTTCTCCCTTTATGTCTGCTTTTCTCCCCTTCCATCACGATACATCATCATGGCATCTTGCCCCGAGCTTTATTAGGTGACTCGTGGCAGCACATTTCCCAGCTAAGAGCCCTGCAGGAGCACTGCTCTTCTCTGCTGAAATTGCATCCCCTAAAATACGCTGCTTTCAGGATTATATTTCCCCACAGCGAGTGCCTCAGACTCTATAAAACACAGTAGCACTGCCGGCTTCAGCTGAACCCAGAAGCATTCGTGGGCTGAGGATGTGATCCAACCCCAATGGCACTGGTGAAGGCATTGCTGATGCTAGGAGACAAGCAACTGGTCCAGCTCCTGGAGTGAACTGGGGTATGCTGGGCTGGCTGCAGCCTTTGGATGATGTACATAAGCTTTAGGGAAGATGAGCTGCAACACACAGAAAAGCAGGTGACCAGAGTTTGGTCTCATAGGTTTCCTAATGGAGTCAGGGCTAGTTCTAACTATGCGTCAGTACATTTTCACTTGGTCCAGCACCTCCTTAATTAGCTATTACAAGCAGGAAAAGGAAATCTCAGAGAACCTGTTCCTTAAGCATTTTGCTCTATTAGTAGCCCAACCATCACTGCAACTATGCTATATGAATTCACAGAGAGAGGGTGCTGAGCCAGAGCCCCGCAGAGACACTCCTCTTCCAAGCCAGGATCGGCCCAGAGATCAGAGGGGCTGAGAAGAGCACTCCTCTTCCCCATCTGTAGCTGCACCCTGCTTTGAGAGGCACGGCACCATCGAGGCTGGCCAAAGCCCTTTAGAGGCTAAAGAGCAGTCCTGAGCATAAAAGCAATGCTCACAAGGGGGTTAAAGGACTTTGTGCATTAGAGGTGAGCTCAAGGCTGGGTAGGACAGGGCCGAGAGCTGACTTCAGGGCAAGCAGAACATCTTGCCAACGGAGAGCTGGTAAAATTAAGTAATTTCTCATATAGACACAGGGCAAGATGTGAGAATTAGACCAAAGAGCTTGGCATTTTCCCATCTTTCCCTATCTTATTGATACATTAGCTCACGGTGCCAGAAGCACAGCCGGTCTCTGCCCAGCACTCTGCAGGGCTCTGCCTGCGTGGGGACCAGAGCGGGACATGCAGCACAGTGCGGCTGCTCTGCACAGCCGCCGACTGCCGAGGAGGTCACACTCCAGTTGTGAACAAAGCCAGCTGCAGGCACGGCTCACCCTGTGCTGGGAGCAGCACTGGAGCTAGTTCCTAAGCCAAGCCTGCTGTCCTCACACATCCATGTCCGTACAGCCCTGTCGCAAAGGGTTTTGTCAATACACCGGTGAGAAGCAAGGAGGTTAAATCAGTTCAGTTCATGCATATTTAAGCACCACGACCTGCATTACCAAACTCAGGCTCAAAATATTTGTAATGGCTCAATTAGCCTCAGGCACATTATCTCACTGGTATCAGCAACTGTATGTATTTATTTACAAATGGCACAGGGGGGAATTAAATGTTGCTGTTGCTGTTGTTAGGGAAACAATCTACTTCTAAATTTTTAATTTTTTAATTTAGAATGTTGTATTCTAAGCAGGAATGGTCATTAACATTGTATGAGGAAAAGGGGGGAAAAAAAACTGGTGTATCTACCTATGATGGAATTGATGTACACTGTAATTACAGCAGGTTACAGAAAAAAAATGCATCTTTCATGTGAGACCACAGTTATGAATGCTTCTGCACATTACTTGTGATTACTGTTGCTTAAGAACGAGAAATTATTTATCTTCCGTGTGCAAATCCTCAGCAAAAATTGCAGGTTGGAATACATAATTTACTTTGTGCACTGCAATTTTTATGTAAATACTAGGAGCATCACCATAAAAGCAGGCCCTCGGTAAAGACAGATTTATAATGATATAAATGGTAACTTGCGTAGCGGAATTTAATAACTAATACCCTAATTTAGTGTTTTCACAGCATTGGTGTTACTGGGCACGCGCCTTGCTTGAGCAAATACCTCCTAAAGCCGTCGCAATGGGGCTGGCCTATCAGTCTGCCTGGAGCATCTTGCCAGGACATTTCTGTAGAGGTAAAGCTAGGTGATAAGAGGGGAACGGTGTATTTTGAATAACACAGAATAAAACTGCTGGTCTCCAGCTCACAGATTGCTTGCAATCAGCGCTTCACTAAGAAAGAACACAACGCATGTAAATCCTTCTTGAGCCCACTCCTCCAAAAAACCAAATGCCTGAAGAGTTGCCAGGCTCTGCAAACCCACATTCACACGCACACCCCATTACTTATGCTCCTTTGCTCATCTGCCTGCATTCACAAAGCAAAAGCTTTCTGAACTAACTCCTGTGTGCTCAGAAAAAGATGCTGCGAGTGCTGCTTGTACCCACGCAGTGCCATGGGGAGCTGGGGAACCGTGCTTGTCCCACACCCCTGGGTCCTCCCTGCCGTCTGCCCACAGCTCCCGCTCCCACCCCGCATACTGCGGGAAGGAGCATGTGGAGGTGGAGACAGCTGGAAAGCTCTTCTCTTGCTCCCTGGCTATCGGCGCTACCTGAGCTGAGAGCTGGCAAGGAGGGGCTCTCCGGGGTATCCCACGTGCCTGAGAAAGCCTGGCTTTGGTTTCTCAAACATGAGAACCATCTGTCAACAGCTCCAGTGCGGGGAGCAGACAGCGGGGTGTCTTGGGGCCTCCTCCACAACCAGGTCCCAGAGCATCCCCGTGTCTCTACCGAGAGCAGCAGCTGTGCTGGTCCCAGCAGGCTCACACACATTATCACGTGTGTCAGGGCACTGCAGCATCCCAGCGCCAGCACGGGGAGGGCATTGAGAGATACACACAGGGAAAAGCCCTGCAGGTCCCAGCACTCTGCTCTCCTCCCACCTCACCCACAGGGCCCTCACCAAGTGCCCTCTTCCCAGCACAGTCCTGGGGCTGACCCCTCTCTCCCAGCCCCTGAGCATCCCACGATTCTTGTGTCTCCTTGCAGAAATCTGTTTGGTGCCATGGTGCCAACAGCAAGTTTTCCCTTAAAGCAGCACGATGCCATCCCTGGCAGTACCCCAGGAGACTGCTGAAGGGAAAGGTGAAGGGAATGGCGCAGCAAACAGCTGAGGATAAACACACCCTGAGGGTATTTTTCCCCTTGCATTTCTTGTAATTAAGAGTCGTTTTTGCCCTGAGGACCATTAACATGAGACATATATATATTTTTTCTTTTTTAATTACATCTGCTTTCCACTTCCAGGCCCTTTGTTTGTTTTCACTTACAGCTGTGATGTTGTTTGGCTTTCTCCCAAGTCCATCCCCAAACAGAAGACCTAATAATATGAGATCTGGGACATGTTTGCAGTGGGGTTAGGAAGTCACAGCACTATTTGTGAGTCTGTAGATTAAAGCTGAGGACATTAAATCGTGGCTAATGGGTTAACCCCTTGGTGTCAATAGGTTGCTGGCTTCACTAACTTCCATTTGATAGAGTTGGAAAATCCTTGACATTTGGCACCAAGGGGTTAATTTGAAAAGGGATGAGAGTTCAGTTTCAGTTACAAGCATAGCTTTAATAATAAAGGAATGAAAAATTTAGGTTTCCTGGAGACCAACCGGAGTGTAAAATTATCCTTGAAGGTGCAATCCTATGTGAAGGTGAATACAGGGGGTTTTGAACAGCACAGTGTTGGAAGAACAGAGAGGAAATATGAAGCAAGTGGGTACTTCAGCTATTTTTCCCCATTTGGTAATATGTAACAGGACAGTAAATAAATTACACAGAGGGAGTGAAAAGGGACCAGCACAACACATACATTTGATCTCCAAAACTACTGGAACTAAAACATCATTTACTCTAAAAAGAGATTGAGCATAGAAATGAGGATCATCGAATGGCTTAGGTTGGAGGGAACCTTAAAGATTGTACATTTCCAACCTCCCTGCCATGGGCAGGGCTGCCAGCCACAGAGTAACAGAATGTACCTGCAAAGCCACAGAGAAACACAGGAGCAGCTCCTCTGCCCTGATTTGAGTTCAAGTGGTAGGAAGCGAGCTTCAGCAGGATGAAGCCACTGCAAAGCAAAAGCAGCAGCTAAGTGACTGGATCCCAGCAGGAGAGCCTGGGGAAGCAGCACCAGACTTGCTCTTGAGGTGCCCAAGTGGCAACAGCTGAACTCTTTGTCCCTTCTGCCTTGGCTCTACCTCCCTGCCACTGCTGATTTCCAGCGTTTTCAGTGGGCTCCAAGAACAGGAAGGAAAGCTTCCCCCTAAACACTAAATATCAGCCAAAACACAGACAACCCACAGGCTCACAGAATAAACTATTCTGAGCTCTGTGCACCTCCAAGGAGAGGGATACTTACCACAGCATTTGCAGCAGAGAGCTCTTGGAAGCCTGAATAACCACAGCCCATCCCCTCCTATCTGGATAACTAATCATTTAACACAAGATCCTGCTCTCACTTGTTTTCCAGGATGTCACCTAGGCGTTATGATTTAACAGTTTTGTCAAGTTCTTGCTGGAAAGATACTGCAACAGCCTTCCTAATGGCAGAGTGACAATCGCTACAAGTCCTGCGAAGTGTGGGATGCCAGGCAGGCATTACTAAAGCAGCAAGACTTGTCCTGTAAATCGTATCCCAAATGACAAAGGCAAACTACTCAGAAGGACTTGCAATGCTACTCTTGATTTATCCTACACAGAATGAAATACATGCAGCCAGAGTACCATAACGGGGTCCCAGTTTGGACTGGGAAGCCCTTGGCATTCCTCACTGATACCCTTTGCTTTATTGTGTTGCACCACCAAAACAGAATAGAGTAAGAGAAACTTTTGCATATGAAATGTGCTGTGCTGAAGGATACTCTCACTTGCTGGTGTGCTTGCTACATTGGAGCAACGCTGGCTCCACTCAGTAAAGCAGGTAACACTATGCAATGTTATTGTTACCACAGCTTAAAACATTTCTAATATATATAGGCTTAGAACAAGCGCCTTGGGTTTCTTGTTGTTGTTGTTACATTCTTAATTTTCTTGCAACATTGTTGCATACCTAAATTCCTCATTGCTTTTCCTAACAACACCCAGTGCTACTAACAATAGCCGAAGTCAAAGTCTGGAACGTAATTAAGATGTTAGGAGATTGCTTCATCTGGACACACAAACCTGAGCACCTGCTTATGGCGGCAGGTGCCAGAATCAATACACTCGGGCAGCCTGGAAGCCCGTCCGAGGGGCTGATTTCACACCCAGCCAAACTACCCTGTTATGTTAGAGCACCGAGGGCATCGGCCGCGCCTCCTGGAAGTGCTTGCTTCCCGCAGCTGGCCATTTCTTTTATCCACACTGCACTGCCAAACACTGCTGAGCTCAACACATGGAAAATAACTGGTCAGATCTGAATACCAGACAACTGTAGATAGATAGCTAGTCCCTCCTACAGCCGTATGCTAACTTCCTACACTACAATCAGAGTGGGATTACCTTGGCATTGTCCAGCACTCTTTCCTTGTTGCTCACACGTGAAAATGATGAGAAACGGAGAAGGTTACGGGCAGAAGTGTGCCATGGCTTGTTTTTTCAACAGTAAATTCTCTTCTGTTCTCTTCTGTCCTTCTCTCCTGTTAAACTGGATGGGAACAACAGGTGATTTGATGCTTGGATAGTTTCAGTTTCCATAGAACAGTTCTTCAAGCTCTCATTATTATTATGGTCATTTGCACCACGAAAAGGAGTTATTTCCAACTCATGCACCACCTAGTTATCTACATACACGAATAAAAGACAGCTGTGATGCAGAAGTCCTGAAAACACGCTGGCATCTCCCAAACCACACAATCTTTTCTCCTTTTTTCTTTTTCCTCCACGTTTTTGAGATTCTGATTTCAGATGTAACCGAAAATACCAACAAGTACAGATATCGATTACTTGCAGATCACAACCAAAACCTCATCTCAGTCGGTGATCTCTGATCCTTCTCGAGGAAAACAAATTGCCACAGAGGAAACGCTTGTCTCAAGGCGACATTAAAACAGGATAACGTGGAGGAAATAACACTGTTTGCAAAGATGGTAACAAAAGACAGAGTCAACTAAAGACCTTCTGACCTTAACGAAGAGGTACCATTAGGCTAAAAGGTTCCCTTTTCTCAAACGTGTTGTTTGAAGAAAGGCTCATGTCAAAAGTTAATTATAATGGAAAAGAATACAGGAATGATCATAAAAAACTACAATGATGCCCCAAAAGCTGTAGGGTAGGAGACCTCTGGAGGCTCAGAAGTTCCATATACGTAAAAAGATCAAAGAACTCATGTTCCACTTTGCTGGATCAGAAGATGATGAGATAACTACCTCTTTTCAAAAAATAAAGGGTTTTCTTTTTCTTCAAATCTTCCCAACACATTCTTCTAAACTGTCTGTAAAGCAGGAAAACAGAAAGGAAATAATTGAAAATTTACAAAGAACGAGAACAGGCCATTTGGACAAAATTGTTATGTGAAGATAGAAGGAGCTATCGAAAGAAACTACCAAGGACTTTGACAACGTCTGTAGAGACTGAAATATTGAAGAAACAGGCCAATTTCATAACAGCAACAGCAAGAACGCTGCTGAAACTGCATGAGCGCACGAGCAGTGCTCCAGGAAGCTGACACTTCAGCTGTCAGCACCACACTGAAGAAAAACAGCACTTATAAAGCAAATTAAACTACAAAGAAAATGGAAAAACAAACTAACAACAACAAAAAAAGCACCAATAGGACTTCCCATACTGCCTGCATTTTTTCCTGCTAAAGCTTTTCATGCAGGTGAGATGCAAATCTAAATGCACTACTCCAAGCCCTTGTCTTCTTTTCATGAAATATTAATGCCATCACTTCACAAGTCCTTCTCCCTCATACAAGCTTTAAAACCACTTTAAAAGGCACTTTAGAGGCAAAAGACCAATTTCTCTCATGATCAGGTATTTTTGTCCAGTTGGACAAGATCTTTTACTGATTTAATCACAAGTATACAGGATGGAATGGAAGCTTCCATGTTTACAAAAATCATTTGTAGGCCACAGCTCCATTAGCCTGTCTTCTTTGTATTCCTCATCAACTTTCATAGATAGGACAAGGGGGAATGGTTTTAAACTAAGACAGGGAAGGTTTAGGTTAGATATTAGGAGGAAGTTTTTCACTCAGAGGGTGGTGATGCATTGGAACAGGTTGCCCAAGGAGGCTGTGGATGCCCCATTCCTGGAGGCATTCAAGGCCAGGCTGGATGTGGCTCTGGGCAGCCTGGTCTGGTGATTGGCGACCCTGCACATAGCGGGGGGTTGAAACTAGATGATCATTGTGGTCCTTTTCAACTCAGGCCATTCTATGATTACATGATCTGAAGTTGGAAGGGATCCACAAGGATCACCAAGCCCAACCCCCGGCCCACACAGCAGCCCCAACTCCAATGTCTGAGAGCGCTGTCCAGCGCACCCCAAACTCCAGCATCAGTGCCCTCAGAGTCAACAGCTTCACTCCATTTAGTGTCATCCACAAACTCACTCAGCCTGCACTGAAATAACTTATAATAACTGAAATAACTCATTTACAAAAAATGACTTTTTTTTTTTTTCCCCAGAACAATGACAACAAAATGTGTTTACAGCAGCATTCTGCTCTGCAAACAACCATTAAAAAAAAAAAACAACCACAACAACATGAAACAAAACATGGCTGCACGTAGCATATAAGAAATTCACTTCATAGGTCTGCCAAGGAAACATTTGAGGACTGCAGCCCTTCAACCAGATCTTAGGGCCTGCTGCAGCTCCACAGATGTTAACTGCTCATGAACACCTCTCTGTGAAAGCTCATCTACATCCTATGAGCTTGGAAGCCAACAAGCTCCTGCTCCTCAACTTAGCAACAGTTAGCTATTTTTTTTCCCAGGCTCTATGGAAATATAGAAAAAAACAAACCCAGGGCTGGATATAAGAATCTTGCTAAGTTAAATAATTCACTTCTTAGAGCTTTAGAGCTCCAGTGGAAAGATAAAGCAGCAAACTGGCACATTACAAAACTGCAAGCTTTGTCTCAGCCCAGTATGCGTTTCTCATTCTCATATGCAGGATGGTTCACGTGGGGAACAAATGGGAAATTTTGCCATAGTTTTTAAAAGTTTTCTGATTAAACTGGGAAGATTGTGTCTGGATGTCTGGAGCAACACATCCAGCATCCTACACAGTTGTTTTTCCATTTGTTTTTACTTAGTTCAGTTCCTCACTTTATCTGCAACAACTGCAAAAAACTTGAAGTAATCAACCAAGCTCTACACAGTTGTTTTTTTCCTCACATTTTCAGGGCACTTGGGGAGGCATTCATATGGATCAGTGCACCATCCCCAACAGCAGCAGATGGATATCAGCTTTAGGACTTACCTCGCGGCTCTCGCAGAGCCAGGAGAATGCCAGGAGCTATGTAGCAACAGAAAAGCTTCAGGGTTGCTCTAACACCTTTCCTACACGCAGCAGCAAATCCAGAGGAAAAGCGTTGCTTTTAAAAGGAACAGGGCAGGTATGTCCGACCTGTGGGCCGCATGTGGCCCGGCCCCGCCCGTCCTGCAGCCGCCTCCTCCTTCCCGCCATCATGGCGTCAGCTCTGCCTCACTGAGCGGCCTCGCCCGGCCCTCAGCACGCACCTAGCGCTCCCCACAACCACACATCGGTGGCGATGAGCACTGCCTGGGCTGAAATCAGGGAACGGGGTGGGCACAGTGCAGTGCTGACTCACGTTAGGGCATATATGAAGCACACAAAGAGTAAAATGTCATCAAAAGTCTGTTGAACACCTGAGAGCTCACTGAGAATTGCAGCCACTGCCATCGAACCAGCCTGATGTGTCAGTGTCACAAGGACAGGGTCACACATTGCACTGGTTTTATGCTTTTGTTACTCCCTTTTTATGTTTAAATAAAAATATTAAACACTAAAAGAAGTATTTTTACCTATATACATTATATTTTTTTGGTGCTTGACTACATTTGAGAAATTGTTACGGGGTCAAGCACGGATATGAGCCAAATGGTCTGATGACTCAAATGGAGGCATAGCTTTAGGGAGGAGGCCAAGAACAATGGCCCCAGTTCAGCGAAGTACAAATAATCATTTCCTTTAACATATAAATAGTCCCAAAACAAAAGTTAAGCTTTAGCTTAAGGACTTTGCTGACGTGAAGCCCATAGGCAGAAATACAGAGGCACTCTGAAAAACGACCGGCCCCGGAGATGACTCTTTCACAAGAGTCAATATTTTGAAAGTAAAATTAATGGAAAATTCTATAGCCTGAGGAAAACTTTACAGGGATGCAGTTTGGACATCTTGAAAATGGCCAATAATTTCAACATGCTTCTCAGCTTCTATTGAAAACTTCTGAAGACACATAGCCTTACAGATCATAGGTGATGATATTATTAAAAGATGCCTCTTAGTCTCGCCTTAGGTTGTGATCATTTATTACACTCTGGATCACACTGAAGAATATATAAGAAGGTGGGAAAAGCTGGTGGCCTGGGGCTGCGGTCCTAATTGCATGCTTACACTTGCATTTCTCTATCTTTTAATTCGGTGACATTTTAAATTGAGTGATTAATCAGCCTTTACTTTGTTATTTGCAATCTACACATTAAACTCTACAGGCCAGATAAACTAGCCAACACAAATTAGCCACCTTATTGGCAGATTTATACCACTAGAGCATCTGGTCCTCCCTGAATTAATTTGTACTGTAGACAGGAACCAAGCACAAGTCTTCTTTTAAATCCTTGTGAAAAATAGAAATATTCATACTTTTCACTCAATTCTCTGTCCAGCTGTGTTTTTCTTAAATAGGCTCTCCAAATCCAAACTGACACCAGGCACATGACTTACCTCTGGGAGTCCTGCATACTCAGCCCTTCTTGTAGACGAGCATTTGCATTGTGGCATGACAGTTTCACTTGTCAGGTGCTGCATTGGTTGCTGTGGGAAAACGCTTGGCACCACCAATGGTTTTTCAGGTAGAAAATCTGCAGAAAATGGTTTTGCACAGCAGATAAAGCAGTCTGCTATTTTTTGCTCTGCCAAGTTGGTCCCTTCGCAGAAGTGGGATGCAGGAAATAATGATCTACAAACAACTATGTAAAATTCATTTAAAAAACTATTTAGCACTAATTCTTTTTTGAATGGCAGTCTAGTGAGGGAGAAGTATGCCAGGACATGAGAGACTGAAAAGACTTTCTGATATTGAAGTGTGATTTAGGGTCAAAGTTCCCCTGCCAGAATGAAATAGCAATGTAATGCCCAATTTCTACCTCTGTGAAGCACTCATACATGCCACCACGGTACATACAGACAAGTGAAAATAGCAATCTTCCATTAATGTTTGCAGCAACATCAAACACCAGTCATTCCACTTGCCATAGGAACTCAGCAAGCTCCCAGACTTGTCCTTCTCCTTCAGGAAGCATCAGCAAAGCTGAATGGCACAGTGAAGAAAGAAGCAAGCTATGGAGTGGAAATGAAAACATGGCTTCCTAATCCAGGGGGGCAACACATACATAGAAAGGTCCTGAGAGAGAATGGAGGGCAGTAGAAGTATGAGGCATGGGAAGGATGACAAGGCCAGGTCTCTGTTAGTGACGGTGCACAGTTGAAAGGACTTTTCCAGTGTGGAAGTGCACAAAGAAGACTGGGAACAGCTGGGATAAGGGATGGAAAACCAGCTTGAGAATCAACAGGTTTGACTGAATGTTTTGCTTTTAAAAACCTGGCCTCTGATTCAAGGTGCCAAGAGACAGGTATTTTAACAGCATTTGGGCAGAGTTACACATTCTGAAAGACATTTAAGTATCACTCTGATGAGAGGTGTCTTTGAAACTTTACCTTAACATCTGTTTTCACTGAAGAAAAACAAAATAATCATAATACTTTCAAATTTTAAGTGATCCATTTTAGTCAGTTTTTTCCTATTTTCTTTTTTTCCTAAATTGGAAATGCTTACCATAGCAGGCTGGTCTTAGTAGTGGAAAACGGTCTTTATTTATCATACTAAATATAAAGCATTACTGTTTTTGTAATTTAGGTCATGAAATGAAAGTGTTACCAGTGTTGCTGCTTCAGGTTTTAATAATCATTGTCCACAACAAGAAATGATTTGATAACCAAGACCTATTGATGGTCAATGATGGCAACTCACAAATAATGCTTCATACTCCTAAACTTACCTTCCAGGATGCATTTTAATAATAACAGAAAGCTGATTAATTCTGCTTTTTTACAACCAATTATACATTAACATGTACATATACCCAGTTCCAGTCACAGTGTATACATATTTTTGGATCTGCAGCAATATGAGTTCTAACTGTATATACATGTGCAAGTCTGAATATGTCCTGAGTAATTTTAAAGTACTATTAGTAAAATCCCGTAAATTTTAACTGATGCAAATAAAATTCAGGTTTTACAGTGTTATGTTATTATGAAGAAGCTGTTTTCCAAAAAAGAAATCTAGCACTCTGAGTTAGCTTTATGCATAGCTCTGAGCTCTGTACACTGCACGGTATCCACTTACAGTCTAGGTAATTAGAAAACGTGAAAGGATGCCGACTGCATTCTTCAGTAACTATTGCTTCCTTTACTGCTTAATTAACAGCAAGTGATTCGTTCTGCTTCAAAACACCCAAGTGTGGAAGACTTTTAAAGGTTTTAAATTATATTCTTTCTGCTGTATATGTTTTGTAAACATTCAAGTCACTCAGGCTCTTTAATTCTTCTGAGAAAAACTAAATCACACAGACAAACATTTAAAATATACGTTCTGGGAGAAAAAAAAAGAAACAACAGTAGAGTATGAGCGTTACCTTAAATACCACAATACGCTGTAAGAAATCAAAACAGGAAATGTTCCTTAAGGAGCAGCTTGGGCAGAAACTGAAAGGCTGCTCAGAAACTCTCTGTCAGTATGACATGCCAACACAGCGAACACGAGATGATCTCACATGACCATAACAAATTGTCTGAGCAAACACGAAACAGTGCTCCCACTGAGGAGTGGATCCAAACCCAGCATGAGTGTCAGAGCTTTCGTACAGTATTAACAGCGCAACTCACGAGCAATGTCTGTGTACTTCATGCCAGGAAAATGCAGGCACTAATATGGGGGGAAAGGACTAAAGCTAGCATCAGGGCGTAGCAGTCTTTAGCTAGAGTTGGCTTGATGCAGCTTTTCAGGCATGAAAGAAGATACTCTTTCTTCCTCCCCTTCATTTCTCTCACACCACAGAAGTGAAGGCACCACTGACTGTGCTCCTCCGGCACGAGGGTCCTGGCACAGAAGTTAGCTGGTCCCGTGACTGCTATAGTCAAAAACTCCTTTCCTGAAGAACGGTGAGAACTCACAGATGGTGTGTTTTGACAGAGTTGACCCCACTTTATCAATGTGCAGCGGAGATGATGGAGATTGCAGCATTGCAGTGAAAAAGCTCCTGAGGTATGTCTGTGGAACGAAATGCAAGATGTCGTAAGGCTTTCTTGATCAAGTCAAATTGATTACAAACGCTTGGAAGAATTAAACAAGCGGCAGTACAAAAAAAAGCCACACAACAATATCCCCATGGACTGTGAAGAGTCCTTTTAGTAACCATCAGCATTTAAATCAATCCATAAAACATCTCCTGAAATGTCCATGTTAAGATGAGGAAAAGTAGAAAAGAAATATTTCCCATTTTCTTTCCCTGCCAAGCTTGTTAACTGCTTTATTCTGCACTCAGGGTAATGCTTCTGCTAATCATGACCTGCTAATACTGCTGTCTAGCATTACAAAACACTGCAGCAGGTGCAAACCTCAAATCTATTCTGCTGGAGTTTCACTACATATGGACACAAAAGGACTTTAGAAATCTTCCTCATCAAGCCTTTATGAAAGGATTTGTTTTGATCAAGGCCATCTGCACAAATATCGTATGACTTCCACATCATCTCAGAACAGAAGAGCATCTTTTCACTGGGTTGCCCTCTGAACGTTTTTTATTTTTAAAGAAGGCTGACATGTAAGAAGCATTCCCAAAAGTTAGTATTCACCAACCGCTGCGTGACTTGCATCCATTTATATCCAGAGAAATTGTGACAGATGTATATTAATACAAAGTTAGCTTTCACAAACCTGATGGGGTTTCCTTCGCATATGGGCTGAATTATTACAATCGCTTAGCACAGTTTAATAAGCCATAGTTATAAATTCTGAACGGTCACAGTAGGTAAGATGTTGATTGGGCAGGTGATAAAACATTACCAAATGTCACCCAAATAGCTGCAAGGGAAATCTCATCTTGAACACAAGGATAAACACCTTTGCTCTGTACAGACTGACCACAGAAAAAGGTAACTTGAGAAATTATTCACTAATCTGAGATGCAGTGGGAAATACGTCTGCAAGACAGAACAGCACAATAACCTACAAAAAACACAAGGTTTAGTCATCTGAATGCAGCAACTTCTGGGTTATGAAAGAGGACTGTTCAGGAAGCACTCCTAGTTATCTACTTCTCAAGGAGAATTTCTCCATAATATAACAGCCTGTTATATATATTTAAAGTGCCTTGGAAACCAGCTATATTAATATCACAGAATGCAGGATAACAACAACAAAAAGTAGCAGCTGGCACGTAAGGTATTCTCTTGGCAGGACTGGTGGATTTTCTTTTTTATTCAGCTCTCCCACAGGTTGTATTAGAGCTCATGAAAAATATTCATTACAAAAATACCTTCAAGATGAATTCCAGCAGCCTAAGAGGTAATTTAAAGTGAGCAACAGATGTCATATCAGCATTTGTCATAATTAGTTCACAAAGTAGGGCCCTTTAAAGCAGTCCCAATCCAGTAATGCCTGAAGGATGAGTATGGTGGAAAATCAAATGTAAAACATAGCATACCATTGGAGTTTTAGCGCTGTGCTGAAAAGTTACTGCAGTAATTTCAGTTTATGGCTACTGAAGGCTCAAAGGTATCAAAAATTCCACATTGGAGACATTATAAGACCTATTGCATTCACCTCGGTATGTATGGCCAGATAATTGACTGTCATGCCTTTGCTGTAGAGCCATTATTCATTGTTTTGGCACAACAGCCCCGACGGAAGAGCAATAAATAAATAAATAAAGTCCCGCTGCTATAAGCGTACACTTATCTGACAGGGAAACACTAGGAACAGCAGGTAGACTTATTTTCCCAGATCTGCGTGCAGGAGTTGCTCTGTGAATATCACAGATTCTTTGAACATGAAGAAGATACTTGGGAAAATGACAACAAGCAGACTATACCAGATTATGATGGAATTCATTTTCTGTGAAGGTTTCCAGCCATATGGCTTGGCATGATGTGCTCTTCAACGACCATTTCTGAACAAATTAGCCCTCTTTTAAATCCCATATCTGCATTTGCCCTTGTTTGCAATGCTGATATGTGAGCACAGCACAGAGCTTATGTGCCCTTGACACAAAGAAGCTGTTGCTTCAGTGCAATTAAGGCTGCTCTGCCCAGATACTCTGATTAGGAGTTAATTCCCATAGATGGAAAACAGAGCTCACACAATTAGTGTGTATGCCCCTATTAAAGGGCAGCGGAGAGACAGTGAGGGGAAAGTTGCTCTGTCCTGTCTGCTGCAGCGTGGACAAAGTTGAAGAATGTGGGAAGAGAAAATAAAGAGAGCTCCTTATTGGTGCATGGAAACAAGCTTCCCTAATTCGGATAGAACAGGCAGAGAATGAGGGTGACAGCAGGCAGGGAGAGTGGCAGGGACACATCAAGAAGGAGCATGGAGAGAAAACTTTGCTGGAGATGTGGAAGGGACTCGGCATGGACTTTGTGGCAGCCCAGGAGGCCACTGGATGCTGCTGGAGTGGCAGCAAGGCTAGATGAGATTACCTCCTCTGCTGGGACAAAACGAGCAGGGGGAGAGTTTTTTCAGAGCTTTCGTGTTAAATTCACTTCCAGCAACAGGTATGATTTTTCTCTGTTTACAGAGCAATGCTGCTGTTTGTGCTGAGTTAAAACTAGGTGGGAAGCACACTGGTATCTTTTGATGTGCTCCCTTCAAAAAAAAAAGAAAAGTCTTTGATGCTGGCAAGCTCAGGGTGCCAACACAGGAACACGTACGGATTTTATATAAATTAATGCTGTGACATCCTACCAGCACTTCACAAATAGCATCTGAATCATTTTTCCTTGTCTGAGAAGCTCTATTTTATAGCAACTCCACTTTTGCTAGGCTTGCACGATTAACTTTTAAAGAAAAAAACTACCTAAATGCTACAAATACTCTAAATGTCATGTCTCACTCATTTTTGCTTGTTAGCCTTTCAGGCCTACAGTCATTTGTTCCACGCTTAGTCCGGTAATCAGTAGTCTTCAAAATGTGCTTAGGAGTTTCACTTCAGCTGCTATGTTGTTGGTTTACCAGAAAACATCCTAATTCAAGTCTCTAAATGTCTCAGTGCAAGGGTACAGCACCCCAGCTGTACAGCAGGAGCATAAAATGGGTAACTTCTAACAGTCCATACTGCTTACTCAGCCTAAACATACGTCCAGGAACAGCAGTTTACAGAATGGAAAGACTCTTGGCGAGACATAAAGATAGAAAGCCAGGATTAAAAAGAAAATCAAAATAGGAAAAGCAGCATTTTTCCTCTCTTGGCACGCATCATAATCTTAACAGACTTTATCTTAGAATTTATGCTACCACACTTACAAGCTTTCATCTTGGATTCCAAGCATTAGGAAGTGAAGCAAGACAGGAGAAAGTCAGGAGAGGCCCAAAGTTTTCTTTTCCCTTACTGGTTTGAGCTTTCCCTCCAGTTTAATTATGCTAAAGGCAAAATGGTAACCATTTTGAAAGCTTAATAAAAATTACTATTTTAATAAGGTTCACTTCTTTATCAGTAGGCCAGTGTTCATCTCAGGCTTGATCCATCAGCACAGTAAAGTCATTCTAATGATTTCTGCACTCCGTCACGATGTAGGGACCTCATAATTTTATATATTTTAACATAAATCCATAACTTAATTTAAAGTTATTAAAGTTATTACAATCAAAAAGCTTTCTTGCGAGTGAAAGCGTTCTTATCATCCTTTCAGTTGTGTCATATTAAAGGAGAATTCAGTTCAATGTCATTGTTCTCATAATCCATTACAAACAGCGACAGCCTCAGAGACCAATAGCAGAGCTTAGGAAGAATTGGATTTTTCATTAAACTTTGGTCTGTTTCAAATCTCATCAACTCCGGTACTTCCAGAAAGAGAAGGAATTTGGAACACCCTCCCCTGCTGCTGTTTCTAGCAATTTCCTCCAAGAAGAACCCCCAAAAATCAGTTTAAAATTCTTTCAATATAACACTTTGCAATTAGCATACTAAATATCGCCCACTGATATCTGACAGAGCTGAAAGCACCACAGATTTTCATTAGGTAAGCCTCACCAAGCTTTGGGGATTTCTGAAACAATACTTTCTTTTTCCCCCCTTTCTTTCAACTCCCACACATCCACCTGACAGTGAAAAATCTCTGCCCCAAGGTCACAGAAGGTCATCAGAGGCAGAGGCAGCAATAATTAACTTGCTCATCTAACTTTTAGCATCGGCTCTTCTCTCCCTTTAATATAGATGCTAGCTTCCCTCGGCATCAATCACATAATTATTCTGTTGACTAGTGTTAAGTGCTGCAAGCTTTAAATCAAATCTTGATTTGAATTATTCATAGAGCAAAGCATATGCAGGTATCAGCAGCTGTTTTCTATAGGAAAGATATCTGATTACAAAAAAAAAAGAGTCTGAAGCACATCCCTGACTCTGGAAATCTGCATTATACTACAATTACCGCACCGATTTCACAGAGAACGTTCACAAAGTCAGCTATTCCTGAGGAAGAATCTGTCCCAGAACAAGGAACGTGCTCAGCTGCCAATCTGCCATCACAAAAGTAAGGATCTGCTCAGAAGGCAAAGCCTGCTGCAGGAGCCCCTCGTTACTGCAGAAATCAGCCATCTCCTGCCTTTGTCTCCTAGAAAGAAACTGTCAGCCATATGCAAAGGAAAATGAACATTTCGGGGCCCTTTCCCAAATTAAGCAACTTTCTCTGTTTTAGACCATTCACTGGTGTCTGGATGAGGAGAGAAACAAAGACTTCAAGGGAGGTTTTTCAAGTACGAAGCGCTAGAGAAATGCCAGCCATCATCGCTAACAGCAACCTCTACTGACAGAAGAAAGCCTGGCTTAAACGACTCTGACAGGAGATGGTGTCTAGTGGCAACTTCAGGCTGGCAGAGGGCCCCGTCTGGGGTGATGCTATATACAGAATCCAAAGAGATCTTACGTCTGCCCAACAAAAATAGGACTCAAACTCCTAATTGGATCTGCTTCTTCTGTGGCTTGTTGGATTTTTGTTGGTTTTTTTTTTTCTTACTGGCAAAAGTCGGAGGGAATCAGCAGGCTGCCAAGAGAGGAAAGCTGTGGTTGCAACCAGCTTGTACCAAGTGTGGAACAAAGGAGCCCTTAGCAAGAGGGTGGCAAGCTAAGCTGGCTCTGCCTCCTGCAGGACACAGAGATCACATCTTAAACACCAATAGGACTGAATTACCTGGATCAGGAGCGGAGGACAGGGATAGGAAGATTTAGTATGAACTGAGTTCCAAGGGACCAGGCTCTCCAAGTTCTACCAAATATCCCAATTTCATACAGCGAGGGCTATTCGAGCTGCCCAAACAGAGGCATTCCATCCAGCCAGCAGTTCCAGCAGGCTTCTCTGCAAGGATAGCTCGGTCCTCCAGGACACAAATCAGTTCATCACAGCAAAGCTTCTGCCCTGTGTTCGCCACTAAAGCAATCTCCCCTTCCCTGAGGGACCTGCTGAGGCTAACCGGCTAATTAGGTGTGAGTAATTGCCAGCATAATGCTCTGATTGCTCTCTAAAAGTACTTTCAGATCCATTTCTGGATTTGTTAAATAGGAATGAGCAGGGAAAGAACTGGCAGGCAGCAAGAATATAAAATAAAGGTGGCACTGCTTTGCAGTAAAACAGCATGGAAGTATGGGGGACCGTACACAGACTACAATTAATATCATTACCTCCAGCCATTCTCCACCTAGCAGATAGAACTGCTCACGAGTGTTCTGGCCTTCTGTGATTTTGCTTGCTTTGTTGTTGCTGTTGTTGTTTTTAAAAAGAGGAAAATACGCAGCTTCACTTCTTTTTCCCAGCAGTTTGACATATATTATAAGATATCATAAGGCAGATCTCAGTAAAATATGTGAGCAGGACAGCGGGTGATATCAATACCTCAGGTTGTATTTCGAGCCCTTCAGGACATATCTAATGTCACCTCAGTATCTGTACACATTCATCTCCTGCACACACCCCTAGGTCATTATGTGCAGCTGTGATTTCATAACAGAGAGAAAAGACTTAGTGCCTGGGAGACTACCCTGTGCCTAAAGGATCTTAGTTCTGTGAAATATATGGAATGAAAGCTTCTAGAATTACAACATGATCACCAGGGCCGGTATCTGCTGCAGAAAGACCAGGCAGGCTGGCTGAATTCTCCTAACAAAAACGATAGTATGAGACACTATCAAAGTTCTGCAGAGCTTCCTTGGGAAGTCAGAGGTAATAAATGCCTCCAGAATTTATCTGTCCCATAGGTACTGCAGGCCTTGCTCTGGTCTCACATGGCTTGTGCAAGCACAGGGAGATTTTTCAGGGGAATGAAGACAGATGCAAAATTGCATAAAAATGACAAGTCACAACTGCTAGCCAGAATATTCAGCACAGGGCTGTCTCCTTCAGACTGGCAGACATTAATTAGGCTCGGGGCTGGATTAACTGGCTTCGCATTATACAAACAAAGAATAAAGGACTAACCTGTTTTAATCAAACCCTTCCTGTTCACTTTGATTAGGCCTAATCAGAGGCGAGACTGTTTACAGATAATAATACCTAGCAGTTAGGCAGAAATGAAGGCCTTCCCAAGCAAGTATTGCCTCATCCTATCCTATACTCGTATACCTCACACCTATACATCCAACTTCACTCCACACAGCAACAATTTGCCCCCAAAATGGAAGCATAACCATGTTAAACTTCCAGATGCCTCCTCGAGAGACTTTGCTCTCATGTCCTCTTATCAACGGAGGAAAGAAAACCTGAAAGCACAGGAACAAGTGCTGCTGGGGAAGAAGCAGACAGACAGCTGTGTGGGGAGCAGAACTTTTGCTGCAGAGCAAGCAGCAGAGATCGGCTGCTGTGTGGTGGGCTGGCTGTGTTTCCTAAGAAACCCCTATTTAGGGGTTTCCCTTAACACAAATAATGTATTTTTCTTTAATAAGCTAGCAAATATCTTGCCAATTAGACTGTGATACACACATGCAAGCTCTTAGCTTCTTAGAGCAAACTTGTTTGTTAAGGAACTATGTAGAAGGAGATATGATTGAACATCAAACAATGTCACGTAGCTCATTTGTTAGGGAACACATTTACTTACACTGGATCTATAAAGATAGGGTATTGCTTTCATAGCAAAGAATTTAGCCACTGTTTTTCTTGGAGCTACCAAATAGACCTATGGAGCCTTGTGTACTTGGCTGCTGTAAGGCACTGCAATGGCACTAATGTTGCAGCAACCCGTGCTGCTGGTAGACCTAACCCAGGGCTAAGAGAGAAACAGCAGCTCTATCCACACCTTCCCTCTGGGCACATTTACAGGTACCTAAATGACTCTGGAACCAAGCTAGAAAGAATTGAGATCTTCAAATATCTAAATTCCATTAATAAAAGAAAACAGGCCTTGCATTTTAGCCCCTTGGGAAATTCTGCCTCTGTTTTTAAGCCCAGCGTGTTGCAGATTCCTTGAATCAGGATTACAGTTTCCTCCATAACATCTCCAGAAGTGTTTGAGTGCCACTAAAATTTAATTTTACCCAGGGCGGTACTGGGATTTACTTGAATGCATACACCTTTCTGAATTTTGGTAACGTACAAGCATTCTGAGAGATGCCAGTTATGATTCAAGGCGAAATTGCTCTCCTAGGTTTTCAAAATCCAAACTATTCATTATACCTATTTTGATCATTTTTCTGTGCAAGTCTAATGGCATGAGCACATTATGTTGAATTACTATTATGCTGCATCGAATTAACTGCTGAAGTCAGTCTACTTCCCAAATTACAATCTTATTCTACCTGAAATTCATTTAAATCTACAGGACTTAATATTTCTTACAACGTCTGCATGCTAAAAGCTCCTATTCATCGCCTTTAAGTAACTCCAATGAAAAGTGGAATTGTAGGCTGGCAAAAGAAAAAAAAGAAAAGGAAAAGATAAAGCCTGTAAAGACTATGATTTACAGGTGGTCCATCAGTGTGATACTGCTCTGGGAAGTAAAAGGCCATAAAAAAGGATCCAAAAGACCCAGTGAAGGAAACCAATCTTTTCTCTGGAGCTCAAGTCAAAACAAGTCCTGTCAAAATCTATTCAGAAAGAATAACAACAGAATTGATTTTATCACGCATCTCTGGGTGAGCAGCGATGGCGTGTCATCTGCTGGAGTGGCCTTGGCAAACAGCTACCAAAGCACTTGACATGCATCACCCTCTGTTTCCTTTGGTGAAATCGTATGCTGGAAAATGACTGATACTCTTGCTTCGAAAAGGTACAGCAATGAGTTCAAGCCAGTGTCCTTGGTCTAGCACTCCCTTTATTCATCTACCCACATCTGAATGCGGAGAGCCGTTATTGGAGACCGATCGAGGTGCACAACTACAGAACTTGATTTGCAGCAGGATGCCGAGAGATTTATTCAGAACTGACAGCAAAACACATTATGATGCAGAGCTAAACTAGAGTTCATACTGCTGTCACGTGTTCAGAACTTCCCAAATCGGAATAAACGTACCTTATTTTTTGATACTCTAAAAAAGAAAATAGGCCCCAGAGTCACACATTCTATTTAATTCTTTTTTTGCAACAGAGATGAACGTTTTATCACAAAAGATGCATTTTTTTGAGGTAGGACCTGAAATTGCACACCTTAAAAGAGAAACACCAAAGTTATTGTGAAGGAGTATGCATTCTGTATGGAAGTTACCTGTAGCAAGCTCTGAGAAACAGGGTTTCAGACCTGATCTTGAATGAGCCACTGAGTTGGAGCAAATGAGGCCAAGAGGTTGCTTGCATTTACTGTTCTTTCTGCATCTAGCAGCATGCTGGAATGAAGCTTGTTCTGATCTCATTCATAAAACAACCCCAGGCTTTTATTTCACTTCTTCCAAACTATCACCTTTCTCTTCTACTGCTGTTATAAGACTAGCACCATTTGCTGTGGGCCTGGCTGAGATTCCATGGCTTTTAATCAAAGTAAGATTTTATTGGTATGGAATCAACTGCTGACGCATGCAACATCCTGATTTCTACTTATTTGTCTCTAGCGGATCTATTCAATCAGTCAAATGAAATGTACTTCCTTTTTGAAGCCAATGTGACCTCACACAAGGAGCAGTGACACCCAAAACCAATGAAATGCTTTACTGCTGAGAGCTGCTGCAGCTTTCCTGTGAGGGCTGCCACTTCAAAGAAGAGGAGCCAGGTGCCTTGCACAGCCCCGATGATGTGCTGAAGGCCCTAAACCTGACATGGGAAATTGTTCTCCAGTGGTTAACTGCAAATGTTTGCTGTCTGTAGGCATGGCAAGACTTCAGTGTTGTTGCCAAAAAGCAGTTAGCTTTCTTTCAAACATTTTTAAATAGGTATGAGAGGTTATGAAAGGCTCTTGGTGCAGGCTGACTACACCTAATCCAGACACTTGTGCTTGACGTGGATTTCACATCTCTGATACTCACAATTTGGTCCCCGTTCTCAAACACACGTGCTGTTTTTCTCTGTGGATGCATCTACACTCTTTCTTCCTGTCCTTTTATTACATTCCTGTTCCTCTACTGGGAAATTAAAATCATCACTCTAAAATGTAGTTCAGACTATGGGTATGAAACAATCTTCTTGAGGATTATCAAACACTGCCATTTGCAGCAGTCTGCTTTGCAATAGTAGTTGTACTGTATGCAGTTGTATGGTATGCAGTCACGTCTATAACAAAAGGAAAAGCTTCCTTTTATCTTTCAGTGATTATCAAATATATTCTGTGTGCTTTCTGAAGTCCATCTCACTGCGATCTTTCTAAGAACAGTATTTACAAGTGCACTGTCACAGGCAAGCATTCAATCTGCAAGAGCCAGGCTGGTGAGCAGTCAGCTTTAAAGCCCTTCTTAAAAAGCTCTGGTGTTGTTGTAAGCTGATACCAGAGCCTAATAATTTCCTTTTAATGGTCACTTTGAACTGACATATATTCAATAGCTTTGAAGGGTCTTCGTGACTGGTGTCAGTGCTAAGAAAAACAGAAATGACCAACTGACCACACTTGACAGGGTTTTTGCAATACAAACATCAATTCACCTGTAACTACCATGAAGCTGGTTGTCTCAGTTAAAAAGATTAAGGATGCACTGTGAAAAAAGACTGGTAGGATGCGCTCACATTCTGTCTCCTCTCTCATACTGAATATTCAGACGATGAATCACCTAAAATTTCATTACAATGTTTCTGCCCTCACGACTTCAAGGAAAACCTCAAGAAATTAGGTCTTAAACTGGCTTGAACACATTCAGTTTGCTCAGATTTGTGGCCACATTCTGCCGTGTTTTCTCAGGTATCTCTTTTGCTACTTCACACTGAGGTGTGAACTCAAACCAGTCATTCATTTAAATTACAATAACAAATTAATATTTGATGAAAGGTGTTCATTCCAGTACTTTGTGCTCTCCTTAAGAACCGGATTCTCGCAGTCACACAAAAAAAGCAGAAACCCATTTCAAAGGGAAAAGTTGGAGGGGCTACAGCTGTAGAGCTGCGTACAAAAGAGTTACTGCCTTCAAAGGAAGGCAAGTCAGAATACAAGTCAAGAACAAAACAAAGCATTTGGCCTCCAAGTTAAAGAATCTCACTGTGGAAGCTTAATTCTGACAGGGGAACAGCAATATTTCTGTGTAGTGCAGTCAGTGCCTGCGCTGCTTTCACCAGCCAGTTCTCTCTCAGGACTGGACAGAATAATTGAATAATGCAGTTCATACAAGATTTATTTCCGACTCTTTGCTTTAACACCTACCATTGAAAATCTCCTCATCAGACACCAGGAAGTTAGGAGGTTAGGGACAATTGCATTATTAATTTTAAACAAATTGAGCGTGTCTATCTCTTAAAGAGATTCAAAGTACAAATAAAAAAAAAGGACAGAGAGTGACAGAAAGATGTATGTGCTCCTTCAAAACTCTAAGTGGATTTGCTTTACTCTACTGGTACAGGTTGACTTTCTTTCATTCCCTGAGCTCTGCAAGGAGCAGCAGAAGGAAACGCATGACTCCTACCAACTGTTGTGCTGTCTGCTGGTGCATCCCCAGCCAGGCTTTTTGCCTGTTGTCCCTTGCTGTCCACAAAGAAACCTGAGGAACGCAGCAGTGGGGATAGGGCAAGTGAAACAATTAACAGAGAGGAGACAGGCTGAGTTCTGAGGGGCTTTTTTTGTTTGATTTCCTTCAAGTAACAACCTGCTGGGATTTTGTCAGCTTAGCAGTCGTGCTTTTCTGAGCACACTGGTGACAGCAGAAGAGAAAGGCAGTGGGTCCATGGCTACAAGGCTTCTGAGCAAGGAGTCAAGAAACGTGACTATCTACTATGTCGGTGTAGGCATTTACTTGTGTGCTTACCCTGGCTGTGCAATGGTTAAACAGGGCTAATACTGATCTGCCGTACTAGAACAAAGGATGTGTCCACGAGAAGAAGAAAATTAAGCAGGGAATGATGATAATATTGCAAAAATGCAATATCCAGGGCAGCTGGGATTTTGGGAAAACCTTTTACTGTCATCCACAGATCTAGCAGCTCCCCCAGTCATAAAAGGTACTCTGCAGATAAAACAGAAACAGACCCACTCACTGAGCAGCATATCTCCTGTGACGTGTGCTTCCTTTAAAAAGTTTCTGCTTATAAACTGAAAAAGGATGTATACATCTGATTTCATCAGGGCAAAAACGGGATCCTATATCCTTATTTACTGGTTTCTAATTGCACGAAAGGATAGATACACACTAACTTCTACTCATTAACTTTAATCAAAAGAATTCTTGGCTGTTTCATTTAAGGCGGATTTAATCAAGCAAGGTTGGCTCTGAAGTGAAATTACAGCCTTCAGACTGCGGAACAATTAATTTAGAGTTCTGCCCTGCAACAGGTCCCTGATGAAATACTAAATTAATAGATTGCAACAGGGCACTTAGGACAGGTAATTTTAAACACAAGTTAGGTGCTCGTTCTCATGATGTATAGGTGAGACCCCTGTGCCAATTTGCAGGTTATTTTTCAAAACCTCTATGGAAATGTACGACGTTGGTCAAAAGATTACATTATACCAACAAGCACCAAAGTAAAAGTGTTTACACTGCAAGTATGTATCCTGTATATCAAAGACTTCTCTCCAGGTTCATCTCACAGTAAAAGATCACACATAACGTGCAATTTCTTACCTACAGTGCATTGTGAAGCTCTTGGTTATTAAACACTTGTACTAGCTAGGGGAAAAAAAGAGAAATAAAGAACCTAGTGTTTTACATAAACTTGGAATTCACTGTGATTTTAAATCAGGATCCTCATAATCTGGGGGCTCCCTGGAGTCTTTTGCTCAAAGTAACATCACACTCATTCCAATGAAATAATATGCCCACTTCTTAACTAAAGGTAAAACAAGGTAATACTACATGGCAATCTCAAAACAAAACAGCCCTCCCAAAAAATCCTCGCCAGCATTTCAGCTGCACTGAACACAGCCACAAAAGCCCTCCTGCTATTTTCAGTACTTCTGCTCCTGTTGTGGCTAGAACCTGAAAGGTGCAGTGTAGGAAATAAACAATCTCTTCCTAAACAGCTATGGGTCCCACAAAGGGTATTTTGGCCAAATGGTTTTGTAATCAGGCACAAGGAAAAATTTCCCTGACTGCAGCCAAAGGGAGGCAATTAAAACAGATGTTGAGATACCTGCAATAGAAGTAGCTCTCTGCTGTACATTTAGCTAATTCTGAAGTTGAGGAGTAGTTTTGCTCCTACAAGAACTCCCAGTCTGCCTAATTTCCCAGATCAGATCGAGTTGCAATTTAGCTTTGACATAAAGAAAAGAGCCTACGAGGCCATTTCAGTAACCCGCTGCTAATTCCAGCAAGTACTTTAGGAAGGTGTTTGACTGAAATGAGAGCTTCGGTTGTTTTATCTTTTACACAGGTGTGCATTGGATTTTGAATTTTCATTTGTGTGCATACTTGGAAAAAAAATGTGAATTAAATGAGAAACTGCTTCTCCTCACTGATGCTGCTCAAGAATGCCCTGGGCTAGCCAAAGCTCTACTGTTCCACCCCAAAATTAACCCAAGAAGTCCAGAAAAAAACAACACGAAGCCTGTTCAAAACACACAAATATCTAATGTAAAAGCTGAAAGAGGAGAGTAATTTCTTTGTTACCCACCACAGGTATGACAGCACTACTAATGATCTTACAACATGGAATATTTGTTCAGAACACTATTTACAGACTGATATTTGTCAGGCTGTCACATACTATCAGTCGATCAAATCAGCTTGGACTTTGGATCAGAATATACATTTTTGTTGGCCTAGAAGTTGAGCTTTGCTTTAAAAATGCTGTGTTAACTCATTAGCTCTTGCCTAATCATGTGAAACAATCTAATAAGCTTTTAAATGATACTATTACTGGAATAACATCACCTGTGAGGCTTGCAAGTGATTTTTCAGCAAATCAGGCTACGTGATGAGGTATGAAAAGCCAAGTGAATAAACACTAGCCATGTCTCTGCTCATTATCAAGGTCTGACTTCCCCATCTTCCATCTGATTGAACTCCCACGTGAGAAACATGCCCTGTTCAAAAGGCAAAGTCCCTTACAGAGGCAATCCATGCACTTTCTACTTTCAGGTTAGCCCACTGACATATGCTCATGGTTCATCGTGAGAAAGTAAAAGCAAGCATTTTAAATAGAAGCTGTTGCCTGTGCCATAGTGCATTATCACACACTCCTTGACTGCCAAATAGTTTCCCAATATAATTCAAGATGTGCTTTGAGTCTGCAAAGATTTACGTGGCTATGGAAACAACTGCAATATAGGTGGTTTCTTCCACTGCTTTGCCAAGGAAGCTGCAGCTACATTATCTGAAGCTCATCAGCTTTTGATCTAAAGTGCAAAGCCAGAGCAGAGCACTGCAAAAAAAGCACAGGGATAAAATGAAACACCAGGAACAGAGATCCAAACTCAAGGCATTTTTGCCATCTTCATGAACTGGTGACAAGCTTATGGCATCAAATTCCTCATGGCAAGGATGGTAACGCTTGGTTCCCTGTCCTCTTATATAACTTTCTCTTGGCCACTGGAGATCTCACTTTTCTTTAATGCAGAAAGATCTGCCAGGATTACTGAGTGGCACGGCCCAGCGTGCTACTACCGGGCATATGGCAAAACATACTCATGTAAATTATAATATTTACATAATATACTGCTAATAAAGTTTTAATGACATAATTTGGCTAAAATAGATACAACTTAAAGCTAAAAACTAGCCATATTGAAAGCTACAATTACTACACGATCATGATCAAAGCATCACTATACACACGAGTTTTAACATTCAGAAACACTACAATAAAGTCTGTTAGCAAATCAATAGAAGGTCAGAAAGATTAAGGGATTAAATTTCTTACTGGTACAAAAATATGCAAATTGAGTACTAGACTGGAATGTGGCCATGCCTTTATGCCCTCTATGGAGGACACGAAACGAAAAAAAGATTACATTTTGTGCTATTCGTAAGACAACCTCACATCAGAAGTGAGTGGGGGGATGTTTTGTTTGTGGATCAAAGAGAAGGTGAATTACATGGGAAAAAAAAATCAAGACATGCAAGAAAAGATTCCAGTTGGAAGCAATACACTTTTATATTAAATTTTCTAAAGCTCTACTTAATGCTATTTCAGCTCTACAAAGAAAGTAATTCTTGATGACTTGCATGATCAAGTAATCCTCATGTGGCTACAAAATAGTTGTGGACTGTATGCTTTAGTCTTTGTTTCCTCTTCTTCTTTCCCCAAGCCCCATCTCCTGTTCTCAGGCTGCAACAAAGTGTGCATTGGAATCATAGAATCAGAGAATGGCCTGGGTTGAAAAGGACCACAATGATCATCCAGTTTCAACCCCCTGCTATGTGCAGGGTCGCCAACCACCAGACCAGGCTGCCCAGAGCCACATCCAGCCTGGCCTTGAATGCCTCCAGGGATGGGGCATCCACAGCCTCCTTGGGCAACCTGTTCCAGTGCGTCACCACCCTCTGTGTGAAAAACTTCCTCCTAATATCCAACCTAAACCTCCCCTGTCTCAGTTTAAAACCATTCCCCCTTGTCCTATCACTATCCACCCATGTAAACAGCCGTTCCCCCTCCTGTTTATATGCTCCCTTCAAGTACTAGAAGAGAGTATAGAAATATAAAGACCTAAAGTTTTACAGGAGTCAAGACTGCGCCATCCGCACAGCACTGCAGAACAAACCCAGAAAAACCACTCCAAACTGGGTTATAAAATAAAGCTCAGAGATGGCTATATATTGCTTTCCTTCTGTCATGAGCTATTTGGTTATAGTAACTATGATAAAATAGTAAATCCTCAGATAACAAACTGCATTTCAAGTAGCAAGTTGTTTTTTTTTAATCTCGTCTTGCATAGAGACCATCTGTCTACAGTGAACACTTACCTCATCTGCAACCTTTCCCCCCTCAATAAACGTACCTCCCGTGAGCATCTCTAAAGAGAGGTCCTTTTTTTTTCCCAGACTAGGATTTTTTAAAGGCGTGCTTCATTACTTCACAATCTACTGCTGCCATCTCCTGTGTTAAATGAAGCAGCAAGTAACTCCGTACTTACAGGTAGGCTATTTAAGTGTGATCATATGGGAACAGTTTCCGTTGGTCAAGCAGACAGTGCTCCACCTAAATACACTTCAAAAGGCCGTGAGCAAGATGCCATTACCTCTAAGTGACTCCGTCGCTCCGCAATCACTCGTTCATCCTTGTTTCCAAAGAGCTTCTTTGGAGGGAATTCTAATGTAGCAACCTAGAAGATATTAAAGGATGAATCGGTGTTAGAAATGACAAGCTAAAATGGGATAATTCTTTTTAAACTACAAAGTGTCTGGAAAGAAGAAAAAGCCAAATAGCCACGAGCTACTGCACATGCTGTTAGCAAATATCCCATTTGACATTATGATCTGGTCCGTAACGCTGCTAAAATAACAACGTATGTGGTCATACAAGAGAGACAGGAAGCAAATTTAGGAATTAGGTGTTACATTTATTTATTTATTTATTTATTTTCGCTACAGCAAATTGGATCCAATGTTCTAACATCTACTAAGAAGTAAGAAAGATCTCTCCAGGAATGCTGCATTTTTTATAAGATTGCACTCAGTCTCTTAAATAAAACTGTGGTCTCTTTATTTATTTATTTATTTTCGCTACAGCAAATTGGATCCAATGTTCTAACATCTACTAAGAAGTAAGAAAGATCTCTCCAGGAATGCTGCATTTTTTATAAGATTGCACTCAGTCTCTTAAATAAAACTGTGGTCTCCAACTGTATTGTCATTTAACCAGTTCCTCTTCTCACTTAAGAGCATAAATGTAACATTCTTGCATCTAAAAAGTCATCATGACGTTATGCTCTGGAAGACAGTAATGCCAGATTGCCAGCTGACTCCTGAGCAGAGCCTGAGGTATCTCCATCGAGCCTTAAACTATCACAGTTTCCTTCACTGCAGGGAGACAGAAAGAGCATGCACACCCATGGCAATGGCAGCTATAACGATGACAAGAGGTGCTTCCAGAGCCACAACTCAACTGAGTTCAAACACATGCGAATGTATGTCTGTAACGGAAGGTGATAACTTTAATTTCTGAAGAGAGTCCACATGAACATGCAAAATTATATTTACCACATTAAAAATGAAAACGAGGAAGGAACAGAACATCTACAAATGGCTGCTCAGATCTGTCCTTCTAGGAGTTCAACACAGAGCTGTTTGAAGCTCTGCTTTTTCATTTCTTTTTCATCCTGCAGGAACTGTAGCAAGCCACTCTAGCAAAGGACACAGCAAGAGAAGTGTATTCCTTTCCTGTACATCAGCAAACATAACATTTCAACAAATTCCAGACAGCTATTATTGGAAAACACACTCACGACTCAAGAGGTGGTAACAAGCACCAATAAACTTAGTCTGCTAAACCATGGGAATGGCGCACAAGTCCTCTCCACGCCGTTTATGTTTGCATTTTAAGGCAGTTCAAAGCAATTTCTTTCTAGCTCTCACTGCAGATAGAAATATGCAACCTCACATCACTATCGCTAGAGTTGTTTTGCAGGCAGAACCCAAGGGTAAAAAATGCCTCGTGCATGAATTCCCCAGGCTATATGATAATATTGAAGTAATAAACAAGATGCATCATTTCTGGCATATATATGACTGTAGAGAATTCATCTGGTTACTGGGAGCTGTAGTACACTGAATTAAATGAGGAACCTCATTATTAACATTGAATGTAGCTATTCTTAAAAGACAGAGGAATTCTGCAATACAAATAATTTATCCCTACTCTCTGGTTGAACTCTGACTTGGATAATTTTAACGAAGTGTCTTCAAATGAGCAGCATCAGCTGACGTGGAGCATCTGAAGAGGCAGAAGAGGTGTCTGTTTTACATCAGATTTGTCGACTGGACCCAATTATATTCCTCAAGTTTCTCCAACCATGTGTGCCTGCTTCTTCATGTTGCCAGGACAAGCAGCTTATGGTCAAATAGTACCCTGTAATTATGTCCTTGGGACTTATTTTCACTGCATTACTCTCACCTTAACCTATACAGAAATGTGAGCGCTAATGTTTTCAAGGGCTTCCCAATCCCACCCCTGCAGAAATTATATTTTATTAAATTGTACTGAATCATGTAACTGCTAGAAACAAGCAAGATAAAACAGCTACCACCAGCATCCCCTCCCGGCCCTAGAGAGTTTATTTCCTAATAAAGATTTATTTATAGAATTTTAAAATAGTGTCTGTTAAGTAGAGGCAGATTTGCCCAAATGAGAAACAACTTTACTGCTAGCACTTCCTCAGACAAACCCTATCCAGTCAAGACAAAGTATTACATCTTAAACCAAGAACCATTAATGAAGTTTGATTTTAACAGATTCTGAGAGACTCATTCAACAAAACTTTGGGATGAGCAATGGTCTTCAAGGTGTTTTCATAAGTTGCTAGCTTTTTGAATACATCTTAGGAGAAAAGCATGCAGTTGTATTTTCTAATAACAGCAAACCTTGATAAACTCATTCTAACCAAATTAGCTGATCTCATGGTTTTAATATTCCACAGTTCCCACGTCTTTGGGATGCACAAATCTCTGAAACCAAAACAACTGATTAATTACTGCAGTCATTAATTTCACTTGCAAAAGAAACATCTCAGCCAACCTTGCTCTGAAGCATTGCAGCTTACAACGTGGACCTAAAAGAAAATCATAACTTCATTGCTGGTCAACACCTGGACCTGAATATTTCAGGCTTGGAGGATATTTAACAAAAGCCTACATCCAGAGCAGAACGCCACTGTGCCAAACTATATTAGGTATACGTATGCACGTTTCTTGTGTTTGCAGTACACATGTTTACAGAGTATACCTATCTATGTACCTAGAAAGACCTTGCATTCTGCAGAGGACACGCTGCAAAAAAACTAATTATCTACAGCAGTCACCACCTGTATGTGGTGCTGGATGCAGAAGGTGCACAGCCGTGGGTCTTCTGGAATAACTGTGTCCCTGCTTTGCCACTTTCTCAAGGGTCCTTTGGCTCCTCTCAGCCAAACATTTGGCAGGTGTCCATCACACAAACAAATTGGAAAGCATTTCTGTCGCACAACAGATGACCTCCCAACCACACGGCAGTAAAACCTCCAGCCGTAGACTTCATCATCGTTTCAGCAACCTTGGAAGCCCTAAACTATTCCCACATCTCCCACTCCACTTCATGCCAAATATCCCATGAGATACAAAAGCAAACTTGTTATCTTCAATACACTGCTAACTTAATTTTCCTTGTTTGCCATTACAGCAGAAGCACTGTCAGACTGCAGAGTCGAATACACATCAAAACAAAAAGGAGACATCCAAAACTCTGCAGGTTCCAGTTTCAGGCTGTCCAAATGCTTAAAAAGACACCATAACACCAATTCCCACCCAGTTCACAGTCTGAAAATTACCTTTGCAACATGAGAACCAGAACTATTTATGCGGCAACATGAATTATTTAGTCCTTTATGTGACTGTGCAATTTCATTGCTGGAGGAAGCTGATCCATTGTAGTATATTTATATAAAAATACAATATTAATATATTGACCTGAGGTAAATACATACGTAAATACATATACACACACCATTTCTTTCTGCAACTAACTTACAAATGTAGTATTCCATTGTGGAGGAAAAACACTTTGCTGCGTGTGTTCCAGATATAAGAGTGACTACAAAAATATTATCATCTTGTCATAATTTCTGTTCATTAAAAAAAAAGCAGTAGTGTCACAGTTAGTAGTGTTACAAAGACTTCAAGAAACAGCACAGTAGCTTCAGATGGAATTACCATTGCTACAGGTTAACACACACAGCGCAGTATGTCACTGAACCACGCTTGTTCTTATTGCTTAAATACGTAAGATATTTGCAGGTGTAGATTTTGCACAGAGCTGTTTGCCTCAGCTCAAACACTAAAAAAGAATTTCACACTCACCAGATTCAGGAGTATAAATTATTCTTTTGGAATTAAATGACTGTGTACCCTCCGGCTCAAAGGTACTCTGGAAGGGTCACATCTTGACTGAGAGATGAAGGGTTTGTAGTAATATAAAGCATAACAGGGGGACACTACAGGTAGCAAGGTACATTATTCTGCTTTCCTGAAATTTCTACAGCATGCCCCTCCTCCTCTTCCAGTCCCCCTCCTCCTGCAGCAGTGGCAAGGAAAGTGTTCGGCAGTCAGGCTTCTTTTTGGTTTGGACGTTTTGTCATTTTCTAGGGCTGCTGATGAGGTGATGCATTTTCTGTCATGGGAAATTAACAGGCATATTCCCCAGCTTGACAGGAACAGTGAGCCAGAATGATTTCCTGAGAAGCTTCTGCATGTAGTGTGCAAGATTTCTAATTTTTATTTTGGCTGCAGAATCATTTCCCTACCATACTTAACTATAGCACCACGATGAAGCAAAATCCATCATATACAAAGTAGTGTGCACGTGCATTTGTACACATACCGTGGGCAAGACCCAGACTGCCCTTAGACCCAAAATACAAAAAAAGATAATCCTTCAAAACAGTACAGAGTCACTTCAAGACTGCCTATCAGCACTCCTAATGTCTTTTTAGACACTGAACTTCTTACAGTTAATGATGTTTATCCTATCTAGCAATCGTTGCTAGGCAGTAGCAGGCTCAGGGAGAGGCAAACAGTCATTTGCAATTTATTCCCTAATTTCTTCATAATAAATAAAGGCTGTGTATTATTTCTAGTCTCGTATTACTTGGGGTACATTACTTGCCTGTGTTTCAGCAACCTCATCTGTAACTAATGATACCTGTCTACCTACCATGATAGAATATTTGTGAGATTAATATGATCACGTTTAGACAGTACCAGATCCAATCCTCCAGTGAAAGGGGCTCCAGACCAACCAAGTATTATCCTAGCAAACTGTAAACAGCTTATAGGATTCCTATATTTCTATCCCATTTCAATCACGAGATTGGTTTTAGCTAGCTTATCAGCAGGCATTTAATACTGGAAAGAGCAGCTGGTAGAACAGCAAGTGCCCTTTCTTTATCTTGCAGCTCCTTGACCTTCAGATTCACCTAATTCTGGCAAAACTTACACAAAAGCACACTCTTTTAGTAAAACCATGAATCTTCATAGCTTTCAACTACTGAGCCACGGAAAGAGATGCAAATCTGGGGACTGGCCTTTTGGAAACCAAGAGTACAACCCGGAGGCCCTGATACCTTGATAGATTTTGCCTGGGACAGGGAGCACTCATTTCATGCTTTTTAGGATACAAGACTCAGTATTTGAAGGGTATCCTCTGATTTCTATATTCAGTTGGGACACTCTTCACTCACACTAATGGAAGTTTTCTGGGGACCTGCCAGATACAATTCGGTTTCGGGCTTTTACAGTGGAACATAACATGTTAATATAAGTCTTGCAAAGTACCTTGCAGATGATATTTCAATATGGAGTGGACCAAAGTAAAACACCACATAATGCAGCCATGTAGGCTTGTCACTCCTGAAGCGTGAAATTGTTCAAAGCGTTATGCTGCCTAAACATTAAAAAAAAGAAGTGCCATTTTCCTACATCAAGCAAAAATCTACAGGATTTGAAATATCTCATTATTTCTGGTGGCTAAAACCTATGTTTTAGTGCCTACAATATGGTAAAAGATTTTTTTAAGAAGAGAAACAGGGCAGACATTGATGGAGGCTGAGTCATCTTTAATCTTTCATCCCAAATTCTCTTTGTACTTCGGTGTTTTGATATATTTAAATGGGGGGGAAAGGGGAAAAAAGAAAATTAGGGAAATGCTAACTATTAAATTAAAAAGTCAGTCTTCTTTAACTCTCATGTTACTTTCACAACTCTGAATTTTCTCATTTTTCAAAGGACGTGTCGGACTTTTGATCCTTTGTACCAGAATTCTCTGTCACAGATGAGAAAAATCAAAGAGAAGAATGTGGCATGGTTTTGCAGCCGGTGTGGTGGCTGCACCTGACTTGATTTTGCAGCAAGTAATGAAAGAAAAAACTGTCCTAGTTTCACTTTTTGAAGTTTAAACAAAGTAACTTAGGCCTCAACTTCTCAAGATGCACTAACACTTCCACAGTCTAAAGAAATTGTGCTCCTGACTAGGAGCTTGTGCTAAATGTTTAGGGATTTGACAATAAAATTGTTGTCTTCTTAAAAGAAGCATATCCTCCTTATTTTTGTAGTAATTTTGTCTGAAATAAGCCACCTATTCTATACAATTTCATAAGAGAGCCTTAAGCAAAGGGAGAGCTAACACTTAATGAACAGATTAAAGGTTACTTTCTACATGGGTGTACCCATGGGATTATTTTCTGGATATTCAGTTTGTTACTTATTTTTCTTTTCCATTTTTAGTTTTCTCTCTTCTTTTTAGATCCCTCTCAATGTGTCTTTCTCCGCTTTGTAGCACATCTCTATTTTATTGGTATCTTTTTCTCTGTGTATTGGTATCTTTTTCTCATTCTTTCTCTTACTCCAGTGTTCATCTGCTACATCCAACTCTCTGTTCCCAAAACTTCCTCTCTGCTTGCCACCAGAAGGGATGAGAGTTGTGAACACCTCAGAGGCAGGATATCAGAGCAACTACAGGTCACCCACAGCTCCGAGGCTGCCCCAAGTCACCCTTCTGACACAACAAACTCCCCAGGGAAGACTGAGTATATTTTAAACAGTAACAGAAGCTCAAACAAACCAAGTGTAACAGATCTGCTAAACCAAAAACCCCTCAACTGATCAGGGAACAGAATGGGGGAAAGCTTTTACACAACTATCTTCCTACCCAGAGGTCCCTGCAGAGGAGGCCCCACAGGAGGTCCCCAGCACTAGCCAAACACTGTTAGTTCTTCACCAGCTCTGCTCCAACCCCTCTGCTCCCCAGGTCCTTGCAGTGTCTCTGAGACACAAGAAGCTGGTCTAGGCTCATCCCTGCTGTCTCCCAGCAAATCTGTTGGAGCTGCAGGCTTCCAGCTTTCTGTTCTCACCTACCCTTGCTGCTACAGCCTGCAGTGTCTGGATCTCACTCAACCATGCACAGAGGAACGAATGCCTCCCTCCGCTCTTGAGGAAATTCACCCTGAAATAACTCCCTCCTGAAATACATGATGGGCTGCGTTGCAGAGCAGCACACTGGAGTTTCTATTTTCTTCTCTTTCCCAAATATGATTTATGCTCCAACATAGCTTCCCGCCCTTTTACAGCACATCCTTGTCACAAAGAGAAAGCTGTTTTGCCCACGTGCATGAGAACACTACCTTCTCTCTGCTCTCCATCCTTTCTGCTCTGTGCCAAAGATTTACCTGCCCACAGATCTGGCTTAACCTTTGCATTTCTGGCTGGCTAGAGCAAGACTCCTAGTTTCACGTTGCTTCCATCACTTGCTTTTTGCCTGGCCTCCTGGAGAACCAGGTCTACCTCTTCTCTTCAGAAAATGCCTCATTGAGGCCCAAGCGTAAGGAAGCCCTGCTGGGGTTAACTTGCTGACAAGCAATTTCACATCTGACTTTTCCTGCTTTGCTCAAACTGGCTACAATTCCTTGCCTTTTTCCTACTTATTTCTCTGGAACATCACCACTATAAAAGTGGGTAGCTCCTCTACATCATTCCCCTGCAATACTGCCATCTCCTCCACATTCACCAATGTATATCTTCGCAGGATGTACAAGTTCCCATGACTCTGGCATCTCTAATTCTGGGTAACTTTCTTGGCAATTTACACTCTTTGAAGTTCTAAGATCTTCCTGGCATCCTTTCCAGTTACTATCCTCAAAGACAGTCTTCTCCAAAGAACATTTCAGCTTCATCTGTCACTGAAGAAGGATAAGTACACACACACACACAAAATTCAAGTCCCTCTGAACCTCCCTGCAATCTCCATCTGACAATGCAAAACTGCCAAGCAGGACTGGACACCAGAAGCTCCTTCTTTTGCATTTTGCTAACTGGGGTTCACTTTCTTTAAATCATACCCACCTCCCTATCAAACAATCATCTGTAATTATCATAACTGTTAGAAGAGTTTGCATATCCAAATTCCTGCTTTAAACAAAGCAGGTAGACCTAAATTCAATATGCTTTTTTTGGAACTACAGTGAGATGTGGAGGCCACTGTTTATTTCATTATTTTAACTCCATTTAGTCTGCCACCTGCTATTGAGAAAATCAAATTAAGTGCAGCCAATGAAGTTATCTGGAATTACAGGGCTGTTTTTACTTTCCTTAAAGCAATTTTTAGACTAGTCAGAATAATAACACACCAAAATAGAGCCATAAATGATACAGAATATAATATTTGACAAATTACTTCATCGTTTTGTTCATTATAAGCAGTACGATAGCATTTAAATACAAAGCACCTATAAAACTATAAAAATTACTGATAGCATATATATCCAAGTTCACTCAAACCTTTCATGGTTCTATAAAACTCTGCAGTTTTCTCAAATTTTAATCTCTTAAGAAAACTGGAAAGCATTATAGCCAAGGCATCTTTGTAAATACAAACTGGTACCTGCATAGATGAGAGTTATTAAGCAATGAAAGAGGGACAAAAATTGGCCCAGATGGCAAAGAAAATACATTAAGTTCTCTATGCAGGCTGTAGGAAGGCAGAATAGGAGGGTGCAGAGACAGAATATACCAACCTAAGGGATACAGTTATCTCGCATGTAAACCAGTCCAAGTCAAATTAGAAGTAATTAAATATGCTTCTTAGGTAAAATAGGAAAATCTCTCCTAGATTATAAAGTTAAACATACAAAAAATGTAACATGCTTTTGCAACCTTGGTTTTGTTCCCGTTTCATCTGTTCCTTGCTCCGAGACAGAAACCTTTTGGGGTAATTTGCCGTTGCCACGTGGCAGACCATGCTCTAACACAACGGTACACACTGACCTAGAGAGTCCATGGGCAAGTTTAAAACACACTCTCAACTTTTTTTGTGTCTGATCTTGCAAACTAAACATTTGTATGCGTGTTTCAGGTCACAGTGCCTGTTTTATTTCTTTAAAGAAATGGCAACAACTGCTGGGTTTGCAAGGTCACGTCTTCCAAGCTCAGTGCATTGATCAGTCTTCATAAACACGCAGCACAAGTCTCACTTCTCCACAAGAAGAAAAGGTAGGAATTTTATGGTGCACTCTATAGGGTTTATTTACCTTTCAAAAATCATTTGGAATTTGATTCATTATCTTCCCATTGGGACTTCTAGGAGGTTACAGGAGTGCCCTGGCACAGCAGACACCACCTCTGCAGCGGCCACGTACAGCCTTGCCCACTTTGCCCACCCCGCGCCATGTTCCTGCTGCTGTTGCGTTGGCTCTTTGGACACCTGGGTTGCACACAGAGAAATCCCGGTGCCATTTGGCTCATGCAACAGAAACAGTCCAGGTAGAAGAAGTCGCTGAAGCAGCTTTAACAGCTCTTCCAGAAATGATTCGTTTGGTGCATACAAGCTCATCTCGGTGACATCTGGCAGTGTTTATGAAACATCCCCGTCTCGTGTGACCAGCTGATGCCATAAATTTCAGTCGCCCTTGCCTTTGAGAAATGCTAATAATGAAAACTCATCAAAGAGCAGCAATAATTTCTGCTGCTGACTAGATGGATGCCTTCCTGACTACTCAAAATTAATGGCAGATCTCAGGGCCTTAAAGAACAGCTGTCTCAGAGAAATATATCTGCAAACAAATACGTAGTATGCCTCAAAGTTTGATTTGTTATAGGTATAAAGCAGCAACTCTCACAACAAACAGGACTGATTACAAGGAGAAGTTAGCTAGCCTTCTGTGTCATTTAAAATGATAAAAAACACAGAAAGAGTCATCTAAGTAGGCAAATGGGAAGTTTAAAAGGAACTATTGACTCCCCCTCCAACAGTAAGAGTGGTTTATAGCCTCATAGATTATACATACATTTTCACTTATGTCTAGTCTTACAGATACTATAAAACCAGCTGCTTTATCACAGAATTAAAAACTCGCTGCAAGCCTCACACAAATTACAGATTTTCCCCCACTATCAGTGCTGTTACTAGGTACAGCTTAAAATGACAAACTCACATAACTAAATGCAATCAACCTAACAGATACGTTTTTAGGAATTTGTTTGCCAAAGCACTTTGAAAAAGCAGCCATGGGGACCAGAAAGACCACTGCTGCCATCAGTTTCACCAGCATTACCCTCCCGAGATCCTCGTGCCACGGAGCTGGGTGAGAATGTCCATTTGTTTCCAAGTAAAATGCAATTTATTCATCATGCACTTGAAAACAAATGCTTAGAAAGCAAAATCCTTGTATATTCTACATATGCAAAAACTCAACAACACACTTGACTAAACGTCACGAAACTGAAGCCAACACCATTATTTGTGGGGGCTGGAAAACAGGGATATGTTTAACTTTTGCATGCATTTGGGTCTGTGATACCCAATTGCTGTCTGTAAGCTGATTTCTAGGAGAGTGTAACAATTCTGCCCCCATAAGGCACCACATCACTGAGACAGTACGGATGAGGCAGCTCCACCTACATGAGCTTCAGTAACCCAAGGGAACGGGGGCAAGATACATGACCAGAGGGATTTTTTTCTGTTTGTTTGCATTCTTACCATGAGCTGCAGCACATAAAAGCCCTCAAGCACAATCAGAATGAAAATTATGCTGCTCCAAAAATGAAAAAGAAACCCTGAAATACAGCAGTTTGCAATTACTTGAGCAATTCTGAAAATAGTTAAAAGCTGGGCTAATCTTAAGGGCTTGGCTACATACCCTGATTCAAAAACATTAAAAAAAATGAAGGAGTTAGAACTTAAAATGCAGTGAGTGATTTAATTCTTTAAAACACTGCTGAACTGCTACTGACATTTTTTTCCATAAAAACACATCAGAGCAGGACACGGGGTGTGCAGATGAAGTCTGAAATAAATTTAAAGTGTTCCACACAAAATACAGAGCATACATTCAAACAACCTCAGCTCTGCATCACCAGCAGCACTGAACAACAGAAGTCAATAAAGTATCATTAGCACCCAGTAGTTAGAACTAAGTATGATAGAAAATAATGGATTCCATTCAGAAGAAACTAGCCAGAATCTTAGCTTTGGCTGTTTTTATCATTCTCAGCTTCATAATCATTTACAGATAATTATAAATTAGTTGAATGCTTTAACACTGGTTCCCAGAGCTCTGCACCCATGGAAAGGTGTGCTTTTTCATCTCACTGGCACTTGTATTATGGACATGCCATCACAGATTTTGTCTTTTAAAGGAGATGCCACAGCTTCTCCTCCACACTAATATTTCTGGCTGGTTCTGAAATATGCCCTACAGTAAACCAGACTGCATCCTCTACATTCAGTTTTCTCCTCCTTGACATTTTCAATTTTGTATCAGCAGCTCAGTATTTTTCTCGAGAGTCACTGCTTCTTTAGGTATATTTTCATATTAAACCACAAGAGATTGTATTTTATTGATTTTTGTCATGCAGAGACGTCTAATAAATTTTACTGCTTGGGCTTTCTTGCTTTGGGCTCTTCAGTGGGATAGAAAATTGTCTTGTAAGATGGAGCCTTCTGCGTGCTCTGTGCTGCAGACACAGATGGTAAAAAGATCAGATTTTTTATTATTATTATTTACTAACTTTACAGCAGTCAGGAAATTGTCCCAAGACCCTTAAAGGAAGGTCCCACTGTGAACATACAACCAAAGGTGGCTCATTTAGAAACAAAGTGTGTTATCGGCTGCACCGGTTCTAGAAATTTGTTTTCTTCCTTGCTTCTAAAGCCAACCCATTTTTAATTAAGAAACAGAACATTATTTTCACCACAGCAAGTCTGAAACCCCATTACCAGAACAAGATAAACAAATATTTATAACAGACCCTTAGGTAAAAAGTGCCTCTTAATGGTTAGCATCGTTATAATATTCACGTAGTGTTTCGTGGCTTTGTAGGTTTTTTGTTTCATTTTAAAAAGAAATTCACCCTTTAAGCTTTCCAGCGAAAGCATCATATATCAAAAGCAAGGGAATATTCACAACACATCATCACAGCTATAGTGTCCCCTGATATTTCATTAGTCGTTGATCCACCCTGGCAGGGCCCTGGACTTGGTCTGTTTGCTCACCTCGCTGGGAGATCACTGACCCTGCTCAGGTACCACTGGGCTGTGCCCCATCACTGAGGTCTCTGCTACCCATGCTGCAGCCACCCCCAGCTCCTGGGATGCTCTCCCTCATGGATCAGCCCTGACCGTGCTGCTCCCCAGCAGGTGTGTAGGATACTCCAGTGGGAAGTTCAGGGCAGAGGACTTGCAGTAGATGCTCTCAAGGGCCATGTGAAGGCCCTTCTCTCTCTGTAGAAAAGGCAAATGGGGTCCATGGAAGGAAGGAACCATTGCTTCATTGTAATCTTTACATATCATAAGCATAAATGACAACTCAATACTTCAGCATAAAATATACCTCTACTTCAACTCTTTAAGAGCTCCTGGATAAACTGTAAGCTGTGTTTATACTGGGACATGCAACATCTGTTGTCAAATACAGAGGGGAAAATGGTTTTCCAAGAGCTTCTCCTTCCTTCAGAATACTTCAGCACTATACAAATGGCACTTCCGTCAGTTAAGTCACCTGTATCTCAATCCCATTTCGACAGTAAGTCATTAATTTGCTTAATACATCAAAATCAAAATAAACATGTAAATACTCTTAGTAAGCAGTAGAACTTGCAACCTGCATTGACTTGTTCCGAGGCTTCAGGTGAACAAAGCGAGGAGAATCTTGTAATATTCTACTGAAAACTAGCCACACAGATTCACAGAATCCTCAGAGAGTTGGAAGGGACCTCTGAAGGCCATCGAGTCCAACTCCCCTGCAATGCACAGGGACACCACTGCTAGATCAGGGCCTGATCCAGCCTCGCCTTGAAAGTCTCCAGGGACGGCGCATCAACCACATCTCTAGGCAATCTGTTCCAGTGCCTCACCACCCTCACTGTAAAAGAGTTTTTCCTTATATCTAACCTAAATCTCCCCTCTTTGAGCTTGAAGCCTTTTCCTCATGTTCTATCACCACAGACCCTGCTAAAGAGTCTGTCCCCTTCTTTTCTGTAGCTCCGCTTTAGATACTGAGCCTCCAGAGAAACTTGGTATCATCTTCCTGATCAGTGATTTAAATTTATCGTAACAGCTTCACATCTGCAGCTGTGTCAGTAGTATCATCTATATGTGCAAGGAAAAAAAAATGTAACTGTGTATCTGGAATCAGACAGTTTTTGCTGTTGTCTACACTACTGGTTCAAACGTAACTTGGATATTTTCACAGAAACTGGAGCTAAGTTGGGTTATCGTATCCTAAATCAACTGAAGCCAAAATGATTCTTCTTGAAAGACCTACTTAATCCAGCAATGTACCCCTGATACGCTGCGAGAACAAGTTGTTCTTCACAAAACTATTAGAAGATAGTGAGGCTGTCAATAACAGCTAACGATTAATGGAGCACAACTCTTAAAAGTCTTCTAAAGCAAGGCAATTATTTAAAAAAAATAAGAAAGGAGCAGCAAAAACTCCAGTCCTCCTTTCTGCCTTTCACTAAGCATGAAGAAAAAAGAAAGACAGGGCTGCAGCCTAAGGCATTCCCAATGCCTGCAGATACTCAGGAGCAGCTAAGAAATGCCTGAATCTCAGTGAGCAAACAAAACCCAAGTTAAACTGTCTCAGAACCATTCCTCTCAGAGGCATTCCTTTCTCACAGACAGCTATTATCCATCTGAAACTGTTTTACTGATTAAAAAAAGAATATTTTGATATCATGCAAATTCACTAGATAATTGAGCAGAACTTTGAAAATCAGATTATAAAATAATCAAAGCAATTATGCTGTCAAATGCTTTGTGAATTATGAAGCAAAGAACTTATCCCTTTCAAGGGCTTCTATTTTTAATTTATGCACTGTTAATCTTATAGACTTGCCATGGCACAATCAGTAAGACCTGGCTTTCTATTTCTGCCTGTGGGTTAACTGTCTCGTACAGAATTTATCTGGAGATCTATAAAACCAATGGTATTTTCCTACAGAACTGTTGGAAACTCAAAGCTTCCATTAGTTGCTGAGGAGGGACATAAAAGTAGGTCTCGTCATTGACCGAACCATAGGAGGGAGGGAGAAGGGGGAGAGATAGGCAGAAACTGTATGCCTGCAAAATTGCATCTACCAACCCAAGAAAACGTTGCTGCACAATCCCAGCATACAAAACAACAATAATCACAAATTAATCCCAAAGCCAGGTTTTCACAAGGCTCTTAGAGGTTCAGTTTCAGATATTCAGACACTGAATTCATTTTCACACTAGAAGTTGAATAACTACATACCATGCTGGAAACAAACATGCCAGTGGTTTTGCTATGCCCCAGATGCTCATGTCCTGGTTAGCAAGTACAAATTCAGAGATGCCACACGGAATAAATACACTCCCCCATAATCAAACTTGCACCGAACTACCTGATGCAGTTAGCAGGGATATTTTTGTGGCTTATTACAGGAAAAGATTCTCCTGTTCGTATGCATCTATAGACTGATGCACTGAGCAAAGTGCTAAAAGTTCTTTTAAAAGCAGCAGGAGCAGAAAGTTTCAAGCTGCAAAAAGAAAGGCCAGATTAAGCACTTAGGGATCTACTCACATTACCTCTGTAGCTGATAGCAAACCAAGGCTGACATGGAAGCACTATGCATATAAACCCACAGGCTTTCACAGTTCTCTGAACATAACATAATTAGGAATGTGAGCTGGAAAAGTGTATATGACAAAATATGCTTCCTGTGTTTGTACTTCCTGGCTGTTACCGGTGACAAGAACATAAACGTTAAAATCTAAAATTATCCATACCATAATTACTGTAATTTGCACTGAATAAAGGTGAAGGCTATAATCACATGCTTGTATAATAGAATTGTAAGGTTTACACACATTTAAGGACTCTAAAGATTACTACTCTCTTCTTCCTTCAGTATTTATGGAAAGATATATTACTAATGCTAGCAAAGTGCCCAGCAAGAGAGCAGGAATTAAGAATGCCATGATCCGTACTTCAAAAACTATTTCTATGCCCTTTTCTGTATGCTTATGATCCTACTAGATGTATTACTTTAATAGACATCTAATATAGAACATGGCATTTTCTATTTACAAGCACACTGGTGTTGTAAACAATTTTCATTTTAATCTGTGTTCAAAATACCCGGTTTTCTTTGGGGGAGGAGGGTGGTGGAATGCACAAAGAAACAAAAACCCACAGTTTTTAGACGATTTATGCATGTTTGGTGGCTGTCCTAAGATTTGCATGGGAGATTTGGTACTCCATTACATTTCTCTACTGTATGAAACAAAACTACATTATATACTCTTGATTGCTTAAAAATAATTTCAAGCTTGATAGCATTCAGAAGCATCCTTCCAGCCAAGTCAAAAACCATCAAGAAGTTCACTGCTTCCCTGGGTCAGTTTTTCAAATGCAAAATAAAGCTTGAAATATTGTTATATAATGCTCTCCCTTAGGGACACGGAGTTCCTAGAAGCTGAAAGAACCTGAACTAAGAATCCCCATACAGACAAAATCTGACTTTCTAAACTAATAAAATAGCACAGCAAGACGTGTACCGTTGTGATCAATGCTATTTGCTGCACCTTGCTCTCCCTAGCACGTGTAACCTTTGATTTTCAATTGTCATTTGGTTAGGAGTTTCTCAACATCAATCTCAGCTATCACTGAACCTGTGAAAGGATTGGGACTTCAGTCACTGAAGGTTTCAGAACAAACTCATTTTAAATATGTCTTAAAAGTTTGCAGTTATTTACAGCTATAGTGCTTTACATTTCCTATAACTGAACATTAGAAACATTCAGATGTCCAGAAATATGCATTCAATGTAGATGTATTATCTAAATCTTATCTCTTAATGGAATATACAGTTATGGACACCAGTAAATGACAAATCCAATGGTAAAACCAGCAGAGCTTCTGACAGACCAGCTCTGGTGCAACAAGCTTTGTCTTCTGCTGCCAAAGCAGCTCCTGTGCTCCAAAGCTCACCAGCTACATGGCAGCTGGCTCAGCAGCCCTGTAAGCCAAGCACCTCGAAGTTATTGCTTCCCCACCCTTTTGCCTCTTGAAGTAATCCCAGGAGATTAACACGAGTTTTACATTTAATGAAATGCTGCAGCTGCACAGTTACAAGTCAGAAAGCCGAAGCAGTCAGAAAGGTACACTCCCAGCTGAGAAGCTGCAGCTGCCCTAAGTGCTCTGCACAAGGAATGCTGACTTACAGCTCCCTCTTTGTTTAACCCAGCTGGCTGTATTCTTTCTTGTGAGGGAGATTTAAAAAAAACAGTTACACCAATACACAAAGGTTGATCAATTACCCTTATAATTATCTGGAGAAGAACACAAAATAATGAACAACAAAAAATCACCAACCACGTCTTGAAAGTTAGCAAAGAGTTGCATTTATCTGTCAGTGACCCTGGAAATAACCTCTCTCCAAATCCAGGGACGTTCTCCTAAAACCAACAGCTTCACCTCATATTCATTCCCTCACCGTTAACTGTGCCGGCATTTTGTGCTGAAGATTTCTTCCACTTCTTACTTATCAAGAGCAACACATGTACAGGCCATTTAAGAAGAAAATGTGGATCCCTTCTTTCCCTGGCTGTCACCCAGAAGAGGAGGATGGAGGCAAAAGGAAAGGACCGTGAGATCAGACCCTGATAGCTGAATCAACTATTCACGCCTCTTCTCATTACTGCATGGCAGAATTAATCCTAGGTATTAAGTGGGACGAGAGAAGAGTTTCAAAAGAACTTCAGAAGGGATTAGAACACCGATGTCTTATATTTTAACAGCACGCATTTACACAAAGTCCTGTGGTTGCAGGCAGTATGGCTGGATGAAACACAAAGTGAACTCACTGAGATACAAAATGTTTCTTGCAGCTCTTCTCTAAAAGAGAAAACATTTTAATAGAAAAGGGACAAACTACTTGGAATGTTGGAGGGGAGATTTAGATGGGATGTAAGGAAAAAGCTTGTTATGATAATAGCGGTGAGGCAGTGGCACAGGTTGCCCAGAGAGGTGGTGGTGCCCCATGGAGCACAAATGTTATGAGGAGCAGCTGAGGGAGCTGGGATTGTTTAGCCTGGAGAAGAGGAGGCTCAGAGGAGACCTCATTGCACTCTACAACTTCCTGAAGGGAGGCTGTGATGAGGAGGGGTTTGGCCTCTTCTCCCAGGCAACAAACAGGACCCGAGGAAATGGCCAGAAGTTGTACCAGAGGAGATTTAGATCAGACATAAGGAAAAACTTCTTCTCTCAGAGAGCGTTCAGGCACTGGAATGGCTGTCCAGGGAGGTGGTGGAGTCGCCGTCCCTGGCAGTGTTCAAGAGGCGTCTGGATGAGGAGCTACGAGATCTGGTTTAGTAGTTTGTGGTAGCAATGGTAATGGGAGGACGGTTGGACTGGATGATCTTGTAGGTCTTTTCCAACCTTGTGATTCTATGATTCTATGATCCCTGCAGACAACCAAGGTCAGGCTGGACGGGGCTGCGAGCACTGATGGAGCTGTGGGTGTCCCTGTTCAGTGCAGGTGTTGGACTGGATGGCCTTTTAAGGTTCCTACCAATTCAAATCATTCCACTTCGAATTTTCAGAACTCCGAAATACTTAAAATATTTTAAAAATAAGCTTACAACAAATAATTGGAATTCATTATATTCAAAAACATTCACATATTATTTCTGACAAGCTTGAGAAGTATTTTCTGCTCTTTGAGTTTCATGCAATTCTTATGCAAAGCAAGAAAGCAGGAACCTTGAGTTCAATCCACAAGAACTACATTCTGTCAAATAAATTGCTGATTAACAGAGGATATTGTTTTCAATGTAAAATGAAGTAATATGACTCCCATTGACACTACCAATAAGAGTCTTTCCTCCAGAAATCTAGACTAAAAAATTGAAACCAGACAGCATTTTTTCCTAATTATTATAATTGTTATAAAATACAATCTTTACTGTTCAATTCTTAAGTATCTGAAAAGCCCCACCATCCAAGCAAACGCTCCCACTGTCTGCAGCATGCAGCCAAGCTAACTTCCAAGATACATGATGTGAGATGTGTAACTACAATGCATCTCACACATTCATTTCCCCAGTGGGAATAGCATATGGGGTAGAGGCAGAACACAAGGGAACTCATGATCAAAGGCTCAGTCTTATGTATAACATTTCCTGCTGCTTCAGATATGGATATTACGCACCCTTTCAGTCCCATAAGACAACATGAACCAGACCAGTGGAAGGGGAAGCTGGACCAATTACGAGGCCTGAAATTCTTCAAAAATAATAACCAGTCTTCTTGTGCTTTAGACAGTGAAAGATACAAATATTACTTTATACACAGACCACCATACATCATATATGAACACAGAAATTATTAGATTCTGTTAAACTAGCTAGAAGCCAACAGCTTTAGCACTTCTTTCACAATCTTGCCTGCGTACACATCCTTATCTTCATGAACTGATCTATAAATGCAAGTATGCATTTTAACTGCTCTTTGGCAAGCTCTGCATGGGTTTACAAATATTTTAAAGCAGTGATTGACTATTAGGACTAAAAATGCCTTGATGCTATGTGCTTCCCTTTACACCATTTAGAGATTTTTATATACATGAAAGGAGGTTTCCAGAGAAGTGACAGGGAATGCTGTAAGCAAAGCTGACAATGAAAGCCTGCAAAACCTGGCCTATCTATCTGGATAGAAGTGGAAAGTACAGAACCCCAAAATGCATGAAGGTCTTCACAGACCCTGGATTCAGGTAAGGAACGATAAATGGTCAACTGTTCCTCTGTTTTCCTTTGAAAGAAGGAAGAGACAAGAAAGCTTTAAGAAGGGGGGAGCAGCGGCCATCACAAATTCACAACACCCAAACTTGCTGAAGTAACAGTGATAGCAGACTGCATCCCTCTCATCAAGGCAGGAAGAAAAGGTTTTCTGCAGAAACCAGCACTCCAGTACTATTCCGAAACTGTGAATCTATAAGAAAAGGAGGAGGAGGAAAAGTTCTTATGTCTCAGTTAAAGAGCCTGTTTGTTCCTGTTTCTGACCAGTGATGAACAAAAAGTATTTCATTACATAGACCACTGCAACTGACAGCCAAGGTATGATCTTAATTAAAATTCCAGAAACAACAAGAGTGTCATTAACAAACATGTAGCATAAAAAGCTGAAGATAGGCAAATGACAATTGTGTAGATCTACAACCATCATCAACAGAAAACCCAAACCAACCAACCAACCAAAACACCACAACTACAAACCAGCAGGGACTTACAACACTGGTGTTTGTCTGCCTCTGGCACAACCTCATCCTGCTGCAACTCCTCCAGTCTTTCTTAACTTGCAAGTTACACGCTTCTATTAGATAAGTAGCCGTCACCATCTAGCCTTTTACATAACAAGGAATGTGAAGGTACATAAAATGTAACATGTTCTGAGAATGTAAGACATGAAGAGAGTTCCTGCTTCTGAAAAGACAGACTTTTAAAAAATCTTCCCAATAAATCAGTTTTCCGGTGCATTCCTTTGGGAATTCAGTGGCAGCAACACGAAATGCAAGATCAGCAAGTTATTAAAATACTGATTTAGTAATTCAGGACTGAGCAACTAATGAGCTGTAAAGTTCACTCCTAAAAGGCAGGACGCTCATATGTTAAACACATTCTCAGTATTTTCTCTGTTCATTATAAATATTAATTTAGAGCTGGAAGGTGAGCGATGCAAAATAAAATCCAACTTTGATGGGTTCTGATGACATTTAAGGATCAAATTTCTTTGGAACAAAACGTAATAACTATGCAGTCAACTCTGCCAACCTTGTTATTAAATGCGTTTTAGTGTCATAATGAATGCCAAATTAGGTCACTGGCAAATGAAAGGAGACAGACGACTTCCAGTTTGCCAAACAAACCAAGCTCCAACCCACTTTGCAAAATTAATCCCAAATTTCCATAAATTAAGGCTCTTTAAAAACAAATAGGCTAAAATATAGGAAAGCATTGCTCATTCACATATGTCACGCTGATAGTGAAACTCTTTCAAAGAAAACAAACACCAAACCTTTATGACAGTGAACGATAGGAAAAGTTTCATTCATCACAATGTGCTCTTCCCCTCCGATCAACAAGGGCACCGCTTGTGGAAATGCTGACAAGCAGAAGAAACCAGCTGCATACTAGCTAGGTTTCTTCAGCACACAAACTTGCCATTTATTTCTGGTGCCATAAGTCTCAAAGGAGTGGACACAACTGAACGGCCTGCACTACACAGAACAAAGCAGGCAGCATCACTGCTGAAGGGAACAGGGCTTCCAGAGTCAATACTGCAGTGACAGGGAGAAAACTACCACAGATGCAGTGGAGGACTTGACCAAATGCTTACCTCTCTTCTCCTGTGCCTTACAGTGCTTTGTACTTAGAAAACACATACGTATTGAATCTGACCAATAATTTATTTGAGGTTGCTCTGAAGAGGAGTCTAGACAAAGGCTGGAAGAAGATTCTAACAAAGCTATAGATCTGCTGGTTCAGATAGTAACATGGCTGATCATTTCTTTCAAGCACATTGGAAGCCAAAACACATTAATATGCCTCTCCAAAAAGTACCATACTTCAGGGAAAGGTGCACTAACAAACTTATACAACTTGGTCTTTGCCCTGACTTACATACATACATACTTTCCTGTTGAGGAAAGAGCAGATAACTCAATAAAACATCCTATGATGCCTCTCCTACATGGAAATTAGAAATTTAATCACCTGTATAGTTAAGCCAATAATTCCGTTAATGTACTAGATGTCAATCTCAATAAATTGACCTAAGACCAAATGGCAGCAAGAAAGTGTCAATAAGAAGCAAATTAGCACATTAAAATATAAAATACATTGAGCTTGTCAGCATGACTGCAGATGGTGAAGGAGCATCAGGAATGAAAACTGCTTATTTGAAGCATGTATTCTCCTCATTTGAGGAAGATAATTATTTACCTGTAATCGTTCTCAGGAGATGCATGGAGATAACACAACATCAGAACCCCTGCACCTCTTGCTAAAAGCTACTAAGAAACCTGCAGGAGGTGCTACTGCTTTTTCTTCTGACCTACTAACACCCCTCCTAAGCTCTTATGATTCTTAAGAAAAAATTCTCCTCCTGTAACACTAAAAAGCCTGACTTTGCCAGCCTGTGACTCACATACGCTCACTTCAGAAAGTTGACAATAACATGCTGCAGCACAAAGGACAATTTAATGGAGGCTTTAAGAACATCAGATTCCTTCTGAAATTATACAAACTACAATGAAGTTGATCCCCTGAAATAATTGTAAATGTCATATTCAATTGTTCCTCAATGTACTGTCAGGACTGATAACAGGCTCTGAGAAAGTCTGCTCGAACATGTCTTCCTAAAAGGGGAAGATCAATCTGCAGAGGGATTCAGGTAACCCATTTCTTTTTCAAAAAGGTGACAGGTTAGCCACTTTTTCAGGAGTTAGAAGCGATTAGGATATTAGTGTCTACATACCGTATCTCTGCAGCAATTTATTTGAATCAAAAATATCACAGTGATGTTCATTCAAAATAATATTTTTAAAAGCATCTGTGAAAAGAGAATGTTTCAATTTTCTACTCAAAATTCATTTTGATCTTTTAGAACTTCCTGACAATCAGAAAGGATGACTGTAATTCTCTTCTCCTTAGGCTTACTCTTCTTTAGATAGTGTGTAGTTTCAGTTTCTGGGTTTCATACTCTTTTGGAACGGGAATGATCTTAAGTTCCAGAATCTCCACAAGACACAGACTCTTGGTATTCTACTCTTTAAAACCTCAAGGACTTCCCATGCTCAATAAGTTTTTAGCTTAAAGAATACGTAAGAAAAAAAACAACAAGAAACCCTTTGCATGCTCTTGCATCACACTCTCTCAGACATTAATGCCTTTTAGTATATAGCCCGTGAAAATACATGGTCTATGCTTCCTTGCTTGAGACAGCTCCCAAATTAGGATCCCTTCAATTGCTTGAATGATTTATTTCTGCTAATATCCACCAGAACAAGGAGAAAGGAAGCAAAACATTAATAATTAAAAGCTAGCTGTGGAAACCAAGAACTGTAATTCTACAAACACTCACTCCAATGAACTAAAGTGTTGTCAGGCACAGCTCCTCACATCCCGAATGCTCAAAGTCTCAGAGGTGGTCAGAAAGATCAATTTTCCATTTTGCAGAAACCTGGAAAGCACTATCACAAAAGGGTATCTGTGGAAGAACGCACTCCTTTTAAACGGGGAGCTGTCAGGATGACGTGGTATGACTGCAAGTATTTTGCAATGAACAAAGCAGCAACCTCCAGGGAATGACTCCAGCTGGCAGCAAAGGGAATTAATGGCTAGAGGCAGCACATTTAGTCGCGGTTTCGCTGTAGTAACAGCATGCAACAATCCATCCTGGCTCTAGCAGCCTTGGAGCTCCAAACTGCCACAGGGCTTGCCATTTTTTACTAAGAAGCAGACTGGTTTTGTGTAAGCTTCTCTCTCCCCCTCCTCCCAAAAAAGGCAAAAAAACCTCAAAAAAAAACCCGACAAACCCACAGAGTTATTTCCAAGGCTCCACTCTTTCCCGCAAAATAGATTGTACCAAAACTTACCTCTGGGTACTTCAATTTTAAAGTCTTATGCATTTCCCGAAAACGACTGTAGCGCCTGAATACTGTCCATGTCTCATCCAAGACTGTTATCTGCATCAGATGACATAAAAAGAAAAAACAGAAGTAAAACCAAATAGCACACCACACTAAGAACTGTGCAGTATAGAGAGTTATCAGATTAATATGGATAACAGTAATTTCCTTCAATTCTGTAATGTATGGTTTACTGAACTTTTCTGTTATCGCACAAGCAAGTTTTGGGTTTTTTTGTCTGTTTTTACATAAGGATCACTGATGGCAAATGAAAAAACTGAACGCATGTATTCCATATTCCAGAGTAGGCTGACAAGTCTGTAAACACCTTAAAATATCCCCAATCACTTGTCAGTGCAGCTCTGCAGCTCACAGCATTACAATTAGTGGGTGTTCCACTAATGAACAGCACTCAAGTGCAGCACCCAAGTGTAGTGTAGTCTCTCTATATGTTGATGTAGGTGCATCTGTTCTCATATAAAATTATGCATACATACATGTAGAAATGCACATACAATTATTAAACATACTTTTCCTGTAAACAGAGAGTTCGTTATCGTATAGAATGTGGTTCCAATTTGTACAGTAAAGAATGACACTGTAGTGCCCCTCACTACAAGAAAGACATTGAGGCCCTGGAATGAGTCCAGAGAAGGGCAATGAAACTGGTGAGGGGTCTGGAGCCAAAGTCATATGAGGAGCAGCAGAGGGAGCTGGGATTGTTCAGTCTGGAGAAGAGGAGGCTCAGGGGAGACCTTATTGCACTTTACAACTTCCTGAAGGGAGGTTGTGATGAAAAAGGGTCTGACCTCTTCTCCCAGGCAAACAATAGGACCCGAGGAAATGGCCAGAAGTTGTACCAAAGGAGGTTTAGGTTGGACATTAGGAGAAACTTTTTCTCTCAGAGGGTGGTCAGGCACTGGAATGGCTGCCCAGGGAAGTGGTGGAGTCGCCGTCCATGGCAGTGTTCAAGAGGCGCCTGGATGAGGAGCTACGAGATCTGGTCTAGTAGCTTGTGGTACTAATAGGAATGGGAAGGCGGTTGGACTAGATGATCTTGCAGGTCATTTCCAACCTTGTGATTCTGTGGTTCTGTGACATATATTGCCTTTCAGTGGAAGATATTCCTTTAAAGCACTGCAGGCCTGTGTCATCAGTATGTTGATGAGCATCTCATTTATACAGGAAGTTTCATTAAAATCAACAGAAGTGCTCCTGTGAAGAAAGCACAGAGCAAAGGGAGCCAAGAGGAGGGCAATTCAGCTATCTAACTTTGCTGTCAGTTAATACTCCAAACCCTCACTGGAACTGAGAAACTGGCATAAAAATTTCAGTGAACGAAAAATTTTTCACCACCTAAAATTAGGTGAAATGAAAGAAATTTCTAAGCGGGTCATAAAAGTGATATGAAGAGCCTTTGATTTCATAGCAAAGCCCTTCTATTGCTCTGATGATCCAATGCTATCGGGTGATGCTGCAGTGAGAGGAGGGCATTTTGCTACACTGACTAGCAAGCTGAAGAAAACCAACTAGCAATACCTAAACAGGAAAGCTTGCTGCTTTTTTAATCTAATGGGTCTAATATATGATATAACTTCTGTCCAGCAATGAATCTGCACACAAAGATCAACAATATGCATTTCGTAAAATGCATTTTACAAACATGTGGGCTTGGGTTTTAATCCAAAAGCAACTCTTAAAATGCACAACCAGCTCCCACACTACAAAGCATGTGATAGTCACAGGATTATGGAAAATGGGAATGGAGAAGGATAACCGAGTAGGAGAAAAAGAAACTGGGGCAATAAAGCCAGCATCCTGGTTTGACTAGAGCCAGCAGTGTGCTCCTGCAGCCTGGAAGGCCAACTATATCCTGAGCTGCATCAACAGAGGGGTAATGGGTAGCAGAAAGGCAAGAAAGGGGATTGTCCCCCTCTCATGAGGCCCCATCTGGAGTACTGCATCCAGGCCTGGGGCTCCCAGCACAAGAAGGATGTGGAGCTGTTGGAGTGAACCCAGAGGAGGGCACAAAGATGCTCAGAGGGCTGCAGCACCTCTCCAACAAGGAAAGGTTGAGGGATGTGGGCTTGTTCAGCCTGCAGAACAGAAGGTTCTGGGAAGATCTCACTGCAGCCTTCCAGTACTTGAAAGGAGACTATAAGCAGGAGGGGGAGTGACCTTTTACATGGTCTGATAGTGATAAGACAAGAGAGAATGAATGGCTTTAATCAAAAAGAGAAGAGATTTAGGTTAGACATTGGGAGATGTTTTACTCAGAGGGCAGTGAAGCCCTGGCACTGCTGCCCAGAGAGCTGTGGGTGTCCATCCCTGGAGGTGCCCAAGGCCAAGCAGCATTCCTAAGAGTTGCCAACTCAGCCTTCTACCAAAAGGCTTTCTGATCCATGCTTCCCCATCCCATCTGCCTTTACAGGGGCATACTAAAAACAGTGAAACTGGCAGAAGTGCTTTGGAAACCAATCAATCTGCCACGTGATATCAGGAATTAGGCTTTCTTTTATTGATTGATATTTAGTTTAAAGATATAAGCAAACAAAACTGGACTTCTAAAAGCTAACAGTGCTTTTCACAACTATTTACTTTCCACAAGTTGCAGTTGGATTAGGTGATCTGTGGAGGTGCCTTCCAACTGAACTATTCTGTTCTAAAACAAACATTTTTCTAGCATATCTCCTCAACGCAAAATCATTATTTCTGATATAATTCATCTTTCCTGCCACCAACAAGCTTGACTGCTGCTAGGATGTCTGCATGATGGACTGCGTTTCCTTACAAATAAATTCACACAGCTGCCCTCCCTCAATGTATTGCTAACAATCTCTCAAGCCTTACAAACGAGGTGAATGGATACAACCTGCATAGGCAGGTTTAACTACAACAAACGAGGGATTCAGGAATATGCACGCTGCACCAATCTTAATTAACCCATTATCCATTTTGTTCTGAATAATCACCTTAAAGCAAAGCGCTCTGTGACTTAGATGTTGTTACTAGTTTGTTTTTGCTTTAATTCTGTATTGTAATATTGCCAATTGAACTGTGAACTTTTACTGTGATAAATTTCATTTGCACATGATATTTATGCAAAAACCTATTTTTTTCCCCAGAGCTTTCACACTGGCATGCCTTTCGGGGAGCAATCTAGCCTGAAGCATCCAGGACTCCCCCAGCTACACAGCCTGGGGAAGAGCAGGTATGTCAGCTTGCCAACGATGCTGTTGTCTGAGCATCTGGCAGCTGTCTAAGTGACAGGGCAGTGCTGAATATACCCAACTGCCTGCAGCCAATTTTATTAAACTTCTTAAAAGGATCTAACAAATACAACTGTTTTAACCACTTCAGCAATACTCGATAGAGCTGCATAGGAAGGCAAAGCCACGGATCTGTGCTGCTGAGTACCTGAAGCTTGCTCTCTACTGCATTCTCTGGTGGCTTGATTTGACTTGTTCCCTGTCATCCCCTTTGTCTGCTTCCCTGATTAGTGTATGAGACTAGTGAGCAAGTGCACTCCAACATCTTGCTGTTGTTAATGAGCCTTTTTTCCTCTGTTGAGGTAAGGTGCTATCAGTCACTCTCTTTTTCCGTACTGCTGATATTATCAGAAAATAACTTTCAAAGCTAAACAAAACCCTAACCACCCCCCAAAGCTCCACAATAATGTTGTTATGAAGGCGGATGGGACCAAACTCCGCTCATAGAAGCAGAAGAATAACAGTGCATTTGACATAGCAGTGATGTTTCTAGAACATGGCCTTGTATTCCTGCAGCTGGTACAGCCAGTTTGGTCTGGGCTTTCTTCCATCCTTCAGTAAAGATTATATGACAGATTATATAGAATGCAAGTATGGGACTAGGATAAATGAAAATCTATTGAACTGTAACAAGTAAAGCAAATTCTAATAGCCCTTTACTTTTTACTTGTAATTTACTACTACTAATAAATACATATAAATACATACGTATGGCTAAGTAAATCTATAAGACATTTTCAAAACACTCTTATCTGGGCACTTACATGACCTTAGCCTTGACTTACAGTTGTGTTACTTTTTTCACTCAAGTGGAAGTGCAGTATTTCCTACCTAAAACCCAGACGTTTGGAAGGAGACACTGCAGTCCTGTTCCTTAGCTTTCACTCTGCACAATGGCAGACGTAAGACACTCAAAAGATTTGCTCTCCCATCCACCCCCACACAAATAAGTAAACCCACAAAAATAGGTCTCTATTACACCTGCTTCTGAAGCCATCAGAAAAGAAAGAATTCCCACCTCACATGTCTGAGCTGAAACAGTCACTGTGGAAATTCATACCTCCCCAAATGGACTTTGTTGAAATTACTCCTCCCACTGTCAATGAATACAGCCTATGAAAATCTAGAACCTGAGGACACTAAGGGACTTATCCTGGTGTTTTCACTGGATTTTTTTTTAATGCACCTTTAAGGGTGTTAGTACTGTTGAGGACTGTTTTTTTAATTGTGTTCCACATGGGGCACGCAATGTTTCATGCATTAATGAGCACTGCTTTTGCTTTACTCCAATTCTGCATTAACTCACAGAGCTCAGGAGAAAACGTTGACTGAACCCATCAATGTTTTTAGCAGACCCACCACAGCACTTGGTGAATGCAATCTCACAACTAGGCGCAAAAAAACAAAACAAAAAAACCCCCAACCCACTGCTTTGGGATGCATCTGCCTTGATGTTCTACAGAGAACTCATCAAAGATGACTGGAAGGCTTTGAAACACAAGAAAAAGCCAGTTTTGATAAAATATCTAAGAGGATGAATAAAATGAAAGAAGCCACAACAACTGGGGAAAGCTGAACAAAAATGAGAAGGCATGTATGTGTACATTTATATATTTTCACATACACACACACACCCCTTTTGTTCTTGTCAAAGGACCCCTGGCAGGGCTATGCTCAATTTCTGGTTTAGTTTCCCATCACCTGCTCTTGGGAGGCCCGCTCGTGTCTTTGAACTGGAGGTTCTCCCTTCCCTGCAACCTCACTGCTCCTCCTGCTTTCTGCAGATGCTGTCTAGTAATTTCAGGTACTCTCTGACAGATGCCAACAATGCAAAAACCTTACGATGCAAAAACTCTTCCCACACGCTGTTTCTGCTGTGGCTTTTGTCTGAATATTCTGTGTATTACAGCAACACAAAAGGAAGCAGAGAACACACGATAATCTCCTGGTATTCTAATTCAGCTCTAAGGTAACTGTGTTTAGATCTGATTAAGTTACTACTGCTTCATCATTCTTTAAAGACTACATATAAAACTGTCATCCAAAAGGAAATTTATTTGGAAAGTTATCTATTAGTATCAAATATTTAATAGCAGACCCACAGAAACAACTCCATGATTTCTCTTGCAGCAAAAGAAGGAAGTGCTAACTCCAATAAAGTATGTTTTGGTTTCTATTTTGCATTCTCCCCCAGAGGATCTTGTGGGCCTTGCTTGACATCAAAAAGCATGACCTGTATCGAGTGACAGAAGGTGAGCAGGCCAGAACACCTTTCCAGAGATCATATACATCTAGATGGACAAGATGCTGAACTTGCACTAGAATATTTTTGGATGGTATAGAAGGGCTGAAAGACTTATGAACTAACACAACGCTGCCAAGAAGTGTGGAACTTGCTCTTTCTTTGGGCATACAAACAAAGTAATTTTTACTATTTCATTTTACAAGAATAAATTTATACAGAATATTTGTCAGATTTGTTCCTCCATACAGCAATATGAAAGGATTTCACTACAAACACAACCATGAGAAACATCTGCTGAAGAAAATACTTCTGAGATACTTAGGATTCAAAGGTTTTGAGTCTGTTTTACAATTCAACTCAATCACCTTGACTGTGTCAGATTTTTAAGTGCTGTTGCACACAAACAGGTCAGCCACCCATTTTCCCAACAAGAACAACCACCTTGGTGAAGAAAGATCACTTGGGCAGCAGCAAAGGACATGAGACAAGCACCAACAAGAGCCCCTTTCCAATACTGATGTACCATCTGAAATCTGTACCTGGAAATCAACTACAGAAAAGTGAGGCTATAATAAAAAATTATTTCTACAACTGACATTGTATCCTCACCCATCAGGAAAGGGTGAGACAGGCTCACATTCTCTCCTTCTCGCTTGTAGAAAGACAATTCTACTTTCCTAGCTTTTAGGGGAAAAAAATAAATCACTACATCACATATTCTGATATCTTACAGAATATGAGAAGAACAGCTGAAGGATACTAAAGATCGAAGCAGAGATAGGAGTTCTGCAGGGAAAAGATTTAAAACAGAAAAGTTTGTGGAAACTCTGCAGACTGTAGCTTGGAGCAAAATCCTGACCACAGCAAAAGCAGCCCAGTGCGGCACCGAGACCTGTAGGCAAAGGGGAAAAAAAAGGTGTACACAGATGATTGATTTGTGTAAGGGAGCAACTAAGATATCTCACAGAGTGTCAAACTAAGGTCCATAGGAGTTATAATAAAAATATTTATTGCTCTAAGGAAGTCGATAGCAATGGAATACAATTATTAAAGTGATAGCCCATTCCCTACTCTGTACCATCATTTACTTGCTTTGAACTTCAAAGATATTTAAGCAGCAGTTTCTCTCAGAGGCAGCCTAGAGTTGGCACAGGAGAGAGAAAAACGATGGTATTGACAAATACAACAGAAGAGAGCAGCCACACCATATACAAAGCTCTTGGCCAGAGGACTGCATCAGGTCATTCCATGCCACTGGAGAGGCCAGCCTGGGAGTCTTGCTTCTTGCAGAAACAAAATACAAGCAACAGAACTGCTGAAGCCTAATTTCATGTGCTCTTGTATTTTTTTGTTTGGATATTATCCTGTTCTTTCCTCATTAAAAATCCCACCTCTTTCCATCATATTTATCCCCCTCCATAACATCTCCTTCTGCATCAAGTGTAAACCTTCCTCCACGTACTCCTTAACTACCTCTTCATGCCAGGTCCCCCCTATATGCTTCCATGGGTTTTAGGGGTGAAGAAGGAGTACTTACTTAGAAAAGAAATCTACTGATTGTTACTAAAAGGACACAACACTTTTTACTTTATCTACCTTTATTAACCATTATCCAGTTCAGTAAATCCCATCTGCAGAAAACAGCGGGCAAGTAGAACAGTCCTTGGGGAAGGTTCATGTGCACTTACTCTTTTCTCAGCACCTCTGATAGGTGCTGGGCTTTCACTGACCCCAGCAAATTCAACATTCAAACGGCAAAAAGGAACATTCCATTCACAAACAGTGCAATATGTTTCAAGATGACAATTTAATTAGCAATAAACAGCTAAGACTGACCGTCTCAATGAAAGACTCGGCAAAAGAGACCACGAACAAAGCTCAAAAACAGACCGTCACACTGTGAAGGCAGGTCACTCCTCCAGCTTTCACCACCTGATGAAGCATCTGGCAGTACATTCAGTGTAGGTGGCTGCCAACTGAGTCTCTGATGCCATGTACATCAGTTATGCTACATGTCCACATGCACTGAAAGCACATTTCCAATTAGATTTCACATCTTGCTTTGAAAAAACACTGGCTTAGTACCAGAGGAAACATAATGAATATGCATTTTTTCCAGCACTTCTGCAGAGTATTGACTGGGAGAGAGAGACACGAGAATGGAGGGGAAACAGTTCAGAAAAGAGAGACCTTGTAAACGCAAGGTGGGAAGAAGTAGAACAAAGAGCCAGAAATGAAACAAGCTTTTGTTGTGGGTATGTGCAAATACTTAAATTAGGCTCTCATTAGGTAAATATTTCAAGTCCAAACATTTCTGTACCTTACACTTGCATCTTAGTAAGACCTGGAACTGACTTTCCTAAGGGTCTGAAAAGCAATCATTTGGAAAATACTTGTCTTTATAGTGTCCTGTACTGCGCATGCTTCTCATAACCCCTTGTGTTTAGTAGTACAGAGCCCACTTACACAGAAGGACAAGAACTGCCCTCATTGGAACAAAGACTACATACCACTGGGATTAGCAAGGTGACTTCTGTAATTCGGAGATTCTCAGGTGTGTTTCCTATTGCTGTTTCCTCTGTTACTAACTGTGATGTAGTTACAGTGAACACCTACAGTTGGACAGAGATAACTAGGAACAAGATGGTTTTAAAGAAAAGGCATTTTCCTATTATTATTACTATTACTATGAAGCTATTTCTATGTTTGTAAAACATTAAGGAGAGGCAAGAGAAAAGCACTTACCTTTATTTCAAACTCATAGTGTTCATCCTTTCCCTGCCCACACAGGACATAGCGTGGAATACTAATTTTAATTGGGTCCTTTAGGTCATCTGGATTTGCTCCCAAAGAACGACAGACCATCCGCTTTCATGTGCATACCAAATAGGGAGAACAAAGGAAAACCAAAATCACTAAGTAAGGAAAAAGAAAAAAAAAACCTTCACTAAAATTGAGAAAGTATTCTCAGCCAGAAGAGCTGGGAAAGAGAGCGTGGAGGTGGCAGAAATTAATTTGAAAGTGAAGGAATTACTTGAAAACAAAGTGGATCTGCTTTTATAAGCAAGTCTTAGCATTTCACTATGCATAAAAACCATGAGGTGAATTTACTACAGAATACTGCTTTTTCTGTGAAAGGACATTTTCAGCTTAGATATAAAAAATAAGGAAAAAGAGAAGACTTATTAACCCTCCTTGAAAAAATAAACATATATATGATGAGTTCATTTTTCATACGTATTTATATAACAAATCTGTTTACAGCATCATGCAAAGCTGTAGGAGGCCCAGGTAATTCAGAAAGCTCTTAAAGCTTGGATTTAAACCCAAGTCATTTTACAATTAAACAAGGTATAGATAACATTGGAATCCACTGTCAAAAGAGTTTCCTATTACTTTCTTAAAATCCTAACCCAGAACAGAAATCACAACAATGACAAGCATATAAGGTGCGGACAAAGCCATAAAGTGTTATTTACAGTGAGAGCACACTGGGATAACAGTCAGATGGAATTTGTAATTGTAAAGTTATGACAATAATTAAATAGCTTTGCAGCTGGAAAGATGGATGTTTTGTAGAGATCCTGTCCAAAAGGTAGCATCAGCATTTGTAGTGGATGAAAACAGAAACTGCTTTTTAGGAAGTCATCCACCGACTCAATTGAGAGCTTTTGCTCTGAAAATACGCTTGAAGAAGCAATACCAGCACAACAAACATAAGTCAAAAATAACAGAAAAATAAGTTGAGAAACTATCACTTCAAATTTATGGCCACCTCACATATTTGTATTTAGGGATGCTATCCATCGCTTCATCTGCTGCTGTATTCTCGACATTTACTCTCAGTACTTCAGCAGCCTTCATGAAGCACGCTGCTTGGTCAAAATCCTTCAGTCTTGACCAACACTACCCAAAAATCTGAATGTGGTTCACGTTCCTGCCCAGCAAACTGGGTCCCTCTGTAGCGACTCTGGTTGCATAGTGCATATGATGATACTACCTAAAGTGGCAGCTGCAGAAAAGTTAGAAATAGTCACAAATGCCCCTCTGAAGGCTGTTACATACAGCTTTTTCATATCCACATCTGGTTATTGAGAAGACAGGATCTGGTTGTTGTCTCATTATTTCGTTAGTAGTCGCTTACAAATGCCAGTATCATTTTTCTTAATGCTAGCTTTAATAGTAGTGGAAGAGAAAACGCAAAAAGAAAGACTATGTTTGAATAGATTAAAAAAAAATGATAATCTTTGTTTACCAAACAAATACTTCCTCCCCTCCATATTGCTCTTCTTTCACTTTCCCCCCACTTATCAGCTTTTCAACTACACATCAGCTTTCTGGAGTATAGAAACGTAAGCAGTTCTATCCTTGGGGAAAAGAGGAGTTCACTGCCTTGACGACAGCACGATCCATTTTAAAACAATGAGAAAACCACCAAATCACTCTTAAAGCCACCTCTGTCAAGACGTAATTTATTGGCAGTCATTTTTGGGAAATTATTACAAACAGCTAATAGTCAGAAGAATAATCTCAAACACAATGTACTGTGAAAAACTTGCCCTCATACATTAAATAACTCTCTGATAGTGACGAACATCCATCATTATGCGTAATTTACAATGGAATAAAAGATTCCATAGTGAAATCTTTTTTTTTTTTTTTTCAAAAAATGTGAATTATATTCAGCAAGTTAGATTTGAAAACAAAGCAGAAAACCACACTACTGGAACACAACATGTGCAAACATCTTTAAACTGCAGAGTGTAATCTAAAAAGAAATTAGGTTCAGTAATTGCTGTCATTTAACAGCCTTGACTTAAGACAGACCTCACAGAAAGCACCACTTAACATTAACTTTCAGCAAGACTAAAGAAATAGCTTAATGATGTGAATAAGGGAGTTGCTCTCTAACTAGGCTGATATAATGTCACGCTCCAACACAACTACTGTACGTTCCATGCTCTGTGAAATATTTGTATATAATTTTTTTGTTAAAAACAAAAACTATACATCAAAATAAGCCAACACGCTTTGCTCTTGCTTTTGGAATAGCTTAGGGCAGTATAAAATTGTGTTATGATAGGAGAATCATAACTTACTATCCAAATTACCCTTCATCCTTCCAGCCACAGCTTCCTCATCCAAAGTAACTTACATCATTTTAAATCTCAAGTGAATTACATTGCCATGTCTTAATGTAAGGTAAGTACCAATGGGAAACATTTGTATATTAGCAGAGAGACTGAAGTCTAACTGTCTGGTAGAAGATTGCACCTCTCCTGGCAATATGCTTACAGAATTTAGAATTTCAGATTAGATACCACCATTTTTCCTGCCAAGGACCATCTTCCACAAACAAGGCAGATGGCACATTCATACTCTGTTCCCATTACAGGGGAAGAAACAAAAGATGGCTTATTGTTAATTTTCGAACATTGGACAGTAGTACAGGTAAAGAGGAACCTTTTACTAAGCTCAAGGCAAGACTTGGCTAATGGAAATGCATCACCTATTTTCAATAGTTCTGTTATTTTTTGGAACATGGTATTGAAGAGCCTGAAAGCATTTTAATCCCACAGCATCATCAACCCCATTAGTAAACAAGCAGAAAATGAGGAAATCCAGGCCAGGCATCTGACACATTACACGAGACAATTCTAGGGTTAAATTTGCTTCATCCTTCAGGCAGTATCCCCAGCTGCTAACTATCCATTTAACGGTATGAGAAACACGTACACAAATCATAAACCTTAAAGCTTCTGTCTTAACACAGTTGTAGTAGCATTACCAAAGGTCAAACTGCCGAAGCATAACATCTTTTCGCACCCTGTAATCTCCTTCATTTTCACATCACATTTTCCATAAGCACTCGTATCACTGGGAATACAAAGACTTGTATTGTGTGGGAGTTCAAGCTGGCTGTTTGGACAAAATAGATAGGAATGACTCAAAAAAGCCTTATGCTGTTTCCCTGCAAGAAGGAAGTGGGGTGGTAGGGTAGGGGCAATGAAATTGAAAAAGACAATTGGATGCTCTCTGCATTTTTGTTGCTCTGTTTCACTGCTTCCATGTAGCCTGGGCTCTCTTGGGCCTCAGCAAAGGGGGAAGGCTCAGGAAAAAAGAGATAGAGTAAATCCATCGATCCCTGGTACCTCAGCCAGCACGACTTAAAATAAGTCAAATACAACTCCTTTTGCACTTGTGAGAAACTTTCATCCAAGAGGGTGTTAATCCTTCATGCAAAACTCCAAGGCAACCCAGATTTGCCAATGTTATTCTCTCCAAAATTGTAACAAGAAAAACCATCAACATACCTAGTATTAACAGCATACAGTGAACTGTATGCACTGAACTGCAGGCTTAAACACACTTTGCAGTTCAGACAAAAAATACTGCAAATATTTGGAAGCACTGAGATCAATGGCACACAATAGACAAGAAGCATGAAAAACAAAGATACTCAGATTAAGAAAAAGGGCAATTGAGGAGGTGTGGAGAAAATACATTAAGATGGATAGGAGATGGAGGAAGCCAAAAACAACACCCAAAAAGGAAATCAGAAGATACAGCTGCAATTATAGTTTTGATCCACCTACTACTTAAAATAGAACCATTTAATTTCCTCCCCTTCCCAAGGAAATTTATGTACAGCACAAAAGTAAGCTATCAAGTAATAGTGATTTTTGGCAAGATGTGTGTACCCACCCTAAGATATTCTCTTAAAAGCCCAAAGGACTCTCTTTTCTCTTTTCGTTTAAAATAAAATCAATAGACAAAAGAGTATTTTATCAATATTCATTAGCCTTCCTATTTTGAATGTATCTAAATGTATTTCGATTTCAACACCTAGTCAGATGCATAATTAGCCAAATGGCTTCTTCACTTGAACTGAATGTTAATTTCCAGATTTCCGATGGGATATGCAAACTGCTCTGAGGAATTGATGGGCTGACTGTCATTTGAGTATTTACTTCTTTTCCACAGTATTGTGAAAAACCGATTCCTGAATCAGATCCAGCCTTGCTCCTTCTAGAAAACACAAGCTCAATTTTTGTGAACTTCTCTTTGTCTGGCAAAACTACGCATCGGATATCATTCAGACTGTACAGCTGAAGGCTGTCAAATTGTGATCGCTTGCATGAAGCATCCAAAAAGTTAGGTGCAGGATAAAAGGCACTGTTTTCCCTTAAGAGACCGATATGAGTAGTAGTAAGAACTAGAGATCTATACACAGTCTGGTTAGCACAGTCTGTTTTCACGATGGTATATAGCAGTACTTGAATATCAGCTAATGAAGGTTTAATATCTCCCATATTTTCATGGAGTAAGTAAACCAGATCAGCTAATACAGTTCTGAATTTACATGACAAACGCACTCCTGGGGAAAAGACTATGTCATTTACTTCTGATGTCCAGTCAAGTGAAATCCGCATCAAATCATCTTTCAAGAGCTGGTGATCTAAATAAGCAGCATCCTCCGCTGTAGAAATCAAGATGCTCATTATGTCATGGCAAATTCTTTGAGTGTAGTGTCTGTTGTAGGTAAATATGGTGAGTACATCATCTTCAGCAGAACACAGGACACTCATACTCTGTCCAGCAAAGCCAACATGAATCTCTTGTATTGTGATGATTGGAACCTCACGAAATACTGCCAAGGAACTCTGACCAATCTCTTGTTTGGCTGATGAAACAATAACATATAAAACAGAGCTGAACAGAAGTAAGCAAGCAGGTTCTGGATCGCATTTTTTGCAATTGCCAACAGCAAGCCAATATATGCCTTTCAACTCCTCCATACTAGTACAAATTCGAGGTAGGGCACAGGTTAAAAAGTCCAGTGTTTTTTCAAGAGAACAGACCTGAAGCTTCATAAAGACATCAGGAAAATGCATAAAAGTCTGTCTTAACACAAGACTATTTTCCAGCTCTTCATTCTTACAACAGCACACAAATCCTTCAGCTGGCTTTCTCACACAGGCATCTGAGATTCCTGTGTTTCCACACATCCTGACATCTTCTTTCACAGGGGTGTCAGGCAAAACAACATTTTCAGTATTAGCTTTGGTGTCATCAGTAGAGTGGGATATGTCTTGATTCATACAGGACTGGAAGAATACATCTACTTCCAAGTTCCTTATAAGTGGCAAATGTTTTATTAATGACACCACCTGTGCACATCTCTCACTTTTGTCACACAAACTTCCCAACTTCTTAATTTGTTTAGGAACCACTGTACTGTTGAGTAATTGACTACTAGCATCTTTGTAAAAGCAGGAAAGCTTACTGAAAAGATATCCCAGGCCATAGGCGTGTTCTGGTTTGACATCAGAATGAGAAGCTATTGATGTACAGGAGGTTAAATCAGAAGCTTTTTCGATTGGAAGCTGAGAACTACTTAACTGGTCTTCCATTGTCTGCTGCGTGGTCTTAAACGATCTGCTTTCTTTAACAGTTATTTCAGAATGTATGTTAGACTGAGGAAAGGCAAGGCACGATATGCTGTTAAAACCAGCCTGCTCATTAGCACACATTAAGGATCCTAAAGGAGACAGCTGTTCCAAGCGGGAACAATCACATTCAGTTCTTGAGCTGTCACAATCCTGAGGAGTAATTATTTTATCGTCAAAATGATGGAGGTTTTCAAATTTACAGAGTGAGTAAGCCACATTATTTAAGTCATGACTTTGTAAAGTAGATAAAACATTCTGATAAGGAACATTCTTACTCCTTGAAGTATTAATATTTTCAGAGTGATTTAAACTACTTTCAGTGTCATAAAGACTAGCAAAGCTCTCCTGTTCTGCATTTCTCCTTCCATTCTCAAATGCCTTTTCTGATGTAAAGGGGGAGGAGATTCTTCCAGGCCTGGAAAATAAGTCCCACATCTCTGTATGTTCCTTCAGTCTTTTATGATCTGTTACTCCTGTGTTTTCTCCGCACAACTCAGAAGCACATTTGTCATCTTTAGAAATAAATGGAAAGTCACAATGTGGTTGCCACTGTTGACTTTTCTGTTAAAAACGTCAAAAGAAGAAAACAGAAACGTCTTTAAGAAATCTTCTGATTTTAACATTTCTTAAATTCAGGTTTGATTTTGATTGGGTTTGTACAATCAACCAAAATTTGCACAATCACTGTATATTCTGACCAAATTAGAGACGGAAAACCCAACAAAACCGATTGAGGTCTGATTCAGGAATGATTAATCTTCCCATGCTACCATTGCTTTTACTTTGTACAGTATCCATTTCACTTGGTTTATATTGGCTTTATTTGAAAAAAAATAAATAAAAAGGAAAGTCAAAAGGGCAATGAAGAAGTTTGTAAGACCTTTATTATTTTTCCACACGCGTACCAAAATACAATGCTACAACATCCGAGATCGCGCAAAAGCAAGCACAAGATAATGTCAAAAAGTCCAAGACAGTTTAAAACAAACAACAGGAAAGTCCAAATGAAAGATACTGAAGCCCCCTTCCTCCACAAAGGATTAAATACATTATGATACTTAAGAACTACTCACCAGGTCAAGTCATCAGCAATGTTTCAAGCAATTGCAAAGGAACTAAGGGGTCTAAGTCTCAGTATAAGATTACATGTATTAAACTTTCATGACATTCAGGCAAATTTGCCCGATGCTATTGCAAATACTACAAACAATTATACAGTACTGAGCTCACCATGAGACACAACAGTGCAGTGGTATTCTGAATTCAAACATCCTGTCCTCATTAAATGTTTTTATTACCTAAGAATCAGGAAAGGGATACTGTTCCAAATTAAGAATCATGAGAAAACAAGGAAGAAACATCCACAACAACATACCTTCCAATCAAGGAAAAAGCTATGCCCAATCTGAAAAAAATCACTTTCATTCCAAGATAGCAAAATAAATTGCTTTCTCCTATTAGCCATTAATCTTGCTGTGAATTCAAATTTCTAATTATGCAGCTAAACATTAAGAAATTTAATTACAGGGCATGCCATAATTTAAGACAACCACTTAATTCTGACAAATTATGACCTACCTCATACTTCAACTTGCGCTGAATGGTGCCATTATTAAGCCTCTCATTATCCTAAGAAAAAAAAAGGTACAGGTGATTATTAAGTAAAGCATCTTTCTTGCGTAACTTCGTTCTAAGTACTTATAAAAAGACATTTTTTAACAGCCCAAAATAACTGTTTTCTTATTTATATTTATGAAACCACTGGCATAGAAGTTAACCAAACTGTTCCTCATATGAATGAGATTATCAATTTTTAAATGAGCATTTGTTTGCAAGTACAAACAGTTCCTGATCTTCCAGAAGAAACTTTATCAATGTATTTTAAAGGCGTAACATGAAAATTTTGATTCTATCTGCAATCTTCTTATGGCCATTTACACAATCTTCCTTGCAAAAAAACTGAAGTAAAACAAAATACAGCCACTAGAAAACAAAACCAGCAAGACCTAAAACGAATAGCCCTGATTTATTTATATATCAATGGTAAATTAGAGTTAATGCAGGAAAACATGAAAATTATTGAACAAAAATAATTACTTTGTGCATGCACATGCTGCACTGAAGGTCAGGATTTCTTACCCATCCTTGCTCACCTTTAAACCTTCTGTAGACCAGAATAGGCTACCATCATTATCCTCAGCTTTATGATGGATGTTTTGGAGCCTTCTCTGCACTTCTTGTTCAATAAAGGCATTTATCCTACGAGATACAAGTAGGAAAAGAAAATTAGCATATTCTTAGGCAAAACCTGAGACAGGCTAGAAGGCACTCTGAAACACTTACGAACCCTACTGCACAACTCTAAGCTGGCAGGCTTAATGTTAGACAAGCTTTATCTCTCCTTAACCAACAGATTTTTTTGAGCAAGTGTTCATGTAACAGCCAAAGGTTTACAGTTTTAACAATTTGTTATCACAATTACACAATTCAACGGACCACAGGTTAAGTCACCACTTTGCATCTATCTCTACACACAAGTGGCAACGAGGATAATGGAGATGAAGAAAGAGAGACTGAGGTTGTATCTTTATCACTCAATGGTTTGCTTTTATAGGTAACTCATGCTATCAAATGTGTGGTCTTTGAAGAGAGAGAACATTCCAAGAGTTGGTACTGATGACTATAAGTCTAAGAATAGAAAGAACAGAGAAGGAAAAGATTTTAATTAATAGCGGGCAACTGTCCTGCTAAGAAGGCTTTATGTAATTTCACTTGTTTTGTTGCTTTCAGTGCATATAAAGCAATAACTGTAGACACAAAAACAATTTAAGTCTAGAGTTTCGCAAACCTGTATTCAAAAAAATATAAATGGCACAAGAGCAACAGATAAGCCTGTTGGTTATTTAAAGCATAGCAAATTTATTTCCAGAATATTCTTTAGGTCCAGTTACAGGATTTAATTACAGTCTAACGCTGGCATTTCAAGGTATTTATTTTCTACTTCATTCACGTCAAAACACTGCAGAAATCCAGGTTACCCACCTGTCGTCAACCAATGGAGCAGAGGGTGGCTGTGGCTTCGTTGGGCTTGTTGGGGAGTTGCTACGGGACAGTCTCTCCTCCAGCGTTCCATGATTTCCTTTCTGACTGCCATCACCCTCGTATATTTTTTGCTTCAGTTGCTGGATTTCCTGGTCCAGGCTACCAAGAAAATTTAAAATGTAATCCGTGTTGTCTGTTTTAAGGTGTCATTGCTTCCCACAGTTCTTGTACTTACGCTGCAATCCATGTATGTAAGATCTTAGCTATCAATATTTATGAAGATATGGGCATACTAATTGTTCTTTAAGCAAGTTTAGATAGGAAAGTAGGGATGGCTTAAGAACAAATTACCACAGCAAAGTTAAACTAAATAAAACAACATCAAAATCTTTCAGTGGTATGTACCTCAGTGCATTAAATATTAATTTAGGAAGACTAAACCAATCTATTAGGGTAATTTGAATAAGCTTTCCCTCATTACAGAACTTTACTGAACATCTCAGTTATTCACCTTCTAGCGTGAAGTAACTGAATATATGGGGAAATATGCTGAAGTATCTCAAAATATAGCAATAATCCCAAAAACAAAGACAACCTAAAACAGCAATGAGGCAGGACACATTTCCTAAGAAAATCTTAATAACTGTATGTTATATACATAAACCTTACTATTTTTGCAGTTATTCCTCCTGCCTGCACATCTACACAGTTGAAAATTTACAAAACAAAAAGTCCAGTATTAATTTCACATAATTTATAAATCCTCTTTTGAAACAGAAACCACCTCACTTTTTCTAACCATAGAATAAATATATCAGCCAGATTTATGCACAGAATAGAATATATAAAATCAGATACAGTAGTTTAGACCGAAAATGCCTGAGGCATCCAGTATAAAATAAGAAGCACTTCTTGCAATATTTATCACTTAGTGAACCTCTATTTTAACAAAGTAATCTGCAGGACACGGTTTTCACTTAAAATGTGGCTGAGATTAGATTAGTAACACAGTAATAAAATTCCCCATTGCCATTACAACTTTTGCCTCTAAAGGTAATTGTTTTTCTCAGATTTAGTCAAAATTACAGAGCAAAAGAGAAGTTCCTGCAAAAGGAAGGGGAACAACCCAAAGCAAGTTTTCTAGCATCTCAACTGCAGTTGCGTGTATCCAGATCGAAGTATAATGCCTACAACTATTTTATTCCTTCCTGAAGGTTAGTACAGAAAACAGAAGAGAGTACAAATGCTGAGGGGCTTAGGCAGGAGTAAAGCAGGCTGAATTGTTACTTCATTTTTTGAGTACTTTCCGCAGCACAGCCAGAAACCATCCGTTTCTTATGATTAGCAGCAAAACAATCTTGCATCCTGCAGGAAAGTAGATGTGAGATGGCTGATGGATATGGGGGAGCGTTTGCATCTATGGAAAATCAATTTAACCACAAAAATCAGAATTATATTAAGGGAACATACCTTATCCCTGATTTGTAAACATCCTCCTATCAAAAGATATCATTTCCTATAGCTATAAGCTTATCCAGCTGTGTGATGCATCTGCCTATGAACTGCTCCTTGCCCCTTCTGAGTGATGCATCCCACTGCCTCAGAGGTGATTCTACAGTTATATAGTGCTCATTCTATTGCTTTAAATCCCTGCCAATAAAGACAAAGTTTGCATGAGTTATTCCAGCAAATTATCATTTGGGGGGTTACTCCTGTAGGTGAATGAGATTCTGAGCTACCATATTATTCAAACTGGAAATTTCATCCAGTTAGGATGGACCTAGGCGAATATAACATTTCAAATGAACACTGGATTTACACATTTTTAGATAGTTAGCACTGTCTCTTTTTCCAGAGCACATCATCACAAAATGTTTTCCAGATTAACAATAAGAAATGCACGCAATTCAAGTGCCCAGGACATCAAAGTGTACACTGTGCTGTGTAAACTCAAACATTCGTGCACCAGGTTTATATAAGTAGCTTGAAGTATTTAACATATTACTATTCTCTTAACATTTTCTTTTGCCACAACATTCACAAGAATTCAGCACTCCCTGTGAGTACGTAAATGACGTTCTGCACTAAGTTATTCAGGGCCCCGGGGCACTCACTGAAAGACTACAAAGTTGTATTTAGTTTGTGCAAGAGGACTTTAAAGTAAACAAGGGAAAAAAAATAAATCTTTTCACTTCTAAGGAATCCTTTTCCAGCTTCATTCCTCCAGCTGACAATATATTTTTTTCCACTTACCACACAACCCAGCAATCTCCTGAGGGCTAACTAAGAAGCTACCTATTTTTCTGGAACCTCCAGTTGCTTGTAGATGGCTTTATTCAAGTGAGATGCTCAGTGCAGAAAGCTACATTATGCGTACTTCAAGACAATTACAAAAAATAAAGGCAAACATCGATGACAGAACGGTAACTCGGTATTGAAAACGCCCAACTAAAAGCCATACAATGCAGCTTTAAATGTTGAAAAAGTGCTCTCTATGCAGGGTGTAGAAAGGAACTATTATCTCCTGATAACAGTTTAAAAGAAATGAAATACAGAAGAGCTGGTGGATTTGGCTACAGAGAGGTATTTTTTTTCAGTGCTTTTCCTCATTGAGCATCTGCTTTGAAGAGCTTGCAAAAGAAGAATCCCATAATCACTATGAAATTTAAAAATCAAATCACAAATTCTACCTCGTGAAAAACAAATCTTTTTTTCCCACCAGTAATGACAGGTTTTCAAGCTCTAGTATTAGCAAATCAGACAACACATTGTAAAATGCCCTTTATTTTGCCCTTTTTCCAGACTGCATGGATTGAGTCCACCAATCCCAGTGGATTTTTGCTTAGGCCAAAAATTAAATAAAAGATTCCTCCTTTCCTTCTGCAAAGGAAGAACCCTCCTTACCTGAACCACTTTCCTCTGAGCCTTCTACACTTGGCATGAATGCTACAGTACGGCTCCAAATATCACGTGTACGTAAGAGGGTACAGAAGGGTACAGACAATGCTTCTGTACCTACAAAGATCTGTCATCACATAGGGCTGTATGAAAGCACCTGTATATTTTACACTGATAGCCTACTTTACTTACTGTTAGCCTACTTTACTTAGCCCTAAAGCCAGTAACAGAAAATTAAACAACCCACTGGTTTACTTGGAATATCCGAAAAGCAATATGCAACCTCAGCTGTGAGCAAACTACTTAAAATCAGAAGCTGAAACAGTGGGACACACAACAAACTGCCCCCTCAAAATCTAAGGCATAAAATGATTCACTTTCTGTGAATTACAGGTTCTAAATATCGATGCTATCCTAACACTTACCGCTCCCGGTCTTGTTCAAGGGCTTTTTGCTCAGCTTCCAGACTCGCCTGCAGGCCTGCCTGCTCACTGCAGCTGTTGTTCAACGTGGCGAGCTTCTGCTTCTGCTCTTCAATTTCAAAGTCTATTGTAGAACGACGTTGCAAAGCAGAGTGCCTTCTTTCTAACTTAGCTACAGCTTGTTCCAATGCCTCTCTCTGCTGTTTTTCCCTTGATTCAAGGATTTCTTTTTCCTTCTTCCGAACTTTTTCTTCCTGCCGAGCTACATTGGCTGTGAATTCAAACGTTTCTTGAAGCTGCTGCAACTGATTTGTGCTAGCTCTATATTGTGCAAGCTGCTCTTCTTTATCTTCTATTTCTTTCTCTATTTGATACAGAGTATTATCTAATCCTAACAAGCCTCTATCAAGGACTTCAGAGGCTCTCTGCTTTTCTTCCAGCAGAGCTGGCAAATGATTATACTTCAGGTACTCAAGCTGGCGTACTTTAGATTGAAGCCTGTATTCCGCCGGCTTTATCATGTCAAATTCCTCAGCCTTGAGTACAGCATCCCCAAAGTTTTCATCATCCTTCTTGAGATTTACATGCTCATCCTCGGCAAGTTTTAAATGTTCCAGAGTTTCTTTTTCATGTGCTATTTCCTTTTCTAGGTGATTCATTTGTTGAACTAAATCTTTTTCCAGAATAGTCAACTGTTCTAGCTGTTTCTTTTTAAACTCTATAAAGCTATGCTGGGCTTTTTCTAACTCTTCACAGTTTTCTTCACCTTCAGATCGGGCTTCTTTGACTTTCAAAAGAGATTCCCTGATATCTTCAAGGTCTCTCTTCTCTTCTTCGACTCTTTGTACATCGCCTCTCTTGAGGAGCTGAATCATGACCTGCTTCTCTCGAAGCTGTTCCTCTAGATGAGCCACCAGCATCACCTGCTCCCTTTCTTGTTCTTCAATTCTCTTCTTTTCTGATTCCAGCTTAATATACTGTTCGTCCTTTTCCTTTTTAAGTTTTTCCAGTTCTCGAAAGATCTGCATTTTCTCTGCTTTTTCTTTATGGTTAAGTTCCTGTAGGCGCTGCAATTCCTCTTTGACACGGGCAAAAATTTCCTCCTGCTGCTTTTTCTTTTGAAGTTCTATCTCCTGTTGCTCCCGCAATCTCTCTTCTTCAAATTTCTCTTTTTCAGCCAGCAAATCCTTCAACCTGCTCTCAATGTGAACGCTTCTGCGCTTCAGACTCTCTTCCTGTTTTCGAATTTGCAGCTGTACTATTTCTGTTTCCTTGCGCTGTGACTCTACTTCTTGTTGCATTCTTACAAGCTCTGCTTTGTCGGATCTTTGTTTTTCCTCCATCTCTTCTATCTGTTTCCTACAAGAAAACATTTACATGAAATATATCTACCTTTTTTTGTTTTTACGAGGGTGGATAGTGATAGGATAAGGGGGAATGGTTTTAAACTGAGACAGGGGAGGCTTAGGTTAGATATTAGGAGGAAGTTTTTCACACAGAGGGTGGTGACACACTGGAACAGGTTGCCCAAGGAGGCTGTGGATGCCCCATCCCTGGAGGCATTCAAGGCCAGGCTGGATGTGGCTCTGGGCAGCCTGGTCTGGTGGTTGGCGACCCTGCACATAGCAGGGGGTTGGAACTAGATGAGCATTGTGGTCCTTTTCAACCCAGGCCAATCTATGATTCTATGACAACAAAACCCTAGGAAGTTAAAAAGGTTTAGATAGGGATTTTGGAGCATATATCACATTTTTTTCTTCCTTTTAAATAATTTTGTTTTGCTACAGGTTAAAATCTTATACTCCTTGGAAACGAATGAATCCTTGAGACAAATGGTACAGATTTCAACATGCAAAGCCATAGATATATGAAACTATAAGAAAACATGTTAGATAGCATTTATGCTGGTGGAATACTATTAGACTGCTAGCTCTATCCTAGCCAATACAAATACTGATGGAATAACAGTGCACAGTGAAAAGTAAGCATATATATTTACACATGCACGCACTTATTTTCATACACACAAAATTTAACAAAAGGACTTTATTTGAAATTTGCCTCTCCAACATTGATTCAAAAGGTGAACAGAAACCATGCCTTCTCTTTTAGTGAACCCAACAGAATGATTGATAAACAGGAATATAAGCTTAGGAACAGATGCAGTAGAAATAACTTTAAGATAAATCACATCCCATGCAATAACTCATTTAAAGGTTCTAGTGAGCTCCAAGTGAGATTTGAAGAACTGAAACGTGACAAATTAAAGCACATGCATAAACTGAACTCAAGGCCTATCAATATAACAAAGAGGATAAGCATCAGCGATTCTACATCTTCTAATTGTTCCGAGATTGGGTTTGGGGCTTTTTGGTGATGTCATTTGTTTTGCTTTTTAGCTTAACTTATTCCAACTCTCTACACGGCTCTTTCAAAACCGAGCAAACAATTAAGAAAGTGCCTTTCAGCTTTTTAGTCTAATCAGTGCTGTGATCTCCAACAAGATGAAATCTATTACTTTTAAAATCCTAGCAGGTATGATGAATCAGATCAATCAGGTCAGTTCTCCAGTTGACAATACCTTCTTTTGTGTTTTAAATCGTGTTCTGGTAAGTATTGTTAATATGCACATATCATTACTACAGCTGTTTAGTATTTCCTTTGCTAAAGATCACAGCTACAATGAAGCTAGTCTATCTGGTTATTATCTGGTTATTAATCAGGGAGAATCTACAGTACTTCAGGGAAATAACTGAAGTTTCACAGAGGGGGAAAAAAAACCAACAAGACACAAATACTTGTACCAGCATCCCCAACTTACCAACACTGTGATTCAAAACTGATGATTTAAATGAGCCCATGATGTATGTGCACATACATATATACAAACACATATACATAAACACCAGAGAATGGTGTTACCTTTTGCTTTCTAATTTTTCAAGTTCCTCTCGTTGTTGTCTCTCAAATTCCAGTCTGATTAAAAAAAAATAATAATCATTAGAAAAAGAATATGCACTGCATTTCACAGTGTCTGCTTAAAAGGTTATAACAACGATGTGAATGAAAAAGGTTTTATGAACTACTTTCTACAATAACAGAAGATATTTCCTTCATTAGAGTTACAAATTAGATATCATGCTGTCAGACACTTGAGAACAAACAGAAGATGAATTTCTAGGGGAAAAGAAAAAAACTATTTAAAAAGTAAAGATAAAAAGACATAAATGATTAGGATAGCCTCTGTAAGTTAACTACATGCGGACGCGGCAATCAATAGACAGGAATTGAATTTCTCTACCTTAAACAGATCGGTCCTTTTACAGGGAAAAGACTGCCATGGGAGGTAGGGGGAAAGAGAGCAATCAATTAAGAGAGGAATTGATAGAAAAAACACAATAGCAGTATAGGATATTTTAACATCACCAACAGTTTGTTTTATTAGAGGTTAAACAGGTTAGATCCACGGAACAGTCAATTATGTTACAATTCAAAGTAAAATTTGCATAGTGATTCTTTCTGAACATGTTTTACAAATGCCAATGGTCGTTAATCGATGCTGATAATCCTATGGTTTATTAGCTTGGCCAGCTCTGAGAAGTGAAAGAGCTCTGAAATGGTGCTACAACATGCTCGTAGTCCTGCCTCTTCCTCCCAAGAGAAACAACACGTCACTATGATGCCATCAGTGAGGCTGAAAAAGCACAATCCTGCGAAGTGAAACGCTCCAGCACAGAACACAACGCAAACTTCTTTATCTCAAATATTCTGAGATTTTAATATGCTTAGTTTGATACGGTTCTGAGTAATTACGAGAAAGTATTTTCTGTCACTTTCAATATCGGCTGTTATTACAGTTGTACAGAAGTCTCCCTCTTATTTTAATTTCCTCCAACAGATTTATATTCTTTAAGGCAGTCTTCCAAAATAAATATTTTCTGTGCTTTTTTAAAGCGTAAAGAGCCTAAATGTGGGCTGAAATACTCAACTAAGCACACAAATCTCCAGTTGTTTCAGACCTGGTGCAGCTTTAGCAGTATGCAGGTGAGACGGTTCATTAACACTGAAAAAAATGCAAGACGGCACCATGAGCTAACTTGAATTATTTGTGGAACTGCAATTTAAGACGTCATGACTGCAATGAAGTAGGCAGGTGTTTTAAAACTATGGTATATTTAATACTTCTTTCCAAAGTCATGAAATTACCTGTGGCAAAAAGGAATTGCCCTTGGAAACATGCAAAAAATACACCACTAAAGTAATGCCTATAAAATAATTCAAGTAAACCATGACTCCACAACACCCAAAAAGCATCATTCTAACCACTGGGTTAGAGAAGAAACATCAGTTTTAAAAACACCACTTTCCCCCATTTCCCACAAACTTATATTAAAAATGCCTTCTACAATGCCTAAGAGGTTAGCAAATACAGATTTCTGTACACAGCTCCAGACATTCAGAGCTTTCCAATCAATGTTTCACCAAGAACTCTTTCACCTTTACACTAAGAGTATGCCTGGGATGGTGTATGGGAACTGTTGAATCATGGACTGAACCTCTGATTGACCACCTGAGGCAAGCACTGAGTCAGCCATGGGAGCACAGGTGAAGGCAATTCACCTGTGTGCCCAGAAGGGGTGGAGCCAGGCCCATTTAAGGGCTGACTTCCACTGAGGAAGGATCTCTTCCTGGAGATCACTCCTTCTGGAGTCTTGTGAGCCTACAACACTGGTGAGCACCTTTTCTTTTTATTTAACTATTCCTACTAGCCTAAATTCTCTGTATACCGGTTAACTTTACAACCTGTTAACCTTACAGATGGACACTTGTAGGCACTATCTTAATGACAGAGCACAAGAGATGCAAAATCCACAAAGTTATGCAAAAAAAAAAAAAAAAAGAAGGCAGGACAAGAAGCAATCTCAACAGACCTTCGGAAGGCAAAAGCCCCATCCATTGGTTAATAAACTTTCTTTTTTTTTAATGTGACATTTGAAAATCCCTCTGTCTACAGTCTGCCTCTAGAATTCATAGCTGCTAGCTCTCACTTCTTAGCCAGGGCTTGGCCACATTCATCATTATCTCAGTCCAAAATAACACAGATCCTAGGGATCTGGAGTTCAGAAATACAGATGTCCATTAAGCACTGTCAGATGCAAGCCATGTTTGCTAACATAGTCAGCAAAGATGATTTACAAGTACGCACATGCTTAGTTAAGCCACAGAGAAATAAAACATTTCTGATCTGCTAACATAATGCACAAAACCCAAAGCAAAATCTCTTGATATTGTGACAGCCTTGTAAAACACAAGATTTGGCAAACATTTTATATACACATAAAAAATGATAAGTGGCTTTTCATTGAATCCGATAGAAGGAAAACAAGCCACCACAGCAGTCACTGACATAAAAACAAGTCTGTGGTGAAAACTCCATGATTTTTTCTTTGATGAAGCATCTCTACCACCTTAGGCAGTGGCAATCAGTTCTACTTTACACTGAAGCAAAGCTCCAGCTGCTGAAAGGGCTCTTCAGGAAAGACAGGAATGAACTACGCAAAAGCAGTTCATTCTCCTGGGTAAACGGCTGCTTCCCAAAGATAAATACTGCTCACCATCAACATCCCAAACAACAGCTTCCAACCACTACATCCAGCTGTTCTAAAAAGGTACATTTAATGCATTTTGGAAAAGGAAAGTACAGTCCTATGAGCAGAAGGCCTAATGCAGCCCCGTGTATTGCTGCCGCGTAGATGTAGTGATACCCAAAGTGGTTGGAGCTCCACTGAAGGTTCTGCAGTGTCTCTGTTCTCCACCACTGGTGCTCACACTGCAGCCTTTATTTCCACGGGGGTAAAAATAACACGTCTTCCTTATCTGGATGCTCACTTTCTCCAGAACAGGAGAGGATCTGGGGAAGCAGCACAAGCAGTGATTGCAGGAACCTTCCCTATTACTAAAATAAAGTCTCAGCATGACCAGAACCAGCACTGGCTGTAAGAAATCACTGCCAATTTGACAAAGTACAGGTGCAAGACTGATGTTCTGTGGTTTAGTCTGTCCTTAATAAAATAGTTTGTCACATGATCTCTATTCTCTCTATTAATGTGAGCACTACTGTGAATAGAAAAAAAGTATTAGCTTGAAATTAAAAAAAATAACAAACAGATATTAAAGACTAGAATCTACTACTTCTTTTGTAGATTGACCATAAAAGAACTTAATCTGATCAGTGTAGAATTAAATAGTCACCATTTTCCTGGAAAACATGCTTTATCTAGAGATAAGGACAGTGCAGATAAGCTGCAGAGAAAAGGAAGTCAGTTGGAGTAGTTCAATGCCACAATAGCCTAATTTACACAGCACAAAAGCATGATCTGGTACTACATCTATTAGGAAAGACTGAATACTAGCAAGACTACAAAGATGCTACAATGCTGTTCAGTAGCCCAATGCATGAGATTAATTAAAAAAGAAAACCAACACGCTGAAGACAAATCAAGGTTTCTCATGAATGGTTTCACAGTTACAGTATAATATAGTTTACAAAAGGCCCATAAATGAAATCTTCAACACAAATCTATGAGAAAAACTGTTTTATCCAAAGCTTATTACCTTAAGCAGTGTTGCATGACACTGGATTAGAGAAAAGATTGGGAATGAGCAGAACGAAGGACTTTGTGCACTATGACAACATTTACAGGAAATCAACAACCTACCCAACAAAAAAACCCACACAACAGAACCCACACACACAGACCACCCACCTGAAAATATATTTAAAGGTAACACTGATTTCCAATGGGGAACAAATAAAATGAGCAAAAATCTGTGTGTTATCATCTTTAAAGAAAGCAAAATTTCAGTATACAAAAGAAGTTGGGAATAACCATATGGAGCTGAAAGTGGAATGAGGTCTCTGTGAACTCAAATGGCATCGAGCAGACGTGCTAAGGTAGTGCAGAGATCTTGTTATACGTGATGTCTCAGTGACCACAGTGACCACCACTAAATGTTTGGGGATTGAAAAATCACAGAATCACAGAATGGGCAGGGTTGGAAGGAACCTCGAGGATCACGAATCTCCAACCCCTCCACCACAGGCAGGGCCACCAACCTCCCCATTTAACACTAGACCAGGCTGCCCAGGGCCCCATCCAACCTGGCCTTGAACACCTCCAGGGACGGGGCATCCACAGCCTCTCTGGGCAGCTGTTCCAGCACCTCACCACTCTCACAGTAAAGAACTTCCCCCTGACATCCAGCCTAAATCTTCCCTCCCTCAAAACCATTTCCCCTTGTCCTGCTGTTATCTACCCTTTCAAAGAGTTGAAAAAAAGAGTTTAAAAATCAACTGCTAATTTGGACATTATTCTTAGCCCACAGAGCTAATTTGGCAATACGGGTTTTCTTTCCAAAGAAAAAAAAACAGTGGTTTTAGTTGCATTTAGCTGCAAGAAATTCAAGTCTGTTCAAAAGCTGAATCTTTTTCAAAGGAGCATAAGCTGTCCCTACTCTCTCATTCCCTGCTTTTTAGAATAACAAGCACAATGTACTCTGAAAACAGGGCCAGGAAACTAGCTAATGCCAGGTGCTTTAAGAGGTATTACCAATTATCAGAAGTTCCTTTGGTTTTGTTTTCTTTTATTGTTCTTTTAAGTACACAGTATTTTGCATCAGGTGCTATCACTTTCTCTCAGGCTCTGAAATAAATCCAGATCACATACAGCTTCAAAGGAAACAATCTCTTAGTGACACATCCAGAAATCCAAAAACTTCAGCTGGCTACATAAGGAGACCTCACAGCCACACACACACATAAAGCAGCTGTCATTTATGTTATTTGTTCTCATCACAACTGAAAGGAGTAGCCCACAGGCTCTTCCGCCACTGATTGGTATGGATTCTAGACACTACAAAATGTCTATTGCAACCTCCAGAAATTGCAAATTCAGCTACCAGCCTTTAGGTTATCAGAACTGAAACTGGAGGGAAGAAAGGCTGGAAGTACCGAACTAACCACAGGCACAACGCTGGCCATCTACAGATGTCCCACAAAGAAAAGAACACCACAATTGGCTTGCTACTGAGCCTACCTCACAGCCCATTGTCGTAATGGTCCATGTCCTATATTGCAAGCTGACTCGTTATGGATATTGAGCCACTCGCTTTGAATATTACTGAGCCCTACGTGCTTGGGAACTGCTTTATTCAGAGCATGTTTTCTAACTTGTAATTACCTCAGCCACCTGTTTCCCTTACAGTGATACTTTCTGTGGAATTACCCCCATTTGGACAAGCTCAACACATCATCAGGAAAAAAAAAAACAAAAAAAAACCAGTACTGTCACAATTGAGGAAAAGGAAAGAAAACAGTTCTAGCATCAACATAAATAAACTTCAAATTGTCATGGAGCCTAAGCTGAAAAGCTGCTATTGCCAAACTGCTGTCCACAAAGCTGCATCGATTATGGAACAGGCTTTCCTCTACTCATTTACAAGACCAAGGCTCAGTCAAACAGCAGTGTAGGCTTCAGAGTCTGCCTTCTCGTTGTAGCAGTCATAAAAGCAGTAAAACCAGCCATATTTGAGATATTTTTTCTTTAGTTGCTGATGTATTAGAATGAGAACCACCTCTGCCCTGCATGGGCAAGGTGTATTATTAGGTATGGCGTTTGTTGTTTAAAACATTGTTAAAGTATCTAAATATAGGGATAGGAGTCTAAATAATGAACTGGCAACTACTATGAGCTTCCTCATTCCAAAAAACAAACGTACTTAGCAGTACCTGGAATAGATAGGTGTTATTGATTAAAAACAAGTGACAGACATACATTCCTCCTGTGATGTGAGCCTTAAGCATAATGCTTGCCTGCGTTTACAAACTAAGTAAGACAAAATATCCTTTCCTGAAAGGCAGTTCAGAAAGATTAACTGGCTGCAGAACAGCAGGACAATATTATTAACCCTCTGCTCATAGTTTACGGTCTAATGAAGCACAGGCATGAAAGCATTCAAGAATATGAAGAGGGTTTTCACCTAGTCTTATCTTCTATTTCACCAGTAACTGCTCTCTGTTATCATGCCCCCCAAGAAAGGAAAATACAAGTTACAAGACATACTAAATGGAGAGAGTTTCTAGAAATAGCTGAATACATCGATAATTATATTAGTCATTCCGTATGAGCTCCAGGAAAATAAGGCAAGCTACTGAAAGAAATGATGAGGAAAAAAGAAATGATATTCCACAAAGTGTTAGAAGAAAAGAATTTAAAAAGAAATCGCTGAGAGCTGCTCCATCCTGGGTCAAGTAACTTCTTTTTAATTTACTTTTACAAAAGGATCATGGAAAAAAATCCTCTCTTCAAGACAGGATGTAGCAGTATGAAGTCGATGGTAAGAGAAATCATTCTGAACCCTACCTTCAAATGGGCCATGTCCATGCTGTTATATTTTGCTGTAAATCTGAAAGGCTAAAAGTGAAGCAATTCTGAAACAATCTGTCCTAATTTATGCTCTCTGCAAAGTCAAGGCCAGCACTGTGCAGTAGAATGCAATTATTCCTAACAATATATGAGAAACTACACAGGGAAAAGCTTGTGGTATCCCAGTGTAGATCAATACCCCAAGTAACAAAGAAAATAGGAACTTTCCATAGCCCTCAGGAAATACAGTACTAACAGTTGTCATTAGAAGTTTTGATCTAACCATTTGAGGAGGTTAAGGAAATAGGAAAAAAATGATACAAATATATTCCCTTTTTTTTTTTAACCTTCTCTTTCTTCTCTGTCTCAAACAAAAAAAAGACAGTTTATGACCAACTAGCTCCCTTGCTTGTGTTCTTTGTGGGTAGTTTAGCAGCAAAAGAACAATAATTACAGCATTTGATGCAATGTTATTCCACATACTCTCTTGTAGGTAGTTAGCAAAAGAGCAATAATCACATTTAAAGCAATGTTGTTAGATACACTCAGTGTTAAAGACACTGTTTAAGTTACAGTTATTATTATCTGTCTGATCTTCCTAAATTCTAACAGATATAGAACAACCCCACAGTAAAATTTAGGAATAAATCTGCTCTACCCAAGCCTGTAATTCAATTTACTGACAATTTTTCAGTAGCACACAGGTGGCTAAAGAGTATCAGCTCATTCTCAATGTAAAACACAGGCACTAACTACTGGAAAAAAAAAGGAAAATAGAACAAAACACCATCATTCTCCATAAATCACTTAAAGAACACTGGTAAAGACATTAAAATCAGCTTCTCCACAACAAACATTCTATTTCTTTCTAACTGTATAATAAAATGCTTTTCCACATCCTAACCTGGCAACCTACTAAGACATATATAATGAGAACTTACAGACATCTATTTCAAAGCCTTCTTTTTTTAATGTCTTCATTGGTTTTATACAAACTTGAGCAATCCTAAATTTTCTGTTTACAATGCATTTTTCTTATGCAAAATAGCTTGTAATTCTGAAGAAAGCATAAATGTAAAATCTGCATTATCATTACTGTGCTGAACAGCCCTGGTTCTATAATGCCAAATCTTTCCTCTGGAATTCCAAGTACAACAACTTTCTTTGTGCCAGATCTGTTAGCAAGGCTATTTGCTAGTGCAGTTACAGTTCTTGCATTTCAATAGTGAGATCCCAGCTAAAAGCAAGTTTTAAGCAGGATGGAAAGCTCCTCAGTGTCCTCTTAAACCATTTTCTAGAACAAATGTGAATTTTCAGTTCAAATAACATTTTGCAGAAGTTCTCACCTCATTCAGAAGCCCATTATTTAGTATGTATATACTGCTAAATTGAGAACAAAATGGTTTGCAATACTGCTGTTTGGAACATTCAAACAACTAAAATGAAGAACAATTGCAATTTTTACTACAGCATTTTTGGATATACTCACCCTGGATTATAAAGCATAACAGCTGATAGGTTCTCACAAGATTTTGAAAGATCTGTCATAGACAAACTGAAGGAAGACAGCAGTCCACTCTAACAACAGACCATAAAATGTATGTTAGACAAAAAACTGATGTGCTTCTTTCACTTCATGAAATATTCTATGTGAAGCAAAACAAATTCTACAATGATCATGGTGTGTCTGTATTAGCAAGAAAGTTGTGAAGGGATTTAAGTTCCCCCAAAATGCTGATTTAATCTTACCTTTCTTTTTTCCCTTAGTTTAGCAGCTTCTTTGGGATGGTTAAAGCGAAACATATTGGTTCTTCCAAGTAATATCACAGCACCTGATGAGAAAAACACATACCATTTACTGTCAACAGAATGTACCAGGAAATGCCAAATGATTTTTCAGTCATCCAGTATGTAAGCAAAGCTTTCCATTAAATCAGAACAAAAATGCATTTTGACAATTCAACTGTATAACAACACATAGTCACAGCTTTGTTAACAGATGTGCATATTTTATTCCTTCTTCTTCCTACTTAAAAGAACACATGTTCACGCACACTAAGGTCAACTATACTCATGCAGTTTAGATTAAGGATAGGAAGAGGAAGCAATCATAGCAACTGACCCAATTTGACCTATACACTCTACAACAGTACTACTTCAGAGGCTACCAGTAGGTACCGAACACCATGGGAACATCCATAAATACGACCAAGAAAAAACTAATCATCATTCATCCAGTACTGATCAAAGTAAAATTTCATTCCACCTAAACTGAAAGCTCTACTTTGCCTTCATTTGTATATGTATATATTTGTATTTGCAGTCCCAATAACCTTTTTCTTCTTTATGTAGAAGAACGCCGAAGTTTGTCATCACTCACAACAAGATTATGAGTCCTTTATACTTAATAGTTATTTTCTCAGGGAAGAACCTTGAATAATTCATACTGCTCACTTCCTCTCCATTACGGTATTTAATCAGTTATGGTACAGATCCACATATAACGTGATTCTGGGCAATTCTGGGGGTAGCGAGGCCCTACAGAGGGATCTGGACAGGCTGGATAGCTGGGCTGAAGCCAATGGGATGAGGTTTAATAAGACCAAATGTCGGGTCCTACACTTTGGCCACAGCAACCCCAAGCAACGCTACAGGCTTGGGGCGGAGTGGCTGGATGACTGTGTAGAGGAAATGGACCTGGGGGTGTTGGTTGACACTTGGCTGAACATGAGCCAGCAGTGTGCCTGGGTGGCCAAGAAGGCCAATGGCATCCTGTCTTGTATCAGAAGTAGTGTGACCAGCAGGAGCAGGGAAGTAATTGTCCCCCTGTACTCAGCTCTGGTGAGGCTGCACCTTGAGTACTGTGTCCAGTTCTGGGCCCCTCACTGCAAGAAAGACATTGAGGCCCTGGAACGTGTTCAAAGAAGGGCAACAAAGTTGGTGAGGGGTCTGGAGCACAGGCCTTATGAGGAGCGGCTGAGGGAGCTGGGATTGTTCAGTCTGGAGAAGAGGAGGCTCAGGGGAGACCTTATTGCTCTCTATAACTACCTGAAGGGAGGTTGTAGTGAGCTGGGGGTCGGCCTCTTCTCTCGTGTAACTGGTGATAGGACTAGAGGGAATGGTTTCAAGCTGTGCCAGGGAAGATTCAGGCTGGATATTAGGAAATACTACTTCTCTGAAAGAGTGGTCAGGCACTGGAATGGGCTGCCCAGGGAGGTGGTGGAGTCACCGACCCTGGAGGTGTTCAAGGAACGTTTGGATGTTGTGATGAGGGACATGGTTTAGTGAGAACCATTGGTGATAGGTGGATGGTTGGACTAGATGATCTTATAGGTCCTTTCCAACCTTACTGATTCTGTGATTCTGTGATTCTGTGATAAGGATGGTGATGCCTAGATTAATACTTTCCTACTAAAAAGCACATTGCCTGTGATGTTTCACTACTCTCGTAACAATGAAGCCTTCCAAGTTAACCACAACAAAATCAAGCATTTATCTGTCGGTCTGTGAGTTATTTTTAGAAGAAAAAGGATTCTATTACACTCACAACCCGAAAAAAATGCACTTACAACCTCTTCATACAAATTGTTATCATGTGAGAATGCCATGCTGTCCTCAATAAGGAGCAGCCCTCCTAAAATTAGCTCAGTTAGGAACACCGACCCCAATAAGGTCATTCGGTCTTGATAAATCAATGACAAAAGGCACTACAATCACAGTATCACTTCTTGCTGTCTACACAACAGATCAAATCTTGGACTAAACAGTTTACCTTGTCAAATCTTACAGAGAGTAACATTTCACTGATCTGTATGCAAAGGCATTTTGATACCACCTTCGTGATTTACGTGACACAACCAGTTGACCTTTCCTTCATGAAGTGTGCCCAGGCACATTTATTGTTTAATGTAAGCATATTAAAAGGGGTCCCTGGCAGTCATGATACTATAGTGGAAGGGGTGTAACAGCTGCTAGTCTCCACATGCTGGCAAAAGAGACAAACACCTTTCTATCCCATTCTCACTGTCTGCTGGGAAGGCTGTTTTGATGACTTTAGCAGAGGAGACAGTGAGGATTTCAGTAAAATTACTTTGGTTACTTTCAGATGAAGATTAATATAATTGTAAATATTTTTGACCACACTACTAGATAGAAGGTAGGTACTTAAATAAATGAATACAGATATAGATTCACGTTCCTAACTTCACACATCTAAAAAAAAATAGGAGAAAGGCTTAAAAACAGCACCTGACATTCAAAACCAGATGGCAGATCATATGAACAACGACTGTGTTTTTCTTCCAGTACTTCTCCACATCATATGATCATGAGCCTAGCAGGGGAGGATCTGGCTTCAGTCTGAACAGGGGGAAGGAGATGTGTGCATGTCACTTTATACACTCACGGAAGTATTTAAAATCACAGAATGCTTTGGGTTGGAAGGGACCTTAAAGATCCTGTAGTTCCACCCACTTGTGCCATGAGCAGGGTTGCCAACCACTAGAGCTTTTTGCTCAATGTAGTACACCAGGATGGTGAAAGAGCAGATTACAAGGGGAAATACAATTCTCCCACTTCTCCTACTACATTCTTCCTTTTTATCCCAGGATGTCATAGGCATCATCGTGCCACTTTTTGCATTATGGGACTTCTACATGCTTGTTATTTTTTAATTATTCTACTATTAAGGAATAACCACAGTCTTAACTTCCATTTGACAGAACTGAGATATGCAACATGGAAACCTATTAAAGAAAAAGAAGTTTTGATCAAAGCCACACTGTCAAATAATTCCTAAGCATCAGGTTAGATTATCTGTTATTATACAATGCAGTTCCCCATCAGAATGCAAATACACAGCGTTAATGTCGTCATGGAAACATAACAGGATTTGCTATGCAGTTTGCTTTTTATTTGTTTACTCTAAGCAACAATTCTTATTCTCCTTGAAAGTCAAACGGCAAAGAACAAAAGGTTGCACAAATCCATCGACAGTACGAAGAACTGCAACAAGGACCATGCAGAACCAGCAGAACCATTTACGGACCCTTGATCTGGTAACTTAATGGGTGAACTCCAACACTAATATGACCAGAGAGCACAGGAAATAAATATGAAGAATGTACATTCAAATATCATCATGCGCTTCTCATCTACGCATAGCAATACTTTGGAACTGCACAAACAGAAGTATCTATAATTAAGATCTTCCTAACTTATAAGTTACTTTTGTTTTTAAAACTACTTCTATTAACAAACTATAAAAAGAAACAAACACTGAGAGATTATGTTAACTACAGAACGGTTGGCAGCTTAGCTTAAAAATGGACAACACAGTTTAAACTGAGGACAAATTTAAGGTAAAGGACAAACTCCAGTGAATATTTGTTCAATTACTTTTAGCAATTCTTCCAGATGCTCTTAATAAGGTAAAAATAGTGTAATGAGTTGCATTTACACAGAGGCCACATTAGCTAGAATTCACAAACGCAGGAATTAATCTGAAGAAGGAAGTGGTAATTAATTACTATGCCTCTTTTTTATTATTATTAATAACTGTTCATTTGAAAATGTGTCGAATTTTTAGATTACCATAAACGGAAACACTTAAATGTATCAGCAGATAATCAGCAATACCCAAATCAGATACTTAAAGAGGCTGGCACTTCATGCTGTGAGACTAAATGCTAACACGGCTAGGATACACGTACTGTGCACAAGTTGTTAAATCAGTTGATTTATCAGCTTTGCTAGCCCAATGTCATAGCTGTAACCCTTCCTTCAAACTCAATCTGGTTACACGGTCCACAGGTCAGCCTAGGCAGCTGTTTTGCACAATTTAGTAATTCAAAGCAACCCTTTCCTCTGCCCCCTTTTTCTGAGTTGCAAATTTGTTTAGACAGAAAGTCAGAAGGCAAAACGACAACAACAACAAACCACGCTTCCACCCTTTACAGTCCAAATTTCAAGACGATACATCACCTAGAAGAGGGAAATAGCATCCAAACTCCAACTTCCTTCTGAGGCCAGTCAAACCTATACTGCCTTTGAAAGGCAGTATGCTAAAGAAAAGATGAGGCATTGCAACTGCAATTCATGTTAAGTGTTTCTTGCCAATGTTTCTAACAAGATATCAATAGCATTTACTCAATTTCAAGACAAAAGGGGTTGGGCTTTCTTTCTGACTGCAGAACTCTCATTCTGCATGAACAGACACTTGACAGAATCAACTACATCCCCTCCTCACCCCAAAACTCCTTGCTTTCTGTAAGCAGAATTTTGAAGCACTTGAGTTCAGAAAGACTGAAGACTTCTCTCACTCAGTGCTATTCTGTCCACTGTGTTCCTCATTTGTTAGCATAAGTTTATTTCAAAAGCTAATTTCTGGGAATGTAAAATGGCACTGCTTTTCAGCAGCTGGGCTGCAACAAAACCTCACTGCTCAGTGGGTCTGCAGATCTTAGCTAAGTGAGAGGTATTCTTGCTTCTCCTGGAAGATAAAACATCAGAACCTCTGTTGCAGTGCTCCTCAGCTTATTTGCTGTCATTACTTTCAATGCCAACAAAATACATCTTTGGTCCCAGTCGTCCCAGGAGCTTTTTTCATTTCCAGATTTTAAAGCTTTAATATTAAACTTATAATTCCCTGAATGTCATCTGTAAGGGTTACTCTCCCCCTTTTTGTTATTTCCCTTCAGCTGCAGTTAACAGATACTCCACCTGAACCTCCTGCTGTGCAAGAGGATTTGGCAACAGTGCGTTAAGTGGGGCTGGCCTGGACCTCTGAGGAGCTGGAAAAATACATCTCTAATGCTGTTTTAGTCATGTGGAAACCAATATTCTTTCTCTTAATACCACAGTGATCTAAGCAATTTGCCATGGAGTTCACTTAACACATAAGCTTTGAATGAGATCAAACGGTAAGTATCAGTTCACACTGAAGATCAAGAAGTGGCTTAAATTAGTAAAGAGTTCTCTTTACACCACATAGCAGTTCTGTGACAGAACAAGAAGTCCATGGCTCTCCTGATCACCTAGGGCTGCAGATGACAAGAAAATGTATTAAAATTAAATGAATTAAACTGTAATCCCTCTATATACACATAGATTTTTCAGTGGTCTTGCCAGAAAGAAACAAAGACACAATCAAAAACCACACAATGCTGGGTAATACCTTGGTTTAGGTGCGTGGCCTCAGTGATCTGAATTCCATTCACAGAACACTGCGCTCCATTCAGTGGTATTAGATTCACAGTGCCATTAAGATTTTCAAAGATGCAATGCTCACTTTCCAAATCCAGACCATGAAGAACTAAACATACAAAAATAAAATAATTAGTCTTTTAACAGCTAATGAGATTTGCATGCTGATATTGATTCATTAAGGACATATTGAGTTACATATTTCCAAATGTCTTGTCTCATTTTTTTCCGGGCAATATTTGCTCTTTCCTTCATCACTTCCCACATTCCTTAAACACTGACCCCATTTTGTTGTTGTTGTTGTTGCAGTAGAAATGCTTTTTTCTGATTTATTTTACATAATGGTCTTTTCTCATGCTTTGGCACCAGATTAATGAGTGAGTATTTTTTTTCTGATAAAGAAAACAGGGAAGGATAGTTTATATATTTGTAGAGACAGACTTTTTTGCCTAATTTCACTGAGAGATGAACTCACTGAGAGCAGCCCTGTAGAGAAGCCCCTGGGGGTCCTGATGGATGAAAAGCTGTGCATGAACCAGCAGCGTGCTCTTGCAGCCCAGAAGGCCAACAGTATCCTGGGCTGCACCAACAGAGGGATGGCAGCAGGGAGAGGGAGAGGACTGTGCCCCATCTACTCTGCCCTTCCCTTGTGAGGTCCCATCTGCAGGACTGTATCCAGGCCTGGGGCCCCCAGCACAAGAAGGATGTGGAGCTGTTGGAGTGAGTCCAGAGGAGGACCACGAAGATGCTCAGAGGGCTGGAGCACCTCTCCTATGAAGAAAGGTTAAGGGACATGGGCTTGTCTAGCTTGGAGAAGAGAAGGCTCTGGAGAGACCTCACTGTGGCCTTCCAGTACTTAAAGAGAGCTTACAAGCAGGAGGGGAACTGAATTTTCACTTGGGCTGATAGTGATAGGACAAGGGGGAATGGCTTTAAACTAAAAGAGGGGAGACTGAGGTTAGATGTTAGGAGGAAATTTAAACTCAGAGAGTTGTGAGGTACTTGAACAGATTGCCCGGAGAGCTGTGGGTGCTCCATCCCCAGAGGTGCCCAAGGCCAGAAGGACAGGGCCCTGGGCAGCCTGAGCTGGTGGGGTCAGCCAGCCCACAGCAACGGGTTGGAACTGGATGAACTTTAAGATCTCTTCCAACCTAAGTCACTCCGTGATTCTATGGTAACATGCAATTCTAGACTGAAAGGCTGAAATAGGGTTATATATTCCATTACGTTCAGGCACTTATCAATCAGTTATGCTACTTTGTGTGCATTATGTGTGATTATCTCCACCCATATTGCTTAACATCACAAAGCAATGTGTGTTTTGTGGTATTTATATATAAATTTTAATCCATGCATCTTTTAACCACAGGATATATACAAAACTACATTACCTGACTTCTCACCTTTTTATATGAGAACTTAAGGATGCCGCTTATTTCATGAAACTGCCTCTAAGCAACATATGTGACAGGGCAGTCCAGCAATGGCAATTAGTTGTCTTTTAAAGAAGTAAGAAATACAGTACAAGAAGCCTACCTACTCTTCACTTCCAGAATTTTCTTCCACCCAAATCTAAAGACCTGAGACTGCTTTAGGTATAACAGTATAAAAATATTCTCATCATACAAAGGTTAAGAGAATGATTGTGCAGCAGTTGTGACAGGTGCTGTATGAAAAAGGATAATATTTTTTTACAGAAGGCTATTTCAAGAGTAGAAAGAAATAAGAAACAAGTATGTGAATATGAATAGATTTGAATCCCACAAGCTATTTTGTAAGTCATGTTCCCTGAAGCATATCCCACGTAATGCAGCCTTAAAAATTTCCTAAAGATTACAATATGCAAGAACATATGAAAACTAACTGAAAAAAAGGAAAATTATAAAGCTCTGTTAACAGAGTGGGATGTTAGAAAGAATGGAAAAAAACAATGCAAAATTCCATACCGATATCCTGTTCCGTCATAGCATCTTCTCTGCCAACATATGTTTGGCCCTCCTAATTAGGAGAAAAACGTACACATCTTCAGTTGAAATCTCCCTTTCTCTCATACAAAGAAATGGTTTATCTTTCTCAGAGTATTATGGCCCAGTATATGTTTCAACATACTGCATTCTTTCCCTTGTATTATAAAAAACACTGTCACAGTCGTTATTAGAGGATATATTAGCAAATTCAACTATCATGCATAGGACCATCGTTTTAGCTTTGAGACAGTCTAGATCTGGATTTCAAGTCAAGCTTCACAATGAAATTAATGGGATGAAAAAGCATACATAGGTAGATATAGGAAGTACCTATCTCTGGTTAACCAGTTAACCCTCAGGATAGACCTAAACCATAGGAGAGAAAGAAGGAGCTTTTCCTACCATAGTGGAGAGATGTAATGAGCACTTGTACGAGCACTGTATTTAGACAGCAAATTAATACTACAATTTGTCTACTGAAAAATCACACAGCATACAAAGCTTATGGAAGCAAAGATATGTATTTACCTTCAAGTGATACAAGATGATGCCAGTACTAAGAAGATCGTCATCAATGCCAATTAAATGAGGCAGTTCAGAATCTAACACAACACCTATTCCTTCCTTCCTCAGAGCCAAGGTTTGTTCCTGTAAAGGACAAAAGTATAGTTATTAAGATATGCAGGAAATATTCTTCATTCCCTTTTTAAACTATGTTTAAAGTAACTCATTCTCTGTGATACCACTAAAAGTTGGCAGGGTTTTCTTCCCCTAGCATTTTAAATGCAACTTTTATATTTCCAGTGAGTGTTCAGGAAATCTATGAAGGTGTTATTTGAAAGAGGCCAGACAAACAGCTGAATTATACCAGATAAGGGAGATCAATCAAGAGAATAACAAAGCTATTTTGTATAAAAGCAAGCTCTGTATCGCCATACATGATAGTAAGAAGAATTTAAAACTGCATAGAATTCAGTATGGCTAAAAAATAGAAAACTGAAAACTTTTTGGCAGTCCTTTAAATAAAGTGAATCTTATGCAATTAAAAACCCAGACACCTGAAAACCCAGTAAACTTAAGCAATTAGAACATCATCCAGTGTAAAGGAAGCACTGGCACAGCAAAGAAATGCAGGAAATATTTGCAGCACATAATTTTAATTCTTTGAATTTCCTTTGTGCCACACTGCAGCATCTGTGGGAGAAAGTATCATTCAGCAGGAGTGTAAGTGGAAGGCTTTAACACTGGAAGAAACGCAGAATCATTTGGGTCAGAAAAGACCTTAAAGTTTATTAAATCCAACCACCTAACACTACCAAGGCTACCAATAAACCACGTCCCTAAGTTCCACTTCCACATGTACCAAACACTACCAATTCCCTAGGCAGCTATTTCCAATGCTTGACCAACCTCTATGTGAAAAAATTCTTCCTAAGATCTAACCTAAGATCTTGACAGAACTTAAGGCAGTTTCCATATGCCTATCACTTGTCACCTGAGAAAGGAGACTGACACCCACCTTCCTACCGCCTTTCAGGCAGCTGAAGAGAGCAATGAAGCCTCCCCTGAGACTCCTCTTCCCCAGACGGAACAATCCCAGTTCCCTCAGCCAGCTCTTGTAAGTCGTGTTTTCTAGTCCCTTCATGAGCTTCATTGCTCTACTCTAAATGCATTCAGGCAATTCAGTAGCCTTCTTACAGCGAGGGGCCCAAAAATGAATGCCAGCACCAAGTACAGAGGGATAATCACCTCCTGCTCCTGCTAGCTGGCTGCACTAGCGCTGACACAAGCCAGGCTGCCACTGGCCTTCTTGGCCACCTGGGCACACTGCGGGCTCGTGTTCAGCTGGCTGTGGACCAAGACCCCCAGGGCCTTTTCTGCAGGGCAGAAATCCTTCCAAATCCTTCTCTCCAACACCCTCACAAGATCTCTACGCAATGATTCCTCTGCCTCCAGCTTTGTTCAAATCCCCTTGCAGAGTTATCCAGGACCTATACTCTGAGCTGGGTTGGAGGCAGCAGGTCCCTGTGGCCATGGCTGCAGCTGCAGCCCCTCTGCTCTGTGGCCAGGGTAGGGTGCCTTTCCTTGGCCCACCATGTCCCAGCCTCACGGGACAGCCACCTCCCACCAGAAGGCCAGCTGCAGCCATGCACCCACAGCGCTGCTGATCTGAGGCTTGTTGAAGACAGATGAGAGCCTGGGAGAGAATGCAGCTAGGACAACTGGCCCAAACTGACCAAAGGGATCTTCCACACCACGTCCTGCTCAGCAATAAAAACTGAAGGGACGGGTGGGGATGCAGTTTGCCAAGGCTGCTCTTGTTCAGGGTCTGGCTGGACACCAGTTGGCTGGTGGGTACTGAAAATACCATGTGACTAGTTCTATGGGTATACACAATATATAAGAGATTAACTATAGCTTTGAAATAGGTTTTAGTATTCGTAAAGTTAACTTTGCAAATTGAACTCAAATCCTATTGGCTTCCTACACCTGGAAGGTAAGAGCAGCAGACTGTGAACACACACACACACACTGCTTCTCAAAATGAACCAGTTTTTCTACCTAAAGAACTAAGCCATTATAAGGAAGAGTGACAACTTGGGAAGGAGAGGCAGCATCAGCTTCTGTGTATTACGAAGCACACACTTTTCTCCTGGTGCCAGCAAATACAGAAAACAAGTTTTCTGACAACAGCATGAATACTTCTCCAACTTATCTTCACTCTTCAGAGCCAACCGAGACATTACAGCAATCTATCTGCTTTCTCTTACAAATGCTATGTGTATTTTCCCATGTACAGCAACTTGACAAATCTAAGAGAAAAGATCTACTACTTCATTTTTTTTCTGCGCAGTATAAAACATTGTCAGTATCAACACTGCCTAAAATGTTCTCCAGTGACTGTGCAAAAATGGGCAAAATGAGATGGTGACAACACAAAAAAGACTCCAGAACAAAACCAGGAAATCCCAGACTGGTCACGGGTGCACTAAAAAGTTCTCCAGCCTTCAGAAAGAAGGGAAAAAAAACCTGTGATTAATGTTGCCCTGCAGCTCTCTGACATTCAAACTGCATCCAGCTATTCCTTGATATTATAAAAGTGTCACCTCGTAAAACCAAAAAATACAGTTTAAATCACTGTTCAAGTGAAAAAGTAATTTCAGTCAAAATATCTATCTCATATTAAATATTTATTGAGTGGCACCTACTGTTACACATAATTTATAACCTTCCTATACGACAAGACTGAAGACTTAAAACAGTGAATATAGGTGGCTGTTCACACAACTGCTGGCACCTCTGGCCCAATGCAACCGATGAAACATTAAGAGCAGAACATTTTTTCCAGCATAAACAAAGCATTTGCTAACATCCCTGACTGAGGAGAAAAAAGGCATCCCAAGAGATAACGGAATTTTTGCTGCGAGAGAAAAATCTGCCACAAATAATTAAGATGAGAGGAAAAAAAGCTTCAATTTTCAGTCTTTCATATTTAACACATTTACTGTATACTAAAAAAATAAAGTGCATACAATTGTGATTTAAAATTGATGCGTTATTTATTCATATCTAAAATTAAAGAACACTAACTGAGTTTCTAAAACCTTACTTTGTGTAAAACTACTATTCACAAATAGAACACACTTTTTTAAGGGAAGTATTAAAATAAATGCAACAGACTGTAGTGAGATTAAGTAGTGAGATTAAGATATCATTTAGATGTTAGGAAGAAATGCTTCACTCAGAGGGCAGTGAGGCTCTGGCACTGCTGCCCAGAGAGCTGTGGGTGCCCCATCCCTGGAGGTGCCCAAGGCCAGGTTGGATGGGCCCTGGGCAGCCTGAGCTGGTGGGGGGGCAGCCAGCCCATGGCAGGGGTTGGGGCTGGGGGACTCTAAAGTCCCTTCCAACCCAAGCCATTCTATTATTCTATTATTAGTTCTTTTACTGAAAATCCTGACGCTCAACTGGGGCTACTGCTCAACTTTTAATCATTTGGCTGAAAATCTAATTCCAAATTCAGAAGAAAACTTTGAGCTGTGCACTTTTGTCCTAAACCAAAAGCCACGAACACTTCCAACAATGTGTGTTACTCTGTTCTCCCAAATTGAAAGAAAGATAAGAAAATGGCCAGAAAGAAGCAGCCAGATTCTGCCCCCCTTTCACCCTTGATGGCATTGGAAGAAAACTTCTAAAGGAGGAAGGAAGGACGGACCTCTTCTGAAATAAATTGAAGGTCTGAAAGCTATTTTAAGGCAAAGAAATTAGTAGGTATGTTCCGCAACTTGATCCACTTTCATTTGTGCGACACCATTTTAGAAAGCAGTGAATCCATAAGTCAGAATGGCAAGAGCAGGAAAGGTCATTGTCCCCATTAAAAAAATACTAATGCAGAAAATGAATGAAAGCCTCAAGGCAGAATTAAAAAAACTTGCATGCACTGCATGCATCTTATCTTGAATTATCCTTGAACAAAAAAAGTGCACTTGTACTCCCTCTGTATTTAAGATGCGCTCGTAAACTGTGGAAAATAAAGCAAGTCAAGTATTACACACAAAGGAGCACTCCAGTGCATACAAATGCCTGCACTGTGCAGAGAAAAAAAGTTTTCTTCTTCTGGAACCTCCAGATTAAATGGATTCATTTTGTTGAAATTCATTCATAAGATAATTCTGAGTCAGTACATAAGGAAACACCTTCTTGAGTCACAGCAAAGAGAAGAGGATTAAATTGTTTGCATAAATGACAGGCTCTTGGAATTCTGATGCCAGAAACATCCTGATGGGGTAAACTCATGAGCGCCTCTCTGGCGCATACAAGAGCTGTCACGGAATCCCTTCTATACTGCTGCACCACATGTGCTGAATTAACTGCATTAAGGCATCTCCAGGTTTGCAGTTTAGAAACACAATGTTTGTGTAAAGTACCTGTATAAGCCTGTGTATGGGAACTGTTGAATCACAGCCTGAACCTCTGATTGACCACCTGAGGCAAGCACTGAGTCAGCCATGGGAGCACAGGTGAAGGCAATTCACCTGTGTGCTCGGAAGGGGTGGAGCCAGGCTCCACTTCTCCTAGACCCCATTTAAGGGCTGACTTCCACTAAGGAAGGATCTCTTCCTGGAGATTGCTCCTTCTGGAGTCTTATGAGCCTACAACACTGGTGAGTACCTTTCCTCTCTGTTTAACTATTCTTACTAGCCTAACTTCTCTATATACTGGTTAACTTTACAACCTGTTAACCTTATGACCTGTTAACCTTACAGCCTGAAAGTTGAAAAATAGTGTTGTGTAGCTGAGAATTTGCTCTATCAAACGGTGTCATTGTGCTCTTTATATCAGTTGTGGTTTCATAGAATCATAGAATGGCCTGGGTTGAAAAGGACCACAATGATCATCTAGTTTCAACCTTCCTGCTATGTGCAGGGTTGCCAACCACCAGACCAGGCTGCCCAGAGCCACATCCAGCCTGGCCTGGAATGCCTCCAGGGATGGGGCATTATTTCCATGGAAATAAATAGGGGGCCATTACTTTTAGAGCAATCTTTGTACAGCTGCCCATGTTAAAGGGCTGTTATGATGCATAGCATTTCTTTCAGTACATTTAATACAGATAAATAATACAGACGAAGGCACACAAAAATATTAAAAAGCATAGAGAATTAGCACAGTGCCCTTTTAATGAACAGAATTCCTTGGTGAAGTCTAATTTCTTTTATACTTTCCATCACTAAAATCTCAATTCTTTTATTTCAATATGCAGTGGTTAACTGCTGGCACACAGTTCTGAGAAAACACTGTGCAGAGGCTTTCAGCAAAGCATAACATTATGCTAGCTAAGTAAATTGTCCAGATGTCTATATTTAAATTATGCAAAGATGCATAATACCAGATTAAAGAAGTTATGGGTAAAATTGTGCAGTGGCAAAACTATTTGCATTAATATTTAACCTGATTACATACTACAGCGAATTCTTATGCTAACAGGTACTTTGGGTCCATTCAATTTCATTGCAAATATGCTGTTATGTCCTAGATTCACAAAAATGTCTGAAGATCTTCAGTGGCAAAGCAGTAACATTAAGCTCCCTATAAAATATATATACGTACATTGTATACAAAGGAAGTTCTTAATTTGTTTCCCTCCAGGTAAGTATTCCTGATATTCTGCATTCCTTTTAAGTCAGCAGAACAAAATGCTTCATGCTTACAGAAAAAGATATTCCGAATTGCTCAGAACTCAGAGGCACCTGAAAATGTTGATTTCAGAATCCAGCAGATACACCAAATTAAAGAGGCTATGCAAATGGAGGCCGTAAGAAGCTTGGATCGGCTGGTTGTCCCTTGATCAAGGTGGTTAACATTCCCAGGACTTCACAGTACTTCAGCAATTCTTATCACCTCCATCCCAGAAAGGTGAAAGATTAGGGGACTTACAATTACAGTTCCACAGCAGAGGTTTTTGACAAAAGTAAGAAGCAAAGTTACAACAAAAAAAGATACGCGTACAACAGTCAAAGCTAACTTATGCATTTGTCCTGTATGAGGTCTACACTGCTTGCATTTCCAGAACTAACCTTTCAAGAAATAGGAAATTATGCATAACTGCAGAAGAGGCACCCTGATGGAAGCGTACAAAACCCAAGCAGGAGAACTCTCCAATGGTCAGTGCTCAGTGGCTATTACCAATACTAGGGAGCAGAAAAGAAAACCATTCAGCAGCAGATCGGAAAGGAAAAGCGGTCCCTTGCTAAACTGAAGGATGCTGCTGATACAACTTACATAAGGTGCAAGGGTATCTATCACCTCTGGTTCCCTAATCCCAAGAACTGCAGGCACAAAAAACATGGAGAAATTTCTGGTGGAAGGATTACTATCTTGCTTGCCCTCTTTTTTTATTGCAATAGTGGGCACTGTTGCCTAAATTATTTCATCTACAAGCCTATTTAATCTGATCCAATATAATCTTTACCAGCTGCAGAACAGATGAGAATATTTGGAAGTCTGATTTGAAACCACGTTTACTAGCTTTTTTATAAGGTATTTTACCAGTAAACGCACTTAGAAACGTGTTACCAACAAAAAATCGAAGTCTCTTTTGTATCCCACTGATTTTTGCCCCTAAAAAATTCTTAGAGCAATGAATTATTTGGCTATTATGCGTAAAAATCAACATAAAAAAACACTTTACATTTGCTGCTTTAATACAACAAATGTTTTTTCGTCCTGTGTTCTGATGGATTAAGATCTTACTCCTTGAAACTCAAATGTGCGATAAGAAAATCACATAATGATTCATTATGTAGCATCTTCTGCTTTTAAAGAGTTACCTTTCACAAGATAGCTGCAGTGAAATGGCAAACATGACAGCAGCGCTTCTGACTGAAGAGAAATGCCTCCTTCCCTGGCTGCCTCCCTGCCTTTTGCAATCTGTGCACTCTCCTATAATTCTTAACATTCTGGATGACTTTCTTTTTCTTCTTAATTTCTTCAAGTTCTGCTTTAATGACCGCATAGACGATGCATTTTCATCTGCATACATTCGCCCCTTTTAGTAACACAAAGCTTTCTTGGTTTTTACACAAAGTGCAACAGCAATACGAGCCCTATCTATACTCACAGCTTTATATTGCAAAGCCAAGGTACGCTTGATGTCTTATTAACAGAAAAAAAAAAACCAGGAACATTAACTTGCATTAGATAGTAAAAACCTGTGTCAAGCCTCTCACTAAACTCTGGCTTACTAGCACAAGGAGTTTTTCATGTAAACTTTGTTAACCTGTAAACCCTTCCTGCACTGAGCTGCAGGCTGCCACCATATCATAAAGCTGAACAAGCTAAATTATAGATCACTGAGGTTTTAGAGAATAAACCCCAGGAATTGTTTTGCTGAATAAATTACTCGAGCTTCCATCATGCAGTTGCAGTACACAAACTAAATTATTCTCCAATTTTCTATATTAATATATATTGCTTTGACATCCTAACTAAATTATCAAACAATCAGGAACCGAAATCAACCAAACAGTATCTTATTATCATATGATCTATGTGCTCCAGAGAAGTCTAATTCATCTTTCAAGTTACAAAATCTTCCAGATTTGACACTTGGATGTGTGATGCTCTTATTATTGCTACACCACCCTCCATGTAGCAGTACATCTACATGTTTAGCTGTGTTAATCAAATACTCTGGTGAAATATGAGTCCTTTCAATGAAAGTGAAAACAGACTGCTTTTCTACTATGTATGCCCTCCCTCCTCAGTTTTCTTTTTATACAAAGAAATACTTTCGCCTACTTAGAGAAGACAAACCATCCTCCAGTATGCATTTACCTTCTGCAAGCTTTGAGAAGTTTTTCTGCAAATATATAAAAATTCCTTAAGGTATTGGTAGACAGTAACTATCCTTCATGAAAACATCTAATGAATTTACCTTGCATGCAAGCCTCAGTGTCTCTTGCAAAACCCATTAAGCACTTCCATTGTGTGTTCTCAGGTGAGCAATCTAACACTTGCAGAACACCAACCCCGTACCAAGTCAAAGTCTGCATCAGAGCTCTGATAAAAGCCAGTCCTGTAAACTCAAGTATGCAACAAGATCACCACCCCAGTGTATGACAGTGGAGCATGGCCTAGGTCCATCTACACATTTCATTTCCTTCCATACACAAACTTCTGAACTTAATTTACACTCAAAGTTTATTTCCACTATTCCAATCTGCAGACCTAGATTTCGGAGAGGTTCTTAATGGATTAAAAATAGCAGTATTTAAGAGGAATACACTGCAAATAGACTGGTGTTTCTATTTACAGAAATTGTCTTAATGATTGCAGATTTCATTCTTCTGAAAGAAGAGTGCCATATAAACAGATGGACTACTCTGAATTTTCAACTGCTTTGCATGCTAATTATTATAAAGAATGCATGGCCCACTATTAAAGTTGCAGTCAATATTACAAGATGAGCATACTAAAAAATTGTGAAATTGCCAGTTATCTCTAGAAACAAGAAAATTCTTTTAATTCTGGAGTTTCAGGAATTTTGCTTCTGCTTTAGATGCTAGCAGTGTTCTTCCTGTCTGAGAAAGGAAGAAACAAATGTGACCTCCTGTGTTGCCAGTGCAGTTCCCAAATAGCTTAATAAATCATTTGATGGATTCCAACTCAGGCTCTCATCCACTGCATAACTGAAATTGTTTTCACATATTTGGCCTGAACGTACTAACAGTCAGTTCATACTCCTGAATTTTGAATCACTATCAGCATTCAGCTGAAATAATTATTTTGCTTCTTGCGTATGTATTTATTGATACAGTGACTGTCCGTGTTTGTATCCCCTCTCTTCACTGCCATTTTAACAGGCTGACCATGAACATCAGCTTTCATCTAACCAGCATGGCCACACCACAGTGTTTAACGCTTCCTCTCACTGCAGCTCTCACCTGGACTCATCCTCCTTGACCTTGATCACAAATATCCCAAGCTAGAAGGGACCCATAAAGATCACCGAGCTCCAGCCCCACACAGCACCCGCAGCCCCAGTGTCTGAGAGCGGTGTCCCAGTGCTCCCTGAGCTCCAGCATCGGGGCCATGCCCACCACCCTTTAGGGCACAGCCTTTCCCTCACCCCCACCCCCCCTCCCCTGGCACAGTTCCATGCCATTCCCTCGGATCCTGTGGCTGTCACAGACAGCAGAGCTCCGCTCTGCCCTCCGCTCCCTGTGAGAACTGCAGCTGTCATCAGGCCTCCCCTCAGCTTCTCTGCTCTGGGCTGAGCAAACCCAGAGGGCCCTCAGCCACTCTTCATCCAGACCCTTTTCCATCTTTGCAGCCCTCCTTTGGATGCTCTTTGTAGTTTTACGCTCTTCTTATGCTGCAGCAGCACCCAGACCATAGGCAGTGCTGACAGTGAGGGCACACAGTGCAGAGCAGAGGACACAGCTGCTCCCCTCACCCAGTAGCACACAGGGCCTGGTTCCCCAAGGTACGGTTGCCCCTTCTGGCTCCAGGGCACCCTGCTGGCTCAGATTCAACTTGTTGTCAACCAGAACCCCCAGATCCCTTCCTGCAGGGCTGCTCTCAACCCTTGCATCCCCAGGTCTGAGAGATGACTTACTTACATATAGTGTTCCCAGTGTATTTACAGTTTTGCTTGTGTCAGACATCCCTATTTTCCTCTCACTACACAAAACATCTATGTGATCCTCTCAAGCTCTCATCTGTCTTTCATGCTGCCATACTACCTTATGACAGTGAAGTCTCAACCATCCTCCTCTCCATTCCATGGGGCTTTAAATTCATATTAGTCCCCAGGCTTTTGCACTTCAAACTATCGGCCATTAATCTCCTTTCTATTATTCTAATTCTCAGTCATCCTGTCCTCTGTGAGATGCTCTGCTTGAAAAATGATGTCTCTCCACTTTATTATCAGTAAACTTCACCAGTTAATGCACCTAAGGAAAAGATTAAAGATGTTCAGGCCAAACAATGAGCTCCAACTACCAGCTTCCCTCCCTCCTAATATTTCCTCACATCCTCTCTACAACTACTTTTTATTTAGGTTCTAATCACCACTCTAGTTAAATAGAGGTCCCAGAGTCAGGTGGCTTTTCTGACATCAGTAAACTACAGCTGTTTCTGGCATGGATCACTGACGGACCAGAACACAGACAGACTTCAGCACATACCAAGTGGGCAAAGCACTAACAACAAGCTCTGGAATTGACCGCAGGACCACAGACAACGTTGTAAGTATTAACTAAAAAGGAAACAATTCTTTAAAAAATGTTATTTTAGAAACAATAGATTTACAGTTATGCTTGTTCTAACTTTGAAAGACACATGGCAGAGTAAGTATTCAGTTTTAAAAATGTTTTCATAAAAAAAGGCATTTCTTGAAATTAGTCTCCTCACTAACCTTGCCAATGTAACCCATTTAGGAAGTAACACTAGTCAATGATTTGAGTTCCTCCACAATTTACTTCAGCATAATGAATGTAGGTCAGAGCAGAAGCTCTGAATTTAACATCTGATTTAGCTCTGAATGTTTAGCTCCAATAGGTAGCACTTTAACAGACTTTTCCTTTCATTCCATTTTGAGAACAGAATTTATAATGACTTTTCTAGTGGTTGATGAAGGTATTATCACCTTACTTTTTTCATCAGAAATAATATGCTGGTTTTTACTAGGTCAGTGACAGCAAATACATGTTGTCACTTTACGCACAGTTTTTAATGCCAATTAAAGGACTATTAAAAGGTCAGAAATTGCAAAAGATATATTCCCTTTGATCTCAAGTCAAATGCTTGAGGATGCTACAAAAAGACAGAATAAAGTGCCCTTTAAAAATTATCAATTTTATTTTGTGTACCTTAAGCATAAAATAATTGGTACTTTAACCTGACAGAAATGTCATTAATAATTATTTACATGTCATAAAATGACTACAATTGTTGATACTCTTCTTCTGATAATCTAGTCAAGTCACTTGGGAGAAATAAACTTTTCTTAGAAACTATACTTATCTTTTCTTAATTCAAATTCCAGTGAAATGAGGATACACATTCTACCACTGAAAGCATACTAAGACCCGTATATGAACATATAAATATACATAAACTGTATTCATATATATAGCATACTGCCAATTGAATTGATCACACAACTACTGAATGCCAGAAGAGATGAGCCACAGGAAATGCCTATGCCCATTAATTACAGTTAAAGAAACTGCAGTTTGTTTCAAGATTTTAACAGCCAAACATATATGAATTACTTATTCCAGTTTGCAATAGCCTAATATAGTCATGTAACTGCTTTTAAGGGAACAGCGTGAGAGGACACCAAATGCTTCAAACGTAAATACAATATAGGGATCTCCATTACTGTCATCTGCCTTGGACTCTCAGGAAAACCTCCATGGACCTACTTTTTGCCAGATGACATGAAGTAATAAAAAAGAAAGTCATGTTCACCAAAGGAGGCATGACATTAGCTACGTTCACATACTGTAATAAATAAAGCTAGTCTTCCTCCTACAGTGGCAGAGCTTTCCATTATTTTTATAACCATACTGAGATTTCCAAACATCAGTGCACAAATGCTGCTACCGTGGCAGCTTTGCTTCTCACGTGAATCCTCAGTGACTTCTGGCAGATGTCAACTGCACCTCAAAAATCATACATCTACTGGGAGGTAATTCATGCTATTATGAAAATGAGCTCAAAATAAAAGATTATGCACTGGTACAGAATACAGCGTAGCACTTTTCAGTAACATTAATGACTGGCAAGTAAATATCAGTAACCACAAGGAATGGAGGGTAAGTCTACCGCATAAGCCTAAACGTCTGAGATAGCCCAGGCACTAAGACTTTCATATTTTCAGAAATTAAATCAGACCTCCTTGATTAATTGAGCATTTATACAAAAAGAGGTGTTTGAAATATTCGTTTGGATGCTTCATTAACACAGACAGTTGGATTAGGGAACTGTGTCTCCTCTGACTGAAACCAGAGAAAGAACTAATGGGAAATTTCTGATGTGATAATGTAAAGACTGTGTAAATAGAGGTAAAGGGTGGGGAAAGGCGACTGCAGATTAAACATACACTTTTGGACAGCTGAAATGTGAAACATTATATTTACCACATTATCAGTTGCATTTGGCAATGAAAAAAGCCAATATGAAGTAGGTTTATGTAAACAAAAAGATGTATGGATGTGTGCTTTTCCTATAGGAGCATACTAACAAACCAAAGGAATACCAGAAAACTGGAACCATACTCTCTTCTTTCTTACTCTTCTTAGTACAGTTAATTCTTTGTTATACAACAATCACTCTGCCTAAGCATACTTTATTTTTTTCCCCAAAATTCTGAGCATCTCTGCAGCACATAGTCAGTAAATTAATTAACATTGCAGAGGAATTGCCATATCAGTATTCCAAACCCTGGTTTTTCTCCGAGTTCCCATTAAAGAGCTGTCACCACAGCAGCTGCAGAAGCACAAGTGACAGGTGGATCCCACTAGAAAAAAACAAAGCAACTAAGGACACATCATCCCTTCATGCAAAACATAATCCACAATTAGATACCCTGATTTTGTTTTTAAAGCTTCAGGACAGCTTAACTTACTCCTTAGAGCAATCAAGCTTCCAATCATGGCTAAGATATGAAAGTTTGAATTGTTACCCTTAATCAGAAATTCTTCCATTCATCTTCAATACAAACATCCCAACATCCAACTGAAAAACAGCAAAGACCAATCACTGATTTTTCCAAGATGACATCTCCTTGAGCTGTGTCGGCATCCTTCTTTGCCTAACATTACCTTATCAGAACAAAATAACTGCACAAACTTTAACAACTAACGATTTGAAGATCTGCTCATGCAGATAGACTCTTTTTAACAGAAATGTGCTGATGGAAAAAGCAAAGTTGGAATAAAAAAAAAAAAGAATAAATCCTTCAGCAACAGTTTGCCCAGATGCTGCAAACTAGATTTCTCAAGAAATTAACTGTAAATATTTAACAGGAAGCTCTACAGAAGTTGGTATTTTTAAAACAGATTAAGTTCTTAAGTGGTTGGTTGCAGACTGGTTACTCTTAATCATGTCTTTTGAATTTACCTAAGAGTAAAAGCTCTAGATGTAGAAGAATGGTGAGGCACTGGAAATGGCTGCCCAGGGTGGTGGTAGAGTCACTGTCCCTAGAGGTGCTCCAGAAAAGGGTAGGTGTCACATTGAGTAACATGGTTTAGTGGGCACTGTGGTGATGGGCTGATGGTTGGATCAGATGATCTTAGCAGTCTTTTCTAACCTTAATGATTCCATGATCCTACAATGAGAGGAGCAAACAATAGGAGGGAGAAGAAATGATTTCAAGACACTGTGAGAACTGGTTTGGGATTACTAGAAGTAATTCCTGAAAAGATAGGGGAAGAGGCAGACCTGGCCATTTAACTTAAGTTTTAGATTGGAACTGTTTACAGACGCTCTTCTTGCTCAGCAGTCTGGCTCACTTACAGAATACTTGCCACAAAGTTCAGCCAAGGCAAAACACTATGGGCTAAAAAATAAATAAAAATCTGTTTCAGAAGAACAACTGAGAGATTTGAGATTCCTAATAAAGTGACATCCTACGCAATAATTAGGAAAAGATGGGGTTTTTGTATTGTATGAGTGAAATTGTTTGACTCATTAGTAGGTGTCTGGTAAGCGAGCTTTCTTTTCATTCCTCAGAGTTGTATATATAATATCAAATGTCTCTCCTGTGTTTGTATTATGTTCAGCATGATGCAGATTCAGCTTCTGGAATAAAAATAAATAAATACTAACCCCCTGCCACAAAAGTAGATGCTATTTGGAAGGTTAAGGGAAGAGAATCACAGAATCACAGAATGGCCCGAGTTGGAAGGGACCTCAAAGATCATGAACCTCCAACCCCCCTGCCACAGGCAGGGCCACCAACCTCCACATTTAATACTAGACCAGGCTGCCCAGGGCCTCATCCAACCTGGCCTTGAATACCTCCAGGGACATCCACAACCTCTCTGGGCAAAGATGAGATGAGGAAACATGGACAATACAGTCTTTGATGAGGTATCACTGATGTGGAGGAGTCCAAGTATGTTTTGCACTATCCTATTACTTCAGTAAAATGAAGGAAGGGAAGGGCACACTTCATTTAAAAGCAAGAGATTAGTTATTGATATGAAAGGTAATACTGGTTTCTTCATGCATACCCACGGTAAATAAGACACAAATTCTCACCAAGCATGGTCGTTCTAGTCAACGTGACAAAAAATATAGCACCATCACACTGGCTACTAGAGGCAGTTTCAAACAATTAGTACAATTCAGACACTTTGGTCTTAAAAGAGGAAGAAACTTCTACTACCCAAAGCCACATAGAAAACCACAACTAAGAGGAAACTCTCTAATCAGATTTTTGACTGTCTCCTGCAGCTTTAGGCCACACCACCCCCATCAATCAAGAAAACCTATAGAAGAGTCTGTAACAACTGAGATTAGAAAATTGGAGTTCAGTTGCAAGCAGCTTACTGTTAAAGCGCAGGTGCTCCAGCAGCATCCCACACAGGCATTGAGAGCTGTCTAAATATCAATTAAAAATGCAGATGCAGGATGCAGAACTGCTTAAATGAGCAATCGCTAACACAGGGAAGCTAAAATTAAAGCAATAGCTTCATTAGTTTTCCATAAAGAATGAGAGCTTTATAAGACTGATAACATGAGCTGTTATCGGTCTCCTAAGGCCATCGTACCCTTTCCGCTCTTCATTGATTTTTTTCCCCACTCATGTGCTCACCATGGACATGCAGCTTTCTATTAATACACAGGCACCCTATTATTGTAGCAGCACCCAAATGCAACCATTTTTAAACCATGCTTAAATGTGTTGCAAGTATTTCCATTGGAAGCCTTGGCAGATTCAAAGTAATTTTTCAGGAAACTTGGCCTTCATTCCTGGAACTACAAGGACAAACTTACCAGGTTGAAATCTCTGCTCCCCGACACTTTAAACCTCACATACACAGAACTGCTATTGACACGAGAGAAAAAAAAACCCTGAATAGAATTGCAGGATTTGGCTAATTCTAAGTATAGATGCCTGCTTGGCTGCTTAAGCTTCCTGGATGCTCGTCTGTAAAATCCTGTTTTCCAGTGGCTTATAAAACTTCAACCATCAAAGCTGCCACTTTCCACGCTGGAACATCTGCTGCAGGCTGGTTTGTGCCCTCACCAGCTTGAGTTTAAGGGAAAACTATTCTTCTATTTCAACCAATGAGGCACATGGAGTATTTTGCAGGTAAGCTATGTCTGCAGCGGGGCAGGCTTCACCTCTTCACAACCTTCTATCTGTGACTGCACTAAGCATATATTATTCTCAAAAGAAAAATAAATCTACAACTTTCAACACTGACATTAACAGCAGAGAACAAGACTTATTTTTTGCCATTGGTGATCCTTCCTAGCAGGAGGTACTGTACCTTCCAGCTAAGAGACAGCAACTCTGCACTCAGTATTCTCTGTGCTGGTACCTAAAAAAGGGAAAGGACCTGGCTGGAATAGAAAGAAACTGGTGATCTTAACTCATCCTCTTCTCCCATATGCATTAGGATACAGTCTTTAATTACATGATCATATATTGTCTACAGGATCTGTGAATAATTCATTCTACAGACTGTACCTGGGAATGAATCAAGAGAATGCAGGGAACTAGACTTGTATCCACAGGACTCCTAATTCATTTGTTGCTCAAGCTGGATGATGAATGAGTCCTGGAATTGTAAAGGAAAAAAGACTAGTCTTCTAGCAAATGCATTTATTCCTTTTAAAAACTATTTTGTTGTCTGTGTTTCTTGATAGATGAAAGAATTAACGAAGTGTTACACTTCTCTCGAATTCTGCTTTGTTTATCTACCTAGAAGATCATCTTTACTTCCACAGATTACTTAAAATCTGTTAGTACTCTACCACAGCTTAAATGTCCCACTCTCTGCTGAAAGAAACTGAAGAAAAGAGTAGGACTATGCAGAATAATATCCATTATCTACCAAGGATTAAAAACAGACTTCTAGACTAGCAATGCAATAGCAGCATCTTTTGCAGAAGCAGCAGCTTGGTTGCCAGAGCGTTCTCATCCCGCACAACCCAGCCACTGAGGTACAGAATACATGAAACTGAAGAGGTGTGTGGCAGAAAAATGAACCTGTTCCCTCCTTTGAGAAAAGGGTCAGTCTGCAACAGCAGCAGATTGAGCCATCTCAGTGGATTTCATTAAAATATTGTCTCCGTAGTTGTGAAGAAGAGCAAAGAATGAACATCACACTAATGGCACTTCTACAACAGTAGGCCTTTTTGAATCAACACTATGCTCAGTTGCCAATTAAGACATTAAGCTGGGTGCACAACAGTACTATGAATTCAAAGCTATCAGAATTGTGTAGTAATGAACTCCTAAATACAAAAAAATCACCAGCAGAACGAAATGCTGCTTGTATTTCATATCTAACACACATTTCCATACAACTATTTGGAACAGTTCTTCTGAGAAAGTCTTAGACAAATTTGCTTTTTTCTTCTAAGATCATGATGTGAGAATGTTTCTTTAGCCTCCCATAACCAAGCCCAACAATGACTTCGCATTCTATCATTGCTGCTTGTTAGCTCTTTGCTGAGCCTTTAGAAGAAACAGCTTTCAGAGTTTATTTCTTCTTGTCTTTTTTGTACTGGCTAAATCAGGAGCTTCCTCTGCTTTCAGTTTAGCTCTCTTTCCTGTCACAGGAAAATTAATAGAAAAGCAGACCAAATGCCCAGGAGGAATTGTTGAACAAGTGGCAAAGAATTTCAAAAGCAACCCTTTCTGTCTGACTCCTTCTCATATGAAAACAGCCTACGAGCCCTAGGGATGGATTAAAGCTAAACGTGGCCTGGATAATCTACACACGCAGGGCCTCGGTTGTATGGAGAAAGATGGAAGTAAAATACTTGGGAGTATGGTTATTCCTAGAAACCAGAGGGCCTCTATTGGAATGCACAGTCAGGATCAACCAAACTATTCAATCCTGTCTTAATCCACGGCTGGCGAGCTCAGAATCTACAGCCCCCAGCTGTGCTTCTCTGATGGTCCAGGTGGTTTCAAGTGGGAAGAAATGGCTTAAAACTGAAATAAAAAAAATCAATCAGTAGTATTAGGCATCCCTTGATTGCAACTTTCTAGTTGAAACTGAAATTTCAAAGTGGTCAGACCACTGCAGAGGCATAGCAAGCAGCTAAAGAGGCTACAAGAGAGAAAGGAGGTTTCTCAATAAGATGAACACAGGTGGCAGACACAGACTTGAAATCAGACATCTATTTCTTTTGAAATCTACTTTTGACTGCTGCACTCAGCGTTCCCCAGGTGGCTGGGACATTTTCAATAGTGTTTCTATTAGGAAAAGAGCTACAGTAGATCAGTAGCACCAGTTCCCAATTTAGTATTTTTTTCCCCCTTTCTCTTACAACAGCAAGTCAATGTTGTTGTGGGCAAAGTACTAAAAAGAAAAAATAAAGTCACTGGTGAGCAACGAAAGCTACTATCTTAAAGAAAAAGCTACGTGTATCTCGAGGCAGTTGTGTATTCCTTTTTAAAGTTTTTGTTTGTTAGCTTCTATAGAATTTTCTATTTCCTTCTCTCTTAGTCTATACTAACCTACACTTAAGGAACAGAGGTGATCAAGTAAAGCAGTAATCATCATTCAATAATGGCATCTGATCTGCAATACAGTATCAAAAACAGCGTCTATTAAAGGCTGGGAAAAAAAGTTTGGATGATCTCTGTCCAAACCGAAATGCCAAAGCAGAAATCTGTGTGCTGACTACAGCATTAAGATCCTGGCAGGTAAATATATTCATTCTATCACACTGAGAGAAAATAAGAAGCATGTTTTCTTTCCTATGTGCTTCTGTGAACCAAGGCCCAGAGAACAAAAAGCCCATACGACTCTATGGACTACAACTACTGCCAGCTACATTTTAGAAACAAGTAAACAAAACCAAAGCACTGGGCTAGGTATCAGAAAACAAATGCTGGTCAAAGTGACAGCAAACTAGATATTAGATATCATGACTCCGGGAGCAGGAGTTGTGCTTAAATGCCATACAAGGACTGAGAACTATAAACATTTCCTTGTTGTCAAACAACTTCCTTAAAAAAGCAGAAATAAATGCCCTGCATCTATGTCCACAGTATATTACCTGGTCAAATAAGAGACACCATCTCTCCCAGGACCTGCTCTTCAATTTCCCTAAAATATCAGAGCTTTCAAGTTGAGAAAATAAATATATTTTTAAGGCTTTAACTGAAGTAATTTGTCAAACATTTTAGATATACAGCAATTTGAAAAAGATACTGACAAATAACTGTGATAATCTTGAACGTGCACAATCACTTCATGCATCATCCCACCTGTGAATTGTTGTTCAGAAACATTTCTGTCAAAACAGTTTCTCAAGTTCTTCAGGACTTGCTCCTAACCCAGTGTTTTGGCATTCTAATAATCTTATTTGAGTATTTCAGCAATGAAAGTCAAGATACTGCAAATTATTTTGCCTTAAAATATCTGAATTAAATCTGAATTAAACCTGAATTACGCATCCAGAAGCAGTTGATTTTTGTATCTGTAGTGACATCTAGTGTAAGAAACAGGTACCGCATTTAACAGGCTTCTAGAGGATAAGAATCTATCATTTACTGTGTGATTTCTGACTGAGAAAGACAGACATGAAAAATTAACATCAACTCTTTTCAACCCTTCCTAATATCCTGTCTTCTTCATAGCCTTCACAGGCCAGCTGAAGGGAACCACATCAAGCATAATGTAAGAGGCCATTTAATGCAAATGTGCATTCATACCTTTCCATGCAAAACCAGTTTGAGGTATGTACATACATTATGTAACTGCTGGGTAGAGAGGATGCTCTGAGCAACCAACCAACCTCAGAATTAGAGCTGGCATTCCATTTGTTCCATCAACTTATGGAAACCAGAAAGGAAATTCAGGAATAGCATGCCTCAAATGCTTCATAGGCACTCTATCCTGTTTTAATTTTGCAGTGATCCTAAAGCCTCATCCTTATAAACTCCTGCAGTTTGTAAAAATGAATCAAAAACTGGAAGCATGCTGAGAATAGTACAGATGATAAATAGAAGTTATACAATAGCAAATAAAATTTGCTTAAATAAAATACAGATTTAAGTCTCTTTGAAACTATACAGTTATGCTTTAGGCACAGCCAAAATTGCACATTCTAACCAAAATGCAACACCAACATGTCTAACTAGCAACAATTTTACAAAAATTATTCACTTACTGCTATGTGAAGAATCCTTAACAAGTGTTATTCCTGCCAAACATACAAATAAACACATATGCCAAAGCTGAAAATGAACAGTTTAAATACAGTATCATGCATACATCAGTTTGTATATAAATACACGCCATTCCTGTAACTTCTTTTCATTAGCCTGTAGCAGAATCATTTTAGGGCCTGTGTTTGAGAGGCACACAGCCAAGAAGTCCCAGTCACGTTCACATACTGAGGGCAGGATTAAATCTTATACTTGTGTCTTGTGTGAAAACTTGCATAACACGCTATCTCCCAGTACCTACTAGTAAAATAACCGAGGTGATAAGAATGATTACAAATATCTGTTGTTTCTGTCATAATTTTTATATGATCACATGTGTGTATAATGAATAAATATTCAGTATATATTCAGCTATTCATTAGTTATCTAGGACAACTCTATTATGCGTTATGTTCCTAATGTTGGTTTTACTGGTTGCAGAAGTAATTAATGGGAGAAGTGTTATAACTACTGAAGCACACTTTGAGACATGAACTATCATTAACCAATGACATTAAAGTACTTTAGGAAAATAAATAAAAATCTAGAGTTTGTTCTTCAAGAACCCAAAACTTGCACATCTCTGCTTTGTAACCAAGTGCATTTAGCAGACAGGAGGATTTTATGTGCAAGTTACAGATATTAATTGAGAGCCCTTTGCACTTGAGGATTGAGCACGTTCAAACAAGGGAGAAGTCCTTCAATCTGTTTTATCCCTGCCTGCTGCCTCTCTCCTTGTAAGAGTCACTGCAGAGAAAGATGGAGCTGAGAAAGATGTCAGTGAGGATAAAGATGAGCAGACGTATTAAGTCAGAACAGACAAGATTTAGGTTAACACGACTAAATTGCTGAAGTGAGTAAAGCACAGAAATAAGCTATGGAGTTATTGGAGGCCAATTCAAGGAAAAGGAAAGAATGCGGAAAACAAAGGCTCAAAGGGCAAAGTGCTGAGGTGGAATACAAAACAAGTGAGAAGAGGAAAAGGATCCCAAACAGCCAAGGTTAATCTAAACTAACAAAGTGGCATAAAACAGGAAATGGTGATGTATGTCTAGCCTTATAGGCAAGAGAATGGAGATGAATGCGCTTAAATATTACCCAGCAGCGGGGGCTAAAAAATATATATTATCTGAATGTGCAAGTAAGTGCCAACTAATGCAGAATTTATATAGAGCACAATGGACTGCTCTTGATAGAGTTTACTTCAGTAAGCCAGCACGGATAGGAAATGATTGAAGTCAAAATCTATTAGCTTCTGCCACCCTAATCTGCACTTTATCCAGAGGAACACAATTTCTTTCGGTTTTGATTTCCCAATGTCCTCGCTGGATGTAGCCACAATTCTTAAAGAGCCCCTGTTTAGATGAACACGTCTACCACAGTACGTGCTTCATGTTAGTCTGTACTCACTCATCGTGGCGGCTTAAGAGTTCCTTACCTCCTTCAAAAAGAGGTATGCATAGTTAAAATATAAATTTAAAAATAATAATTAAGTAAAAGCCCACAAACAACAGTAGATGTTAACGCTTGGAAATGGACATTATTAGCAACAGTTTCCTCACGTAGGCAAGAAAACCCATTGTTAAAGCCATGAAAATGTGCTATTAACTAAGACTCAACCAAAGGGTGTGATCAATAATGTACTGACACAATGCAGTCAAGTACTGCAGCAGAATTAGTGTTATTGATAGAAGTGAGGCTGTGCCACTCAGTTCAACTGGACAAAGCCAGAAGCAGCAGCTACTACTTAAAATATTGATCATGAGAATTAGACACACACACACACAGAGGAAAGACCCCTGTCCTTTTAGACTCTGGGAAGACTGATCTCTGCATTCTCTGACATCAGTCGAGCTCTCCTATACAACACCAATGACACAAGCAGAATCAAACATCATAATGAAATAAAACACAACTCTAAATCCACTGTAACACACACACACAAACACGCAGAAGAGCATCTAAACAACACTAGCTAAGAATAACATGCACCAAAGAAGGAAAAAGCTAACAATACTACACAATCTCTACTATAGCAATTTCTCCACAAACAGTAAGAGGGAGGAGAAATTCAAAAGACAGAGGGGAAAGAGCAGTAGAGATTCATATAAAGGAGTGCACGTTTAAAAATTAATATAAAAGCTGCTGAAGGTTACAGAAAGCAATTGGAATATGCACAAAACATGGCAAAACGATGCCAGTAAAAGATGGGGCTGGTCTCTTCTCACTGGTGATGGGATGAGGGGAAATGGCCTCAAGTTGAGCCAGGGGAGGTTTAGGTTGGATATCAGGAAACACTTCTTTACAGAAAGGGTTGTTAAGCACTGGAATAGGCTTGCCAGGGTTGAGTCACCAGCCCTGGATGTGTTTAAAAACCATCTGGATGTGGTGCTCAGGGACATGATTTAGCAGAGGGTTGTTAGAGTTAGGGTAGTATGGTTAGGTTGTGGTTGGACTTGATGATCTTTAAGGTCTTTTCCAACCTGAGCAATTCTGTGACTCTATGATAACACATGTAGTCAGAACAGCCACATCTAAAGAAGTTTTGCACCAATTAAAACCTCAAAGAAAGAACAATTGAAAGTCGGATAGGCTGCATCAATGTCTTAGAAACCTTCCAATGGGATTGCAGGCCCCACGACTGATCTTTCACAGAACAATACAAAAAGGTCTACACCAAAGAGCAAGCAGGTTTTCTTCCCTCCTCCTCTTTTTCAGGGATGTGCATAGAAGAACATCAACAGAATGGAAAAACGAAGAGCAAACAGATTCAATGAGGGCAAGATAAGAAGCAAAATCCTGGAGTTAACTAAGTGCTGAGGTTGCAAGACACCTGGAGACAGAGAAGTGATGTATAGCAGTGCTGTTTTGTATGGTGCAATTCTTGTGAGAGCTGATGATGTTTGGGGAAACATCCCAAAGCCTATGGGCTTTAAATCAACACATCACTTCGCTTTTCAGTGCAGTATTTTAACTAACGCTAAGCACCATTCTCCCCATTTACTTCTCACAACAATATTCCTCCCTTCAGTTAAAAAGAGGGATAGAGGACAGAATCCACTACTAGGTTAGTAAGGTTAGAGTGTCATACTGTATTACAGGTCAAGGATGAAGATAAACATCACTGTCAAAAACAATACTTGTCCCTTCAGACACATAACAACTCCGAGCAGCTGCCATGCTACAGTAACAGATACTTCATGAGAGTTAGCTTAAGTTTAAAACCCCTTTTAAAACCCATTTAAAAAATGTGTGCAGTATCTTAATCTTTGCATTATGACAGTGGGAGGATTTGGACTTTGGATGTGATTTGGTAGTAGTTCAGACTCCATACGATCCCAGACAGTCTCCCTACAAAAGAGATCCTTCCAAATGCATGGAAGAAAGAGTACACTGTCACCACTATCACCACTGCTCCAGGACGTGTCCAGTCAGGCAGCAGGACATATGGCTCATAAACAACTTTCACAGCCAATACAAGCATTCAGCCACACAGATTCAGCACTAAACTCAGAATTGACAACATTTATAGATAGAACAGTTAAACATCCTCAAACTGATAATGCACCCTGTGATGGAATCTGTAACTTAGGTTCATGGAGAAAAAATTGCAAAGGGGCATAAGCATGTTAAAAGCTACAATCAGAAATAAGGAAGAATGCTGGGATGTGCATGTTAGCTGTACCTGTGGCACAGTACTGACTGAAATAATTTATGCTGCCAAATATTTTTAAATCAAAAGCTTGCCTTCACACAGTATTCTTTCTTCCTATCTGACAGAACTTTCCTTTCTGCTTTTTTATTTACAAGGTAGCATTTAGCTGTTGCTGGTAACACATAAAGCGAGGTTCAAAGTAACTCTGAAGTGTGAACAAGTTGGAGGAATTTGAACAATTTTTTCAACTTCTGAACAATCACAAAGAGATGAGAGAAGAATGAATTCAGCATTAGTCTGTCCTAGTGTAGTTCTGGGGGAAAAAAAGGGTTAAATACTTGTAAGTTTTCACTGAATGACCACAAACAAGCCTCACCTGCTCAAGCTCAGTCCAAACAATCTTTCAATAAAGGTATCCCAGATAGAATTACCATTTAATCAAGCTCAAATCACACAGCCAAGGAACAACACACAGGCAAGAAATTACCAGACTCCTCCACACAGCCAGCATCAATCTCCTGCAAACCACACTTATTTACTCAGGGGGAAGAAGGTAAAGAGAAGCAGCTTTTAAAGACAAACATGTCGGTCCAAGGTCCTTAATGAAGAATGTTCTGAAAGCTACTGGTGAATGGCATGGAAAAGTTGCAGCTGGGACTGCAATGATGTGAGCACAGTATTATTTCTAAAAGGGCACCAAGACCTTCAAGTTTTAGGAGCAATCTGTATGACCTGTGCATGCAGGAAGTGCTATCTATATATACAAAGAAATAAAGCCAGGGAAGGAGTCCGTTACAAGAAATATCGCTTTCTCTAGCTTAAAATCTGCTTTCCCTATGCAGCCTGGCATGCCTCCATATAGCCCTCTCCCACTCATATGCTGGCAGTGATCTCCAGATTTGTTAAACAAGAAGTGGAATAAAAATACAGATAGCCTCAGTAAAATGCTGTAAAATAAAGCAGTAAAATCAGGAATTCTGTTGCAGATTTTCAGGTTTTTTTCAGGGCCAACAAAGTTTCATTTGCTTTTAACCCAGAAGTGAAATATGCTAAAATAATATGCTCAAATGGCAGCATATAGGAGTGCAAAGTACAGAAGCTGAATGAATTAAACTAACAAAAGCTTGGTACTGGAAGGGCAGAATTACAGCTTCTGTGTTTTGAAAACTTTTATATTTGGCTATTTAACAAATAGGGCCCTCCCTTGTTTCTTTGAGTTGTTCAATTAACAGATCAACGCTTCGCACAACCCTGCAATAGCTATGGAAGAATCAGTGTGTTTCCAACATTAAGCTACGAAGACTTTCCACAGGCTAGCTACATCATGTTCACTTTGCAGTTGGCCTGAATTTACCAATTCTCTATGCAGAACTCAACAATTTTCATGGAACTCTCCAGTCCAAATCTGAGTAAAGAGAAGACAATAGTTCTACATCGAAGTGTATCTGTATAGATGCTTCAGAATAACAAAACAGAGGAATAATGTAAAACTGGACCTAAAATATCTGAGGAATATGCAAATGGTAATTCCCAGTTCAGTGTCTGGACAGACATTAAACAGCCCATTCTGTCATGCCATCTGCTAGGCAGTTTCCAGTCCTGCTCTGTTCTCTAAGCTCTCCGTGCTTTATTTTTAAGCACAGAGTCATTTGACTTACTTGCAAGTCAGATAAAAGACACAGAGGTGAACTTAAAATAACAATTAATACAATTAAAAAGCGATACACAGCAAAAATCAACTACAAAAACAAGTCTCAGGTCAGTGATAAGGAGAATTTTTAAAAACACTACATGCTTGCTTGAATCACACTCTGAATAAGTGTGTTCTCAGCATATACTGCGAGTCATGAAAGCTTACGGTCTGTTTTCCAAGTTTTTATTTAACAGAATAGTTAAAATGTTTGGCAAAAACATCAGTGCATTCTGTGGAACCCAAACAGTGGGAATTGTTCTTCTGTGTGTGCTCATGTGCAATCATGAAGTAGCCATTACAACATCACCTAAAAATACACCTTCAAGAGCCACATGCCAACGTAAAATCCTACCAGAACAACTGGACAGTAGAGAGGCAAAGATATATGCAGATAAGACAAGTTTATCAGTCTACATCATTCAAAAACACAGTATGGAAATCACCCAGTTGCCCTCTGGGATCTGTACTAAAACTGCTAAATGCAAGAGAGTGCTGTGTGGATTTCACTGCTTCAGAAGTATTCTGGAGTCATATAACAACTGCACTCAAGCCAGCATACATGAATGAGCTGCAAAAATCCCAGTGCTTGGGGACTCAGCTCAGATCCATCTGTTCTGTTTGATGGAGACCTACTGGAGGATATTCAACTGAAAGCTGTTATTCCAACTTTAAGAACTACTTCTGACTGAATCATATCTGAAGGCCAATGCAAAAACCCATATCCTCTGTGCAACGCTTTCACTGAGATATCCAATATAACATAAAAGGTGGTTATTTGCAGTTATGGATGCAACACAAACACCAAGGGGATGAGGGAGCCACTTGCCCTTGCCCCGAGCTGTCTTTCTTTGTAGTAAAATGGAAACATTCAATATGGTAAAGATGGCAAGAAGGAAAAACTCTAAGATTAGTTCAAACGCCACACTGAAAATGAATGTATCTGCCTTACTTTCAGAATATTTTGGGTTTCATTCCACTTGTTTGTCCATTCTTTGGTCAGTTCTTGTACCTGTAAAAGAGAACAAATATCTGAAAAATCACATCTCTTCCAAAGTCCATGATAATTCTTAGACAAGTATGAAATACTTGTGCAACTCTCTGTGCAAAGTTTAGTACTTAAATATTTAAAAGAGAGCTACTGTTCCTTCAGTAAGTGACTAAACCATGACAGCTTCTTCCCTTCATATGAGCTAGACATATTGTGGTCAAAACAAACTCCAGAAATCACAGAGTAGGGCATGCAGAAGAAGCAGCAGCAGGCAGCCATCATGAGAGAATCAGAGCTAAGTTTGCTGCAACACAGAAATCACTCGGCTGACATCAGCGCTGAAGTCAGGATCTGCTTGCAAAGGCGTCAGTAACAGGGACAGCACTGCGTATCAACACAGAAGTGTTGTCCTGCCTTTCCTAGTCACTAAGCTGCCCATCTCAAAGGGCAATTTATATGCACCAGAAAAGGCTCTTTTCATTTCAAATCCCTTCTGGCTTTTTAGAAAGCACTGTATAGAAAGTGATTCAGGCAGACTGACCTAAAAGCTCAGGCTGACTTGGAATCATTATCTCATTACACATAAGTGTGCATGTGCACATATGTATATACACACACATGCATACACACACTTCAGTTTTTGATATCAGCAGATTTCTGCACAGGAATTAGATACAGTGACTTAAAAACATACACAATCATTTATCATTTAAATCCACTTCATAGTGCAGAATGATGAAAATCACTATGGCTACGGCCCTAGGAAAATTTGCTGCAAGTGAAAAAAAGGTCTTCACAGTTCCCACAAAGACCTCCCCATTTTCAACTAGCAGCCTACATCCTAGCTGTCTTTGCAGTTCAGGTGCAAATGAATCAAGAAGAAATCAATATATTTATCTCATTTCTACCTCTATCTCAAGAATTCAGAGAAAAGCAAATGCATTTCTCAATGCACCATCAGTTTTGGTGGTCAGAATGTTAAAGCAGGAAAAAAAAACCTGAGAAGACTGAAGAGAACTATTAAGAATGCCCATAAGTTTATTCACCACATCAGAACACTTCTCAAAAATTCTTCTTATGTAAGGACAAGTCAACTCATTAAAGCTACCATATATGTACCACACAATTTAAATATGGTGATAAAGTCTTTACATCTGTATAAGCATTATTATTGCATTCATTCAAGTATTAGAAAAAAGCTAAAACCACTGCAATACCTACTTAGATTATTCAGTAATCATTTTCTGCAGGAATTGGGTTAAATAGTAATCAAATAACCTTCTAATGAGGTTGAGAAAAGGTAATAAAACATGCTCGGTATGCTTTCCATGCAGAGGGCAACACTCCTGAGCAGGACAAGCAGCTATTACTGCCAGAGTACGAATAACGTACTTTAATTAGTTTGTATACAGCAGCTCTTATTGCTCACTACACCTAGATAAAAGCTTTGTTTGTGCACTAAAATAAAAGCACGTTTCAAATGTTATAAAAAGCCTTGTCTGAATATGAGAAATACATTTACAACTGAGGGCTCATATCACTGCTTTGCAGGTTCCACTTAAAGTATACAGCACAACACAATAGGGATCCCTGTGTGTACCACAGAGCTGTAAAATGCATTCCTAGCAGAAACGTGGCTATGGATAAATCCAAAGCGTACTTTGTAGATATGGCTCATACTAATATTCCTTGTTTTTTAATGGTTTGATGGTCACGTTGATAAAAATAAATGGCTATCAGTTGCGCCAAGGCCCCTTTACTTCATTTCTTTGTTTTTAAATTGATTTATGAAATAACTCACCCTTGCTTCGTTCTGCTGAAGCTTTTCTTCCATACTTAAAGCTGTTGGAGAATCCAGGAGAGCAATCTATAATTGTAAAAAATAAATAGCATCGAGTTAATAAAAGAAAAAAAGACAATTCTGTCAAAATCAGCTGAAAGAAATTCACCTTCTTTGACACTTAGTATGAAATACTTCACGCTCCAACATATGTCATTTTACCTTAAAATACCGTCAACTCTCCAAGTCATCAAAGTGCTGTCAAAGCAGATATTCTCAATACAAATCATCAGTTTGGGAGCACTATTTCATTTCCTCTGAATACATGTTGGCACAAACATGCCCACACAGAAACCAGACGAGATTATAACACATAATTCCCCAAATTTAACTCTATATTCCTGTTAAACACGAAAAGCTATTTTGCATCAACGCTGAACGACTTTGTTGTATGACATATCTGTACTGCCTATCTGTAATTAAAAACTGTATATAAGATAATAGGCATTAGATAAGGAAACTATTGACACAGAAGCAGTACTCATTGTTATATGACCTCCCACACTGAATCCAGCACTGCATTTCAGTAACCAGTATCTTCAGTGATCTACAGAAGCATTTGCAATACAGTATTCTGTGAATATAAAGGAAGATCACAGAAGAAATTATGGAGGGATTTATATTCTATTGTGCATACATAACACCCCTTGCTGTTTTACCAACCACCACAAATTCAATTAACTTAAGCAAATTGTCTATTGTCTGCCATACAGCCATCTATCATATCCTACAGCCAAACCAGATTTATTTTGTGATATCCACTGTTTTACAAATTGGAATTAGGACAAAGCATTACATCTTCAAAGGGGTCTGTGCTATATCTACCTTGCTAACATATTCAAAAACTAAAAGTGATCAGACAAGCTAGGGAAGAAACATTCATTTTTCTCTGCTAAAGAATACAAGAGAAGTACAAAAAATATAACAATAATTCAGCCCCAAGAGTTTTCTAATTGTTCGTAACAGAGCAGAGCTCAGCTTCAATCATCCACAGTACCTATTATTGCTTCATACTATGGTCCCATTCCCTTTTTCAGCTAATGTTTTATAGCATGAAATCTAGCTGAAGTACTAAACTTACATAAATAAGAGGTCTATGCTGCACCGACATTTCACACTGCACAGTCTATCTAAAATAAACTCAGGTAGTTCTAGAGATAAATCTAGAGAATCATGGAATCATAGAGTATCCTTTCAGATGTCTCCCCAAATCGTATTTGCTCAGGCATTAAATCTAGCAGCCCCAAGTGGCATTATTTAGAAGAGACGCGTGGCCTGAGCAATTGTACATTCCTTATTGTTAGCTCAGTTTCATCATCCTGGAAACAGAGGAGAAATTAAGCTTAACCGAGCCTGTGCAGCAGATGTTTAGAGTGGCCAACACTGAGAAAAGACCACCGAGCAAAAGAGAAATTCTGCAGGTCGATACAGGTGGAGAGGGAGAGGACACAACAAAAGGTGTTTTTTAAAGCAAACCAGCATTCTGTATAATTTAAATAAAACATTTCCAAAGAAACCATGCTTCATTCTGTACAGCCCCGTACTTAAATCAAATACACCGGACTATCCTCTCCAGTATGCAGAAGCTTTGCACTGGGCAGGGTGGTTCTGGCAATCACTCCTACTGTCATGAAGTCTTCCACTCTGATCAGTCCCAGTTCCTTAGTTTTCTCACTCTTCAAATCAAGTAGTTTGGTGACTCAACACCAGAAGCACAAGCCTAACTAGCATACTTTAGAATGAAACAACAGCTTGTTCAGACAATCTAGTTGAGAAACCCTTCTCATAGTAAAAGATACCCAAAAGCCATACAGTTTTTAACCACTGGCCTAACTTGGCCATTTTAACCTCCCATGTCTAACAGGTGTAATTATAGCATGTGAGTTCACGATCACCACCACCACAACCATCATCTGTTGTCACAGAAACAGTGAAGTTAAGCAAGCAGTCAGTATCAAACTTTGCATGTTTTACAAATCCAGATCAGAAAACTCAGAAATATCTCAGATTTGTGCTTTTATTACTTTTGGATTACTGATACATCATTCCCGTTTTCTTTGCTCTCTTTTATATTTACACATTGGCAGAAGCTGATATTTTCTGGAAGAACAGAATTACCAGTTCAAAGAGGCAGGGCCTCTCAGCAGTTCCCCTACCCTAGACATAAATCTAACTAGGAGAGTTTTCAGTCTGTGCCAGTAAAAAACATAACCCTTTTCTTCCATCACAACTGAAAGTACTTCTGCATGTTCAGCACACGACATGCTCTCTAATGTACTGTGCAGTCGGACACAAAAGAAACCATGTTACCCAAACCCACATCATTATAAACATGCAGGAACATGGTCATCTGAACTACTTCATGCCTTCTGCTACTTTTGAGAGACCAGCTAATGCGCTTCTTCAGTCCATCAGGCTAGACACAGCAAATATGTTCTGTTCAGTTTCCTTGTGCTGAGTTGAGTACCTGTTCCCCAGCAAACTGCAATCAAGGCCTGATTACATTAAGAGAAAGCTAAAAGCTTGAGATTGATAATTTTTCCCCCTCATGTTAAAAGAGGTAATCTACTGGCCATATGGAAACTGATTCAATCAGTAAAATAATATTCATTCATAGCCTCATAGAGCTTGTTTACTCAAATCAATATAATGAAAGATAATTATCTCATTACATTCTAGAAATAGATGTTATAACTCAAGGAAAATTGCACATATATTTCAAGTAAAGCTAACCTGATTCCCTTGAGCAAGCAGGGCTTTTAATCGGGCTATTTCAGCTCTCAGCTCACGGATCAGTTTGACGTTAGGATCTTCATTAATAGTAGGCTTGTTGATGATGTTTTTGGCTCTATTTGCATAGCGAAGTGTACTTAAAGTTTCTCCATAATTGACATCAGCAGGTGAAATAGCTGAGGAGATGAAATCAGAAACAGTTTATCCAGCACCATGTGTTTCATTTAGTAAAGCTGGTTTATATTTTAAGTCGGATAAAGTTAACATGGATGAAGAGACAGAAATACATAACCACTACAGCAACAATTTGTTGCAGTTCTTCATTTGGTTCTACTGTCCTCACGGCACTATAATTGTGTTTAAGTAATTTAAATAATTAGGTCCAGCAGTCAAGAGTTGTAAAGCAATCTTTCAGTCAACAGATGTAACATTTGCAACTCGCTGGTAAGCATAAATATCCTGTATAAATACGTCACAGGCTCCTGAGAGTTTGTACGTGAACAGTGGAAAAAATCACCAACTATTTTATAGAGATCAATGTAATAATCCAATGGAAGAGTCATTTCAGGTAGAAACACGGTTTTGAAAGTAGCTTAAATAGCATTTAAGCAAAGATAGATATGAAAAACAAACCAAAAGAAGAGCTTCTATACCCATTTACGAATCTATCTGTTCTGCTGAGCTGCAGGTGTCTGGCAGCAAGCAGAATATTCCTCATCTGAGGCACCAAGACAAATAAGTACTGTTTTTACAGGCAACTCAAGAAGGAGATGCAATGGATTTTTAATGAAGGTGCTGATGCTATATTTCAGCTAATTTTCCTAACAATAGGTAAGGTGTCTAAATTAAAAAAAGACCATCATTTGGAAACGAGGGACCAGAAGTCTTCTTAATGATGCAAATGAACAAGAAACCCAAAGAACCAGACAGTGAAAACTCCTGAAAAAATAATTAAGCAACCATAATTTTCTGGCCTTCCACACTCTCACAACAATACTTAATATTCTTTTAGTGGCAGAGACTGCCTGAGTTGGGGTAGATGCTCCAGGCACCAGTCTAGACTTCCTCTAGCTCACACTACTCTCTTTCGTACTTTACTTACTGCCTCCCTCCCACTACTCAATAATTCTCTTTCTGGACGGATGCTACAGTATTTTATAGAAATGTGACATATCAGAATCAGACATATTTTTATAAGAGCCTTTCCTAGAGCCTGAGATGATCTTCCTGCTTTTTTTGCGTGAGTGTTTAGTTATAGAAAAGGCATGCCAAACAGATCTGGACAGCCTGTCAGGCTCTGTTAGGCAATTCAGCCACATTATCAGTAGAGTTACTGCTGGAGAAGAGATCAACCATCAGGGCTGTGCCTAGCAGATGCATCGTTAATAGATGGAAAAGTAGCTGAAAAAGCAGCTGTGCACTATAATCATTAGTAAAGGCACTGAAAGCTCACTCCGTTTTTAAAGCCTCCTCACCCACCCCACCACAGAATACATCGAGTTACTCAACCACGTAACTGTAAGAAAGCACCAAGAAAGATGTTAGCACAGCGTTAGTTGAACAGCCAGAAGAACAAAGCAGCATCTGGGCCAGGATCGTCTTTTGATACCGTGAGCAGTCTCAGGAAAGGAAATGGCACCAATTCCAGAAATATCCCCCAAATCTCGCAATGTAAGAACTCAGAAAATCCAACCATAGCAAAGCAACCGAAGAACCAGAATTTGCTTCAATGCATTTCACAATCTCAACTTCCCTGCCCAACCATTTCTCAAAAGAGGAGTCCATCAATTAAACCGCATCACAGTTGAATAGGGGAGAAATCTCTTTTCTTCACACTTACAGCTCTGACACCCCAAATCCTCCCCTCCTCTCAAATACTATTTTTCAGTAGTTTAAATAGTTGTTTTTTAATGAGATTCCCATCCCAATCTTTTGAAAAACCTGCAGTACATGCCATACATGGTTTTTAAATCAAGTGATCCTTACAGTGCTTCCTATAGGCATAATGAAAGCCTTGAGAGAAGTTTGTAGGTTGATTGATCATGAATAATTAAATCTATACATATTTAAAACGCTGTAAGTTAACAAAAAATGACATTCTTACTTACTGAATGTCAAAAGAGGGCAGGCTGTTTTTGCCACTAACTCTGCAGAAACAACGTTTTGGAAAAGTAAACTGATTCACACATTAATATTGACTTGATGCACAAACCCTTCTTTAAAAACAAAACAAAACTGAGGATGAAAGTCTGCAACCTGTGGAGGAGAGGTGTAAATAATTACAAGACTTCATCTAGATCCAGGCTTGTGCATTTATCACAAATATCAGAGCTGTCCTGAATGCAAATGAATCACAAGAACAAACAGGAGATATTATTTGAAGATTAACTGGTCAGATTAGCTTATCATTACACTGTGTGTGTGTGTGTTATAGACTAACACAGCAGTGAGCTCACTGTCAGAGCAGATGCAGACAATTAGGCACATACATTTGGATGACCCTTACGTATGCCTAATGACTGTACATACACAATCTGAATGCCTTGTTATGTTCGTGACCAAACAAAATGCATCCAGAAAGAGATCACAGAATCATAGAATCCTTAAAGATCTGCACATGAAAATGAAATTCTCAAATTCTGGAGACACATAACTGCCATCGTTCACAACATTACTGAACAAATTAGACAGTCCCTATATAGATAATGAGACCACATATAGTTGTACTGCTGCAAGAGATGTTCTGTAAGAGTGCAGGTAAAGCAGTGTTTCTAGAAAACTCACAAAGAAAGAAAGAAATTAAAATGTGTAAATAATGCTCTGCCTGAATGAAGCATCTGGAATCTAAATATTTACAGCTAATCCTATTAAGCATGAATAGTTCAGGATGCAAAAAAAGTCATTTAAAAACACTTACTGGCAATCATTATAGTTTTAGAGTTTCCTCCTAGGCTATCTTTTAACAGCCAAGTCAACACAGAGTCTCTGTAAGGCACAAATACTTGTTTCTTCTTTGAAAGAGGATTTGTTGCATCCTGAGATAAATCAGCTGTGATGTGAGGACAGAAAAAAAATAGCAGTTATACATTTTCATTCATTTTCAAACACAGAATATATTCTGGGTCACTATTTCATAGAATCATAGTGTGGCTTTGGTTGGAAGAGACCTTAAAGATCATCTAGTTCCGAACTCCAGTACTCGTGTAAATAAAAACTGTAAATTAGCAAAATGGTATTTAACAATTAACAACTCCACAACAGCATAAAGCACAAAATCTAGTAACTTACCTAAGGCAGAAATGACATTTCCCAGAGTAACGAGAGATTTGTTAATATTCCCGCCTTCCTTTAATCTAACCCCTGTGGCACCAGTGGCATCTGCTCTCTCACTTCCAGCAAGATCTACCAAATGAATCTTGCTAACAGTCTCACAAGGCATTTCAGAATCAAATTTAGCCTAAAAATAAATTAAAAAAAAGTATGAAGCTATGAAATTCTGAAATCTCACTGAATCCAATTTAATCGCCTCATCCATGTCATTGAATTTTACTTATTCACAATAGCAGAGCATCAGAAGACAGGTGTATTAGGGGTGTCACAGAAAGGCGTTTATTGTGCCTTTTTTCTAACTCCCACAGAAGTAGTTACCTTTTGAAATCACAGCATTTGCAATTCCAAGCCATTTATGCACATGTACCAACAACTGTGAGTTGGTATTTACCCAATGTACTGTGAATATGTGCTTCATTCATATTATTAGGCTTTCAACTAACATTTAAAGTCACAGCTTCCACACACACACACCTACACTCACGTTCTCCTCCCACCTCCAAGTTTAAGGAAGTAGCAATTAGGAGTTTACTGCATATTAAAAAAAAATAAAAATTAAAAGATTACTGTGCTCTGAAAAAACAAGTTCAATCTTTCCACCAGTAAATGAAGAAACATAAATAGGTTTCTTTGAGTAAGAGAGGAAAAGTCGGTAACAAAACACTCAGACAACATTTCTACCCCATGATTTGGGCCACAGAGATGTTTTGCTGTTTTGTTCTTAAACTGATTTAGCCCAGATTTCCAACCTGAATTTCCTCGAAATCTATTAAGTGTCATTCTAAGTAATCATATTACATTGTTAATTTTAAGGACTACTGATAAAGGTACTTCCAGTTCCCAAAATGCCACTTTCACACTTCTATCTTTCCTTATCAGAAGACAACGTACAGTCACTATTTACCCATACTTGCTGATTTGAGCAGTGTATTTTATTATTATCATATGAGTTATTGAACACAGACACATTAACACAGGGTTGTTTTTACCTGAGTGAAGTTGATTGTGAAAATGGCATGAGACCTGCTGCTGACATCATTCATTCCAGTTGCAGCCGTAGTTCTGTTTATATTTCCTGCATCCATAAGTTCTTCTACATCACCATAATTTTGCACTAAATGTTTAGACAAATCTAAAGAGAAGTACGGGGTTTCAGTACGCCCATACATGCACTTGCTTTATTTTTTTTCCCAACAAAAGGACTCAAATTACCATCACTACAAAGTGATGCTGCGATTTCAGTTTTTATTGCTGTGCTTTTTTATTACTCTTAAGGAAAAGAATGAGATCTCCCGTGAATAACTGCAATCTTACACGTTTACAGTAAATTAAGAGAAAATATGCATTCTTACTGAAGTATTTAGTGCATAAGCATAACCTCTCAAGAGACAGGAACATCCAGTGGCAGAAGATGGATTAAGCCAACTAGATTACTTCATTCCATCTGAAACATTATGGATTTATAAATCATATTCAATGAATTCTTAAAACCAATTGCATCTCTTAATATTACTCGAAATTTGTTTCACTTTACAGATAAACTGTATTTACGTGTAGTAATCTTAGAACTGAGAGAGCAAGTAGAAATAGAAAATGAGGCTATTCACCTTTAGTGCTTTTATATCAAATGAAAGTTCTCCATCCACCATCATCTTTATTTCAAAGGAAGAAAAAAAAACCCTAAGCAATTAGATCTAACACTTTAAAATAGACAAAGGTAATAAAATATCCAGGGCAAAATGTTTCAAGTCCTTCTACCTTCAACATACGGTCCCTCTTTTGGATGTTCTCGGATTCGCAAATTATTTGTTTTTGATGACTTCCTCCTGAGAAGATCTCTCACACGTTCATTGTAAATCTCCAGATAGCTGAAAGAAAAAGGCCAGAAAAACCACTGACTGAATGAAGGTTCTTTAAGGGAATGAAAGGCATATTCAGACAGTCTGAAAGCAAGACGAAATGCCTGGATTTGCTTCCCCAGTGTTGGCTTAAGATAGTAATGACTGCTGCGTCCTTGCATCATGAGGAAAAAAATCAAGAAATCAAAAGGGAGCAGACATTAGCAAGATCAAGAGCACCTAATGTCAGCCTTAAATAAATAGCAAAATAAGAAAGATGCCTTCCAATAGTAAAGGCATTTTCATCATCAGGTAAATAAAACAAAATACAGAGTTGTTGGATCAAAGTTAGAAGTATTGCACATTTTGACTGCGACTGCCAACAAAAGTCAATTACAGGACTGAGGCCAAGCATGGAAAGTTATCTTTAAAATAGGCCTTTCTCAGAGATAAGTGAAACAGGGTTGCAGGAACTGAAACAAGCATGATAAAATAGCAAACTACTAGCATGCCAAGACCTACCTGACTTCTGTTCGAAAGGACGCCTCATTCCGTTTTGTTTTTTCACTTATTTTGCTGAATAACCCTTCACAAATCCGAGGTATTAAGCCAGCATCACCCTGCAACAACAACAACTCTTATTCCCGAGGCTACATATGCACGTGAAGTACATTTTGAAAAATAAAATCTCGAATCAATTGTTTCACACCCAGAAACAGCAATGGGAGGAATCAAACCTTCTCCTGCCCTTTATTTAACTGTATTCACCTTGCCACTTTAATTCTTATGTATATAAGAAAGTACATCCTAGCTCCAATTCTTTACTGTTGGGCTATGTGTCACCTCTCTCACTTAGTTTCAATATGCCCAGCTACTTAAGGCAGAACTGGCCCCCCAGAGCAACGTAAGAACTGTCTAATCCCTCCATCTATCTCATTTCACTATGGACTTGGCAAACATCTGCAGTGAACGTCTTTCCCAACCAAAGTCAAGGCCTCCCCAGCAGCAGAGGGGTGAAGGAGAACCACACAGCTCTCATCCCAGCTGCCATGCTCCCATGGAGGGCTGGCTTTGGCAGGTAGATCACCACCTACCTACCTGCTGAGCTCCCCACCTCCCTGCCACAAAGGCAGAGGCTAACACTCCTCCAGAGCTGAACTGAGTGAACAAAGGCAGAGGACACGCATACAGATGAGCTTTGGGCTCAGAGCTGCTAAATCAGAATAGCTTACAAAACAGTCTGTCAGCTACAATTTGCCTTCAGTCCAAAAAAGCATAGACTTGATGCAATGGACTAATTCTAATTCTGTGTACTGCCAAGGCAAGAAATGATCTTCATTAGAGTTAGTGGCCTTGTAATTAGGAAGAAGGCAAATCAGGACAAACTAGAACAAACATCCAGCGTGAAAACAGCCCAGGCACTCCAGGCATCCAAGAAAATTTTCCTAGTGGGATTCTAGAGATATCTGGCTGCAGGAAACACACCTACAGCAGACTCATCTGCACCAGACTCTGACAAGACAGGCACTGCACAGGCAAAGATTTCTCTTCTGCCCTGCCCCCGTTCCAAGGTCACTCCAGCCTGCTTCCACACTGCTCCCATCCTTCCTCACCCTTCAGCTTCTCTGTTCCGGCAGCCTTCTCCCAGATGCCTTCACAGAGCTCCTCACCCTATTTCCTTGGTGCAGACAGCTTTCCTACCTGGTTCTTTATCCAGTCTCAATCGTCTTATTTTAAATCACTGCACACCTGCATGCTCTCCCCCCATTTTCCCCTCTTCCTAGCTTCCTTCTCCAAGATCTTAATGACAGCCAGTTTGTCCTTCCTAAGCTGGGCTTCATTCTTCAAAATAATTATCTACTCTCTCCTTCAAGCATATCTAGACCTTCCCCTGACTGCACCTTGGTTTGCAACAACCAAATCAGAATAAAACAGCCCTCAGATAAAGGGAGAAACTTACAAGTTAATAATGCGTATTTTGAGGGTTGCCTTTGGTAACATAGGAGCATCTTTTCCCAATATATTCCAGAGCCCAGTGTTAGAATTTCCCACCTATTTTATTCTTTTTTTATTATTATTTCTTTAAAGAACACAGAGGAAATTAAAAGAACTTTCTTTCATCTCATGCTTGGAAACAACTGAATAGTTTTAATTACAGTTTAAGGGAAAAAAACATGAAAGATCCATCATAAAGCTTTAGGCAAGCCATTAGTTACTGACACAATTCAGCAGTTGCAAAGAGAGTCTTAAAATAGAAAATATTACTCTAATTGAATAACTTCAACTGTGGCAGGGTAGTGATGAGGAAGTAAGAGCACATACTCCCCAGTATACTTTGTCACTAAAATGTACATCTTACAGAATGTACATTCTTTATTAGAAACTAAAATTAAGCATTTCCTCCCTTTTCATCCCTTACTGCTCCAAAGTAGGATCAAGTATATCTTATCATCTCTATCTTATTTTTTTTTCAGGGTTATAGAATTTCTCATCATTAAAGTTTATAGAACCGAAATAAGTAGTTCACTGCAGAGCTGAATTTGCTCATTAAAAGCTTGTTTTCCTTCTGTGTTATCTAACCAGAAACCTCTTCACTGCAGTTTTAACATTCTGCTGCTTGCCAATCTACCTTACAGGGGATGAAAGAAAAATAAAAATAATTATTCCCTTCCTTTCTGCAGTAGCCTTTCACATCTTGGAAGACTTCTGTTGCTCCACAGTCTTCCTTTTTCACCATATGCAGATCAGGCTTTCCTGATAGAACATGTTTTATAGACCTCTGACCAGTTCAGTATCCCTGCTCAAGACTTCTAACTGGTCCACGTACTTCTTGAAACAGCTGTGGCACACACAGTTAAAGAAGCAGCCTTCCAGAGCCAGGAACAGCATACATTTAAAGAAAAAGGAGAAGAGAATTCATATTTGTTAAGGAGAAGTGGGAAAAAGAAAATTTATTTCCAATTCAAGTTTTCTTACTGCACCGCAGCGTCTCTGACAGGGCCATCAATTTGAAAGCATTTAACTTGGCGGCTGAGTGTATTTTATACACACACTGTACAAAACCAGATTAAAGTATTTATGTATCGTGGCAAGAAGATTAGACCTTTATTATCGAATAGTGTCAAACAAACTTCAGCACCTATTCATTTGCAACATGTCTTGATGATTATGGTCATTACATATAGGCAGGCAGCCTCATAAAAATGTCACATATAAATTTGCAAAATAGAAATCCACATCTAGGTCATAAGATCTCTTCTGGGTACAAAAGCCTATTTTGCTTAACCATAGTGAAGCCACTTATTCTTTGACAACTGAAAGAAAAAGATTTAAAGCTAATTTACTCTCCTAAACTCAAGGAGGTGCAAGGTGGCATTTCCAAAGAGTGAGCTAATGAAGGACAAGTGGCAATATTCCCCTTTTCAATTCTGCTGGGAGCAAAAGTATTTTTTCCCAAGGATTAAAGGGGAATTAAACTTGTAAAGGCTGCCTTGCAAACAGAGTTCATCAGTCAGTCCTTTGTACTGCTCCACTCCCAACAGCTTTGCCAACGCTTTCTGTCCTTGTCCTTGAGCCATTGTGGAGGTAGCTGCAAGAAACTACTCCTGCTCCTCACTCACAGATTGCCACGTGCCCTTCCTATCACACCTGCCCTCTTTTTCAGGGTCTTCACTGCAGTGCTAAGAAAGCTGGAATCCTTAAACTCAAAGTCAGCATTATCTACCCATAACAGCATTCTGAAACTCACATTTAGCTACCAGCCCCTACTCCACACTTGATAGCCTTTTCTGAGCAGGGGTCAAGGATCTGTTTCAATCTTCTAACCCTTCTAAAAGTGGTCTAAAAATGAGATCTCTTCAGAAGAAAATTGATCATTTAAGTACTTAAAATGCATCTTCTTTTTTTGCCTGAAGTCTAACATGGAAAATCAGAGGTAACGTTTGAAACACTTGGTTCCACTGTGTTACACAGTGGAAATGATTGCTTTTTGTTCAATGTAACAGAGCATCCCTTAAAGACACTTCTTGCAGGGGTAAATATTTACCTGTAGAAGAAACAAGAGCTTCTAAACCTTCCTACTACTACTAGAAGTCGTGATGCAAGGGAAATCAATAGTATACAGAGAGGATAGGTGACAGCACTAACAAACACATGCATATCTTCAATGCAGTGCTACAGAACAAGAATGCACGTCTGCAAAATGCTACATACCGCATCTCCCATCATGGTGTAGGACTTCCCAGATCCAGTCTGTCCATATGCAAAAACACAAGCATTATAACCTTCAAAAGCAGATTTAAGCACATCTGTACCAAGATTTTTGAAGACCTAAAAACAAAGAATTTTTTCTGTTGTCAGTCCAGCACAGCAAATATTAAACAACCACAGTAAGCTACCACGTAATAAGCTGTTGGCATCAACCAACAATATTTACTCTAAGACAGAAAAGAAGGACTTCTAATCAAACTGCTAAATGTTACTGTTGTATTTAGTTTACAGCCATGCAGCACTGTATTTCCTACCCCTTTTTCTGTCAGAGATCTATATGACTTGCAGAAGAACAAAAAAATAAACACTATTCCTGCTGCTGCTCTCTTTGCTTTCAGCTCATCTCGGATATGTCTTTCACTTTTCCTTACTGTTAATACCTATTTATTTTTTGCACCTCTTCCAACTCTGTGTTCCGCAAATATCTGCCCTGGTCTCAAAAAGAGGTGCTTATCAATCCTGTTAGCAATTCTCCATGGTGGGTTTTTTGGCATAATTTAACCACGTCTAGGAAGAAAATGGCCCCGCTATTTTATAAGTAGCTTTTAAGAATTATTACTTTCTAGGCAAACATGGCCATGTTTCCTACAGTGTTAAGTGATCCCCTTTTCTCCACTAGCCCCTTCCCTTTTAACACAACCATTCGCCTCAGAAACTGATGATCCATCCTCCACATCACATAATGTAGGTGGCCCATTCTCACCTGCTAATTCAGCTCTCACCAGGTACCTTCAACACCTTTTTCTGCAGCACTGCCTTCAGCTTTCCCCCCCAGGTTCCTGACCACTCATTATCATTACCCTTCATTTCCATCCATACCCTCACACGGTGCAATTTGTGTCTCAATGAAAGCATTAATACGGGCCTCCCAATCCATACACGAACTTCAGAGAAATCTCACAGATGTTTCATATGATTTGGCTATCACTCCTCCATCTACACGGTGTAAATTAACCGAGGTGTACAAGTCATGATTACCACTGAATGGCACACACACATACCCGCACTGTAATCATGCCACTCCTCATGGAGGAGCACTGAGTAATTCCTTAATCATTGATGCTGAGTTGCAAGCCAGCCTATGTAATACTTAACTTGATCTTCCCCTGAGCAAAGAAGCTACAATGTTGTAATCAGTAATACTTGTCTGATAGGAACAGTACAAGGATCAGCCAAAGCACGATTTCCCTTTCTCTTGTCATCTGAGAAGCAGCAACTCAGTACAGTTCTATCTCCTGAGTACTTGCTACATTGATTTTTCCCTTTCATCCTTTTCTCTATAGCCATTTTTTTCTCACCAGCTGGATTAAGCCTTAATGCATTACTGTTTTGACTGCAGCTCTCCTGAAATTCCCATCTGCATTTACATCCTGCAGCCTTTTCAGGACTGAGCCATAAGCCCTCCAAGGTGCACAGGCTACCATTAACTGTCTTCCTGTGGTCACAAAAGCATAAGATCATTATTCCCACAGAATAGTTCTCCCTATGCATCCTTTACTCACAGCAAAAATTCAAATGTTTTTTATTTTTTCCCCCCTCCACAATGTTTGTGGGCTTTCCTCAATACTGGGCTTCATAAAGATGCATTGCACTATTCTTATCCGTGCCTGTCCAGAAAATTAGCATTCATTCCTTCCTGCATTGTAAGAAAAAGCCTCCCTCCTGCTTTCTAACCACCCTGATAAAGGTTTCCAGTACAATCATAGAATCACCAGTGTTGGAAAAGACCTCCAAGATCATCCAGTTCAACCATCCATCTACCACCAATACTCCCCACTAAACCATGTCCCTTAGTGCAACAGCTACACATTCCTTGAACACCCCAAGGGCTGGTGACTCCACCACCTCATTGGGCAGCCTGTTCCAGTACCTGACCACTCTTTCAGAGAAGAATTTTTTCCTAACATCTGACCTGAATCCCCTGGTCCAGCTTGAGGCCATAACTTGAGGTCATTAACTTTCTTCTTTCTTGTCATTCTAGATGATTTTAAATGGGAGCCACGTGTGTCTGCTCAGCTTTATGTACTTTCCCAGTTAAGAATCTTTGTATACCTTGCTCAACTATTTGGGGCAGTACATCGGGCAGCCAGTTACAGACAGCATGGTCTGAACACAGGCTTAATGCACAGGTTAGAAGGAAATACGCCGTTAGGATTTAATTTCTTCAGGACAAATGACTGCAATAGTGTTTTGTCACAAAAGGTCAGTAAGCTCATCCAAATTCTATTTGTTTCTCTCCCGTGAATACAAACTAAGTGGCTGGATGGCAGATCGCCACTCCCACTCTAATTTTTGAATACGGAAGCGTATTTTACATCTACAAGGCATATTAATGGAGCATGTCATATTAGACAGAATTTCATGTATTATTTCTCTGCCATTCAAATGGAAAAACACAACAGTCACGAACAAAGCACACTACCAACAATCAAGATCAATTTTATTCCACAGCAAAACGAACGTGAATGAAGGCGCCCTTCTTCTATGCCACTGGTGCAGTAAGCTGGAAACTCTGCAGCAACTCGATAAGAGCTTAACTACAAAGCCTTCCAATTAAATGTGGAATGAATCACACAACCAAAACAATAGCTTGTGCAGCTTTTGTTTTAGAAAACGCATTCCCATTGTTCCAACATCCCTTTTGTTTTCACACATTATAATTACCATGCTTCATACAGGGATGACAACTTCTTTGAGACTGAATAACAGAAGTTATCCTTGCCAGTAAGGACCAAGGAGGCAGAGCCTGGCGTCATGGGACACACTGTGACAGCAGAACACTGAACGTGGACATCTAGGCTGTGTTTAGGATTTATTTTAGCATCCTACTACTATTCACCATAAAGCTCACATACTTTAAAATAATCATTGCTCGAGGCTGCTGCACCTATCCCTACATAGGTATGTTTTTCCTTAAGTTACTCAACTTCCCACTAAATGCTTGAGTTCCAATTGCTGCATTCAAACATGCTTCTTACTTTTGCATCAATGTGGATAGTGATAGGACAAGTGGGAATGGTTTTAAACTGAGACAGGGGAGGTTTAGGTTAGATATTAGGAGGAAGTTTTTCACACAGAGTGTGGTGACGCACTGGAACAGGTTGCCCAAGGAGGTTGTGGATGCCCCATCCCTGGAGGCATTCAAGGCCAGGCTGGATGTGGCTCTGGGCAGCCTGGTCTGGTGGTTGGCAACCCTGCACATAGCAGGGGGGTTGAAACCAGATGATCATTGTGGTCCTTTTCAACCCAGGCTATTCTGTGATTCTATGATTCTATGACCAATTTCAAATAAATGTATACCTCTTGATATTTCAGAGAATACAGCAAAAACTGTGTTACTTAATAAAGTTTAAAAATGTGTTCAAATGTCCAGATTATGCACCACTGAGTTTATAACTTTATGAAACAAAGAAGATTCTGGAAAATAAGATCATCTCCTGCTTATGCTAATGCTTGAAGAGAAATGTCAAGTATAAATTCCTAATCAAGCAGTTCAGTCACTGTTCTTTTCAATATTTTAAATTGGCTTCGACTTTGTGTTTCCTCTTCTTAGTTCTATTCCGAAGCTTTTTAGGATTAGCCACATCAATTTCCCTGAATTTGGGAATTACAGAATAGGTAAGACACAAACCAAAAAGGCATTTAGTCATCTGACTTACAGCATATTCAGCAGCAAACCCTTACATTACCTTATGGGGAAAGAAAGACTCAGATTTTGAGCTTATATTCCCCACATTCCACAAAGCAAAAGAGAAGATAATAATAACCAAACACTTGAAATTTACTCAATAAATTTATTTGGGAACGTGAAATAGTAAAGAGGTTTCATGTCCACGTGAAATGCTAGGTCAGGGAGGGCCAACCTGCTCTTCTAAACTGTGCATATCGTTCAAAGTTAGATTTTCTATTCTGAGTGTGCAGGAAGAAAGGCATTTTTGTCCTTTCCTAAGCTGAATACTCAAGGGACAAGAAGGAAGAACCTACGACAAGCAGGTTCTTCAGTGTGTACCAAATCTTTTGGGGAAAAAAGGAAAGAACATTTCAGCTAGCAAAGAATGTTTCTGCCTACCTGAATTAAAGATATATGCTTGCTTCTCTGAAGTGATCTTTTTGAAAAAGCTTTTCCAAAACAAATCTAATGCCTCCTTTCACAAAGCAGCTCAGATAAGCTGTCTAGCTTGACCTTACAAGACAAACCAGACAAGAGGAGGCATTTAGCCTGCTGTATTAGAAAACACAGCATTTAGCCATGTTAAATAAGTTAGAAAACAAGCCAAAAAAAAAGAGAGGATAAGAAAACATTTAAACTCCCAGGCATCTAGGGAATTTCTGAACTACAAGGGAAGCACTTCCAGCAGAAAGAAGTCTCAATAATGCTTTCACCACAGAGACAGAGTGGGGTAGGCGAGGGAAGAAGAATCCAACTTCTTTTTAACATCTAGAAATCTTACCGTTTCTTGACAAACAAAGCTGGGACTTTTACTGTCTGCAGAGAAATAGGAAAAATCATAGGTAAAGGTCTTAGTTCTTTCTCTTCCTGTATCGCCAGTACCGCCCTCTGGTATCTATAGAAGAAAAGAAAATGAACTGGTACAATACATGCTGATGACATGATTAAAAACATTTTTTAACAATTAATCTGAATGCAAATGCAAGTTCAGGCTACACACTAAGGCATCTGTGATGAAGGCTAGCCTATTTTTCTAACAACAGTGAAAAAATGTACACAGCTCAGAAGGACAGTCACATTACAGGACAGCACAGCAGGAATCCTTTGGATTTTAGCTTACTGCTCCTAACAGTATATTCCTGTCACAATTCTTATGCATAGTCAGATTATACTAAGAGATCTTCCTACACTTATAATTAATAGGAGCCAGAGACCTTTGCACCGTGATCAGCATTTCAGCACAGAGCCCTCATTAAAACAGCACTACATACCTGTTGCTTACACTGTCATCTTCTAAAGACATGACAGTTAGTGATGCACTTCAGCAATAATCACTGCCATCCGGATCCATCTGTCTCAACAAACTGCACTGAAATTCCCTTTTGTATATTTGTCATTGGAAACTATCGTGCAAAAATCTATTTGCCTTGCATGATTTCTCTTGGCAAGAGAAATGTTAAAATAGAAAATCAAAATATTATAGCAAGCGATGGGTACTTTGTGTTTAGTTCTTTTACAAGGGAATTCCAGTACACTGCTTCTACAGATAAACTGAAGGTTTAATAGCTACTGGGCATGTACTTCTCTTCTACTGTAGGCTTTCATCTTTCAGCTAAGTAACACTCATGGCAATAAGCCTAAGAGCTACAGCCTGCAGACTGGTTCTCAAAAAGCTGCGGTACAGCAAGTCATACATTGACCCCTAAGGACTGCTTCAAAATTCAAAAACTAAGGGCTGTTCTCCATAATGTAGTTAGCACCACTGTTTCATTCAGTCCTATTTTGGAAGCTATTCGGTTAGCATTTCCTTCTTTAAATTGTTTACTCACCTTCAAGTTTGTGATTGTCGTTTTATTTTTCTCCATTGAAATAATAAACTTAGCATTGAGATCTTTCTCCCTGAAAATACAAGCAAAGCTTGAGTACATTAAATAAAACATATCATGATCATCCACAGTCACATTTTCATTCAATAAGTTACTTGCCACAGTCAATTAATCAAGTAAATCCATTTTTAATTGCTGTAAGAAACGTTTATTTATTGCTATGGGACATATTTGAAGTACTTGGGCTTGCCTCCAAATCCAGATCCCTCCATCTAGAAGCAGAGAGTCAGCCTGGGGAAAACTACTTCAGAAGTTTGACTCTGCAAGTCAGCTAAGTGGTGGGTTCTTAACTTAAAGATCCAAAGCCAGGTGAAGTCAATTAAGAGGCTCTGAAGAGTTTCAAAACAGAATGCTGTAAGATGAACCTCAGCTGTAAGCACCCCCCTATTAGTAGCAGTGCCCATCCATACAGCCTACGTAGCAGGGACTCAGTCTTACACCCAGAACACGCTCATGTTTTAAGCTCACTTAGAAGTGGGTACTCAAAGTATTTTGGGAATGTGATGCCTGGCAGCACAGCTGAGAGGCTCTGCTACTAAGGGTTTGCTGCCTCTCAGAACACAATGATCCCAGAAAGAAACACAGCCCACTTCACAGCAGTGTTGTCATGCATGCATACATGTGTCACAAGTTTCCAAAAGCATCATAAGAAATGTTAGCTCAGCATCTAACACCTGCACATCTCCATTTGCTTGCCAGAGATGGGATTTTCTCATACCTAACCAAAGTAGCAGTACAGGCTGCTCTTGAATGATAGCCTTGAGCGTATCTCCTGCACACACACAGAAAGAACAGGAACAAAAAGTGAAAGACCGCTATGTATCATGCACAACCTGGCTCTCCAAATGCTAACAGACACTCCTGCTCCAGCATCACCTGACAAACCCAAAGGAAGCAGAGGGCTTTAAAGCACTACCGCGAGCTTTACCATTCTGCACGGTACCTCAGAATCTACTGGATACACACACCAAATGAAATGGAAATCATACAATCACAGAATCACAGAATGGCCTGGGTTGAAAAGGACCGCAATGATCATTGAGTTTCAACCCCCTGCTATGTGCAGGGTCACCAGCCACCAGACCAGGCTGCCCAGAGCCACATCCAGCCTGGCCTTGAATGCCTCCAGGGATGGGGCATCCACAGCCTCCTTGGGCAACCTGTTCCAGTGCGTCACCACCCTCTGAGTGAAAAACTTCCTCCTAATATCTAACCTAAACCTCCCCTGTCTCAGTTTAAAACCATTCCCCCTTGTCCTATCACTATCCACTCTCGTAAACAGCCGTTCCCCCTCCTGTTTATGTGCTCCCTTCAAGTACTGGAAGGCTGCAATGAGGTCGCTCTGGAGCCTTCTCTTCTCCAAGCTAAACAATCCCAGATCCCTCCACCTTTCCTCACAGGAGAGGTGCTCCAGCCCTCTGATCATCTTAGTGGCCCTCCTCTGGACCCACTCCAAGAGCTCCACATCCTTCCTGTGCTGGGGGCCCCAGGCCCGGACGCAGTACTGCAGATGGGGCCTCACAAGAGCTGAGTAGAGGGGGACAATCACCCCCCTGAGCTGAAGCTTTTTGTTGTGACATTTTCCCTGCCACCTGATTCTCCTACCTCCACCAGCTGACTGCGCAGTCACCCTGTACCCACAAACAGTTTTCTGGCAGAAATTCTTAAGAAAAGCAAAAGCCATTTTTAAAATCTACCTTCATGAATAAATATTAAGCGAATAAAAGTGCTTACTTAAATATCAACACATTAAGTTATTTTCTAAGCTAATAAAATATATAATTGTAATAATTGCAGCTATAATTACACAAACGAATTTAGATCTACCATAGAAAAACATCAGAGGCATGCCTTTAGTGATGCCTTAGTCATTTCCATTTCCTCAGTATCTTTAATTAGGTCTATAGTTAAGAGACTCAAATACAACCACAGGTAATAGGGAAAGGAGCTTCCAATGGTGCTTTTAATAGGAAATAGCCTTCATTATGGCAGCAATGCAGCCTGTGCACAGGTACCACTCACCCCACCTCCTGAACAGCCTCTACTTGTCACTAACTAATTGCTTAGAGAAGGTGTAATGAACAACTTAGCCCAATTAAATGGCCCAGCTTATGAAAATGCTTCAAATAACTTTGTAGTACTTCCTGTGGGAAGTTTGGAAGAACTCCACGTGGGAAGAAGTTCGTGCCTAAAACACTGCTTTCTATCCTATCTCCTTCATGCTTGAGACAAGGGGAAACAATAATTGGGGTTCCTTCTTTCTTTCCTGGACCCAGCCAGCTCTCCACAGTACAAAACCCAATGCTACTCAACAGTGAAAAAGTGGTACGAAGTGTTTAAAGGCTAATACCCACCCATGGACAGCCCGACCTTCTGAGAAGCCTCGAATCACTAACTTAAAAACTAAGGATTCCAAAGCAAAGAAAAAGCATGTCAGAAAGGACCAGACAACACAAAGAATTAAAAAAGGAAAAAACACGATAGGATTTTCATTTTTGTAGGGGAAGGTTGAAAGCAGGAACATTTCGAGACAGGAATACTTTGCTTGGAATCAATGGGGCAACCTGAAAGAAGAAGGAAGAACTGACAGAAGAAAGCATTAAAGTCAGATACTACAGCTTCACTTTCCTATCAGATGGATGAGTACAGTTTATTGTACACATAAAGAGCTTGAGAGGATCCCATAAAAAAAACAATTGCTTGCACAAAGGCAGTCACTTCCAGGCAATCATTTTATGCAGTTCACAAGGGAACTCAACTCTCTTCAGAAAGTTGTGACTGCAAGTTCTACCACCATTACAGGTTTGGACTGCAAGCAGCTGTATTTCAGTTCTAGACACCCTCCCATAAGTATCCAGGGCTGGAAGACCCCAACTGCAGCCAGTTCAGCCCAGAGGTGCCAGCCACAAAGCAAAAACACTGCCCTGAAAAGTGCATCCTTTCCTTTACCAGGCCACGACAAGGGGCCGGCTGCCAAAATCAGTCCACAATTAATGCTTTGACAATTTAAGAGAATCTGATTCCCCTGAAGCCTGACCTGCTTCAGGGTAGCCCGCAGGCTTGCTCTGCTGTTGTTTCATGCACCACGTGGACTTCCAGGATCACAAGGGAATGAGATTTATAACCCATGATCCCTTGGCTCTCAACCAAACCGCAATGTGATGCAGCAGGCAAGCTCCTTGGCATAAATACCAGGAAATTCATCAGCCCAGCGTTACCACGAACACTCTGCTACTGCTAAATACCAGCACCAAGGTATGCTTAAAAGAACTAGCATACTTCTCTTACAATGAGATAATCTGATAAACAGTTCACATGTGCTAAAGAGAAGTTACTAAACTTTGTCCGAGAGTATTCAAATGAGTAAGAACTGCCTCAACTCAAGGTGTTTCTGCAGTAGTTTCATGGAAGAATCACAGAATATCCCAAGAAGGAACTCACAAGGATCTTACAGTCCATCTCCTGGCTACAAACAGAACCACCCCAAAATCAAACCGTATGTCTGAGAGGGATGAGCAATCACTTCTTGAAAAGAAAACATAATGTAGATACCGCCAAGTCAACTTTCTCTCTCCTTCCCTTCCATGTCCTACCTGCTGTCAGAGCAAAGACACGAGCAGTTTTGTACCTCCATGTGTATCTAGTCCAAGTAAAACGCAGGCAGTATCTCCACATTTCAAGGAAACTTTCTATGACCTCCTTGCTTTACATCATTTATCTTGTCCTCCACAAGACCTTCTGAAGATCCTCCCATGGAAAGAAAGGGAATGTGGAAAAGCATTGTTAACTCAAATATAAATGAAGAAGGGAAGTACTCCATTACGAAGAAGCAAAATGTGTTTGGTCTTCTTCCAAGTTCATCTTTAAGGTCCTCCAGTTGAAGTTTTTATTAGTCTGGTCTGCACTATTCAGACATTAGAGCATTTATTACAGCTTATCTCATCAGAAAATCATGATATTGATACCACGCTAATCTGCTGTGGTTACCATAGCATCTGTCAGACGTGACTCTGAGGGAAAGAGCAGAAAGAAAACCAATGCATTTCAGCCAGGGGGCGGGAAAGGAAAACCTAAGAACACAGAACCAGGAGTGCCATCAATTTTCCCAAAGACAGTGTTTCCAAAGACCACTTCAGCACACCTCCAAGTCTGTACGGACACAGGTACCTCCCAAACTGCTGCTGAGCATCTCTGTGACAAAATGAAAGAGGCCCAAAAGAATACAATCTTGGAAATTCAGTGTAGACATCTAATGGAATACCTGTTGAAAAGGGTTTTATTGAAGAGCAGATGTGTGATTTTGTTTTTCAACTACTGAAAAGCACAGTCTGATCACTTGTTAAAGCAACTCAACCATGCTCAGTGGCTTTTCTTTCCTTTTTCCTTATATGTATGGGCACAATGTTACGGATTTCCTATTTCATCGCTCTGTTCACTATGCAGGTGTAATTCTGGGGTCACAATGTGAAAGCACGAGGACTGCTTAATGACCAGGAGAATTCAAGGTAGATTTAACTAAAAAACAAACACGATGTGTCACAAAAAGAACTTGGCTTCTTCTTGTCAGCTTGGTAACACTAACTGTACCTTGCGTGCCCTCATGTCTCACTGAATCACACAGACCAAAAGCACTTCCCTTTGTTTGAGCGGCTCCTAAAACAGAAACATTCGATTCAACCCTATGCTTTAAAATGTCAAACCTAAACCCCCACTGCACGAGGATGGTTCTGTTACTTTCTCAAACCACAAGAAAAGTAAAGTTGATAGTTCGAAAAGTGCCACAAAGTTCCTCATTTTCTCCCTGCTCTCCGGGGTTTTCTGTTATTAACTTCTCCAGTGCTTACTGAAACATTCTTACAAGGTGCATCTTTAAAAGGCAGTTTATTTTTTTAAACACACACAGGTTCACATGAAAAATAAATAATAACAGTTCACAGACAAAACACCTTCAGCACTACTTGGATTAAAGACATTTTTCCCTAACCATCAATTTAAGAAGTCTCAATGAGTTTGTTGAGGATTAAAATCTAAGCAAGTAGGTCAATCTGGTTCAATCCCAGGATTTCAGGTAAGAAGAAACAGCCTCCTATGGCAAGATTGTGATTGCATCTCAGGAAGAGAAAGACATGGTGCACATACCTCAGGCTTCAAAAGAACAGCTCTATCATGATGCCCATTTGTTGTGTGATCAATGTAATCTTTATACTTTGGTAGTGCAGGCTGCTGGCTTAAAGTGACAGGCTCATTCCCTTCCTTGGTAGCAGTTGATCAGAAGTCAGCAAACTATGCAAATCACTAAATGAGAGTTCTGCCACTCCAAACGTTGTTTCACAAAGCAGGTGAAACCAGAATAATAAACTTAGTGACAGAGAATGTGGGAACAGGGAAAATACCGTACATCTCATGGAACAGAACTGGTCCCTCAGTTTACAGACCAGTACACACATTTCACTTCTTATATGAAGGACAACGTAGATTAAATGCTTTTAGTCATAACAATAAATTTCACCAACAATACTGAAACGCAGCAGTTTAATCTCCAGCAGTACAGCTCTCCTGGAAATGAATGCATGGTGTCCTTGTGCTGTCTTATGTCAAATGATAACCAGCTTTTCCTGGGACATTATGCACGCTCATGGTAATACAGTCTGGTTACTGCATTAAATCATGTACCTGACCTGCTTTTTAAGTGTGTCTTTTTAACAGTATTACAGGTAGAACTGACCTCCCACCAACTCAGGCCTAGTCAGTATCCATGCAAATTTTGAATCATTAGTAACAGCTCATTTAAAAAAAGAAAAAAAAAGTTACTGTATCCACATAGCTGAGGTCAATGATCACATAATAACCTGAATAATATTAGCAAGCTATCCTGATGGCTACTTCTCTGGTTTGCCTGCATGGATGGAGCGCCAGACCAGGCCTGGCAATGGCCTTACTCCCTTGTGGTCCTGCATAGCTGTGAGCTGTAAGTTCTGCACACAACCTCAGATGCAACCAAGTCCATTTGAATGACATCCTGGAATTCTGTTGTAATTATTATGAAAGTTTCTCTTGGACTCTTGGATTTTAGTCTGCATTGCATTTTGCTTTCAATATCCTGTTTCTCCTGATTAGTTCTGCTGTTACTGTTTGACTTGGAATAGCAGGAGTATCAACTTAACCTCCTGCATACAGCAAAGCTTGATTCAAAGAAATCAGACTGCTTCCCTTCACTGGCTGCCCTTGGCTTTTGGGGCAAGGGGTCCTCAAACTAGAAATGCTGAAGTAAAACTTGTGCCTGACCTCATCTATCTATTAGCCCCTCAGGTAAGCCATAGGGCTGTTCTTTGGTTACTCCTTCCCTTAACCGAGATGCACGCAAGCAATCCGGGTTGAACAAGTGACTTCAGTTATCTAAGCACAAACATCTCTCAAACATAAGCAAACAGAAACACACTGGTACACTCCATGTTTCTGTATCTCACTATGCTACTCCATATTTACTTTTTGGAGAAAAGCATTCATAAATCCAATACTTGAAGTGTCTGAGTGTCCAACAGTAAGACCTTTACTCCATCAGCAATTAAGACACTATTGCCATGTATGCCCTCCTGTTAGATAACTCTAATAATCCCTCCCTCAGCAAATAACCGTGGCTTTGCATCTGCAGCTGCTGCAAGAGAGGAGACTTTGCTCTTCAATTCAGCCTGCTGTTCACCCCAGCAATACCCACCTTCAACAAAAAGCAGAGCCAGAAAATATTTTATTGTTTGTCATTTTAATGATACGACATCGATGCAACCTGGTAATGCATTCGGTAATACTGAAATAAACGAACAAGGAAATGCTATTCTAAAACCAGCTTTTGGAGTTCAAAATGCCTGAGATCATAAAGATTTGGAGGCTCTGATTGTAAATGAGGGCAGCTTAAGCACGCTGCTGCACGTGCCCACGCTGCTGCTGTGCTCCGGCCACGTCAGCGCTGGGAGGTTTTTGTCCCCTGGTGCTATGGAAGGCAACAGAAGAAACAGGGCGGCGATTGTGAAAATCCCACGGGCTTGGAAAACTTTAAAGCATTTGTATTAAGCATTGAAAAGCTCAGAAAAATGAGCCCATGCAAACAGAGGCCATACGTGGGTTTCCTGCTCTCTTGTGGCTCATGCAAGCTAAGGTGCCAGCCCCAGGAATTAACTCTTTACTAATGGGATCACAGCATGGTGCTCAAACACTCAGAGCTCCTTCCGCAGCAGTCAGGTCACCTCCAGTTTTGCCACTCACCAAAGTGAGGATAAAGGCCTGCATGTGGGACCCACCCTCCCTGAAACATCTTGCTTTGGCCATGAAAACGGCAAGGTACTGTTTCAGAGACCGTGTACACAGTTTAGTTTTGGTCCTGCACATAAGACCATGCAAAAAACTCCACAAAGGAGGTCAGAGGCAGAACGGCAAACACCGGAGCTACTTAAGTCACCTAGGTCTCATCTCACCTTCCTATTCACATGAGATCACATCCTATAATGACTTTCTTCAAAGGAATTAGCTCTTCCCAGCTGCCTGGGCTTTCATTCCCCGTGGGAGACTGGCTCTTCCACCACCTAAACTATCTCATTAGCAGTAATTCCTTAGATACAGTTTAAGCTGATGCATTATTAGCTTCATTCCATTATTCCCAAGACTCTACGAAGGAGCCATAACTAAATATTTCATTCTCCTTTTCAATATTTAAGCCTAGATTTGCATCTCGTAATCTATTCCAGCAGTCAGAATGTAAAGTACACATTTAGCTCGATATTTTTTGAATCAACGATTCCGGTCATTTTTGTTGATCTTTTCAAGCATATTCAGATAATGAGGTTCCAGAAACAGAGCTTAAAAAGGTACCGACACGGGGGCTCACCAGGGGAAGCACAGAAGGCAGCTTCTGTTTGGCTGTGTGATGTATTTGCAAGCAGGAGCCGAGCTGTGATCACACCACACTCATAAGCTCAAATTCATCTCCTCTAAGTTGAAAAACTTCAAAGGTTAACCACAGAGGAAAAAGGCACGGAAATAAAAGAGAACAACAAGGCACAAGCCACTGATGTTCAAAAACTATGTACTTTAATACAGGTGTGAAGTTTTGAAGAAACAACACCGGAGAGCACTGGCAGTCTTTACTGCTTGAACACAAAAGCTTCGGCTTGCTTCAGCACTGCTGACGTTTTCTATTGTGGAAAAGCCTTAAGAGAGTCCAACTAGTTTTTCTAGAATATCTTGACCTGTGGCATCCCAGTTCCCAGCCAACAATCATCCCTGGTGCTCACTTCTCTTTTTGGCACTAACTTCTCATCCTAGCAAAGGCCAAAGCCTCATCAGAGCCCACTCCTTCACACAGCCACACTTTATTTCCTCTTTGACACATCACTCGACCATTTGTTATTTATATTATTGAAGAGAGTTCTTCTGTTTCACGCTTGCAAAGTTCTCAGCACACTGTGAAGATAACTTTGGCATTAATTTCCCACACTCGTGGCCACTGCTTCTTCCATTCCTACCCGGCCAGGCCTGGACTCCATAGTATAGAATCACAGAATGGCTTGGGTTGGTAGGCACCCCAGGGATCATCAAGTTCCAACCCCCCTGCCACAGGCAGGGCCACCAACCTCCAGATCTGGTACTAGACCAAATATCTAATATTTACTTTCCTTAAGCAAGAAAACCCTGAAAATACAACCATACCCCATGCTACTACGTTGATCATAAGAATTCTGTCACCTCGTTCTTGCCACCGATAACCTAGACTTCTCTGTCAGCCCACTGTGCTCTGCTGTGGTTTCTACTTCATTTGCTTCAACAGCAAGTCCTCCAGCCTTTCCTCAGTTTTCCCATGGTTTGCTTGCAGCCTTCCAACACATCTTACTGTATCCCTTCCTCAGACATGACTCCTTTACATAACATCTGAAAAGGCTCACAATACACAGCACCTCTGTTCCCCAGCTCACATGGTTAGCTCAACGTTCCAAAACTACAGACCGCAGTAACAGTCCCAAACTACCATCGCTGAGGCCTCTACCACCTTTGATGGCATTCTTACATAATTACAGATGCTTGTGTCTTCTTCAGCAATTGCTAGATGGTGACACCTTCCCACCACCTTAACCTCAAGTAGGAAGCTGGCCACACCCACAGTGCATCATGATGTCACTGCCAACCATAAGCATCTGCTAAGTGCATCTTCCTTTGGGTCAGCTAAAGGGTAGCGATTAAGGACAGATGATGTGTACACTGTCATGCTGATGCTCATTTCCCTCCTTCACCCATTACAATTCAGAAAACTTGAGTGTAACCAAGTTGCAGAATAAAGCTCTTTCTACTGGCTGCATCTCTTGAAAAGATGAAATAGTAAATAGCAAATAAAAACATAGAATCATAGAATCACTAAGATTGGAAAAGACCCACAGGATCATCCAGTCCAACCACTCACCCATCACCAATGGTTCTTGCTCAACCATGTCCCTCAACACAACATCCAAACGTTCTTTGAACACCTCCAGGGTCGGTGACTCCACCACCTCTCTGGGCAGCCCATTCCAGTGCCTGACCACCCTTTCAGAGTAGTAGTGTTTCCTAACGTCCAGCCTGAACCTTCCCTGGCGCAGCTTGAAGCCATTCCCTCTAGTCCTATCTCTGTCACACGAGAGAAGAGGCCGACCCCCAGCTCACTACAACCTCCCTTCAGGTAGTTATAGAGAGCAATGAGGTCTCCCCTGAGCCTCCTCTTCCCTAGACTGAACAATCCCAGCTCCTTCAGCTGCTCCTCATAAGACCTGTGCTCCAGACCCCTCACCAGCTTTGTTGCCCATCTATTTGCATACCACACAAGACCAAGACCTGTTAGTTTGGAGGTCCAGGCCTCTTAGCATCAACTTTACAAGATCCAAGAACCAGATCCGAGCCTACATCTTTATGCACTGATCCAACACTAACACTGGAAATAGCATACTAATGATAATGTATATACACTTATACATACACACAAACATACAGAGCTTATTTTATGGGAGTAAAAGCGCATCTAATCCGACAGTTTTCCCAACGGAAAAATCTGCTAAAGGGTCATTAAATGGGTTCAAGGCTTTGGACGTGAAAAATGGCAAAGTGAAAAAGTCACATTCAGAACAGTTAGTTTATCTTTCCAAGTCAGCATCCAAGTAGATTTATATTGGATTCGGACTCTCCCCTTATAAAGAACGAGGTGAGACAGAGTACACCCTCCCTGGGCACACCACAGCCTCACCTATCCTCACAGGTCTTTCAACTTGTGTCCTTCCTCATAATCACTTCAGCTTGTCTCACTCCCCCTATGTTACACCGATAGCACTTATTTTGTCAAAACACTCCATCTTTTGCGTCTCAACTCAGACAAGCATAGAGAGCTAAGAAGTTTCATACGCCCCACCATCTCCTGTGTGGGTCACTTCTAAACATCAGGAATGGAAATGAAGGTTCCAGCTGGCTCATCGCTGTCCCCTTGTTTATTGCAGCTGCAACTAAAAACACTCCAGTCACAAGTTTCGTGTAAAACGAAGCAGCTTATTTTGTACCTCTGCCCTTTGCATTGCTAGATTAATTTGAGCTGTTGAAAACTCTGCCATGGATACTAAGGCATGGATTGTGCAAGGAGTTATTTTTAAAAGACAGCATAACGTTGGTCCTAAATTACCCAAGGTACTGAAAAAGATTTAAAACATGAAGAGCAATTGATAAGCACATAGGAAGAAGAACTTACTGCAGGGCAAATGCGTATTTTGATGCCAGCTGCATCTTCTGCAGGTAAAGACTGCGTATGACCCTCCCCTAGTATATCCAACTAATTACATTCTATAACCAAACGGAATACGTTGAATACAAATAGAAGAAACAGAAGTAAAAGGTTCAAAATCATAAAGACCTTGTGTTCCTCTATGACTTCCTGAACTAAAACCAAATAGAGTAGAGCTACGAGGATAGGAAATTGAGGAGGAATAATAATTAGAAGAAGCAACTGGATTCTTCCTGATGTTATTTTCGTTACTAAATATCAAAACGTTTTCTCTTAGCATATTCTAGGTGAGTTTATTTAATTGGGGGGTGGATAAAAAGAAGGTTTTCCTGAATACTAATTTGATCTTCGTTTTCACGCAAAGAGAAGCTGCTGTAAAATGGAATTAAGAAGAGATTATCCCCTCATTCTTCTTAGAAGACTCTGAATAGATGAATGAAAGCAACATATTTATTTGAACTGTGCAGATACACCACATAACGAGAGCTAGAATTGGGCTCGACTTAACAGGACCCCAAGGTCCCAGCCATTCAGCAGGCAGTGAGTAGCCACCAGCAGCCCAACGAAGGCAGCCCCGTACGCCGGCAGCAACGTGCCTTGAAGACTATCACATCTCTCTATACCCTCATCATTCTGTCCAGCTAATGGCCATTCTGAAAGGATCTTGACAAGAAACTGCGTTCTGAGAGGAAATGTACAGGATCCTCCAGTCAAGCCCTTCAAATTATAGTCAATAGTTTAACGTTTCTAATGACTGTTTTAGAAAATGAACATTTCGATTAGCAGTAACCAAAACTTGCAAGAGCAAAAATGCATCAACCACCTAAATTGAGCTCCATGCAAGCTTCTACTCTATGAAGAACATCTACTCTTCTGCCAGCTGACAGGTTTATAGCCATTTTACAAATATATGGACAAACATCATTGCAATTTTCTACTGAATTAGGGAAAGCAAAGAGTAAATAGAGAATTACTATGTAATCGAACCTTCAAGCTCATGCTCACAACTGATTTCAAAATAGTAACTGTAAAGTCATTAGATGTCACTTTTATTACATTATCCAGAGATACACCATACATATATGCTGGTATAGCCTCTGCACTATGGATTTGGGATGTTAACTTCTAGAAGAATAGTCAAGGGCTTTGACAATAGCACTGAAATGAACAAACTCCTTCCAGATCAAGCCAGTGAAAGAGAACAGCAAAACGAAGTCACAGCAGAAGGGAGAAAAAAAAAAATCAAAATCAAAACCAAAGTCTGTCATGTAAGCAATGGCACAGCATGCAGTCTGAAAACAAACCCCTCCCTGTCACACGATTCATTCCAAGACCCGTGTTCATGACTTATTACACCATTAGCAGTACTATTACACCACACAGTGTAACTGCTCCATAATGCAGGAGTTTCCCAATAACTATTCATTAACACTGTCTTCTCTAATTAAAAATGACTCATGAAGTAAGTTGCATTGTATGACTAAGCTCAGAACAAACCAAAGCACATTTACAGGCACACATGACATTAAATTTAACTCTCTACAGCATCACATTAAGAACTTTGGCAACAAGCGCTGCAGAATGAACACCCAACTGGGAAGGTCCTTTCAGCTTATAAAAAGGCCCTCTGTCTACAAAATAATGCAGCACTCACAGCAATGACCCATAAAGATAAGCATGGCTAAGAGAAGACACACACAAGGGAGACCAGTATAAGGAGAAATAAGAATACTGGCCCTTATGGTTTGCAATACTGCACTACTGCGGAAAGAAGAACACGGGGATCCTCAGCTTATAGCAGCACATGATCTAGCTGTAGGTGTCCCCATTCATTGCAAGGGAGTTGGACTAGATGACCTTTAGCTAGGTGACTTCCACTTGTGGTTTATCAGTTGTTTCCAACGCCTGCCACAACCACCCCCCTTTGCTGCCACACACTCTCTTCTCTTTTCTGCCTCTGAGCACATCACAGCTCCAGCACAAACCCCTCCATGCTTACCAATACTTTAAAGTCCTACTCTGCCCGTTTTTGGAGGCTCCCAAAGGAGGTGAAATGCATATAGAACCAAAGGACCACCAAGGCTGGAAAAGAACTCCAAGATCATTCAGTCCAAGTGTCCACATACCACCGGTGTTCCCCACTAAGCCATGTCCCTCAGTACCACACCTAAATGTTTCTGGAACACTCCCAGGGATGGTGATCCCACTGCTCCGTGTGCAGCCTGTGCCTCACCACTCTTTCAGACAAGGAATTCTTCCTGCTATCCAACCTGAACCTCCCCTGGTGCAACCTGAGGCCAGGGATAATGTTAAAGATTGATAAGCAGGACAGTGTTAAAGATTGATGAGAACCATGTTTAACAACGAGGGGTGCTGATGACAAGACCACACGCTGACCCGCACCTCAGCCTCTCGGCCCCATGGAACCGGTCCAGCTGCCTGACACAACGCTTCCCTCTTCCCGCCCAAGCTCCCTTCTCCCCTCTCAGGCGATGAGACCCCGCCGAGTGGAAGCCCGCGCCCGGCCGAGCCCCGCAGCAGTCCGGCCCGCCCAGGCGCTTCCCCTCGCGAAGTTGCAGCTGCCCGCCGAGAAGCGCCCCAAAGTTCCGCGCACCGCCCGCCCAGCCCACACCGCTACCGGCAGCGGTAGCGGCAGCCCCGCCGCGCCCGCCCGGCACTCACCGGCGGTTCATGGGCCGCACCCGCACGGCCACCTTCACCGAGGCCATGGCGCGGCGCGGCGCGGCCCGGCCTCGTCCCGCCGGGGCCGAGCGCAGAGCCCGGCCTAGGCCATGTCGCTATGGCGACCCGCCCCCGCGCCGCCCTGCCCCGGCCGCTATGGGGGCAGTGCAGGGACAAACAACGGCGCGAGGCGCTGCTCCGCCCGGCCCGGCCCCGGCTCCTGCCCCGCCCCCGGGTGGCTCTGCTCTGCCGGGTGGCGGCCCCGGGGCTGCGTGGCTGTTCGAGGTGGCTGTACGCAGCTACGGAGATAGGCGTCTGCCTCTGCTTATCCGCATAGACAGTGATGCCAGTGTGTTGTTGCTGCGGTGCAAACCTGTCCTCTGCGTTATCTATGGCTATCTGTGTTTAATCTAGATAGCTGTCTGCAATATCTCTATATACTGCATGTTCCAGTGTTGGCATCAGTGCCAGTATCTGTCGATATCCGTCTCTGTCACTCGTCCATGGCATCTAGAGGGAGATCTGTATCGATCAATAGTTCATAAAATCACAGAATGGTTTGGGTTGGAAGGGACCTTTAAGACCATCTAGTTCCAACCCCCTCCTGCTATATGTAGGGACACCTCCCTCTAGACCAGGTTGCTCACATACCCACCCAGCCTGGCATTGAGCACCATCAGGGAGGGGTCATCCATAATCTCACTGGGCAACTTGTTCCAGTGTCTCACCACCCTCACAGTAAAGAATTTCTTCCTGATATCTAGTCTAAATCTGCCCTCTTCCAGTTTAAAGCCATTTCCCCTCATACTGTTGCTACTTTCCCTTACGAAAAGTTCCTCCCCAGCTTTCCTGTGGGCCCCTTCAGGTACCGGAAGGTTGCTATAAGGTCTCCTCGAAGCCTTCTCTTCTCCAGGCTGAAGAGCCCCAGCTCTCTCAGCCTGTCCTTGTACAGGAGGTAGTCCAGCCCTTTGATCATCTTCATGGCCCTCCTCTGGACTTGCTCCAACAGCTCCATGTCCTTCTTGTGCTGGGGGCTCGAGAACTGGACGCAGTACTTCAGGTAGTGTCTCACAAGAGCAGAGCAGAGGGGTAGAATCTCCTCCCTCAGCCTGCTGGTCACACTTCTCTTGATGCGATCCAGAATATGGTTGGCCTTCTGGGCTGCAAGCACATTGCTGGCTCATGCTGAATCTTTCGTCAACCAACAACCCCCAAATCCTTCTCCTCAGGGCTATTCTCAAGCCATTCTCAGCCCAGCCTGTATCTGTGCTTGGGATTGCCCCAACCCAGTTGCAGGACTTTGCACTTGGCCTTGTTGAATTCCATGAGGTTGGCACAGGCCCACCTCTCAAACCTGTCCAGGTCTCTCTGGATGGCATCCCTTCCCTCCAGCATGTCAGCTAGAACCACACACCCACACCCATACACCTGTATACATTTCTAACTGTACTTTTCCCACTCCTGCTGCCTGCAGAGCTGACCAGGAGCAGCCCCCTGGTAGGCCGCCAGTTACTGTGCTGAGTTACCAAAACCCAGCATGGCTGCACATAGAACAGATTCTCCTGTGAAATAGAAATATATTCTGCTTCCTATAAGCACTTTCCATTACAGACGGAAGTTGGAGCAGCTGATGTGCATACATTGTGGCCAGCATAAAGAAGCAAGACCTCTCTAGGCTCTCAGGACCTCTCTGTCCCCCTTCACTACATCAGAAATGTATTTTTCCCACCAGGCTGAGGTATGAATGCTACCACCAGCCTACTGACAGCAGTGCCAGGTTTGGTTTTGTCAGCAGGACTCGTTACACCTTGCATGGGGGCTGTAATTGGCATCAAGAGGCTGGAAGCTACAGAGAAGCACTGAATTACATTTCAGTACAATTCAAATTATAGCCAGCAAAGTAGCAGAAAATGTGGGATAGATTAATCTACACTGTAAAACTAAACAAAACTCAGTTAAATATTGCTCTGGTTAGAGACGCTCAGCATCTGCATTACTTGCCTGGCTTTAACCACCATTCACATGGAGAACAGTTTTGCTCCTTGGACTCATTTCTGTCTGTGGCTTTCTCCCTTCTGATGGTATTGTCCCTTAGTACAGCAGCGAGTTAATTGTTGACTTGAAATTAGTATCCTGTCAGTGACACACTCTCACACAGATTATGTAATGCCTTTTGCAAAGTCATAAAGTTAGTTGTACGAGAGGGGACCCAGGAAGAAGCCTGCTTCTTTATGGACATGTCCTGTGATTAAGCTGTTTGGTGGATGTTTGAAGGAGACTGAAAGTTTAGGAGAGTCAGTCTATTCACAGTCTGATTCTTATAAAACTAGCCAGAATTAAATATTTTTGAGTCCTCCATGCATAAATCACAGTTTGTAGATACCAACAAAAAAAACAAATGTAAAGGCACACATAAATATCCACAGAAGTACATCAACCTCAGTTCCTTAAAAACCCACTGGAAAACACAGCTGTCAGTTTCTAAGTACTAAGTATTTTACATTCAGGAACAGGTGGCAAAGTCTGTAAACCAAAATTGGAACCACACTCAAAGAACATGTTCCCAAATATTTCTCTACTTCCTTTGCAAAAAGTCTTTAGAAGTAAATGCATCACTCAGATCCGGTCAGTGAAGCATTTTCAATCAATGCCTTTCCTTGCATTATAACAAAATCTCTTTGCTACCTTTCACTCTTGGTCTGGAGAACCTGTTCCACCTGTAGAAATTAGGCTTGGACACAGAGATGGGATCTTTGGTGTTCCTGTGAGCCTCCAGAGGAAACAAACCAGGCTTCACCTAACTCCTGACCATAGCCTTCTGCACTTTCTTCTTACTCTTGGACAGTTTATCAGACAGCCATCTCCAGGAGCCCCACTCAGCTGTGCACTCAGAGCCTGCATGTTTTACTTCACAGCAGAAAGCTCAGCACTCACTAGCTAACTTTCAGGTGTGCCTTCATACCCACTTGGCACAAAACACATGCCCACACATCTCTGCTTTGAACTCACTCTGATTCCAATCTAAGCAGAAACAAAAGCAAGCAGCACATGTCCTCTGCCAGATTTGCAGTGGGCATGGGGTTCCTTGCTGCTTTGTTTCTTCTGCAACTGTGCCCAAGCTGACATCACATTTGGGCACACGCATGTGTCCTGGCCAACTTCAACAGGCAGTGGCTGTCCCTCTGCTCACATGGAGGCTGCAAAAACTTCCTCAGGTTGTCCTGATGGAGCATCCAAGTGGAGCCCTCCGATAGCTGAAAAAGAAAGGATTTTGTTATATTAAAAATTAACCCAAGTGTTGCACGCATCCACACTAAACAAGTAGAATTATCCAATTTCCAGCAGGACTCAGCAGGCAATTTCAAGCAAATAAGTATCAAGCTGTCAGCTTGAAATTCTCCTTTGGAGCTGTGGGTTTTAATGAGCTATTCCCAGTGCTGGATTTTGGCATCTTCCCCCTTGCTCCTTCCAGTGGTTGCCCTTGAGTTTTCAGCGAAATGCTGGGAGCAGGCACATCAGTCGTTCAGCCTTCTGGCAGGGTGCTGCTGGTGGCTGAGCTCAGAGTGGTGCATTTGGGGCAGCCTGGGATGGTTGCCCGGAGCTGCAGCAGCTCAGGAGAGCAGAGGACAATGGCAGCACCTGGTGCCATTGGTGGCTGTGTCCAGGTGGAGTGCTGTCCTTGCCACCAACTGGGAACCAACTGTGCAGCTTTCACTCAGTGGGTCCACTCCTCTCAAGTCATCTTCATTTGCATCCAGCCCTCACGTTGACCTCTGTGTTTGCAATAAAGATAACAGAGCAAAACAGAACTCCCCTTGCACATAGCAAACCTCCATCAAGAACCTGCTCATGGCTCACTCAGCAGCTGGATGTAGGTGGCTAATGCCATCCTCCCTCCCGTGTTGTCCCTTCCTGAGAACCCCATGCCCATCATTGGTGTTGGGGGCTGCACAAAGATGCATTTGCACTGGGAGTTTGGGTTCCTGGAGCAGAGATTCCTTCCTTCAGCTTCCCACATTGAGCATCAAGAGCAAACCCTCTTCTGGACTGCACAAAAGAAGGAACAATTTGTAGATAACTTTTGAGTTTTGTCATCTGGGGGAATTAATCAAACCTGGATGAAGCACCCATTCAGACTGCTGGATACACAGCGCCATCATCAAGTGTAGTTAGACTCAGCCAGAGCTGAATCAGAACTGCTCCGGCCGAAGCTCAGAGATGAACCAAGAAGCCACAGGTCTGCCTCCCTGCTCCTTCGATCTACTGCTAATTGCTTCATTAGTGCTTCTGTGAATTGATTTTCCTGTTGCTGCATTTTCCACCTACCTTTCGTTTCAAAGCATTTGAAACATACTTCACTTGGGAATAATCAAATAAGGTACACAAATACAGAGAAACAAATGCACTGCTTATATCCAGATATACTTGATAGGAGACCACTTCTGCCTGTGCCATACAATCATCACCTCAAGTCGTAACCATGAAAACAAAAGCACTTAACTTCTGTTTTATAACACAAAGGAGAGATGTTCTCGCACAACAGGAAAAGTCTGTCCTACACAGAAACTTTTCTCATTACGAAGAGCACTCATGAGTTTCACAGGGTACACTGCAGCATTTCAAATGTACTGTCGGCTTCTCCGAAATGAGGTTGGTTTTGTCCCCTCTTGTTTCACTTTCAGTTAAGGAGCCTGACAAGAAAAAGTATGGTACATAGAAGCAGAAATGAAGAATAAGTGGTTGTAGTTGACATTTAATTTCTGCACAGTTGGAAAGAGAAATGAGACTGTCTATTGTTCGATCCATTATTTTTCCCAGCCATCCAAGAACACAGCAATTTGTTGTTTCTTTATTAAGTATAATAGGGAGATGTTCTGATAATTTTTCCTTAACAAGTTCTTATTATTTACAGCTCATGTACGGTGGCAGCCTCTGAGCTCTCTCCTTTGCTGCGTTTTCTGTTATATCACTCAATTAACACAGAGACAATCTGTTATGTCAAAAAGGTAACATGACAGTGCTTGATAAGCAGGCAAGCCGCAGAAAGCTCTAATAACTTCTAATGAATTATCACAATGCTGTATTCTGAGATGTTCTCTCGCTGGCACTCCGGGATTTACACGGTGCATTAACACACAAACTGTCTCTGGCTGGTGCTGCTGAGATTAGGAAGTGTCACTGCTTGGTGTCAGAAACAGCTGCACACCTCACGGCTTTCCTTATGGAGACTGCAAAAACAACAACTGTGAAATAGCATTTCTAAATAGGAGAAATTCTTCCATTTGTCTCCATTTTACCTCGTCAGCAAGAGAGAGAAGCTGCAAGGGGCACCGTGCTCTGGTTGCTGCTCGGTGTCCAGGTTTAGGGCAAGAGAGGGTCCATCGTGTCCCAGCCCTGGGGAGCAACAGGCTGCAGATGTGTGGGAGAAACTAAACAGCATGAGAAGCTCTCCTGGAAGCCAGAGAAGGGTTGGCTGATGTCATACAGAAAGTAATAATTAAGCTTTCATTCTGTATTTCTGATGCTATTTCTGTTCCTTCCCATGGCAGAAGCTCTCCTTCCCTCTTCCTACAACAGCTTTGGATGCGAATTAGTGAGCAACTTCTACTGTGGGTTGAGGAGAACCTATGATGAATGGCACTTGAGTCTGCATGCAAAGTATAGCTGCATGAATCTCACTCTCCATTGGCTCCCTCATCTTTATCAGTGGAAATCAAAGTTACTATTATTATAGCCAAACAACAACAGCAACAACAGAACCTAGGAAAATATAAATGGATATGAAGCCTGAAGTAAAACTCTAAAAATCATTGAGCAATCTTGTATTGACTTCAGTACAATTTTACTCAATATCTACAGGGGCAGACAGACAAATGTATTCTTGGAATAATGTTCCCTAAGAAAACACTTTGAGGATTTGGATAAGCCAACTTTGCTGAGAATCAGATTGCTCTGGTTAGTATAGAGCATATTTATTTCCTAATATGCTATCCTATGTGAAGTTTTGTTGTATTTAGTGTTAAGATTAGGATCAGAGGAAAAATAGACTGAGTCCGGGTCAGCCTTCAGAAGAAGATAAGGCCTTATCTGCAACCCCCAGGGAGAGAGCCGGAGCAGGTCCGAACTGCTGAATATGCTAATATTCATAAGAAAACTATTTCAGGAGGTACTTCAAAGACAACACATACATCTTCAAAGGATCTACAGATTCCGCTCAATTGGAATGAAATATTTAGGCACTCTGGAAAAGCCATTTTCCTGATACTTGCTCATGAAAAATAAACATAACCGGCTTTCTAATAAGGCTCGGAGCAAGCATTAGCAAGCCAAGTCTGCTGCCCAGTGGGAGAGCGGGAGAGTCACGCTGAGAATTTCAAGGGGCAAAAGAGAAGGCAAAAACATAAATAGCAAACAGAGGCAGGCGTGTGATGACAGATTGCTACCTGGGGCCGGGAAGGGCAGGCGGTCTCTTTCTGAAGAAAGGAACACATGGGAAGCGCCGGTGCGAGAAGAGCCACAGCCTGATGAATACAAGCTGTGTTCCTGTGCAGGGTGGCCAGGGGGGATTCAGCCCAGTGAAGGCACATTACAAGCAGCCCATTGCTTGCATCCAGACCTGCAGTTCATGCCAGACCCCTGGAGATGTATAGAACTGACTCTGCTTTTTTTTCCCTATAAGATAAAATAAACTTAATCATGCCATCGGCTTCAAAGGCCGGATTTGCCTGACTAAGAAGGAAGGACTGCAGGACGTGGCCTCTTTTGAAGGGCAGCCAGATAGGTGGAGTTTGGTGCGCTCTCCAGAATCCCTGTCCGAGTCGCTTCAGCTGCAGACAGACTCCCACAAAGTGCAGGCCTTCAGGAAGCTCTGGAGTGTGTCCAGTGAAGGGCAGCGGAGCTGTGAGGGGTCTGGAGCACAAGTGTGATGGGGAGCGGCTGAGGGAACCGGGGCTGTTCAGTCTGGAGAAAAGGAGGCTCAGGGGAGACCTCATGGCTCTCTGCAACGACCTGAAAGGAGGCTGTGTGAGGTGGGGTCGGCCTCTGCTCCCAGGGAACACCATAAGACAAGAGGGGATGGCCTCACGTTGTGCCAGGGGAGGTTCAGGTTGGCTGTTAGGAACAATTCCTTCTCCCAGAGAGCGGTGAGGCAGTGGCACAGCTGCCCAAGGAGTGGTGGGGTCACCGTCCCTGGGGGTGTTCCAGAGCTGTGGGGATGTGGCTCTGAGGGACGTGGTCAGTGGGCATGGTGGGGCTGGGTTGGGCTTGGGACTACATAATCTTAGAGGTCTTTTCCAACCTTAATGATTCTATGATGTGCCAAGGTGCCAAGCCTGCTATAGCCCTTAGGGATGACTGTCAATGACTCCTCCTCATTCAGCCATGCAAAAGGGATTTCATACACTGTCCATGAGCAGCAATGGAGATCTGCAGACATGTTCATGGAACAGCTCTCCCAGAAAGAACAGATTTGGAGAATGGTGTATATTTAAAAACAACAACAAAAAAAGTGCTTGGAAGAGAATGTAGCAAGAAGCTTAACACCAGAACACCAGAAAGATTTTTTCCTTCCAGGTTGCCAGTGTTACCTGGTCCTAGTTCCCTTTAGAAATAGCCCTTACTAAGAAGGAACTGCTTAGTTATTAAGCAATTCTTCAACTTGCACATGAATTATTTTTTAATAATATCTGCAAAGGACATTAGGCAATGCCTGCCATAATCTGCACTCAGATCAAGTCAAATGAAGTATTCTAATGAAACTGCAGGTTTTAATTTTTACTTCATTGTGTTTCTTCAATGTGATAAAATTAGATTAGGATCACACAAAGCAGAACACGAAAAACAGGCTTTGTGTGTCAGTAATTGCATACAGACGATGTCTTAAACATGAATGAGAAGCACGCGCATCCAGAGCAAATGCATAATCTATTCTCCCTCTAGTGGCCAATGTTTCCCTTCTTAGGGAAAAAAAAAAAAGAAAAAAAGCAAAGAATGGCTAAAACTGCTCTTTGCGTGCTGATCCTGCTCCTCTGCTTAGTGCCTCACTGACTGATGTACCACTGCTGGCCAGAGCCAGCGCACTGAGATCTCACATTCTCATGCATGAGCTCGACCGTTTTAAAATCACAGCCAAAATGATTTTGTTGGAGAGAGGCCAGCTGCCTTTCAACTCCCTGAACTATGGATCCAGTAAGGAAGCTCTGAAAACATTTCTGCTCTGCCATATAATGATTACATTAAAGAGTCACCACTCTTCACTAGAGTTCCAAACAGAAGAAAAACTTGAGGTACAAACTGATTTTCTCTAAGTATTTCAATTGCTTTGGTTTCCTATGTTTGATATGAGGGATAAGCAGTGCTACCATTATTTAAAGTAATATTACTTTCTTGAGTGGCAAAAGTTGTGTATAAAAGACTACTAGAGTATTTTGGTAATACTCGCCTGTACTAAAAACCACTGTGACAGCATTTGTGTTGGCTACGAGAAGTATCATTGCTGCTACAATGATGAAGGCATATTTAGAAAATTTACATGGGATGTTGCTGTACACATACTTTCAGATGATAAGCATTGCCGTAGAGAAATTATGTTTCTCCTGCCCGCCTTGGGATCAATATGGTAATATTATTATGGGCAATAACAATTTATGCTGCCACATAAGACGTCCGGAGCACCCACTCAGACAAGACAGAAAGCCCATTGCTGTAGCGGTGTTGCAGCATAGCTCTTTCTGTGCAAGGAATTCACGGCCCAAGTAGGGAAGGTTGGTGAAGATGAGTGGAAAGGAGGCACCACAGTAAGAGCAGAGGCCAACAAGCACATGAGAACAGAGGTTTCACAAACATGCTTGCAGCTTAACACCCAGGTCACATGGTATGATCACAAGGGCAAAAACAAGTGCTTGGCATGGTGGAAAGCCAAGGAGCATCCCCCTGCTGCCCCCATCTCATCCTTCCCCTGGCTGAAAAGGAGCAAAAGGCTGACAGCATCACAGCACGTATGCATCTGGCTCACGTACCTGCCCAGTCTGGCGTACTACAGAGAAACGTGCCCTGCCTCTGAACAAAAAGCTGCCTGCTCGTGTATGAAATTGATTCCAGTAAGCCAGTAAAGTACTGAAATTTAAGTCAGAGCAATTTTAAGGTGTATTTACCATTTAAAGGCTGAAATGAAACACCTTGTAGCAACGTGTAGTTGGAAGACACGTTGCTAATCCCACATGGAAAATCCGCAGTAATCAGGATGCTCCTGCATGCTGGTAGCCAAGGAGAGGCAGGCTGCTCCATTCCAGATCCAAACACCCCTCTGTGGCTATGCTGCACTCCCGGAACCCATAGCAAAGCAGGGCGATGTAATTGAAGGGCGAGGTTCAAAGTGAGCACTGGGAATGGAGAGAGAAACATGAGGAAAAGGGTGGCTGGGCAACTCTGCAGCAGGCAGTCTGTGCTTGGCCTGTCATACCATGGAATGCAGCACAGCAAGTGGCCTTCTACAAACCAAGGTAGATGCACTCCTCCTGGTGCAGGACCTTCTAACAAGTTTTAATATGGCTGATAGAGCCAATTAAAGAAAGGAGGGATTTGAACCTGAAGTCAGGATCCTTAGGAGCATAGCAGATTTCAGGGAAGCACTGGACAGTGACAGCTCTTGCAAGCTAAAGAAGGATCACAATATTCAGACATTGTGCTTCTAATGTAGCCCTAAATTACCTGTTGGTTATCAGATGTCCCTTAGACTAATGGTAGTTGGTTTGGTTGCTCCATTATAGACATCCTCCACTCACCACAAAGTCAGTGCAAAGTTGGAGTTGCCTCCCTGAGGAAAGCCATCCTCCCCATAGCATGAAATGGAGAGGCACAGCAAGAAAGTGTTTGCCCTGAGAGAGAAGCAGGAGCTACATCCATAACACGTTCCACAGTGCCATAGGTTTTCCAGGGAATCCTCTCACTTCTCACTTTCCTCCTGAATCTGTTTAGATTATACCTCTAACACAAGGGCAAACACAACGCTTTGGGTCAGTTCAGTTCTCCTCTAGCAGCTCCCATCTGACAGGCAAGCTCTGCCTCTTTCATCTCCCTGTTTTCATGCCTTGTTGGCTGGAAAGGCCAAAACACCAGGCACATTTGCTGAGGCTCCTTCCCTTGAAGCCAGGCAGTACCTCTCACAAGATTATTTTTGCTTCTCTCAAGAGATACATTTACCAGAGGTTAGCTCACTTTTTTCTGTGGAGGTGATTGCTATCAGCTCCGGATGAGCTTCCCAAGATTGCTATAAGGAAATGTCATCTCACTGTATCTAATTTCCAAAGAGCTGGTACAAATAGCCTCTCTGTATGCTACCCCAGAGCTCCCTTTCACTGCAGCATTCACGAGTTCTTTGTCAGGGAAGCCTTAGTATTTATTTGAACATTGCTGAAAAGCTGCTGTTTGAATAATTAAGACCAAGACGTAGTCAAAATGACTGTGACTGAAGGCATACAAATGGCAGTCCAGCTGTCAAGAGAAGAGGCAACTTCCCAGGGCAATGGGCACTGCTCACAGCATGGGGACTCGCAGATCCCACTGGCGCCCACATCTTCAGTCTGAACATCGCTTCAGCCTAACCGTGCTTTCCACTGAGTCTTTGTAAGAGACATATGGAGTCATTTTAGAAGAGCCATTCACAAAACTGCTTTTCTTGAAGATTAAAGAACAGAAAGACTGAGAGCAGGCTTTGGACTTTCATTATAATCAGCCCTCTGAACTGGCTCGAAGTCTCCTGTAGGAGATTCCAGCGGAGCTCAAGGACACTGACATTTTTCTCTCTGTTTCACAGGGCTTTTCCCCACCTTGAAAATCCTGGCCTAATGAAGAAAGATCAGAGTGAAAAATAGCTGTTGCTTGAAAAAATATATATATTTCTGACTTCTCTGAAGTCTTCACTAATAGTTCAATATATTCCTGTTACACATTCAAACAAATGACTCCGAATGAGGGGCAAAGGCCAAGAACTGTGCTCACAAAACTCTGCTAGATTTCATTACTCTTACTGGGAAGTGATGTTAATCCCTTTGAAAGTCAGCAGGACAACACAAAGTGCCCTGTACGGGACAAACCATCAACAAAACTTACCATTTTATGAATGCACAGACATGAACCTAATGTCTTCCCCGCTGTGCAAGCAGTAGGAAATACAGCACACGAGTAAAACAAAAAGCCTCCAAACGCAGGCAGAGTTGCACCTAAGCACCACATCCCCATCCCTGTGACTCTTTCATTAATTCTGCTTACAGGAAAGTCTATCTAGAAAAGCCCTGTCTTAATTTACCAGGCTCCTCCTTTGCCTTTTGTTGTAAAAACATGAGCACCGTATTAATTATATAACGTCAGAGGGCCGCCAGTCCTTGTCACCTCAGTTAGGCTCTCCATGTTGATGAAGTGAACAGCACGGATACTTTATGCACAAGCATGGCATCCCATACAACCGCACTTGAAGGAAGGGAGGACATTTTCCAGAGCTGCAGCGCCATGCTGTTGTTGGCTGGAGGCTTTTTAAAGTTCTACATTTCTACAGAACAGTTAGCAGAATGACCTCCCGAAATTCCTGCCGTGTTGTGCAGGCATTCATGTTTGCAAATGATAGAGATCTCGTGTCTGCAGAAGGTGGGATTAATGCAGCAGCCCATATCCCTATCATCGGGCTGGCATTGCTGTACTTTCATTACGGTCTCCTGGCAACAAAGCACCCAGGCACTTTCATGAATGCTAACAATTCTCATTCATACAGCCTCTAGACATTTCCTGAGAGCTTTGCAGAAATGAATGAGCCTATCAGTGTTATCAGCTCCCGGAATATCAGACTCAAACACAAATCATGTGGGCTTTTTTTCCTGCATAGGGAAAGCATTATTAATGTGATTTTATTGAAAAATCACTTCTGTTTCTTTCTGGACATAGATTTTTTTGAATCATACCATATTTTTACACACAAAAATATAACAATACCATTTCTGCAGCTGTTGTGTAGAATAAGCCTGATTTTATCAGCAGGCTTGACTCTATCCGTAGGGTACTTTGATGCTTGGGCTCTTTTCCTCCAGTTTACAGAACAAATGTGTGGTAATGGAAGAAATTTAGTACAGGGGATAAAAAAACCCTTCATTTTAGAAAGGAAAATAATACATATTTCCATTTTTGAGCAGAAAGTTCATTTCATTAATATAAAGACTAAAGAAAAAGAACCAAGCCATTACTTTCACCTGCCTGAATGATGCTACTCTTGAGCCTTTCCAGCATGAAACTAAAGCAGAAAAGCAGATAGAGGTACTTCTTGCATTTCATACTGTTGGGAATGCACAATGAGAGATGATTGTGGAGATGTGGTAGTGAGGGACATGGTCAGGAGGCATTGTGGGGATGGGCTGGGGTTGGACTGGATGATCTTAGTAGTCTTTCCAACCTTAATGAGTCAACGATTCTCTAATTCTATGCAAAAGAAGGGAAAAGACCACTACTCTCTGTTCTTGTTTATGGAGAACTTCTGCCAGCATTTTGATCATTTTGGTTAAATCAGATTATGCAGAGTATCTGCAGTCTTCTGCCCCAGGAGGACAGCTTTGTCCCCTCTCCTTACAGCCTTCCTCCCCAGCCCTGGTGAAGCTATAGTTAACACTGCAGTGCTCATTTAGCAAATGAACACACTCCTAAGCAATGTGCCTTCCCCAAGGGCTTGCTCATGCCTAAATGCTGCCCATTTTAGAGCACGCAGATACAAAGAACATGCATTGCATGGTCTCATTATCAAGAAAAAAAAAACCACTTTATTGAGAAAGAAGAGATACAGAGTTCTGTATTGATGCTGCCAATACTGTTAATACTTTAAAGTCCTAAGGCAACATTTGTTTATCTTGGAGAAGAATCTGAGCGTGCCCTTGATCAGATGATTTTCTGTGCTTTTCCCTCTGGCAGCTGGCTCTTGTTTAAAGCCAAGGTAAAGAAATCCTTGGGATCATTAACGGTGTTCTATGGCCCTCTGCACAGGGAGTTTTTCCCCCAACGATTGTTTTCTCAGATAAAACTGTCCAGGTAGTGAGGAAGCCTGTGAGTAATGTGTTTCAATCACACTTAGCAGATATAAAGGGTTAGCGGCCCCTTACGTAATATATGGCTCTGACTGTGTTAGCCTAAAATGAGTTTAAGATGGATTCCCTGCAGAAACGGTTCATGGCATATAATCTGGCTGCCTGGCGGTATTTCTTCGGGTGACAGCATCCTTAGCTGACTTCTCAAAGGCAGTGGCTGCGGAGCAGGTTTGGTGAGGACATTTCCTGCATATAAGCGGGTGTCTCATAGTAAAAGAAAATTTTTCAAAGGACTCCCCAAAGAACGGGAAGCCAAGCCCTGACATGTGAGCCATGAGACACTCCGCTGCTGCTGTGCCTCTGTACACAGGGGCAAGAGGTGACCCCATTATGGCCACCATGGACTGGTGGAAGTCGCACAGGGCACAGAGATGTGAGCACTGTGCACGTCGGAGCAATCTTCATCCTCTCCTTGTTGATTGACCCACTCCAGCTCAAGGATACACCACTCCCTCCCTTGGGTACGGATTTCTCCATTGAGAGACCACTTGAAACTGAGAGCTCAAAGTCTGATGAAGTCTGAAAGGGCATTGACAGTCCCAAGCCTTGCTTGCTGCTTAGCTATAAAGAGCAGGCAAGGACGCAGCATGATAAAGTCCAGGCACAACTGATTACTCTCTCAGATGTGGTCTGGACACCAGTTCTGTCTCACAGCCCCTGTTTCCAAACGCTTAGAGGCAGATCTGCCAGAGCTGAGAAGCTCCGTCCCTCATGGGGCTGTTTGCAACCAGCATCTGGTGCTTGGATGGACAGCGGGTCAGAGGGAAACTGCCCCGGGAGCCCACGTCTGGTATGGGAGGGTGGGAGCAGAGGTGGATTTGTGCTTTACTTCATAATAATAACAGTACACAGGACAGATTATTGCATTTTCTGTGAAAGAGAGGAAATTGCAGTTTCTGCAGACCAGGTTTGGATTTGTCCTCACTTGTGAATGATTAATGCTGATTTCCAACGCAGTGTTAGGGATGACAAAGTATTCGGTTACTGATGGACTAGTTAAAATGCAGACCAAAAGGAAACCAAAATATTTCACAACTGGCAAATAGAAGAAGACTGTACCTACTCTACATTTTCAGCCAAGAGATTTTATACTGTGAGGACAAAGGTAGCATTATATTTCTAACACTTGATACCAGGTTTGGGAGAGTGGAGCACAGAAAAAGGCACTATTTTAAGGCAATGCCACCACTAGGTGCCCCTTCACTGAGGAGGTCAAATGAATAGCTCAATTCCAGCTTCTGAGATGCCCGCGCTGGCCTGGGCTCTGCAGGGCCTGCAGTGTCCATAGCAGCAAAAAGCCTGCTCACAAATGTAGTGATGGAAACATGTGAAAAAGTAACAATAGCAGCCCTAAATGTGGTTGGAAGGGCAGAAGGAACACGGCTGCGCTGCTGAAGTGGAACAAAGTGAAAAGCTGCAGCCAATGAGGAAGGAAATGGCCAGGAGGAGGTGCCAGCCTGTTCAAATGAGGCTCAGCAAGCGGCTCCATTACCTCTGTTCTTGCCTGCTTTATGGATGCAGTTCTCCAGCATTCTTGAATTGAGCATGGGGAGAAAAAGGAGAGAATAGTGTTCTCCAGGCATCCAAAATCACCACTGCTTTTGCAGAAGTCCTCTTTCTGTGCTTTCGTCACCTTGCTGCTATTAATTACTACAGAAGCTAGCTGGATTACTGTCAGAACCTAAACATCTCCGTGTGGGAAGTCACTCCTTTGGTGGCAACACAGTCCACAATTCCACATTTATCTGAAAGGCTGCTAGCCTCAAAGTAACGGGGCTGCACCAGTTGAATGGGATTCTGCAATATACACAGTCACCTCGGAAGCAATTCAGGAGGCAGAAGGAGGACTGCTGAGGGAACTCCTTAGTTCCTGTGTCTTGCAAGAAAAGAAGATACTTTTCAATAGAACTTTTCAGCCTTTGAAAATGTTGATCAATTTTATGAAGAACAAAAACCTTGCACGAGAAGTCTAATACAGATTATAAAATATTCTGAAGTAAAACATTTCCTGTCGCTACTACTTTTCTCTTGAAAGATTATAACAGCTATGTGTGGAATAATTGCTTCTCAGTCCAAAAACCAGGAAACTTTAATTGATGTAGGATGCTGGCTGCTGAATATTGTATGGCCTTACTTTGTAACCAGAAATGCAGTGGAGAGGATTGTCTTAATCTGCCTGCATGCTTATTTTTAAGCCAGCAGACTCACACATCCATATATATATCCAAGCACCTGTTCTCATTTCACTCTTTGTAGGTGAAAAAATTTATTCCTTCTCAGAGCTAAGATCTCATCTCATGGAGCTGAGATTTATTTTTACATTACTGAAGGCAAGGCAGCGTAAATCATAGCTGCAATGGAGTATTTTAGGAAGCTAACACTCACAGAGCTGCTCCAGGGTGGAATTCTGATGGAAAGAAGATTGAAATCCCATTTGACGCTGCTCTTGACCTACAATGTTTTTATTTTTTCTTTAAAGAGGATGGGGCAGACAAGAATCCTAACACTTGAAAGGGGCTATACCACACTAGGACTACATGAGAAATAGGTGCTGAGAGGCTGTCTGCATTCCAGCACGGCTGCAAACAAGGCAGCACATCACAAGCAGTCTTTTCCACAGCCAGCCAAGCTGTAGGAACACAAAAACAATTTACAGCCAGCTTGAGTCCACCAGATATGGTGAATTTACAGCCTACTCGAGTACCAGAGATGGTATGATTTACCACCAGCTCCCCAGCGTCTGCTGGGAGCGAGAACTAAACAATTTAGGTTGATAAACGTTTGAAAGAATGAGACCATCAAAATAACCCTCAAGCTTTCTTGGTATCCATACTGAGAACAGGCAGAGCTTCAGCACAGGCCCAGGCAGACCTTGTTAGGGAGGCTTACTGCTGCTTGTCCCAACTGCAGTAATCATTAAGAACGAGACTTTTAACCACAAGCTTATTTATGGCTTCCTGGCTTGAAGTTGGCATGGGCCTTAGCAATTTCAAGGCTGAGTTGGCTTGAGAAAGAAGCTCTGGAAATCTGAGAGCTTCTTTATGGGATCTTACGGCCCACGGAGCCCCACATTGATGCTGAGGGCAAGCTGCCATTAAGTGCCATGGAAACCCTCCCTGCTCAGGTGGGATTGGTGTGACAAACTCTTGGCTTTCAAGGTCCTGCTGAAAGAACTTATCTCAGTTTCCTTGTAAACCTGTTCCTTCAGGTGGGAATTTCCCTTTCTGCTCAGTGCAGGCTGTGCTCTCCTTCCCCATCTCTGGGAGCTTCTTCAGCTTCAGAGAGGTGCCACCAGCTGCTTAGCTGTGCCCATCCCCTGCCATAGATTTCAGCCCAACAGCACTGCTTAAAGCAGAGTGAAGTTCTCATTCACTCATTCACTGCATAGATCAGACAATGATCTCAGCAACCATCTGCATATAAAGCTTTGGGCTCCACCATCAGCAGTCCCTCAGGTATTTGTAGTCTGCATCACTGCCTTCACCACATCCCTCCCAGCTGTTTGTGCTCAAGAACAGCACAGATATGGCACTGCTGGGTTTTTTCTTTTTGTGTGGGAGGTGTGTTTAAACCCAGCCTGTTGTCTTTGGTCCCTATTTGAGATCTGGCTGGGTACTTTGTAGATCCAGACTTGCAGGCTTGATATTAGACCTGTGTTTTTGTCTGGTGATCAGCACGTAGCGGCCAACCCCGGCTACCGTCACTGGATCTGCTCTTTTTGTTCAGGTACACTGGGACTGTGCCCACGTGGCCACTCTGCTGCAGGTAAAGCTTTTCTAGTTTGTACTGACACGGGTGAAGACCTTCGCAACAGAGAACTGTCTGTGAGATTAAGGAGAGAAAAAGAAAGGCAAGAACAAGGCAAGTTCATATGACTAAGCAGTTCAGACTTGATTTCATTACTCTATGATGTTTCATATGTATTAGGATTCAAAAGTATTTAATTCAAAATGCCCAAAGTAATGTAAGTCACTTCACTTACACTATACCAGCATGTCAATTCCAGTAAAACCAAAAAAATGAACCCAAACTGAAAGGAATTCACGCCTTCTTGAAGAATAATAAATCAAACCAGCGTGCTGCTGTTTTTCCCAGCAAAAAGTTAGTGAGGACAGATGGTACCACCACCAATCAATACTAATAAAGGGGAAACCCAAGCACCCTGAACTAATTTGGAACCATCTGTACAAAATTAAAAGCACAACCCACATTTCATCTTTTTCAGTATATTAGCACACTCAAACAAATTGGGAATTACCGTAATGCTAAATCTAATAAACATGAGGAATTCTCTGTTCTGTTGGGGTGGTGTTTAGCATACCTGCAACTTCTGATGATCTTTTGCCTGGGGGAATTGATGTAGCAGCGTAACATAAAAGATGCAAAGCCCTATACTCGTCAGATGGAGCAACTGACAGGAGAAGGGGAAAAGCTCTCTGATAAAGGAAAGGACAACTCAGGAAAAGAATATGACCATAGAGGAAACAGAGCTAAGGGTTTCATTATGTTCTTAGGGGTACAGGCCCTGCCTTTCTGGTTTTCTTATTTTGGAGAGGGTGGGGGAAATGGGAGGGGTGTGTTGCTGGTGTCCGGCAGCCCCAGAGTTAATTGAAACATTTAGGTATGAATACAGCAGTTAGAGTTACTGTCATCTGTTCTGCACTAAAATTGAAGAAACCAAGCTGAGATGGGAAACATTCATTGGTGAATTCTCATGGGCTCTGTTGAAGGACTTAACTGCGTGACCTATTGTTGTCCACCTCGAAGTTCTATTGATTTTTATTCTTTTCAGCACGGTTGATAAAACACAGAGACAAAATGTACTCCTTTCACAGCTTATGCTGGATACAACTAATTAACAATGAATAGCAAGTATCTAAAATTTAGTTCTGGTTCATTTAACCTTGGTAATCAGTTGTTGTTTTTAAAGCAATGCAACTGTTTCATGTTGTCATAAACCAGAAGGATGCCAAAAGAATTTGTGCTGCAGTTTTCTTTTGTTGGTTTGCTTCTTTTTCTCCTGTGTGCTTGGTAAGGTGAAAGTCTGATTTGGTCAAGAGAAGAATCAAATAGTATATTATAACCATGCCAGAGCAATTTTCCTCTCCAAATAATTGGTTGTGATGGTGTGCTCTTCTCTCAGTTGGTGAAGCTTCCATGACTGACTTGCAGACTAACTGAAAGGTCAATCAGGTAGTGTATTTAATCATTAAAAGCATAAACTGCCAACAATAAATGTCAGAGGACTGTGTGGTTTTGTTTGATTTAGAGCAAACAGTAATACATTCAACCATCTGTTTAGGGATTATGAAACACCTCACGCAGTACATTTGTTTTTTTTTCTTTTTCAGTCAGTATGGTGTTTTTGTTTGCTTCTTTTCCTACCACTGGGTGTTTTATTGTCCTCCAGACAGGGTCACACAGGTCTTCTTCCTGAGTGGTTACAGTTAATTCAGAACTCTGATATGTGTACTTCAAGTGATTCTCTTCCGAGTGCCTTGCCACATACTCATCAATACTAAATTTCTTCTGCCACCACATTGTCCGTTCACTTTGCTTTGTTAGTTGACAGACTGTGTAGCCTAAGCCTTTGAACAACAGTCTGTAAATCACTGCAGCCTCCTCAGCTCCTTGTGGCAATTTGCACTTGTGGATGGCAGACAGGATAACTGACCAGCAACCACGGATTTATAGGACACAATACTTTCTGTTTTGCACCTTCAAATTGAATATAGATCTGTAAGTTGCTCAACCTTCAAAAAGCCTTTTCTGACTAAAATGTGAGGTTTCACGCACGTTAACTTTGCAGCTGCTCATACCACTAACATGTACTTGCTAGGGAATTCTGTATTTCCTGTCATTTTGTCCATTGTCTCTGTGCATTTCCCAGTGTTTACTGATGTGCTGTATTATCATGCTTGACACAGCAGAACAGATCAGTCAAAGAGTGGAACCAAACTACAGAAGACAAATCCACCCACATCACACACCTGCTTCTTACTAGCATACAATTCCTCCCTGCACTGTTGAGATTAAAACATTTCTATACAGATAGATCTGGGTGAATTTAACAATTCTACAATCTTAATATTGCAGGATAATTACTGTGAAAAGTCTGAAGCATTATTATGTGGATGAGGACCCAATCAAAGCTATGAAGATTGCATGATGCTATGAACTAGGACCAAAACTTCCACTATATGCTGCTCTAGATTATTGTCTTACTTTAATGGAGAGACCTGCTTTTAGAAGAATAAAAATGAATCTTATCATATGTTTCATAACAAGTAACAGCAATAATAAAGCAATGCCAGGTATCCTTGACCTTGAGCAAAGGGCTGGAATAGAGCAGTGGCTACAAAGTGCTGTTAAAAAACTCTGTCTTCTGTGCTTTGCTTCTCCAACACTGCTTAGAGTCTCTGGAAATCAGCTACCTGTTAGTTGCAAGGGAACCTGCTTTGGCAGGGGGGGGTTGTACTCGATGATCTTTGGAGGTCCCTTCCAACCCCTATGATTCTGTGATTCTGTGATTCTGCAATATTATATTGGTGATGTATTATAACTGCCTACTAAGTTGCCACAGGCATTCTTGCTAAGAAACTTGGAATAGTTTTTACAATTCTTCAAGCTTTCACAGACTTTTAAACAAATAACTGCTTTAGTGAATAGAAGAGTACTGTACCTCTCTGGGGATTAAGAAAACAAAAGTAATCTAAATAAATCTTGGGGGGAGCCTGAGGAATGAATGTTGCTTCTATTGAACCAGCAGTCAGACTGAAATCCCACCTGAGGAGCAGGAAAGGACGGCTTTCTGCTTTATTGCATTCAAATTCTTCAAGAATAAATCAGCAGTGCTTAAAGTGACTCTGAGCAAGTACAAGTGTGGCACTGAAGAATTACAGAAGCCATGAATTCTTCCTTACTTTCTGTCAGGTTAAGGCTTTTTGTGTGTATGTTTTCATTAGTTTCTTCTCTATGAGCAGCTTTAAGACTTTAAAATAAAGTCATTCATATTATGTCAATATTTTTCACTCCAGAAGACAATCAAATTCCCTTAGCTACCCTGATTTAATAACAAGTAAGTAGTTTCGAACTTTGTAACTAAATTATGAGTTATGTGGACTGTGTTGCCGATCAACACATAAAACAGCACATACTTTTCTAAAAAACATTTTAATACATTGTTCACGCCTGGATTTCAAAGACATGCTTTACGTTAGCTACTTATAAGACAATAAACAGAGAAAAGTGCCTAGAAATGCTGTCTAACACCATTTAGACTTGTGGTGTGTATACTCTGCATGTAGGTTTGTACTGGCACACCATTTCCCATGCCGTCATACAACTGAAGATAACACTGTTTTCCTCCACCAGTAAGTAACACCTCCATCAACTGCTTTTGGGTTTGTTTTTATTTCTGTTTTGTTTTTTGTTTGCTTTGTTTTTGTTTTTGCTTTTATATTCAACTCACTTCAATCCATGTTGTTCTTTATAGAATCATGGAATTGTTTGAGTTGGAAGGGACCTTTAAAGGCCATCTAGTCCAACTGCCTTGCAATGAGCTGGGACACCTACAGCTCTATCAGGTGCTCGGAGCCTTGCTAAATAACAGATTTTCCTTTTGCTCAAGAAAACTCCAGAATCCAGAAGGAAGGTTTTCCTTTTTCATGCACTGCAGCTGAAGGAACAGCTCTTCACAAAGAAATGAGTTTCAGTGTGAACTTGTCCAAACATAATTAAATCTAAGCAAGAATTGTCTTATGGAGTAAAACTTTTTGCAGTATTTTCTTCATATGCAACCAGATTAAACTTCTGCAACTAAAGATTGTTTCTGGAGCCATCATAATTGCTCACTCATAGAAATGAAGGTATGCAGCATGTGGAATTATTCCAAAAATTCCAAGGCTGCAGCCCCAGTTCTCTGTTTATTTACCCTGAGCTGCCACCACCGCAGGGCCCTCAAAAAATCATAGAATAATAGAATCATAGAATGGCCTGGGTTGAAAAGGACCACAGTGATCATCTGGTTTCAACCCCCCTGCTATGTGCAGGGTCGCCAACCACCAGACCAGGCTGCCCAGAGCCACATCCAGCCTGGCCTTGAATGCCTCCAGGGATGGGGCATCCACAACCCCCTTGGGCAACCTGTTCCAGTGCGTCACCACCCTCTGTGTGAAAAACTTCCTTCTAATATGAAATGAAGTGCTCAGATGCACCGCCTTTCAGATATCAAAACTAAAAACAATCGCTTGTAAATGCACATTTTATAACAGGTTTCCCTCAAGGTGCCGTTTCTCTTTCTTCTTTACAGCTCACACGGTAACTACAGATACACAAACACCGCTTTATTTCACACAGGAGCACGCTGCTTCATCCCAGACGCAGAGCCCCATCACCCCGGCAGCGCTGCCAGCCCACGTACACTTAGGCAGGACCCAGTACTGCGAGGAGCCAGGCCGAGAACACGACCCGAACATTCAAGTGAGCCGCCCTTCACCCCATTGCTCTTCAGGGCCCGGCCAACATGGCGCCCGCAGCGCGCGTGCCGCCTATCCCCGCACTGCGCATGCGCCACCCGCCATCGCGATTCCGGCGCATCGATCGCTCCAGGAGCGACTCTGTGGTCTGCGTCGTAGCTGCGCGTGTGCTCTGTCTGCAGGCAGGTCTGCGGCCGGCTTAGAGCATGGACATTAGGCCGAACCACACCATTTACATCAACAACATCAATGACAAGATTAAGAAAGAAGGTACGGGGTGTTGCGGAGCGCGCTTTCCTCGGGCAGCCCGCGCGCTGCTGTTCTGTGCCGGGCTGCCGCTCGCGTCTCGTCCCGCCGCTCTCCGTTGAGAGGCCGCGGCTTGGCGCCTGGTGCTGAGGCGGCTGGTTGTCCCTGATGCCGTGCCCTGTGCCTGACGAGCCTCCGTTAATAACTGTTTTTCATCCTAACTTTTAACTATAGAACTTCAAATGGCCTTCAAAGCCTGCAGACGTTACTGGGCAGGTCGTGCTGAGTGTCAGCAGTGAGCAGTACTCCTGTATAGATGAACTGTTTGTCCCTTTGTGTAGTTCTTACTCTTAGAAAGTTAATACAAAGTTAGTACAATTTCTTCTCTGGCTGAAGGCTTATGTTGTGAAGCCAGTACACCTACCTGCCAAAACTAGGCAAATATGCATTTGTACAGCAGTTCTAACTAAGCTTGTGTAACATACTGCGGTGAAATAAAGGTGGCAAAGATCAACCTGAGGGACACCATACTCTCTGTAGGTACAGGCATTTGAATGTAACCTGTTACAATCTTTTTTTTTAATGTTGTTAACAGAATTGAAGAGGTCCTTATATGCATTATTCTCACAGTTTGGTCATGTGGTTGACATTGTGGCTTTGAAGACTATGAAAATGAGAGGACAGGCTTTTGTTATATTTAAAGAACTAGGATCATCTACCAATGCTCTGAGACAGCTGCAAGGCTTTCCATTTTATGGGAAACCGATGGTAAGTTATTTTCTTCCTTCTCTATGGAAAATAAAATCACCGTTGTGTGTTGCAGTGTTTTGGTACTTGTGCCTTGTGAATTTACTGTCAGACATACTTGCAATTGTGCTGTTACTCAGTGATGTCCTGTCTTGACAAATATATGTATTTATGCGACCTTGAGGGGCACTGGAGTGACCGTAATTGAATCACGCAGTGAAGCTGAAGTTGGTACTTAGGTTTCCTAAATGTTGGCTTCATGTTTCACTGCAGTGAGTTAAAAGTTTTCAAGATATGAAATGCTTCCAGCTTAGACATAGACAGAGGGATTGAGCACACCCCCAGCAAGCTTGCTGGTGACACCAAGCTGAGTGGTGCAGTAGCTGCAACAGAAGGAAGGATTGCCATCCAGAGGGACTACACAGGCTTGAGAAGCGGGCCCCCGTGAACATAATGAGGTTCAACAAGGCCAAGTGCAACACGTTGCAGTTGGGTGGAAGCAATCTCAGATATGTGTACAGTCTGAGAGAAGAACTCACTGAGAGCAGCCCTGTGGAGAAGCACTTGGGGGTCCTGGTAGATGAAAAACTTAACATGAGTTGTAGCCCAGAATGCCAACTATCCCTGGCTGCATCAACAGAAGGGTGGCAGCAGGGTGAGGGAAAGAATTGTCCCTCTCTACTCTTCCCACAAAGATACTCAGAGGGCTGGATACTCAGAGGGCTGGAGCACCTCTCCTATGAAGAAAGGTTCAGGGAGCTGGGCTTGTTCAGCTTGGAGAAGAGAAAGCTCTGGAAAAACCTCATTGTGGCCTACCAGTACTTAAAGGAGGGAGCTTATAAACAGGAACGAGACCAACTTTTTATTTGGGCAGATAGTCAAGGACAAGGGGGAATGGCTTTAAACTGAAAGAGAGGAGATTTAGATTAGCTATTAGGAGGAAATTCTTTACTTGGAGAGCGGTGAGGCTCTGGCTCTGCTGCCCAGAGAGCTGTGGGTGCCCCATCCCTGGAGGTGCCCAAGGCCAGGTTGGATGGGCCCTGGGCAGCCTGAGCTGGTGGGGGGCAGCCAGTCCATGGCATGGGGGTGGAAGTGGATGTGATTTAAGGTCCTTTCCAGCCTAAGCCATTCTATGATGTTCATTGTGTCTTCTGTTGAACAGATTAAATTTCCCAGGTAATGTTTTTGAGATTAGGTGCTTTCTGTTGAATTTATAATAATTAAAGTTGCTCTAGATATTTGTAAGGCATAACTAGAATATGGTACTTCCATTTCAAGGCAGCAGTGAGTAGGGTGAAGATCTATTCAGTTCTACTCTCCAGAAATCGGCGGATGTAGTCACTGATTTAGTTTGGAAATTGATGAATAGTTTTGCTTGTGCTTACATCAGATTAGCAACCCAAATGACTGAATTCTGACACAACTTCAATGTCAGAAACGGACAAAGGAAAAAGGATAGAGAACAAATTCAGCTGCTGGGTGATCTTATATTGGAGTAGTCCTCAATAAGTGATAGGATTGTAAAAATGTACACGTGTGATGCTATGCAGTTATGCACTCGTAGCTCCACCATTTCTCTCTCTCACTTGGGCACTGGGAAGCTTTTGTCAGAACAATAGTACAGTTGTGCTGCTGATACAACCTGTGCAGTCTGGGTTGACTTGCGGCAAGTGTTTATCGTGTGTATTTATTCTGAGTTTTACTGAACTCGGTTTTCTCAGAGATCTGAGCTCACTGGGACCTTATCACCTCCCCCCACCCCAAGTTTTTTTTAGTAGCTGCTGGTGCCAGTTTTGTTAACCAATGTTATCTAGCTTTGTATATCTGCTACCTCGACAGATGTGGTAAAGATGCTGTTAGCTGATTAGAGTGCTGATGTCAATGAGTGTTGTAAAATTAGTAATGTCTTCTCACGAGTGGCCCATCCCAGTTTTTAAAAGGTTCTTTAATTACGAGTGTTATATACTTTGCAAGCATATCTATAATTTAAAACAGTCTTTTTATTGTAAGTTTCTACATCCATATTGTGTGAATGAGAGAGAATGTGTTCAATGAAGTTGGTGTGAGATTTCCAGCATAATAAACAGCACTGTGTTGGTTGTTTTTCTTACCTTTTAAAAGCGTATTCAGTATGCCAAAACAGACTCTGATATCATCTCTAAAATGCGTGGTACTTTTGCTGACAAGGAGAAGAGGAAGGAAAAGAAGAAGGCCAAGTCTCTGGAGCAGTCAGCTAATGCAGCAAATAAAAAGATAATTCAGGTAAGCTGCTTCTGTATTTAAAGAAAGAAGGGGGGGGAAACAAAAGCAAGTCAAGCAGTATTTCCATTTTTTTTGTTAATGTGATGTTTTGTCATTCTTTTAGGACTAAGTGTTTTGGTACTTTAAGTTCTTTGAATTGTTGTCTGTTGATTTGTTCTGCTCTTTAGCACCCATTACAGCTGCAGGAGGGGGTATGATTATGAAGTCCTTAATGCGTTTTATTTTGGTTTTATTTTTTCACGCTTTTTATTTCTTTTTTTTTTTTCTCATCCCTGTTGTAAGATGAAAGCTCAGGTATAGAGCAAAGGTACAATTAACCATTGTAGAAAGTAACCTTATATATGTATATGTACATATATGTAGAATGCTAGATGGGTAGAAGGGAATAACGTGATCCATTTACAATTAGATGAGAAGGAGTTGGCATGGAATATATCTCTGTAATGGTTGGCCTGGCCTAGGCTAGTAACGTTTAGCGATTTATTTGCAAAGACAGAAAGAAAAGAGCAAGGCACAGGGTTTGAATATTGTCTTACTTAATTCCTGTTTCTGCAAAGACACAGTTTGTTGTCAAGGAGAGAGATGTGATCATAAAAATAACTTTTTCTGCATCGAAAATTCAGCTTCCTTGGGATTTATTCAAAATCAATTCTTATATACTGATTTTGTAGAAGTAATTGTTTTTATTTATAATGGTAACAGCTTTAGCTGTGCTTGCTAAGCTGGAGTCTTCAGTGGAAGCATGTAATTTTTTCTTACTGTGCCTATCATGTCTTGTTTAGCTGTTCATCTTCCAAAGCTACTTCCTGTCTAACTGAACTGAATTTAATGATGGACGAGTAGTGGTTTGCTCTATCTGCTGACTCAGCCACTAGTGACATTTTTATTCTTTGATTGTCTGGTTTGGGGATTCAATGCAGTCCACATGTTGTTGTTTCCCTAGGGCAAGTATTTCATAAACAAATGTTCCTTGGATTGCAGCTTAAACAAAATAAAGAAGCATACCATCTTTCATACACTGCTTGAGCTGTACAGAAACACGGTGATGTGTCTTTATCTCTAACCAAATATCTTTTAATAACTACTTTGCTCTTGCTTACTAGGGAGCAACACAAAATTCAACCAGTGCCCCTGGGACTTCACCGCAGAATCAGCAGGTAATGCTTGTTTTTGGGACCAAATCTTGTAGAGATTCTGAAGCTTAACATCTAATGGGGTTTGTAACCAATAAATGGTAATAGTACGCTGCAGTAAAATGTGTTTTCTCTGGGTGTCAGTTGCCCAAAGATACACAGTAGTTCAGTTCTGCTGTAGGTGAACAGGGTGTTTATCATGGCCTCCAGCTACTTCAGCAGAGAAGATGCGGAAGGCCTTTTTCCTAGCTGATGTCCTCCCACACAGATGCCTTGGATGGCCTGTGAAATCTAAAGTGGCACTGAACTTAGTCCTAACTGTGGCAGTGCTGAGATCTAGTATGCAGTATCAGCTGTTAAGCAGAAAAAACAGAAACCACCGAGATCTGTCTGCATATTGCATGGAGGTATCCTAAAGCCCAGCTTCTGGTGTTACAGCCAAAACGAGGGATTTGTGAGCCTTCATCCAAATAATAATGCAGACAGATTTAGAGGGGCAGACAGCTGTGGATAATCTGCTGAATTTTGCTCTTCTCCTATTGCAGGTGCCTGATAACCCACCAAACTATATTCTTTTCCTTAACAACCTGCCTGAGGAAACAAATGAGATGATGCTGTCCATGTTATTCAACCAGTAAGTTTTGAATGGAAGGAAATTTTTCTTTGATTCCTTTTGTTACCTTTATGGTTTTGCTTTTTAATTTTCGGTTGGCTAGTTGATTATTAGAAATGAGAGGTTTTGAAGGTATTTCAGTTCTCTGTGTTACTGCCAACTTCACAGATGTCAGTTCTGATGACTGTGTGCAGAATGCAAGTCTGACTTCTAAACTGATTTGGATTGTAGAAGTTATCTGTTATCAATCTGCAGTGCATTAAGCTGGTGACTAATGTTAAAGACATCAGAAACAGTTTTAAAAACAGCTTTAATTGCTTCTGCAGATGTGCAAGACTGATTAAATGACTTCAGCAGAATGATCCTTAAGAGAGGCAAAGTTCTAAGGACTGGAAATGTAAAAAGTCTTCAATTGAATCTCCTGTTAGTAGTAACTACTATTCTAGTAGATGCTTATGGGAGGGTCTTCTGGCTGCTGAAGGGAGGTAAATTATCAAACTTGAAAACACTATCTGACTCTTCTTCAATTTGTTTGAAAGGTTTCCTGGATTCAAAGAAGTACGTTTAGTGCCTGGGCGTCATGACATTGCATTTGTGGAGTTTGAAAATGAATGTCAAGCAGGAGCTGCTCGAGATGCTCTCCAAGGATTCAAGATAACTCCGTCTCATGCCATGAAAATCACTTATGCTAAGAAATAACCAGACACTCTTTGCAATTCTTTGTATTGATTTTTTTTTCCCTTTTTTAATATGAGAGTACAGCATGTTTTCTGTCCTGTGCAGAGAAGATAAGACTGTTGTGTGAAATGGCTGCAGCTGTCAGCACAGTTGCAAGACTTCTGTGGATCTACTGAGTAGTAACTTCTTGTGCTAAAATACTAGTTTTTATAAAATAAATTCAGCTTATGCTGTTCTCGAACTGTGTTTTTCATTGAATCTGTCTTATTAATCTGTTAGACATGCGTGGCAGATGAGAATTGCTAGGTCATGGCCTGAACCAATGATTGAGCACCAGGTGAGAAGGCATGGCTAACCCAGAGAGCTCAGGTGCAAGCAATGCACCTTGGGTCCACCCCTCCTCACCCTCATTTAAGGGTTAGCAGCTGAGGGAGCAGCATCTCTTTAGAGATCATGCTCTTCTCGAGGTGTTATTGGTCTTTGGACAGGGTGAGCTGCTCACCCTAATGAGTACCTTTACATGCATGCTCCTGTCCTAGTAGAAGGCATTATCATCCCCTTCCAGTGCTCCACGGGGGGCTAATTCATAATACTGGTTTAACTACTTTTAAGGTGGCTTTTATTTCTCACAAGTGAGCGCTGGAAAATTACGTGTGACTTCAGAGCAGAAAGCGTGAGTGGGAACGTGAAATGTCAGCGTGTCCAGAATCAGTGCAACACTCAGTCTTCAGCCTCACTATCAAGGGGACAGCTGCTCTTCGCTGAGAATAATTTTGTCACCGAAGGAAAATCATTGCTTTTTTAATTTTTGCAGGTGTTGGTAGAAATCGGTTAAAATTTGACAGCTCTGTTCAACTTTTTGGTTTTGTCTGTACGGTGATGGCTGGTAGCAGAAGTCACTTTACAGAGGGCACAGTGAAGGAATCTGGTGTAGTACTGGGAAAAATCACTTCAAAAGCTGAAGTGTTTTGTTCAGATGGTGTAAGATGGAGGAAGACCTAGAAAGATATTTTAGCTTTAGAGAATAACGAAACCTAACCTGTATTTTTGGTGAAACTCACTGGGTTTTCCATGGTGTTGTCTAGGAGAATTGCAGTCAGGCTCTTGGAGCTTCGTGTTTGAGAAATGGTATTGTGGTGTTTGTGCTTTTCACATTGCACCATTCCTCAGCTCTTTAATGCTTTGTCTGAGCCCTCTAACTACCCTTTCAAAGACGTAACAGATGAAGTTGGTGTGACTTCCTTCAGCCGTAGTTCAGACAAGCAGCCGGTGTTAAGACTGGCTACTGCGCTTCAAGGAAGGGTGTTCAAATGAGCACAGTAGCTGCCTTGTGAGTGTTGAGGCTTTTTTGTTTCCAGAGTAAATCGGTTGGAAAACAAGAAAGTAGGCTGAAGGCTGTAGCTTTTCCTCTCTTGCTGCAGCTTGGTGCATTCCCTACCTGTGCTGTAGCTGCATAGCGTGTGTTTTTCCCGGTTGCGTTGTGAGGTGATTGAGGCCTGTTACTTAGACAAAATGTTTTGCATCCAGGAAAGCATGATTGAGCATAGCAAGATTTGATGAAAATCAATGTTCTGATACAGCTACTCCCTTTCTGATCAAGTACTCTGTTTCACAGACACTGTGCAGAAAAGTAATTTTATGTAGCAGTTTCAGATGCAGTGAAAACAGATTCATCTTCTACGCTCGGATTACATTGCAAGATGATGCCCTTCCACAGCTGTATTAATTCTGTATTTCTATATATGCATTTTCCATTCTTTTTTGGTGAATTCACAAGTTTGTAACACTTACAAGTGAAAATTTTTTGTGCACCTGTAAAGAATAAAAGTGAGTACGTTTTGTTTTTGACGTACTATTTAAATAGTACTTTTTCTTGTATGCTCTGAAAATATTTTGGGAGGTTAGATGAATGCTAGATGTCTTCTAGGGCATAATAAGTACCTCTTAAGTCAGCTTATGGTACCAGTTAGTGTCATCTCTGTGAGCTCCCAGCTGAGTTTGGCTACATAAATAAACGTGAGATGGCCACTGCCTTCGCTTGACCTGTGTATTCTGCTCTCTTTCTGTGTTCACCTGTGTAAAAGAAATCTTACCTATACAAGTAGCAGTGCTTGAATTCTAGATTTCAGGTTTAAATTGCTGAGTTGAAAAGCTTTTTTATTGAGTTATATTTGCATCCATGTTTAGCGTTGTAGTAGGGCCTTTCTACGGACTGTAACGAGGAAATTGCTGCCATGGAGAGTTTATGGTCCAGGGATGATTATATGTGTTAGCGTGTGATTGTGAGAATAAGGGACTTAAGGATTTGAAAGGATGTAATTTTCTTCCCCGTTTGTTGGGGTCTGCCTTAATTTTTCATTCTCAAACAAATTTTGCTTGAGGTAAGATTAAGCCTGTGTATGACTAGAGGAAGGCTTACGGTTTTTAAGTAATACAGTTCCTCCAGAATGGGTTTGGGAAAGGATTCTGTTGCATAAGTGCAACCTGAGGTTTCCCTTTTGCCAGCGGCTCCTCTTGTTGCAGTGGAATGTCACCCTGATCCCTTCCCATTGGCCAGGGGTGTTTGTCCAGATGTTTGGCTGTTCCATAAAAGATAGAGATCACTGGGCACGGTGCGCATTTGGGAAGTGCCGCAGCAAAGCAAAATGACACAACGTGTTTATTTGGTTATCTTATTTTTGTGTCTTGGATTAATGAATCCATTTGCAACTGGAATTTTCATGGACAAGCTTGCCAGCAAGAAGCTGTGTGCTGATGACGACTGTGTCTGTGAGTAATCTTGTTTTAGTTTTAATTAGAATATATTCTCAAAAACAGTTGTGGGGCTTGGAAGCTGTAGTGTGACAGAAAACTACTCCGCTTATTTAGTTCATCTTTAAATTGGTCTGTCAAAATAAAGTGGGAAGATGAATGTGGAGCATCAAATCCCGTTTTACTGCAGAAAGACTTTTCTAAGGGACCCTTCTCATGAGTGAAAGGTGAGAGTAGAGAAGAGACAGAAGGATTGTAACTTACATTAGGATTAAATGACACATTCTGAAGCTGTTATTCTGCTTACTGGAGATGGAAAAATGAGCAGGACAAATTATTGGCAGACATGAATTTCAGAATATCCAGAAGCCTGTAGAAATGGTTTTACATGTGTGCATCCACACACTTCCATATTTTTCTTTATAAAAGCATGTCTTTAAATTCATCCTTCTCATTCTTGATTTTTATTTCTTTTTCCTAGACACCATTTCCCTTGTCAGAGCAGAAGAGGATTATAAAGCTCCAGACTGCAGATTCATTAATATTAAAAAAGGGCAGTTGATTTATGTTTACTCAAAACTAGTGAAAGAAAAAGAATCTGGAGAATTCTGGGCTGGAAGTGTAAGATGAGATTCTTGTGTATATGAGCAAACCAGAAGTAGAGTAGCATTTATTTCTTGATGAAAATGTGTTGATGTTGAGCTACTGTGGGTTTTAAAGCAGCAACTTAGTTTTCAGATTGAGTGTTTAAACTGATTGAGGAGTCTTAAGGGCCTTTTTTTTTTTCCTGGTTTTTGTAGTGAAGTTGAAGTATCTTCATTAACTATTCAGTGATTATGAATTTAACTTAAGTAAAAGGGCACAACAGTTGTTTTCTGCTGCTGCTTGCTGAAGCTGCAGGAGAAAAACTTTCATTACAGTTGCTCATAAAACTTAAAGGAAGCAAACACTCATATTAGCTGAATTCATTAAAAGAAAACTTTTATTCCAGAAAATTAATACCTATCTGCATTAGAACTTGTGTTAATTGTTCATTTCATGTGCTGGTTAATTGGGGAACTAGGAGACCCAAAAGCAGAGTTATGAACACTGCTAAGTAGCTGCTTTTGGCTGAGTTATGAATTAGCTTAAAGCAGATGAGGACTGTTCTCATGTACCTAAGTATACATCTCCTTGCTTGAAGGTTTATGGAGAAGAGTATGAAGACCATATGGGGACAGTTGGTTATTTCCCTCGCAGTTTAGTCTCAGAACAACATGTCTATCAAGAAGCAAATAAGACCATTCCTACTACGGTAAGGAATTTACAGAACCCCAGCTGCATATAATTATCCTTGGCTGTGTAATGCTAATTTCCTGTAAAAACAAATCATAATTGTGGCAGTTGATTGTAGCATATCACAGATGCTTAGGGATGCTATCTCTGGGCCTTTATGCAGGCAAATGTTCTCAATAAAATCCTAACGTATGCTCTGATATTTTAGACTTCACAAATGCTGAGTTAAGGCCTCGATCCTATTATTGTTCTTATTGACTGGAATAGCATTGCTTGAAGGCCCCGTAAGAGTCTGACCCAAGCTTCTTGTAACGTGTTGCAAATGGTTCTTTCTTGGAGACTGAACATTGTGCTGCATACTTCAGTAATGTGTACAACCACCTTCTATTAATGGCCTATATAGATTGACATTGTCACAGAGTACCTCTGTTTTACACTCCTGAACACCCTTCTCACACTTCAGTGAAAGCAGGTCCCTGGCAATTGAATGTGAAAACTCACTTTTCCACTGTTCCTCTAGAAATACAGAGTATTCTTGAGTTGTTTTCATAGTAGCAGCATCACTTGGGTTAAAATATTGAAGGAATTTTAAAAAAATAATCTTAGTTTTTAGAATACAGTGTGAGGAAAGTATGCTTGCTGTCTCATAGTTGTTAGTACATCTATCAAGAGGTAGAATTGCAAAGCTATTGGAAACACGTTTTTAAACAAGCTGCATTTCTAAAAGGATGGTTCTCCCCAGTCATGTACAATAGCGTGTCATACACCAGGCAGACCTTAACATCGCTTAAAGGTCTGAAACGTGCTCCACAGAGAAGTGGAAGAGGATGGTATGTGTAAGGTTAACAGGTCGTAAGGTTAACAGGTTGTAAAGTTGACAAGTATACAGAGAAGTCAGGCTAGTAAGAATAGTCAAACAGAGAGGAAAGGTGCTCACCGGTGTTGTAGGCTCGCAAGACTCCAGAAGGAGCGATCTGCAGGAAGAGATCCTTCCTTAGTGGCAGTCAGCCCTTAAATGGGGTCTAGGAGAGGTGGAGCCTGGCTCCACCCCTTCCGGGCACACAGGTGAATTGCTTTCACCTGTGCTCCCATGGCTGACTCAGTGCTTGCCTCAGGTGGTCAATCAGAGGTTCAGGCCATGATTCAACAGTTCCCATACAGTATGGCTTAGCTTATAAGCTACCAGTAAAGTTAGTTGCATTTATGCCTAGAAGACATTGCTCATAGCCTTGAAACTGTATATGGACACTTTATTCTAGCTCTTGATTATTAGATGGGTTCCATTAAAGCGAGGAATAATTGAAATGAAGTTTAATAGTTGCTAGGATTTGTGTTTTAATGTCAGACAAATTTTATTTGAGGAAATGCAAATCTTGAAACAAGTGATTGCTGTTCCTGACACTGCATGAGGTTATTCTGAATTTGGCCAGAAGCGCTGTAGTAATTACTCATTCTTTCATGTTCTGTGACTAAAATACGTTTCTAAGCTCTTTTTCAACAATGTGACAGCCAGTCTGCTGAATGGCAAGCTGAGCTGGAAGCAGAGGTGGGTTAAAGTCATGTCTTAGTCTGCAGGCTGGCTGTGGGTCCAGAATGGGCCATTGCCAGGCTACACTGCAGAACTTTAGTGGGCAAGTAGAAGTTCTGCAGCAAGCCTTTTTGCAAAACTAATCACACAAAGTTTCACAGTTGTTTCACCCTTAGTTCACATTCTTGCTATGCAAGAGCTTCGCAGCAAAACCTGACGGTGGTACAGATGGATTCTTTTCCTTGTTCCTCTGTTCTCATTTGTATGTTGCAAATGTGGGCTTAAAGGATCTGACTTCAAGTTTGCATTTAAAAGTGTTTACAGCAGGTCTTAACGGACCTCTACCTGGCCATGCTGATTCATCCAGAAGTATACTTTAAAGGATACTGCTTTACGCAAGAGCTATTGTTGCACAGCTCTTGTATTCCTGTAATGCTACCATCCTTCCATTTGCAACGTTGTAGCTGGTCTTATGTTTGCAGTTCTGCTACCCTTCATTTAATCTGCTGGCGATGTTTGTACCTTGCTTTCCTGGCCTCAAACCTGTTAAGTCTTTTGCTGTTGTTGCCGCTGGTGTGAGAACCACCTTCTCCAACTGCCCTTTTCCCTAACCTTTCATTTATTGTTTCATTTATATTATGGGACCTGGTGATGCTCAAAGCTTAATGATCAAGCAGCATGCAGTTCCTGCCCATTGAAAGCATTGAGTGGGCAACTTGATAGGTACCTTGATGGGGGGGGG